>OY282585.1:13374751-14574751 GCA_958298965.1 Chrysolina haemoptera
ACCTGATCGTTACATAATACTATTTATCCGGCATTGGGCCCTGGTTCTATAGGTATATGTAATGACTTCCAAAATGAAAAAAAATATTTACGTAATTGACACACATTTCTATATAACCCTTTTACGTCTGATTGCGTTACTTATATTTTACACATGAGGAAATTCGAAAGCCTCGTACTCTAAAAAAATGCAATTGAATAAATTGCAACCGCGGACTTTTTCATTAAAATTTTCCATATATATCTCCAATGAAGATTATGATGTTTGCTTAAACCACACATATTTTCATAAATTATATCAATACTAATCAATATACGAGTTATCGATCCCAATGACGAAAAGAAAAGAAAAGAATTTTCATTTTGATTACCCATATTTGAGTTCTTCCTTTTAGAGAATACTGGACAATGTAATAAAATCAAGTCGGCCGGGGTGGTAAACAGAGGAGAGCGTTTAAGTGTTTAGACAGCCTCAAGGTTAAAGGTTCAAGGTTAAACTTACTATGAGTAATTTATATTTTACATCGAAATGAGTTGAAGGGAGACACTATAAGTTTCCTTTTATTTTGGTACTCCGCCTCCACCACTTGGAATTCTTACCTCGCCCTTTATTCCGCAGATTTCCTTTGACCTTTTTCAGACTACGATGAAAATAATTATTGTCTAACTTCAGAAAGTGTACCCCTTTTGGAGTCCCCCAATCGACGCCGATGTAGAACCGCAGTGTGTACGTTGATGCCCTCCGTCAGGACAACAGAAGGATATGGAAATGAGTCCCCTGCGTACGTGTTCAAAGGATCATTCCCACAACCGAATTTACGTATTTATCATAGAAAGAACCGCAGAGAAGCGGGCATCCATCTCGTTCCCCGCGTTGCTGGATGGAAGAGCTACCATAGGAAATGTATGGGGCGGTTTTTTCATGATGAATAATCTTTTGACAGAGCTGACAATTTGCGTCGCATGTGCGCAATTAATCAAAGGAAGAGTGTCGCGGTATTTGTGATTAATCAGGTGCAGGGGATGGAAGAAGTTTTTTTCTGAATTGACGGTCATCTGACTCTGTAACACTGAGGATGACAACAAAAATTGGAATAGTCCACCATTCGAGTATCAACGCAGATGAAAGTCTTCAATTGGAATATAAGACTGTTGTTTTGAATGAAATTAATTTTTGTTAGTAACGTATCCTACATACTTATCTCTTTCGAAAAATGTTGGCGTTTCGGAGACTGTATCTGCCTCCGTTATCAAAACTTGCTGAAAAAACTGAAATTGAATTGCGGTTTGGAAATAACAAGATTTTTCATTTGAAATCTGCCATACATTCTTTTGATTGACATTTGCTATCTTGATACATAGGGTGTTCGGTATCAAACAATCACCATTCTATTAGTTCTCATTTCTTCTTTGAGGAGAGGTAACCAGGTGCGGTCCATTTAGATGGAATTTGTTGAAAAGCAGTTGTTCCTTCAACTTTATTTTTTCTTGATTTGATTCTCTCAATAAAATTTTGGTATTATTCATTATTCCATTCCATCATATGATCGCCATCAGACGATAGAATATGTTCGGATATTTCCAAACCTATTATTTTTCGATTTCTGATATAACTTTTATGTTCTTCCTTGCGCACAATCAATGTTCTTGATGTTTCACCTATATAACTTTTACCACACGAACAACAATTTTTTGAACATTTCTCAGTGTTTTTGGGTTTTGTATGTGTGAGTATTGATTGATTGGTTGTTTTAAATGTTGTTCTTACATCATACCTATGGCCAATCCGTTTTATCTATTCAGACAGTCCAGGGACATAAGGTATAATGTTGGTTGTTGGATGTGTATGGAGATGTTGCATGTCTGTGTGTTGTGTTGTTCGATTGTAAAGTGTATTACTGTTTTTAATTTCATTAATGTTTTTTTCCACGAATTGATTTAGATAAGCCTTTTCCTTGAGAACGGACTTTATAAAGTCCAATTTTTCTTTCAGATCTGGGTGAAGGATATAGTTATTCAACTATAACAAGGGCGGAAAGTGGTACTTTTCCGCACGCGATGGCAGTTCGGGCAAGCCGTTAACGGCGGAAAAGACATTTTCCGTAAGAGTTAGGTACAATATTTTTCCTACGAGTGTTTCTGTCCATCTTATTTATGAAAAAACAAGGTTTTTAATAAACAAGTTTTTATAATAATGCTACAAAATGACTAATAAGACAGAATAGTTACATAGATCAATTAGTTAGTCCTAAATATCCTGATTTTCAACAATACAAAAATTGTGCGGAAAAGTAAAAATCGTACGGAAAAGTAAAAGTCGTGCGGAAAAGTTATTTTAAATCGTACGGAAAAGTTATTTTAAATCGTATGGAAAAGTACAACTTTCAAAACGAAAAATCGTGCGGAAAAGTTATTTTTCCGCACGCTCGTAGGAAAATATAATTTTAATAGTTTTGTCAGATGCCAAAACGAAAATACAAGGGAAATTTATTGCCTCAAACATGATATGCAGCTCCAAGACCAGTGGAAACGGATCACCGTCGTTTCTTCCTAAACTATAGAAAATTAAAACGCTCAGTACATGTCAAAAATACCATTCAACGTAGCCAAAGGAAGGAACATACCTAGCGCTCGTCTCCAATTAACTTCAGAAATGTCACAAATTGTATATTTAATTTTTCTGTCCTGAAATGGTAAATTTTTGTTAATGTACTGAAAAAAATACCTGTATTTATATGAAACTTCCCCCTAGGAAGGAAAAGTGCTCACTTACAATCCTAAAACTAGGAAGTGAAAGTCAATTTTCAAAAGGATTTCTCGAAAAATTATTGTTTCAATTTCAACATGCTCATTTACCCTTATCCCTTCCTAAAAAACACCTTTTCCTACAAGCGTGCGTGATTCACCCTCTACCCGCGCGCAATTCAGTTTGGAAAGTGTCATTTTCCCACAGTTGTGCGGGAAAAGTTTTCCCACACTAGTGCGGGAAAAATATTTATATGATATCCTCGTAAAATATAAGTGGTGGGTGACAAAATATGAAAGTTCAAGCTTTTTTGTTGCAATACTAAGTGAGTTTGTTCAAAATCATCCATCATTTTGCACTATTTATTGAAAAAATGAACAAATATTGATAAATAAAAATGTATTGTTATGAAAATCACCCTATATATAGGCTTTGATTGATCTGATAACGAGTAGGTAACAATTGATGTTGTCATGCCGATCAATACACAAATTTGTTTGTAATTGTCAGAGTGACAGACAAAGCGTTACTTATATAAAATTTTCGATTCAGTGAAATTGCCACAATGGATTATTCATCTGAAGAACTTCCACAAGAAATCGTGCAAGCAGCTACAAATGCGAACTTAGAGTTATTGCCAACGAAATCTAAACAAAGGTATGAGAAGAAATACACGAGTTTTATTGAATGGTGCAACAATAAAAAAGTGAAAACACCAAATAAAGAAAAAGTATTCTTGGCTTATTTTCTAGAAATGTCTAAAACATGGAAGCCGAACACTTTATGGGCAAGATATTCAATGTTGAAGGGTGTATTCAAAGTAAAGCAAAATTTGGATATTAGCAAATTTTACAAAATAATTGCATTCATTAAAAGACAGAATGTCGGTTTTCGACCGAAAAAGGCCAAAATCTTCACTCAAGAAGACGTTTCAAAATTTATGACTGAAGCACCCGATGACATATACCTCATGATTAAGTTAGTAGCAATTTTTGGATTAGCTGGTGCTTGCAGACGAGAAGAGCTGACAAAACTCACCATTGACGACATAGACGACAAAGAAAACCTGATAATTGTTAATATCAAGGATTCCAAAAATCATTCCTCTAGATCCTTCGTGATATCTGAAGAAGCAAATGATGGTTATTTTTTGAACGTATACAGAAATTATGTACATTTACGTCCAAAAGAGAGACTCCTCACCGTCGTTTATTCTTGTATTACAAAAGTGGAAAATGTACTGTGCAATGTGTAGGAATCAATACCATAGGAAAGATACCCTCCGAAATAGCAGTATATCTGCGCCTTCAAAATCCATAGCTTTACACTGGTCACAGCTTCAGGCGTTCCTCAGCCACTTTACTTGCTGACTGTGGTGTGGGTATAACTAATATCAAACGCCTAGGAGGATGGAAATCGACTTCAGTTGCAGAGGGGTATTTAGAAGACTCCACCAATCGAAAAAAAGAAATGTCCAACAAAATTCTCAATTTGAACACTACATCGTCTTCGGGGTGCATTTTAGAACCATCCACGTCTATATCGATCGGCGACGATTTGATGCCTGTGCCTGCACATTCGATTTCTTTCGATAATGTATTGCCCGAGTTACAAAAGTTAAAAAATATGCTGGCTTCCGCTATAAATTTACATAATGCATCAAATTGTACATTTACAATAAATATTACGAATAATTAGTGGATAGAAAATGTTACTCTTGTTAGTTGTTTCCATTTGCATGAATAAATAATTGAAAAAATAAATTTCTTTCCTACGCTTGTAGAAAAAGTATTGTTCCTAACTCATGCGGAAAGTGTCTTCCCGCACTTGTTAGGAAAATTACTATTTCACCATAGAAATCTTTATGGACTCTTTTCGTCCTTCATTATCATGCCTAATGAAACATTCTCAGAAAGTTTTATTCAAGATATCTTCTATTTTACTACGGGTTAAGCCCAAAGTGATAACAAGTTTGTTTTTATGGTAAGGTGAATAACCTTTGATATTCTTCATACAACGGAGTCGGTAAATTCCACAACAATAATTGACAGACGGAAAATTCCACAACAGTGCGTAAACAGAATTTCTCCGACTGGAAATTTCCCCGAAGGCAAAATCTCTCGACAAACAATTTAGCGAATACAATATTTTCCGGCAGAATACACAGTTTCAGACTCGATATAAATTTCGATCTTCATTTATTTTGTTTCATTTTTGGTCGTAGAAGTTCATGACTTGGTCAGAATTATTGAAAATTGTTTTTACGCACTTATCAAAGTTACTGACTCAATGTACATTTTCGCCATCTTAAAATAATAGTTAATAAACTAGTCTTAATCATTTGTCCAACCTAATCTTTGAAAAACTGATTTATTATTTAATATTGAAAACGTGATTTGAATAGGTCTGAATTCAAACGCTCCTGAGCTGTGATGTCAGTGTCTTCTTGTAATATGATTGGCTGAAATTTGGGGTGGAACGGAAATGACCGCAAGGTACCAATCAGAATCAATCGCGCACTGACGTCACAGGGCTTCTTGCTTTTCTTCTGCGTCTGGTCGTTTGAATTCGGCAGTTTAGTTTGGCGTTTTCAATAATTTTTAACTCGATATATTGAAACAAAAAATATAAAACTAGATAGGTACATGAAAATGCAATATTTCGAAATATATTTTTTATGAAAATGACTGGAAAGGCTGTTTACCATAATTCAACGAAAGTCAGTCATCCTCAAGCCTAGTTAGATTTGACAACTGGATATTCAAGGAAATCAACGAATTACGATATGTACTTATAAAGGGTGTAATCTGTTCTCTTACACTCCCGTGAAGATCGGGTGTATAGTGCCATTTTATAACGAATGGCAGGTGTGAAAAATTCAAAATAAAATTGTGAAAATTTTAAATTTGGGTCAGCTTTCGTTTAGCTGAAATCGGTTATGCAAAAACTGTTGCCATGGCAACCGTTGCTATGGTAACGAGTAAACAAAAACACAATTCCGATCTTGCGGAAATGCGCGGTTGCCAAGTTATCTGCTTAAGATTAGCTGAAATCGGTTATGAAAAAACTGTTGCCATGGTAACCGTTGCTATGGTCGAGAGTAAACTAAAACGCTATTCCCACTTTACGGAAATGCGTGGTTGCCAAGTTGGGTCAGTTATAGTTTAGCTGATATCGTTGAAAAAATGTGAGGCCATGATGAAAGACATTCAAAATCGCGATTTTCGTGCTGCGGAAAAGCGCGGTTGCCAAATTATGAACATGAAAATAACGTCAGAAGTATATACAAGGTGTTTCCGAAATTGGAGCCATAAATGAAGTGGGAAGTAGAATATGACAAAACAAGACGGAATGAAAGAATACATTTTTGTCGAAAAAAAATATTTTGACAGATATTGAATTATAAAATGTTCAAAATTATTTTGGTAATCACTGATAAGAGGTCTACAGCCTGCACAAACCGTGCTGAAACACTACCAACGGGCAGACACGCTGTAGCCTGGAGAATCAAACCAGTGCCGGTTCAACTTTCATTTCACTGAAATCGGTTATGCAAATACGGTTGCCATGGCAACAGTTTTTCCGTAAACCCGAACGAAGCGAGCGCGTCCGACCGACATTTTGCAAATCCGCGCGCGCGGATTTGCAAAATGTCGGCCGGACCCGCTCGCCTTCATGTTACTACTTTGTCCATTTTCTTTTTTTCTTCGTTTGCCGTAACTGAACTATAACTGACCCAACTTGGCAACCACGCATTTCCGCACCAAGAGAAGCTGGTTTTTGTATTCTCACAACCATAGCAACGGTTGCTATGACAACAGTTTTTCCCATCTTGGCAATCACGCATTTCCGCAAAGTGGGAATAGCGTTTTAATGTACTCTCGACCAAAGCAACGGTTACCATGGCAACAGTTTTTTCATAACCGATTTCAGTTAATCTTAAGCAGATAACTTGGCAACCGCGCATTTCCGCAAGATCAGAATTGTGTTTTTGTTTACTCGTTATCATAGCAACGGTTGCTATGGCAACAGTTTTTGCATAACCGATTTCAGCTAAACGAAAGTTGAGCCTTCAATTTTGCTGGAAAATTCGGATAATCTTGTTCGAAATTACACAGTTTCTTCCATCGGCGGACGGCGGTTCCTAAAATTTCGACGAAAAAACACAATTTGAAATTTCCACCATTTTTTTTCCGCAATTTTGATTTGTCTGTAATTTTTCACACAACAATAATTATTGATGAAAACCAATCACACTTTACCAATACCTCGTTCTTGTGGATAGTCCCCCAAACTCTAACCTCTCGAATATCACCCGTTTACAAATCAGCCCACAAGTAATTACCCTCTGTGAATATTGCGCATTTTTTGCCTCGACGGCTTCCTGTAGATAAAATCCCGACCGAGGGAAAAAGCATTACATGAAAACCATATTAAACGTTTTTACGCAGCAGTAATTAATCTTCCTTTATTATGTTTCCTCCATTTTTGTGGAGCTCTGTTAACAATAGAGATCCATTCTGTGCCTCCCTTTAATCTGCAAAATATTTCAAGAAACAGCGTACAATAATCCCTTGACCTAGAGCGACGCGGGTAATAAGAGTACGTCTGGACGGTGTTGTGCCGCACAAAAGTTGGAAAATTACACCCTTATAGCGGAATGCAGAAGGTTCAATGATGAATACTCTAGCGCCACCCTCTTAAAGCCTCGTTCGGCTTTAGCATGGGGTCGTTGTATGGCCTTTTGTGATGCAAAAGTAGGTCCTAATGTTATACTAATGTTTTGGGATTGGGCTCTTTTCATACTGTGAAACCGGCGATTACTCTGAAATTATTTTAATTCGGATATAATGTTGTGGTGAACATTTTTAACGGTCTAGTTTTTAGACGCTTGTTTCGGTTGAATATAATTTGTTCCTATTGTGTTTGTTTTTTGGATTTGAGCGTATTCTCGGTTTTAATGTTCCTGTTGCCATTATTCACTTCGTTTTCCTTCTTTTTGGATTAATTTCGTATACCGACACTGTCATTGTTGATAAATGCTCTGCTGGATATGATCTTGTTATTGAAATTAGCTGTATAATTATAAACATTTTATCAGTAGGGTTTTGCAATAATTTATACTAATTGATTGTTTATTGATGTGAAGATTCACAAAAACAGCTACTTACATGAAGAAAAATGATCATATGATTGTTCTTTTCTCAACGCCTCAGTTGCCCTGAGTAAATGCACCATTTTTTTGTATCGATAGATAATTATTAATTCTACCCAAGTCTCCTGAAGAATTGGGCATATTTTTTATTTCCAAAGCCTCCTGACCAACAATACCTACCCCCTTTTTTTTCAGGCGACTCGGTGTTCTCGAACTACATCAGATTTTCATTTATTTCAAATAATTCAAAAAGAAATTTAAAAAAATTGTTAATGAAAAAATTAGATGTGAATATATTTTTATATTGGCAAGTTGACCGAATATGGACTATTATCAAAACAGATTTACCATATAACAAGATATCTGAAATTCAAATTTATATCTTTTAAAATAACCATATGGCGTTACATAATAAATCTCGTGACCACCCCGGTAGATAATAACATAAAAAAATAAGTTTGATGCATAAAATAACCAAAGATACATGAGTACCTTGAAGATATTGAAGGTGCGACTTTAGCCTTTGAGAACATACTTTTCAATCTTTTCTTATTATTTTAATATGTTTAAACTGTTTTTTTTTATATTTTTGAATATTTATATATTTTAATATGTTGTGACTACTTGGGAAATTGTGATTTGTATTACTTAATAATTTAATAATTTTCTTAAGAACAAATGACCTGCTATAAATATGCATATGTATATGATATATTCAAATAAACTATCTATCTATCTACAGATAATGTTAAAATCCTGAATATGTTGAATACCCCATAAACTAGAAATTTTCCCATATGGCCTACCATAAGCTGAAAGTTTGGATCAGTTATTTTTCGATTGAATATACAGTGCGTTCATAAAATGTGGAAACGCTCCATTATCTTTAAAGTTATTTATTTTCGGAGGTGAAGCTCCGACAGGTCGATTTTGTATATCAATCTTCCACATTTTTTTACAAAAAAAATATTTTTCCCCCACCACCTTACAAGATATGACGTCATCAATTTTTTTTTTTAAGTTGAAAGGGTATATTTTTATATCAATAATTGAAAGACTATATTTTTCTCAGTTCAAACATACCACATACATCACATCTAACACTCCAAGTTATAATATACTGAGTGTAAAAGTAACCAGTATATAACAAGTAAGCTGGAAGACTGAAATACAAAATTCTGAAGAGCCTGCTTTCCAATTCTATCAATCTCCATGATGAGCTTGGCAAAGCGAAATATATTTTCGTCTACCAAAATGTATTGGGGATAAAATTCGAGAGAAAAGAATCTTGCTTCAATGAAATGAACGATTTCTGTGAGTGATATTTTTTAATAACATTCTCCCTATCTAATTTATTTCATGAATTTTCAATGAAAACTAGAGAAAATTAAAAAAATCAATTATCTGAATGAAAATGCGAATTTTCACTTTCAGATTTTTTCTTTTCAGTTAGTCACAATATCTATCAGATGTAGTTCAATGTCCAGCTTGGCTTTAGCCTGGGAAGAAGTTGTTTTCTGTTATGTATTACAAATAAATCAAATTGTTACTAGGTCAATTTCTGGAGTGATTTTAAGAAAAGTTTCATTACCGAAAAAACATCTGTGTATAATTGGTTTTGTACTGATAACGCACAAACTCGAGGTATAAATTCCTCTCAGCATATCTGATGTTTTGGTTCTGATAACCTAACTTTATCAATTATACTACAAAATGGATTGAAAGTTCTTCCATAATTTCCATTTACTTGTATAAAAGCTATTCGTTTTATTGGAGGCGGAGTTGGAACTTCAGTTCAGATGATTTTGCATATAAATTGTTTTATTCAAAACTTTCCTGAATATTACAACACCTAAATCTGTGAAATGGACAGTTCTGAATGATATAAAGAACTCACACTCGGTTGGAAAATAGTATATCAAACAAGGGGTTTAAAATTGTAAAGTTTTACTAAATGAGTAAAGAACCAACTCTATGCTATTTTCGAAAACTGAAAACCCTCTTATTGTTCATCTTTATATGTGTATATATGTACGTATATTTCTCTCTCGATCTCTCTCTTTCTCTTTCTCTTTTTATATCTTTTTGATTTTTACTGATTCACCCTGAGAAGTATATACCTTCATGTATTTGGAACTGTTGAAAAGTTGGAATTTAGGAAAAAAGCGCAATATTACATAAGTCCATGAGAAATATCTACTCGTGGAAAATTGCACACATGGATGAAATTGCACAAGGCAAAATCATCTCATGTATAAATGCGCACATAGAAAAAAAAAACGATGATATGCGCTTTTTTCTGAAAATAAAATAAGATTCTGCATATTATGTCCGAATCATATGCAAAATTCGGCCATTCGCCTAAATAAATACTCAGTTCGCAAAATAATCAAAGCCGAATGATCAACCGAAAAATAAATGTTTTTTCGCTCAAGATTGACACAAAAACCTAACCTGAGCGAACTAACTTGCGAGTCGAAAATGCGTTGATTAGTTTTTTGCTCGCGCTGGACATAAGTAGGAGATTTGAGCCGGTTCTGGGCCTCCCCCCACCACTATGACGTCATCAGTGACCTTGACCTATGACCTATGACCTCGACCTATGACCTTGACCCATGACCTTGACCTATGACCTATGACCTTGACCTATGACCTCGACCTATGACCTCGACCTAGGACTTGACCTAGGACTTGGGCTTGCCCTTAGCCTTGACCATGATGTATATTGTTGGGAGGTGTTCAGGGTTTGTGTTTGTCCTAGAGATTGTGATGACTTGATTTTTTTTCATACACGGACAAGTACCTTTTGCCAAGTACTTAATATATTTTTCTTACCTCAATGTCTTTCATGTATACTTACTCTGCCATTGTGTATGATCTAATATGTGGAGTACGCATAAAAATCTAAACCGAAGTATAGAGACGTCTGCACGCCACGGATATCCAGTCAGATATGTGAACTGGCGTCACACACCCATACACTGCGGTGACTCATCGACTACTCTCCGTCCTCTCTTCATTGATATGGTGGGGATGGTTCTGCTGTGACGTTGTATGAATAGTCGAAGCGGATAGAATTTGTTCACCCTCTCTCCCACTCATCGATATTACATATAAAGGAGGTGGGAATGATTGTGAAATCAGTATTTTGTTGAGTTTTGTGCTGAGAAGACGACATCGATAAAATGTATTCCTGTGGTTGTGGTAAATCGTTCACTCGTAGTGATAATCTCCGTCGGCATCAACTTCAAAGTTGCCAAGGTGGCCCTTCTGTGAAAAGGATTAAGTTAGATGTGGCTGCATCGACACCAATGTACACATGCAATTGTTGTAATGTGACAATTCCTACATCCCAAGTTAATTCTCACAAAAGAACTCTCCAACACAGGAACAATGCATGTGTGCAAGTGAGTGATGGCATACAGATTATAAGGAATGCTTTCAAGTGTAGAATTGTGAGTTATAGAGTGGAAAGTACCAATGTTTACACTGAATATATGCCATTCTTCAATGAGATCAGGGAGAAGGTTATTGGATTACTTGAAGAGGCAATAAAGGTTCACAAGATCTTTAAAGTGAATATGGAAGTATTTGGCAGCTACATTGTTCAAACACGGGATTTGAGTGACACGAAGTCATTCAATTCACAGAATAAAATTGTGGATCAGTCTACGGATTTGGGTGCATTATTCGATGGATTCCGTGATGTCATTATTGCTCAGACTACGGAATTTGAAGAACGTGATTCAGGTATTTATTTAAAGTTTCATTTCTATTTATATGAATAATAAATTATTGTTATGTTTCAGGATGGAGTTGTGAAAAAATTAAGTTCCTCGAAGTGAACATCAACAAGTATAGTCCACTCAGCGGATGTTCGTATGTGAAGCTGCCCGAGTTCATTGAGACAAGAAAAGGCGTTGTGAATATTCGTAATGAAGATCAACATTGTTTTGCATGGGCCATCACATCTGCATTGTTTCCTGCGAATGGTAGAGTGTCAGAAGTTTCCTCATACCCCCACTACGCCAATGTCTTGAATGTAACAGGTATGGATTTTCCAGTTAAACTTCAAGCTATAAAAAAGTTTGAGGACATGAATGATATTTCAATTAATGTGTATGGGTTAGAGTCAAAACTTGATAAGGGTAAAATGAAATATGAAGTGGTTGGTCCGTTGCGTTACTCACAGAGAAGACTTAGAAGACATGTTAATTTGTTACTTATAACAGATGATTCTGGCAATAGTCATTATTGTTGGATTAAAGACCTTTCTAGGTTAGTTTCAAGTCAACTATCTGCGCATGAGCATAAAAAATATTTTTGTGATGGATGTTTATTGTATTTCTCTCACGAGCGATTACTGTTACGTCATCAGTTGCATGACTGTAATCACTTGAGTACTACAACACCATCAGTCAATTTCAGAATCAACAAATATGGTAAAATGTTACCGGGTAATGCACTTATGTTTGAAAATTTTGAGAAACAAATGAAGGTGCCATTTGTAGTTTATGCTGATTTTGAATCAGTTCTCAAACCCATTCAAACTAGTCAACCCAACCCTAAACACTCATTCTCGAATAAAACATACAAACACGAACCTTATTCATTTGCTTATTCGATAAAATGTTCATACAATGATAAATTATCGAAATTTGTTACATATAGGGGTGAGGATGCAGCCGAGAAATTTGTTACAAAACTTGAAGATGATTTGAGAAATATTTATCACAATTATTTGAGGTATCCAATTCCTATGGCTGCACAAACCCCCGCGGAAGAAGCAGAGTTTTCTTCTACACAATTTTGTGGAATATGTGATAAACCATTCACGGGTGGTGATGTGAAAGTGAGAGACCATTGCCACCTCACTGGAAAAAAAAGATCACCTGCCGCACATTCCGTATGTAACTTAAATTTCAAATTGCCAAATTTTGTTCCAATCATTTTCCATAATCTGAGTGGGTATGATTGTCATTTGTTCATAAAAGAACTGTATAGAAACAAAGACAAAGTGGATGTTATTCCACAAACTAAGGAAAAATACATTTCTTTCACTAAGCATCTATTCACTCACACATACACTGACAAAGACGGAAAAGAAAAAAAGAATTTTTTGAAAATGAGATTTATAGATAGTTTCAAATTCATGTCGAATTCTTTGCAGAACTTAGGTGCTAACTTAACATCCGATCAGTGTATTGAGATGCATAAACATTTTCCACAAATTGACAAATTCAATTTGATGAGACAGAAAGGTGTTTTTCCATATAACTTTGTTGATCATATTGACAAGTTGAATTATCCAACTCTACCCACTAAAAATCAGTTTTATGACAATCTTAACGGAGAGCATATATCAGATAAGGATTATATGAGAGCGAAACTTGTTTGGCATTTATTCGAGTGTAAGAGTTTAGGGGAATACTCGGATTTATATTTGAAGTCCGATGTTCTTCTATTATGCGACATATTTGAGAATTTTCGAAATATATGCTTAGATAAATATAAATTAGATCCGGCACAGTATTATACAGCGCCCGGAATATCATGGGATGCAATGCTGAAGTATACGAATATTGAATTGGAATTATTGACAGACATTGACATGATTAATTTTTTCAAAAAAGGAATACGGGGCGGAATAAGTCAGTGTAGTGAAAGGAAGCATATAGCTAATAATAAATTTTTACCCGATTATAACCCAGATGAACCTTCATCATACATATCATATTTAGATGCAACTAACCTATATGGTCACAGTATGTCACAACCATTACCCACCAACGATTTTGCATGGCTAACACCCGATGAAATAATCAATTTGGATGTAATGGGAGTGGCATCTGATAGTCCATACGGTTATGTTCTTGAAGTAGATGTTCATTATCCCCAAGAGTTACATGACAAACATGCTGATCTTCCCTTTCTCGTTGAAAGTTTAATACCACCACACTCGAAATCAAAAATTCCTAAATTAATTCCAAATTTAAATGACAAAAGAAAATATATTGTACATTATAAAAACTTACAGCAGGCTGTGGCCAATGGTCTTATTATTATGAACACACATAGAGTGTTGAGATTCAAGCAGTCATGTTGGATGAAACCTTATATTGATTTGAACACTGAAATGCGAAATCGATCTAACAACAAAGCTGAAAAAGATTTCTATAAACTCATGAATAATGCAGTTTATGGGAAAACAATGGAAAACGTTGATAACAGAATTGATGTTAGACTGGTTACGCATTGGGAAAGTATCAAGAGGAAAATTGGTGCTAGCGCCCTAATATCACGTCCAAATTTCAAAAGCTGTTCAATTTTTTCAGAAAATTTTGTTGCTATTCAATTGGGCAAAGTTAATGTATTGTACGATAAACCGCTATATTTGGGATTTTGTATTCTAGAATTATCCAAAACAGTCATGTACAACTTTTTCTATGGATGTATTAAACGTCATTATGCAGAAAATGCCACCTTACTCTACACTGACACGGATTCTTTAATTTTGAAAGTAAATACCGATAATTTTTATGATTTCATGACCAACAATATATGCGAGTTTGATACTTCCAATTACAACGTAGGAAACCAATTCAATATTCCTATTACAAAGTCAATTCTGGGTAATTTCAAAGATGAATTTCCGAATGATCCCATAATTAGCTTTTATGGTACCGGTGCCAAAGCATATTATGTTCAGTCTGTAGGTAGTGAATTCAAAAAAGCAAAAGGTGTCAAAAGATCCGTCATAAAGAATGAATTGACATGTGAAGATTATAAGAAAATTGTCGAACAGGGTGGTCTAATATTCAGGAAGATGAACTCGTTCAGAAGCATATTGCATGACATGTATACTGAATTGAAGAACAAAGTTGCATTGTCATACCATGATGATAAACGGTTCATCATTCCCAATACGACACACACTCTTCCTTGGGGTCATAGCGATATAGAATTCTACCAGAATGATCCAGTAGAGAATATTCGTTGGGTTTCCAATATTATTCAATCTTTTTCCCAAGAGAGTCCTTTGGATCAATTACTTCATTTATTAACAGCTGAATTGAACAAATGAAATATCATTTCAAATGGAAAATTCACCACCATACTTATTTATTTGTATTTGAGATGTAATTACGCTTATTATATAAAAGTCAAATTATACTAGTCAATTTTAGTTAATGTCTTGTCCAGTTACCAAATATATAAAAATATATAAATATACACGTTATTCTGATTTCCTATTGTTTCATTTAAGAGAATAAATATCTACACAGAGATATATAGATTTTAATTGTCTTGAAATCATCAGTATGAAAGATATCAAGGTGGAAGAAAGATGTCCAAAGCTATTGATAAATTCGGCCGTAGACGAAAATGGGGTACTGTCAAAGTTCGAGTTCTTCAAGGTTCCCAAGGTCCTCAAGGTATGGGATTCAAGCTTTCGCCTGACGACCAATATGATATGCAAGGTAAAAGACTGAAAAATGCTGGTGAACCGATAGACGAGAGTGATTGTGTAACTCAATTATATCTCAATGAACAAATTACGGAGACGAAGGCACTTGTCCTTAAAGCCTTGCAGGCTGCCATACATGCCACAATGGCTAAGATTGTACCTGAAGCCCGTCAAGCATTCAATGAAAAAGTAGAGGAGGTGACCGATGATCTAGATCGCAAATACAAAAATCTAAAAAGTGATGTGGATATCAAAGTATGGGATGCTACAGCCACAATGACACGAAAAATATCAGAGTTGACAACTGAACTCGATTACAACAGCAAAAATCTGAAAAATGATTTGGATGCCAATGCATTGAATGTCACATCTGCAGTGATGCTGAAATATAATGATTTGGAAAGAAGGTTAGCTGAATTGGAGAATAAACATCCTGATGTTTGGCTCACACATAGACCAAAACTGTGGGCTCCAGGTAGTGATCCAGAACCCGCTGTTTGAAAAATAAATTTGTATTATGAAAATATTACAAATAAAATGTTCTAAATCAATGTTGAAATTTTTCATTTCTTACTCACCAAATATATTATAGAATTTGGTAGTGGGTGAGTTCTTTTTGAAAAGTATCAATTCAAGTTATGGAAACTTTGTACATTTTTGCCATTGAGTGGCGCAGATGCGTGTGTTTATGTTCTTTGTGTGGCCCTGAAAAGGGCCTATTGGGTGCTCCGAAGAGCTGGGTGCCATCCCGCATATTTATGCGGGACGACCACGGGGGGGGGGGGCAGGGTGAGGACTTAGATGACATCGTCATCCTCGTCATCCGATGACACCAAGATGATGGTGTCATCATCGGAGTCGTCCTCTACGGGGAACTCGTCCGGGTCGAGGTCCATATTTATGTCCTCGACACGGATATGGACCACTTGGCCATCATCCTCGAACTCATCCTCCGAGGAGCTATCGAAGTCGTCGACGCGTTGATCCATATCTTCGTCGTCCGAAGTCGACGGAGATGGATAGTTCCACACATCTGTGGAGTCCGACACCTCATTCACCTGAATCGGACCCCGTGGATCTCGATGGTAAAATGGATCCTGCCTCTCACCCTGGTATACCTGCTGGACCTGTACGGCAGAGACGATCTGATATCTTGCTATCATCGCTTCCCGTTCCAAATCATCTTCGAATTCGGCACAATGTCTCGGAGACGAGGTGGAGTCTGGAAGAGGCATCTTGGAAGACTGATACTATAATCTGAGCTGGCATTGAATTTATACTAGTTCGGGGGTGGCAGTGTAGGGTGGGAGAAGAGAGTGGGGGTTTGAAGGCTGAGAGAAATCAGGAGATGGGAGAAATACACATCATATTATTTTATAAAATATGTAAATAAAATATGTATATAAATAAAATATAAATAAAATATGTAAAAACATAATTCAGATGAATTGAAGAAAAATGCCCCATCCTCCGCATTGTTCAATGTGCACCAGACCATTAAATGTGCACTCCTATTTCACTTCATCTTTTTTTCTATTTTTATTCTAAATCTACATATACAAAACTTATATCTACTTACAAATAACTTAACCTTAACCTTAACATATCTAAAAATTAAAATTAGCAAATTGCTCCAGGTTGCTTCGGAGCCGTGCCACCAAAGCCACCCCCTGCGCCTTGGCGTCTTCCAGCCTGGTGACTAGCTGGACCTCCCGGAGACTTTGCTGCCGATCGCGGGCCATCAGCTCTGCCTGCTGGCGCTCAAGCTCTTCCAGCTGGCGGTTGAGTTCTGCCCGCGCCAGCTGACTGTCATCATAGTCCCGCTGGGCCTCCTCTATCCCACGCTTTGCCCGTTGCACACTCATCTCCAGCTCAGGTACGATAGGTGCTGGAGGGTGGACTTCTTCAGCAGTGGGTTGTGGAGGGGCAACTTCAACGACAGGTGGTAAAGGTGCGTCTATAACCGGTGTCACAACAGTTGAGGATGTCTTCTTGGACACCCTTCTTCTGCTGTTGTGTGCGTGCTTCCTCGATGATGATTTCTTCGGTGGTTTTGGAGGCAGGAAATCATCATCGCTGTCAGCAATTTGGATTATAGGCAAACCTTCCATCGACGAATTTGCTCCTGCGTCACGGGATCTCTTGGAAGCAACTCCGTTAATGAACCCACCTTGCCGTCTGCGTTGGTCCATCGTCAGCGACTGCATTTCGGGGACCTCTCTCCTGATGACGTCCATAACGTCATTGAAGTGCTCTTCGTCTGGCATTTGAGGTGCGGCGCCATCCACCCTGATGTTACTCAGGATCGTTATTGCTGCAAGACCAGTTAATGCGGGAGAATCCATAGCTAAACATACAAAAAAAAATTAAACGGGTTCATGATTACAAGATTGTTAACTTACTCTCAAATTATTACAGCTTGCTATAGTCTGCTAATTCAGTTGGCTGGTGGTTGATCTGGCGGGTGATCTTGTGGATGATGTGGTAGCTGATGTCAGTTCAGAAGAGTGACTGAAGATTATTCGGAGGAAGTTCTTGTTTTAAACACTCAGACCTCCACCCCACTCCTCTTCTTCTTCTCCGACCTCCTACTCCAATCCCCACTCCGACCACCCACTCCTCTTCTTCTTCTCCGACCTCCTACTCCAATCCCCACTCCGACCACCCACTCCTCTTCTTCTCCGACCTCCTACTCCAGTCCCCACTTCGACCACCTACTCCGACCTTCCACTTCAATCCGCACTATGTCTTAAGCCACACCTCTTTCTTTAGCCAGTATCCCTCAGACCAGAAAACCCCACCCCATCATAACCCCACCCCTATTTCAGCTCTGTTATTTGTTACAATGTACACATCCACCTACGGGACAGAGCAGATATAGGGGTGAGTGACAAGAATAACAATTATGAGTGGGAACATTTGCATACTCGAGTGTATCATGTGAATTAACATGCTGATACCACTCACCATTATTATTCATGCCGCAATACCGTACAAAACAAATATCACATAGGAAGCGTTTTTCATTATCACAAGTTTTGATAGTAACAAATGAAAAGCTACAACAGTACAAATTTGTTGCAACGTCTTCTAACACCTCTGTCATATTTATCTGATGGGCATTGCTCACGATCGTTTCGGGGACATCCTCACAGTCTGGTACAATTCCATCGTCTACTTCTGGTTCTTCTCCGTCATCTTCTAGGAACTCTTCTTCGACGAAGTCATCCCCAGCGGGTATGTCTTGGCGGCCATCTTCAAAATCTACCAGGTCATGGAATTCGCCATTGTCACCATTCTCACCCACTACAACTTCATCTTCTTGTTCCCAAACAAACTCGTCACCTGCCAACACATCAACTTGATTGTTGGCATCTAATTGGGAGAGGGCTTCCAATGCAAAACCAACTTGATCAACCATAATTGCTATACAAACACAGTTTCTAACAGAAAATACAAAAGTCGAATGAAATGTTAGGATTTTGGACCGATTTTATATGTTACAATCGTGAGTGGGGGTTACCACCTCCACTAAACCCACACTTCATCTCCTGAGAATAGCAATTCCTCCATTAACCTAGATTTCCTCGTCATCTAATTAGTGACGCAAATGCAAACAACGAGGATACAAAAATGCTGAAGATATTTAGGAAAAAATATTTGATTTTCGAATTAAACCACAGAAACATGACAAAAATATATCTTCAATTTTTTTTCTAGTAGAATCCACCCATTCAAATCTTTTATCAAGTATGACATATTTCGATAAAATCCATTATAACGTGGATAAAAAAATCTTAGAGATTATTAGGAAAAAATATTTGATTTTCGAATGAAACCGCAGAATCATGACAAATATATTTTCAAATTTTTTTCTATTAGAATTCATCCTTTCAAATCTTTTATCAAGTATGACATTTTTCGATAAAATCCATTATAACGTGGATACAAAAATATTAGAGATTCTAAAAAGAAATGTTTGATTTTCGAATTAAAGTGCAGAAACATGACAAAAAAAATATTTTCAAATATTTTTTCTAGTTGAATTTACTCTTTCAAATCTTTTATCAAGTATGACAAATTTCGATAAAATCCATTATATCGCGGATACAATACATTACAGCAATTCCAATATGCACTGATTCAACCCCGCATGGAAACGCCAATGATACCTGCCGTCTACAATAGCTTTAATATTTTAGTAACTGACCGGTGAGGGTGAATTTTACCTGAGATGACCGTAAATTCATTTCATTTGGGTAAATTTTTATTTCATAGCGTCTCTTTGCGATAGTTCAGTTGTGTTTTATCTGTAATGGCGTTAGTAACAAAATCTCAATCAGAAAGTGAAGCGGCGGTTAAGGCACTGTTGGACATGGAAAATATAGTGCCGACTATCATATCACCCATTAGAGAAAACGAAATTGTGGAACAATCGCCTGTGAAAAGTGCAAGGTCACAAAACCAAAAAAAGCCCGAGAAATAAATCTCTTAATATCACCCTCCACCCACCTCCTAGGTGATATAGAGAGATTTCTTTCTCGGGGCACACTGCAAACTCACCACTGAGCTACGCAGCCTCCGAAAGAATTAGTCAAATTTCTTCTATATGAATGTTTTAAATCAAACCCCTGAAATGTATGCGACTAAATATACATGCTCCTACAATTCCGTAAAACTGAAGAGTTGGTCCATCTAGTGCCAAATAGCACAACACATATAAACTATACCAACTGAGCTAATGCGATCTCCGAAGGAATTCGTTATAGCTACCTCTAAAGACCTTTATTTAACCCCTCATGATAAATTCCCCCAAAGAAAATATGACTTTTTGTGATAGAAGTGCAAGTAAAAGGAACGTATGTGAAATATCTTGCAGTTTACAGGCTTGTAAATTGTACATGCTTCAAAAACTCTGCATGGGCAATTTACAAGCATATATTTTTGACCCTTGCTTGTGTTTATAAACTGCTAACAGTTCACATACGTTCCTATTCAAAAGAGATATTTTCTTTAGTTCAGAAGTATTAACTTTGTTAATACTGGAGGAATTTAACATGAAGGGTCAAAAACCCTGGGTGGGCACCCATGTATCTGAATCTTGGCGTATCCACCAGCCATTGAAGTGCAGAATGTTTTGATTAGGGGCAATGCATTGAACCGCTTTTCAGATATTTTGCTGCGATTTTTTTTATATATTTTTTTGGAAATATATGATCATTGCGAAAGTTTTTCATCATAGAACTTTTTTGAAATTCCCACTTATGAGTGAGATATGATTTTTTTAAATATTGATATCGAGATTTTGTTGTAAAATTTATTTCAAGTATAACCTACAATTTTATATTTTTTCTTGGAAGATATGATCATTTTTAATGTTTTTGACCAACAAACTTTTTCTTTATTATCATTCATGAGTGAGATATAATTTTCAAAAATAAGTAGGAGTAGGAGATCTGAGCCGGTTCTGGACCTACCTCCACCATCATAACTTTCAACCAGCAAATTATTTCGCGGTTCGATTCGCGGCCGCGAATTTAATCGCAGTTCGATTCGCGGCCGCGAATTTAATCGCGTTTTGATTCGCGCTCGCGAATCAAAACAGCGGTCAAGGTCTCGAATCCGCGGATTCGTCCGTAGGTCTATTATTTTGAATTTTTCACTTTCTTGATGTCCAACACTTCTTTTTCCTATGAAGTTTGTGAAGGTAACTCCTGGGAGGGAGGGATATCTACTCCCTCTCCTTCTATGGTGGTTTGTTGTCATGTTCATTGTGCGCATGTACCAGTCGACTTGTTTGAATAAAACTTAGAGTCGCATTAACATCAGCACCATTTCTGTCCACATCCCATTGATATCACACATTCCTACGAGCTAAATATGAACTCATTACCAAATTTGTCTGCTGAAGAAGAAGCAATGCCATGTATTGCAACAAATGATGACTTTGGTTTTGAAGATATTCCGGTATATCACTTGTCATCCCAAGAAGGTTTCATCGATGAATATAACATTGATGATTATCTGAAGATGGGAGATATACCGGAACCTTCAGAAAGTGTTGATCCAACCCTTTCACAATTGTCACTACCAAAATGCCCGTCACTTCTCTCTCCTCTTAGTGTCGATACGAAAGCGAAACCATCTAGGAGAAAGTGTGCATCTACTGCTTCAAATCCCAAGAAAACAAGTAAGGGTGTACGGAAACCCCGTAAGAAGAAAGTAGATGACACCTTCAAGAATGTGATAGGTGATTTGGAAGATGTATCGCTTCATTCTTTTGGTCCACTGCAGCGTTGTGGAGACATGCTTAAGAAAGCGAAATGCAGCATCGTAAAATCGAGAGCTATCATCGTCAAATGCGATGACGATGTTCGAAGAGGTAGCATGGACGACGAGGTGGTTCTTCAGAAGCTCGATGCAAAGATTGTATCATCGAAGGCTGAACTGATCAAAATGTGTGAAGATGCAGATAAACTCCGTTTCAAAATCACACAGAAGAATCAGTCCGCCCTTTGTTTGAAAATGCAAGCTGAGATTGAGCTTCAGGAGTCCACTAAACTTTTTGATATGGTAGCATCTGTACGTGATAAGTGGCGAAAAGAGTTTGATCACGCATTCCAATCTGATAGTGATTAGCTCTGAGGATTATGAAATGTTATCAATGTTGTGAGTTGAAATGAAAGACTTTTTCAAAAATCTATGAAGTGGGGAGGAGTATGCAGATTATTTCGGTTTTGGCATACACTGGGCGTTGCGTTTGGTTGGGGCAACGTTCACCACTTCATGATTTATTCATTTTGAAAAAAAACTCAAAAATAGTTCTATATTTTCTATAGTTTATTAATAATCTTACAGCTTAGTGAGAATAATAAGTAATACAATTTCATTCAAATATTAAACCATAGCACTTTTGTGTAACCATGAATTCTTTCCGCTTGGAAGGCCTAACCACTTAATGTATAGTTTATTTCCTTTCCTCCTCAACACTTTTTCAACTAGGTATACGTCAGGATTTTGCGTTATCAATAATTCTTCTCCATAAAAACATCCTCTAATCGGGCTCCCATCCATGTCTTCAAGAATATAAGTTATGGGGTATGTTTGGTTAATTTTAACAATTTTGAATAGTTCTGTTGTGTAATTGGCAGTGTAACCCTTTTCGAAAATATTCTTGTACTTGCTTATACGTACAATATCATTCATTCGAAATTTGGAAATACTTTGTTTTCTTCGAGGGATTACTTTGGAACTTTTGAATTTCAGTTTTGTTGCTGGCATAACATCGATTGGTTTCATACCAATTGTACGATGCACCTTATTGTTATATTTGCTTGTTATGATTGGAAGAATATTCAACCATTTGTTGTGTCCCATCGCTGAAAATTCTCTATAAAGCCACGTCTTTATTGTTCGAATTACTCTTTCAGCTATGGCCGCCTTCATGGTGCTGAATGTTGAATAATGGTTGATCTTATATTTTCGCATCAAAAATGAAAAAGAACTATTGAAAAATTCTGATCCTTGATCGCTTTGTAGATGTTTCGGGGAATAGTTGGCTTCTTTCAGCACATCTTCCATTGCATTGGTTACAGCACTACCTGTTTTATTTTTAATCGGCTTCGTCCATAGATATTTCGAGTAGCAATCAATGACCACAAGAACATATCGATATCCTTTGTTATGTTTAGCATAAGGTTGTAATTCGGCAAGATCTATTTGCCACAGATCTGCAAAACCTTTGACGGTGGTGGTTCTTCTGATGAAATTACGTCTTGCCGGCTTATGTAACTCATTGACAACTTGTCGTTTGACATCACTTATTTCATTATCCATCTCCTCGCAATCACTTATTTGTTTTCATTCAGACAAACAATTTGACAATGTTACGGCATCATATAATGAGAACAAACTGATCATTTTTGCTGATGTATTAGATTATTATACCTTCCTCACGTAATTCTTCAATTATGGAAATTATTTCATTATCATGTCCAGTGTGTCCAGCTGACTTTGAAGATATCAATAGCCGCAAACGAGCGACTAACTCCTTGGGTGAATTCCAGTAAACATAATTCGCAGGTTTGGGATCATACATTTTCTGCATTTTCATTCGATGGAACCCTTCACCTTTTTTTGTCCTACTTCTGGTCGTCTGATAATGTGATAAGTTTAGTATAGGTTTAATAACTTCACGGAATTTTTTAGATTTCGGGTGTTTGAAACCATTTCGCAGTAGATGTTGTTTGTAAGGTGCATTTGTTAGCCTCAATATTTTAGCATATGTATGACGAACTTCATCATCATCATCAACTTCAGGTGGGTTTTTCAAAAAAATCATGTTGTATAACTCCAGACTACTTGGGAATTCATGTGTTCGTGTTTTATTTTTGTTCCAAAATAATATATTTCCATCACTGAAACGTACATTGTGACTCCCCATTTTCAGTTTTTGTGTAGTAGGATCTAACCGTATGCCAAATATTCTGTCATAAGCTGCATTCTTAGTTTTGACATTTTCCAAATGTCTTTTCAAAACATCTCCAGTATTGTCTTCAAAATTATCAAATACGGACTTTTCATCTTTTCCGAATTCTTTGATGGTATCTGTCTCACTGTCAACAGATGATAATTCACTACTATATGATGAATTATTTCCCACTGAAGTACTCCTAACTTTTATTGGAGTAGACTGAGAATTCACTTGCTTCATCGAAAACGTCGGCTGTGGTGGCTGTGGTTTCGTGGTAGCAGCAGCTGAAGAAAGAACATTTAATGGCTTCATTATGGGATCATAGAGTTTTTCAAGCGCCATTCGATTTTCAATAAGTCCACTCTTGATAGAGTTAAATTTCTGCCGTACAGCTTCTGTTGTCTCAACAAGTTGGCGTTTCAAATTCAATTCATTGTTTTTATCTTCAACTACTTTATCATTTTTTGTCTTCATTTTGCTTCACAAGAGAGAGAATACACTGAAGTAACCTCTATGCAATTCAGCGATCGATTGAATGCGTATTGTATTATCATGGATATATAAAACTATCGAACCCCATGCGATATCTACCTTCATGCATTTTTCTATCCTTATCAATGACCAAAAATCCATATTGATCCTCCCAACATTTAACACACATCAATTGGAATTGCTTAAATGTTACATCGGGTGACACGTGATCCGAATAAATATGGTGTAGATTCGTTTCATCTTGCTTGAACATTACGATAAAGTTGGTATTATCTCGCACTAACTGTTTGGGCACTCGTGAATATGTTTGAGCAAGATAAAAACAGTCAACATCTTTATGACGTCCCATACAGAAATATGATCTTATAATATCCTGTTTTTCACATATTACATCATCGAAAATGAAAACAGAATTTGGTTTGGCATCGGATGGTTCCACTATTTCTGCATTATTACTGAATGTATAAAATCCCAACCCCTTGATGGGTTCCAATACATTTCGTAGGAATTGATATTTGGGTTGATTGAGTGATTTCGAATAGAGATAAACATTTGTGAATCGCAGTCCTTGTGGATGTGTTAAAAGAGAGATCATGGCATTCGTCTTTCCACAATTCGATGGTCCGATAATGAGTCCTCGAACAGATGATGGAAGTAGTGGACCATGCCGCAACACTTTCTGTCCATTCAATCCACAACCGAATTTTTCATCTAGATTATCTACAGCAAACTTTTCTTTCTGCTTCACAATGCGCATCGTACCGTGGTTGGAGACTATGTAAGCGATGATATGCTGTGAACATTTCATTTAAATGAGTACCATCAAACGATACGGATGTGTTCGTAGTGGATGCAGAAAAAGCGGTCGTGGATTCGTTAATAATTTAATAAACAAATTGCCGTTCGAATTACATTTACCCGGAGGATATCAGTATTGTGGACCCGGTACAAAATTGGAAAAACGTTTAGCCCGCAAAGATCCTGGAATCAATAAATTGGATATTGCATGCAAACAACACGATATTCAATATTTGAATCATCTAACTGATCTCACAGCGAGACATAGAGCAGACAAAGAACTCGAATACGCAGCTTGGAACAGGGTTAAATCGAAGGACGCTGGTATTAAGGAAAGAATAGCTGCCCTACTCGTTACCAACATTATGAAATCAAAGAGACGTTTCGGTATGGGTTGTAGTAGTACTACTGTGAAGACAAAGAAGAGGAATCAACCGAAGAAAAAGAAGAGAAATCAACCGAAGAAGAAGAAAAATAATCTCATAAAAATCGCCTTTGGTTCTGGGGTGGTTCATAAAGTGCGGAATGTACTGAAAAAAGCTGGGGGTGAGCAATTTGTGACGAATAATTTGAAAAAAGCCACCGTAGTGGCATTGCATGCAGCACGTAAATACCTCAAAGCTGCCGGTGGAAAGAAAACGATCCGCACGCCTCGCATAATTCCAATACCTAAAGTCGGAGGGATTCTACCATTGATACCAATTTTTGCTGGATTGTCTGCGCTCGGAAGTTTAGCTGGTGCTGTTGCAGGCATCACCAGAGCTGTGAATTCAGCAAAAGCAAGCAGAACCGCCCTGATCGAAGCGAATCGTCATAATAGGAAAATGGAAAGTGTGGCATTGGGTAAAAGTGGTAGTGGTATATACCTTAAACCTTACCGTAAAGGACTCGGACTCTATTTGAAACCATACAATCCAAAAAACTAGTTGATTCCCTACCTCGAAAACCTCTCACCGACATCGATCTCACTTATTATGCCAAGAAAATGAAAATTCCATACTTTCGCGGTATTTTCATGCGTGATACATTACCTACTAGAGGTCCACGACACCGCGAGACCGCCATTGTCAATTTAGATGGAATAAGAGGATCGGGAACACATTGGGTGGCATACAGCAAATGTGGGAAAGACATTACATACTTTGATAGTTTTGGAAATCTACCCCCACCAATAGAGTTGATTCAATACTTCCAGAAATGTTCGAAAGTGAAAATTCTATATAACTATGATCGCCAGCAGAAGTTCAACACAGTTTTCTGCGGTCACTTGTGCCTGAAGTTTCTCTCTGAATTATTATAGAATGGATAAAACTCCAGCAATGACTCGAGAGGCTATTAGGACGATGGGATTATCACTCAAAATGTATTCAAAATATCGGACCTTGACAAGAATGGATCGAGTGATGCTTGCAAATATGCCGAAGGAAGTGATACTCGCATGCGCTGCACATGAGATTGCTTCTGTTTGGGAAAAGTTACCTAAAAGTCTACAAGATGATGTTGATATAATGAAATATAGATATTGCAATGACCACCACAATCTTGACGGCGAAAGCGTTTCAGATTCTGATGTGAATGATGGTCCTATACCTCGAAAAATATTCTGCTGTTATTGCAATATAAAGGATATGAATATTGGTGCTAATAAAAATGAAATGGATATTGATGAACCATCTCCGAAAAAGCGTAGGTTGTCCCGAGTGTGTTGTAGACAACAATAAATTGAAGTGAAATCCATGAAATGTATCAGTCATGTCACGGAAGTTCGAACTACAAGCTGTCGGGACGAGTGTCTTGAGTGCAGACTTTTTCCCACCCGTTGAATTGGATAGAAACAGTCGTTATGGATTGGGACTTTTAGGATTCTATGGATGCAACACAGTAAATAATATAACTGAAAAAAACAATGTGATCAGTTTTAGAATCAGTGATATAAGTTCACCAATACTTCAGAAGTACACAATTGAAATTCCATGTGGTGCCTATGAAATAGATGAGATCAATGCAGTTATTCAGAAACATATCATGTTTCGATTGTTTCATGGGAAAAATCAAAACGATACCAATGCAGATGATATATTCTACCTACATGCCAATAATAATACTTTCAAATGTGAGATGCGATCAAAATATGAAATTGATCTAACTCATCCGAATTCCATAGCAAAGATGATGGGTTTTAATTTTGATAGATTTCAACCGAATCAGATACACGAATCCTCACATCCGATAAATATAACAACTGTGAGACTAATCCGCTTAGATTGCAACATTATATCTGGTTCATACATAAACAATGAAGAATCCCACATTCTTTTTTCATTCGATATCGATGTGGAGCCTGGATTCAATCTCACAAAAGAACCACACAAGATTATATATATGCCCATCAGTCCAGAAGGTCGTCAGTTGATTCACAACATCACAGTGCGTATTTTGGATCATAATAATAATCTCATTGATTTTGGAAGTGCAGAAGAGATTGTTATAATTTTGGAATTGAAAAAAATCTAATAACTATTATGGGTTTTTGTTATAATAGACAGAATCGACAAGGATTTGAAAACATTCCACAAATAGCTAAAAAGGAAGGTTCGAATAGAAAAAGGCTCATTCCAAAAGTGTACGCTAAACAGTTAGCACACCACACTGCTCTCTCGCTGAGAGATCTCAAATTTTTGAAATCAATTGGACTGAAAGTAAGGAACAATGGTGCTCGAAACAAATAGTGAAAAGTTGAATATATTTGACGAGCCGATGCTCGATCATTCCCTCACAAGTTTACATGAGCATACATATAAACCATATGGATCACCATTGTTTAGGAATTCAGATGAAATTCGAATTGCAATCAATAATCAAGACGTTATACTTGACATTGCTGAGAGTTTCATTTATATAGAGGGTAAATTCACACCTAAAGATGAAACAAAATTATGTTATCTCTCGAATAATGCAATCGCCTTCCTTTTTGATGAAATTCGCTACGAAATGGGTGGTGAACAAGTTGCTGTGGTCAGGAAGCCGGGGATAACATCTACAATGAAGAATATGATATCATTTGGACAATCGCATGCTAACACTTTATTGACAACTGGATGGGGACTTTCGGAAACTAAACAGGATATCTTGGATACAACTAGTCACGTATTCAGTGGTAAATTACCACTGAAATATTTGATGGGTTTCGCTGAAGATTACAACAAAAGTATCTTGAATGCCAAACAAGAAATGATTTTAATAATCGCTCGATCCTTCAAGAACTCATATATTGGTGAGGTTGATGCTGATTTGGAAATCAATAAAATTGAGTGGAAAATAAGACACATAGTGCCAGAAGATAAGCACAAGCTCAAACTTTTAAATAGAATCAACAAAAGCGGTCTGAATGCTAAAATCAAGTTGGCTTATCGCATGTGGGATCTCTATGAACTTCCATCACTACGTGGCACGTCTTCAGACATATGGGCTATCAAGACAACCAACGCCCTTGAAACACCTCGTTACATCATCATTGGATTCCAAAGCACTACCACTTCTGAAGACAGGACAAAGGACATCACTAAATTCACAACTGCTGATATCAATAACATTCGTGTGTACTTGAACTCTGAAGTATACCCATATGAACGTTGGAATTTGGATTTCGATAAAAAACTCGATACTTCGGCTTATTATGCCTATGAGAACTTTCAACGAAGTTATTATGATAAAGATATGAGTGAACCTCTCATGGACATTGGTCAATTTCGACAAAATCCACTATTCATCATTGATTGTTCACATCAGCCGAATGCCACAAAATCATCAACTATTGATATTAAGCTCGAGTTTGAAACTAGGAAAGTCAACTTCCCAGCCAACACCAAAGTATATGCACTCATTCTGCATGATACATTTTTGACATACAATGCATTGGATGGTTCAGTTCACTGCAGATATTGATGAAGACACACACACACACATTTTTTTCATTTTTCTTTCTTTATTCATGTAAAAGAGAAATAGGTAAATAAAACATGTGTAAAAAATTTTTATGTTTTTTTATTCAAATATCATTAGCTTAGAATTCAAATAGTCTTAGGTATGTACAAACAATCTAATATAACTTCTTCTTCATCTTCATCATAATTTTCTCCTTCTTCGATTTCACTATCATCATCATCCAGTTGGTACTTTTTGATGATGTCTTCAGGTAGGTATGGTAGGAGGCGGTGGAGAAATCTTTTCAGCTCACATTCAATCATTGCGTCGCAGAGGTGATGTAGATCGAAAGAACCATCTGTATATTTCTCGCAGAGATCCACACCCTTTTTGTAGTTCTCGTAATCACGCATACAGTGTTGGATCCTTTCTTCATCATAGCATACGCTCAGGTCATAAATGGTGGCGTGGTGAGCATCCTCGCTCAAAGCACGCAACTCAGAAGTTAACCTTTCAACGGCGGAAGAGATGTCTATGGCTTCGGTCCAGTGTTGACTTGCATACATCATCCACATTTTTCAAAAATGAAGCTATGATCAAAGAGAAATTATTGAAATAAGAATGCTACAAAAATAATCAGTACTACTCACATTAGACTTTTGATGATGTCTCCACCGAAGAGTGTGTTTAACAATGTATGAAAAGTTTTTATATTTTCCTTACAATTATCACCTATAATATAAAAGAATCAGAATTAGAAGATATGACAAGTGGAAATTATATATTACAATTATTCAGTGAGATCAAATTTGACCAACGATCTCGTTTTCATGCCGGCAAAGCTTTGTGGACTCTGACCCAAATATGCTACTGTATATTTACCACCTGATGAATTGATGCATGCTACATCATCATCGGTAAATTGTTCTGAAACGCGTTTTGGCAGCCATGTTTTGAATAATGTATCATTGCTTACATCAAGTAGTATCAATAAAATGGATTTACCAAATCGGGTAGAACAAACTGACATCGTCTTAATTGGGTAAGCTTCATTCAGTGGCAAAGATGATATTACTTTTTGCTCTAACACTTCCATCTCTTGTTTAATTATAGAATTGATTTTTTGTAAATCTACTTTTGGAACTGACATGATGATAATATATATGGAAAATATAAATAATTTTCAATAGAAAAACACACTCACTGATCTCTCTCACTGTGTAGGCACTGAATAACTTCACTACTCTTGCTGACTGCTCGACTGCTAGGTATACAACTTCTGATTTCATATCACCATACCAACTTCTTTTATAATAGATAGTGAACCACCCCCCACCACAGACTTATGAAACATGTATGATACAAAGCCCCCACCATGCGCGAGTTTGCATCGCATCGATAGAGGGCGGAGAGTAAATAGTAGTCGATGAGTCACCGCAGCGTATGGGTGTGTGACGTCAGCGCGGATCCAACCCACCCTATCGAGAGCGAGGGTGGATGCGCATAGCGTCACGCGACCCCTCCTCCCACCACCATCGCAAGGTATACATCACTGGAGAGTAATCAGAGTTCACATATCTAACTGGATCTCCGTGGTGTGCAGACGTGTTGTACCCTCTCTATACTTCGGTATAGATTTGTATGTGTACTCCACACATAAGGGTCATACACAATGGCAGAGTAAGTATACATGAAGGACATGGAAGACATTGAGGTAAGAAAAATAAATTAAGTACTTGGAAAAAGTACTTGTCCGTGTATGAAAAAAAAATCCAAGTCATTATAATCTCAATGTCAAACACAAACCCTGAACACCTCCCAACAATATACATCATGGTCAAGGCTAAGGGCAAGCCCAAGTCCTAGGTCAAGTCCTAGGTCGAGGTCATAGGTCGAGGTCATAGGTCAAGGTCAAGGTCAAGGTCAAGGTCAAGGGTCAAGGTCATAGGTCGAGGTCATAGGTCATAGGTCAAGGTCACTGATGACGTCATAGTGGTGGGGGGAGGCCCAGAACCGGCTCAAATCTCCTACTAGAGGCAAGCCAAATATGTGAGACATAAGCAAGCAGGTCACCAGTTGAACTCTGTGGCCGGACACCATATTGTCGATCATTGATTATTCCTGATATTTTATGAGCTCGATGTTGAAGACAAGTTTTTCCATGACCTTCGAGTAACAGATGGCAGTACGATAGACATGTAGTTGCTTTTTCCTTTTTTGGGGGGACTGGTTGTACCCCAAATTATAAGAGAATTTAAATAACTTGTTAATGACTGGTGTTTGCTCAGGAGCACATTTCTTGAGAACGAACGGCGGAATTCTTCAGATCCACTAGCTTTGTTGCTTTTAAGACCTTGCAAAATGCGTCTGATGGTTCGTTGGCGGTAGATGATCTCATGCATATTCTTCTACATATGAAATATGACGAAGTCCTCTCAAACCTCTTTAACACCCATCTTCCAGAAAAAAATTGTACAGAGAATATTCTATTATGAAATTGTCACATTTAATTTACTATGACAACTTATGGAATAGTTATAATTGTAAAACTGGTTCTTCAAGGATAAAATCGCCAAAAACTAAAAAAAATACTAGAAAATCTTGTTATTTTATTAGATTTTTGATAATGTTGCTCTCGGCGCTCGAGGTCGAAAATTTCGATCATTAATTCAGCCAAAATCATAAACAACTCAGCCAAAAATTAGATCTATCGGATCTGAGCTGGTGAATGAATTAGTTATCTGCGAAAATGGTACATTGAAGAAAAATAATCACGTTGAGGCGGTCAATAGAGTAAATCATCCTATACTCTGCTGAAATGCAGGAATACATTCTAGCACCAACACTGGCTACGTTTATACCGTCTCTTAGTAAGCTGACTGATGACTTTATTTGAACCAAATAGCCTTGGTCATCTTGGTGTATACAGTACACTTGGTCAGATAACCAGCTTGGTTTGGTACCAAAAATTGTTGCGTACCAGATCAAAATAGTAACATGACCAAGTTGGTGCAAACACCTACGGCCTTGACTTTCCAGAAAGATGCAAAATTTTTTACCATTCTTGGTAAGCCTAAGTCTGGTTTCTAGTATATTAAGAGAGCCCTAATATCCATTTGTCTAGCAACACAACGTCGAATAATAGTGTCTAATTTTCACTCGAATATCTAATTCGGATTGCTATTGATGTTTTTATGTAATAAGAATAAAATAGTAGCAAACTGTTTACTGATTAATTAAATGGTGTAAATAGGCAGTAACTTATTCCATTGGTCTGAACTTGGTATGGTCAACTTGGTCAGAGTACCAAATTCGCGCACGGTATAAACGTAGGCACTGTTTCTTCTTCACATCAATGATTTGTTGGAAGCTACCTCATGTCCAGTGCACAGCTCTGCGGATGATAATACTCTTCATACCGCTTTTTAGCTCTTCCACATCTCCGATATCAGCCAGTAGAAGCAGAAATGAACGGGGAAGAATCGTGAATGAAATAAATGCGGACCTAGCAAATATTCTAGAATGGGGATCCACCAACTTGGCCAGAATACAATGCGAATAAAACACAAGCATGTCTCTTCTCTAAAAAGACCGATTTCTAGAAAGGCCAGCGTAACTATTTCAGGAGTATCCATACAGGACCAAGTTTTTATTATGTAAAACACTTTTTCTTCGATTTGTTAGGTTTACACAATTGCTTTCCTTGAGCCGGTAACTTGGCTATTCAAGGTTTGCACTAGAAAATAACTTGAGGTGGACTGTAAGTAATACACCCGATAACTTCAAACGTATTTAATGCCTAACCATAAACCACTAGAACCGGCCGGGAGCATTAAACGTGTTATACAGGTGAACAAGTGTGGGCGAATTTATTTCAATTATTGTTCTCGATATTGACTACACAATAGCTGAATCAACACTGGCCTGGTGGCGCGCTATTCTCATTGTTCGCGCCGGGTTCACTTTGTCTGTTCAGAAAACACAACGGAAGAGGGTTGGCACTATTTACACCCGAAGGAACAGATTGCCTGCGGCGACCCGTTTTACACAGCATCATATTTAAGTCGCGCAGAGATTTATATTTCTATATGAATTTCGAGTGCTTAACACATACCATTGAAATCTTCCATTTCAATCCTCGGTATTACCATAGTAGTACCCTTTTAAAAGGTCAACTGACTATTTTTTATAAGGCACAAATCCGACCTGTTCTGGAATACTGTTCCCATATATGGAGTGCAGCACCCAAACACACATCGAAACCCTTAGATTATGCCCTAAAAAATAAAAGTTTAAGAAACTAAAGAACATGCTTCACTTCCAACATGGACTAAAAAGTAAAAAACTATCGACAGTGTAATTACTCAAATGTAAAAAAAGCGTGTGTGCTTTCAATCTTCATTAATTTAACAATACTAAGCGTTCAAGAGCCCAAGAAAACTTTGTCAAGCACCCCAAGCTTTTTTACATTTGAGTAATTACATTGTCAATTATTTTTTTCTTTTCAGTCCATGTTGGAAGTAAAGCGTATTCTTTAGTTTTTTAAACTATTATATATTTATGACTATAAAGAATCGAAATCTCCGACCCCGAAAACCCCCACATACCAATTTTGAATCGAATCTGACCATAATCACAAAATTCGTCCACCATCCTGGGTTGTCATCTTGAATTCATGAATTTAAAATTCATAATCTCTGACCCCGAAAACCCTCACTCACTAATTTTGAATCGAATTGGATCATAGTGCCATCTCGTCAGCCATATTGGAGCTGCCATCTTTAATTCATGAATTTTGACTAAAAATTCGAAATCTACAACCTAAAAAAAACCACATACCAATTTTAAATCGAATCAATCTCGTCCGCCATCTTGGAGCAGCCATTTTGTTTTTTTCTATAAAAAATGTCATATTGCATTGTCACCGGAATTATGAACACACGCCAAATTTCAAATCATTCGGACTTCTGGAAGTGGATGAAAATCACGTTCAAATATTCCGTTACATACATATATAGATAGATAGATACAAGTGAAGCTAATAAAAGCGTGTTAATTAAAAAAAGCCATTTGTCTCGTCGGTAATACTTCGCTCACATGCTTCCTCGATTGGCGATCTGCCTCTGAATTATAGAAATTTTCATGGGCGATGCTTCTCCGAAATATCATCAGTCGTTTCACCCTCAGAGGTCTGATCGAGAATGATCCGTGGAGCTCAGTACTCACATCCATATATATGTCTTCAATTTGGAGACATGCTAAATATATCTTTTTCAGGGCTCGTTCTTCCAACGAACGGCAAAGCTTTGGAACTCACTGCCTCATGAGGTGTTCCTTGAGGTATACAGCAGTTCAAGAAGAACACCAATTCCTACCTACTTTCTCTCGGTTCTCACGATTTTCTCTGAGCAATACAGGATTTTCCTTTTTATGGAAACAAGAACTTAAAAAAATAAGTTCCTGAAATTTTCAGGTTCATTACAAAAAATAAACACAGCGTTTAGTTACACATCCGTGTTCATGCTGTCTCTTTAGGTCACATCAACTGAAGCAATACTTTCTGCTCGTCAAAAGGTCACGAACCAGAAGAGGCAATTGTCATTAATGAATGTCATCGTGGTGCGGCGTTATGGCTTCTAATTATCCGCCAGAGTTGCTTTCTGCAATTCGACGTCAGCTACGGTCTTATAGGGATCTCATTACACAAAGCTAATTTAAAAAAATAGTTAACCTTATTACTCCCCAATGGCGGGCAAGCATCTTGTATCAAGGGCATTTTGAACCACTTGTTAGCAGATACATACAGAACCATCAATAATATTATTTCAGGACAAACACTAGATGAATGATCCTTAACTGAAATACAGGGAGTTGAGAATACAAAGGGTATATTGTTTTGAATAGGTTCCTATAAACATTTACAATTTACATATTAGAATTTGCTCTAGATTTGAAAAATGTGAAAATATATAAGGTGTCCTATTTAAAAAACTAAATCTAGTTTTTTTTTTGTGAAACCAATTTGCCGCGAGCGGCGGGCAATGTATATCACTTAAGCCAACACCATTGAGCCAGTAGGTGCAATTTCAGCATTTCCATCAGTCCTCAGAGTTTCATTATCCTTTCTCGATAATTACGGAAGTTACGGGGTGCTTCCATGAAAAGTGAGAAAAATTTGGATTTTTCAGGACTGATTTTTTTTCCAGGAAAATTGTGTATCTGTAATATTCGGGGGTCCTGATCACGTATCTGAAGTCATTTCGTACCTATTTAGCCCCCTAATATGAATTACCGTAAAAATGGGTTGTTCCATCAAGGTTCCATCGCGAGTGCTGGGCAGTGTATGTCACTTAGGTTAACACCATTGAGCCGGTATATGAATTTTTACAATTTACATAAGTACTGAGAGCTTCATTATTCAACCTCGATAATTATGGAAGTTACGAGGTTTCTTCCATGAAAAGTGAGACAAATTTGGATTTTTCAGAATTTTTTCTAGGAGAAAAGTGTATCAGTAGTGATTTAGGGGGTCCTGATCCCTAAAATGATTTACCGTAAAAATGAGTTGTTCCATCGCGAGTGGCCGGCAGTGTATATCCCTTAGGCCAACATTATCAAGCTGGTAGGTGCATTTCAACAAATTTCCATCAGCTCTGACAGCTTTATCATTCTACCTCGATAAATACGTTACTGAGGTGCTTCCATGGAAAGTGAGATACTGTATAATAATAATGTGGTAAGGAACATGACATAATTTGCCAGTATACCAAGTTCGACATAATATATAATACTGACGAAAGATCCATTGTTGAATCTCTCGCCCGTTTTGGGTAAAGATTGGAAAGTTGAGTGATAGTCAGATATCGGGATCGTGTGAGGAACGTCCATTGAACAAGGGTGGCCTCGCGAGTCACCCTCGACCGTGGGGATGATGGAATGTAGGCTCGATACTAATTGACGTACGTTTGTTTTTTCAATATCACTTTTCGACGTTTATTGACGTCTTCTTCAGGGCCATTATCACTTGTTAATGTATGTAAACATTAATAAAATTAAAGCATTGGAAATACACATCTCTCCACGAATGGTTTATTAAACTGTTTGATAAACAGAGCGGATTCAAAACTATACTCTGGTCTGGTGACAGCCTGAATTTAACATCGTATCATCAAACTGCCAATGATGATAACTCCTCTAATAATTTCCTAATAATACAAAAAAATTCTCCCTAGGATGGACGACTTAGAAGTGGTTTTTTGTTTGGAATAGAACCACAGATAATTATTTTTGTCGCACCTTATGTATTACAGTTTGCATACTAAGTTTCAGCTAATCCCAATCCAATATTACAAAATGGAATAACGTACCATATCTGGACAAATATTCGATATTTCATTCCTTTATAATTTAAATGTAGACATGAAAAAAAGAGACAAGAGACAAAAAGAAACTGTCGTGTCTTACAAAATGAACACGCTAGACTTCGTTCGGTAATAAATGCCCCTGGCGATATTTTGACGTGCAGCATTCCAATTTCATTTTTCATCCTCTTATCCAGAGCAACAGGACCATTAGGCGATTTACGTTTGATACACACTCCGTTGCGCCTTGGCGAAGGTTCCTGTCTTATTCAATTTACTCGAGATACGATTTGCAATTTGTAACTCTGGTGGCTACCGGCACGTCTACCAAATGACAATGAAAATGTAGCAGGAAACTCTTCGATTCCCTTCTGGCTGATCAATGAGAAATTCGTTCAAGAAGAACTGATACATAAAATGTTCATTCCGTCGGCTTGAAACTAGACGGGACACTGAAGAGGGATTTCCATTAATCCAAAAGCTTGCGACTTATTTATGCCGTTTGAAAGACTCATTATCAATTGTCAAATTGAATTGTTTGAACGAACGTTTCAGTTTCAAGAATAATGGGGCACTATTTTTGGTTAATATGTCGTCTCTGGAAGACTCTGTCATGAATAGCGCTTGTAAAACGCGAGTGTTTCCCAAATTTATCAAACCAGCTTTACTCCTATGATGTTCATGGTGACTTGTAGAAGTTTCCAAATACTTGACTCTCAGATCATGAACAGCAACATCTCTAACCAAACCATTCCGCATACGGTAATCTATCCTTCCTATTAAAGTAGAATCTTCTAGAGAGATCAATTCAATTTTTGCTTAAAGTGGTTGACTAGAACAAGTTGTGACACCTGAGTTATGGTTTCGCACGAGGAAATATTTCTGATTCTTGACTGAAAAGGAAAGGGGTTCTTTATACGTTAGAGATTTCAAATTCACTGATTCCTGATACACACATAGAGATTTCTTACTGAAATGAGGTATACAGTATCGGAAAGTTTCATCTTGGGTATGGTGGTTTCATGAGAGCGTAGAGAATAGCTTGCTATATGTTGAGAGATCATTACAATTTCTCCTCTACTCCCTCGAGGAAGAAATATCGACGTGAGCCGGGGTGGTACTCTGTAACTTGTTTTGCATAGCGAAGCGAAACGAAACGAAGTTAAACGAAGCATACGATATCACTTTGTGGTGTACCGGAAGCGAAGCGAAACGAAGTTAAACGAAGCACACGATATCACTTTATGGTGTACCGGAAAGGGATGCCGATTGTTTGAAAAAGTTACAGAGTCCCACTGTTGGTGCGGTGTGTCGTATGGCCACGTGGTCCGTTAATGCTTCGGGTGGGATAACAGGTAACTATACAAACAATAAGAAAGAGGAATAGTTCCGGAAACGGAAGCAGCATCACCACGTTAGATGGCAATGCTTATATCAAAAAAGTAGTTGAACGATGATATTTCGTTGCATTGCCTAATCTCCTCCCGAGTTCGTGAGTGAATGACAAATAATCAATACAAAAAAATGGAGGTACCGCGAAAACTTCGAGAAAATCAAAACATTTGCGAAGAGCCTGGTTCAACAACTACAGTTCACAAAAATAAACACAATAAACATAACAATTAAAAATAACAATGCAAACTAAAAACTATATTAGTATGAACTGTTAATATTTAATAGTTACAGATCTATCCACATAGCTGAACATGTGAAATTCTCATTTATTACGTGAACGTTCATGTTGAGTGCCTTATCACTGGATATATTACGGACTATAGGCCGTTGTACGATAAAAGCACATTCTTGGCGTTCATGTTTTCACGGCTTCAGCTATTTGAGTACAAATGTACATAGTTAATTTTCAATATTCTTACTATAGGGGTTACATGTTTTTTTATTCCTATGACAATAAAAATGTTCAAAGTTTATTTCGTATGTGTTTTTTATATTTCGTTTTTGTTTTCGTTTTCAAAGAAGTTCAAATAAAAATATAGTTCATGGCACTTCCAGAAATACATTTTTCCGTGCTTGCACAACTTTTTGCATTCGTCTCCGCCTCACACTTGTCACACTCGCACGAAATAGCTATTTATGATACAAGTTCGTAAAGTATGACTTTTTTGTATGAGCATGAAGTTGTTTGAATGAGGCGCAACCGAGTTCAATAAACACGTGTATACAAAGTTTTTTCTTTGAGGTTTCATGTTATGGATTTTCGTCGTATTGTCAGATGATGACTTCAGAGTTATGTTTGACGCAAAACACTGTATTTTTCAAAAATGCATAAATATTGTATGAAAAGTGTGTAAAAATTTTTTTTTTTTCAATTGGTGATCTTTTTTATCTATTTAAAGCACGCCTCAGGGTGTGCAAATCGAACTTTCAAAAACGCGCGTTTTTTAAAGTTATCATGACTATACGTTATCAATTCGAGAACAATGAAGACAGAATGACAATGTTATTATTCTTATCTGACAGGAGTACTTTGTAACGTCACAACGACTATCTACACGACGGCGCGTGTTTGGAAGACCTTTTTATCCACTTATACTTTAACACGTTCAGCGCCAGTGTCAATTTCCGATACACACAGTTAAAACATTAGCTGCGTTTTGTTGACGCTAACCCTAACCAAGGATTATAGACAAGAGTCGTTGAACCCTAACCTGGAACAGCTATTCTATGAATTCGCGCCAATAATTTCAAAAGTTATTCTCTCTGGCTGCTCGATGGATTTCGATCGAGCAGAAAGAGGAAAGAAGGAGGGAAAACAAACAAAATGGCGGTTAATCAGTATGTGTTGAGTTTTGAGTTCATTGAGGTTAGGTTATGTTCCATGTTTGGTTATCTTATCTGACCAAAACACTTGATGATTTTAGAATTGATTTAATAAGTTTCAGTGAATATGGATTCAAACAATATTTCACTGCCAGAAGGATTTTCTTGGATAATTGTGAGAAGTCATTCAAAGTGGAAATTCATTTTTGGCATTAAGAGAACATGGTAAAATATATAATCAGTTTTTATCCGTTATTTATTAATAACCAATCCAGTCGATTAAAAAAAATAAACATGGTAGAAAACTTGGATAGAAAACATGATAGAAATCATTATGAGAAACTTGGATGAATGACATTTATATGTATATGTGAGTAAAGTAAGGTTATCTTATCACAGAGAGAGAAGGAGAATACCACTCTGATCTGAAAATGGAATATATCTACATTCCGTTTTCTTGCACCACGTATTTATTCTATTCTTCGGGTTGCCAACAAAACGCAGCTATTGTGTATTTAAAAAGATACACCGACTCAATTTCAGTTTTGTCCGTGTGTATCGCTAACGCACGCACTTTATGTACATTTTACCTTAAACACTTAAGATTACAAAAAAAGTTAGGTTCATAAAAATCACGAAAGTTTGGACTCAGAGCTTGGCGCTGAACGTGTTTTAATATACTATTATGCGCAGGTAATATTTTACGCACTCGTGCACTATCAACAGTGCATAAAAATTTACGCGCGCACTGTCGTGGAATAATAATCTTCTTTTTCATGCTTCTATTCATTTATTATTATTATTTATTCAAATTATGCAACAAGTGCAAAAAGTAGGTGTTTATTGCACTCGACGTGAAATTGTCCAACTCGGACACTTTTTGCACGACATTTCTGCATAAAACATTTTTTCTACGTTCATGCAAAAAGCAAAAAATGATTTGTCCAGCACAAGGTGTAGGAAAATGAAAAGCGCAACTTAAGATAATTAATTATTCCTATCGATTTGCATTGAAACAGATCACTATCACATTTTTCCACAAATAATACTCATTTTAAAACATTTAATTCTGTAATTGCCAGGAATTAATTTTTGACTGGCGTTTCTATAAGTTGCATTATAAAAATCAAAATCATAGGAACAGTGAGCACGTATGTTATAACGAGGTGTGGTCGTACAGACAGTTTGCTCTTATGCAGGTAGACAGTTTATAACAAAGCGAATCAGTTTTGATTTTGGAGTTATTTTCGGGAAGACATTGTTTGTTTAAATCCGGCTGCTAACGCGTATACAAAATAATATAAAATATGTAAGTGTTTAAAACGTATTGCAAATCTCACAGAATATCTGGTATATGAAGTGGGTTTGAACGTTTATGTTTGTCGTGATGACAGCACGTTGAAGTAAAATGACAGATGAGTGCAATAAATGACACTAGTGCAATAAAGAGCTTCTTTTTCTACTGAATATAGTTCAATAAAGTGTTGCTTTTTGCATGAATTTAGAAAAAATCGTTTGTTGTACTTTTCCATACCAACTAAAAGATTTGCTAGATAAAAAGTTCGTTATGTTAATTGATTATTTGGAATAATTCAAGGCTCTCTAAACTATGGAAATTTATTGCATTGACGAAATTATGTTGAAACGAATATTTTCATTTGTATAAATTTTTCCTAATTCAATTTCACCAGGTATATATCTTCACAGGCAAATACGCTATCCTGACTTTTAGGTGCTTGCCGACAAAAACGATGTATCGAGAGTTTCATCGTAGCATTCTGTGTTTTGCCCAGCGAATTTCGATTTTCAGTGAACTGATAAAAGAAATCAAATTTATTTCGTTAGACGGATTTTCCTTGATCTTTTAGTTGTGAACTGGCAATGTGATCTCGCTTCGTGCGGTTCTTATCGAAGCATATACTGGAATCTCGACAAACGTCCCTGCAATAAGGAAAGATGTGAAGTAGGCGTTGGTTCTTTGATTGTTACCATTGGGGCACCAGGTATCGTCAAGAAAGGTACTACCTATTCCTGTACTTACAGAAACCACGAGCTTGGAAACCTGCAGCCCGGGTGCAAGGCTAATCTAAAAGGGAACAGCAAATGATCCACTTAGGATAATCAGTATTCAATAGGAAATTGAAAAAACTTACAGTCTAACTCCACCAAAAATATTCTTTATTGCAGCTGTCATGCAGTCAGAAGACTGACATCACGTTGATATCATGTAGTCAGAAGACTAACATTAAGAGGAAGGACATGTTTCGAAGGATCAATCCTTTATCTTCAGTTAGTTACAAGTTAGTTACAAGTCGATCATATTATATATTTTTTTATTCTTAAACTAAAAATTTTTGGTCATAACCAAAGACCATGTGGTCTGCATCTGGAACGGAGGCCACAACCACTAATGTCAGCACTGATAGAAAGTATTTTTTGCATAATTGCATTGATTCAAGTCGATTGTATTCCTGAATAGGTCCAACCAAATATTAGTTTGATTTTTTGACAGAATCCTCTTGACCACTTGAATGGAAACTGTTTTGAGACATATGAACACTTTCTTCACTGAATAATGAGAGTTGTTTGGTGCAAGAATATTTCAACTTTGATAATGAACACTATTGTGAATACTTTCTTTGTTCGATGGTGAGTGTTGGTTGAGGCAAGAATATTTCAACTTCAGTAACGAACAATATTCTTCTTCATAATGCAATACATTTTTGATTCAAGATTATCTGCATTTGGAGGCTCAGTACAAATGTGCACTTGGTTATAAAAATATGCCATGGAAGCCATGTTCATATGGTACAGTTCAACAAATAGAGGACAACTGCGAACAATTGAGGTATAATGGTTATATTTGAGAATAGTTTTGTAATATTTTAATTTCAGAAACTATATAATCAACGTAGGTACCTCTTCGGTTACGCATAGAAATTCGATCGAATATAGAAACGAAAGCGTCATTCGCCATTATCACACACCTGTTGAAAACAAAATCTTCAACCTACCTCCACAACTGGTCCATAAATGACCTGAATTCAAATCGTGCAGAAATAATTGGACCTCCATATTGCACTTCTAGCAGCACATTTGCACATAACCACTGTGTCAAATACAAAACTAACAACTTAAATTATGATTCAAACACAACCCCCAAACCAAACGCGGGCAAAAGCAACCAGGATAGAGGTCCCAGTCGGCAGTCGCAGTGCGCGCTTTCGCGTGTGTTCGCGTCGTTCCGGTAGCGGGGTTTCGCCAAGAAATCATGTTCTTGAGTCAAAAGGAGCTTTTTTCACAAGTAGGAGTTCTCTAGGGTAAAGAGTTGGAATGTATTAATGCAAACAAATTCATTTCAAGATAATTTATGTAAAGAAGCAAACAGTTCAATAAGTTTGAAATAAGAGTATATTCATCAATTAGAAATAATTATTCTTTTTAGAAGATGATTCTGTTCAAGAGGATATATATATATTTGATTGAAGACATCCTTTTTATCAGTGAGGGACCATGGATGGTCCATCCAACAATAAACATTATCATATTAAAAACAATTTTGAAAACTAAACTGTGACCTTGCAGCAATGTAAACTTTGTAAACATTGCTGCATGGTCACAGTTTAGTTTTCAAAATTGTTTTTGGATGGACCATCCATGGTCCCTGACATTAGTGGTTGTGGCCTCCGCTCCAGATGCGGACCACATGGTCTTTGGTTAAGACCAAAAATTTTAAGTTTAACAATATTAAAAAAAAAAATGTTTCCCATTGATTGTGATTTTTCCACCATAATATGATTGACTTGTAACTCACTCATAATTTGCTGAAGACGAAGGATTGGTCCTTCGAAACATGTCCTCCCTCTTAATGTTAGTCTTCTGACTACATGATATCAACGTGATGTCAGTCTTCTGACTGCATGACAGCTGCAATAAAGAATATTTTTGGTGGAGTTAGACTGTAAGTTTTTTCAATTTCCTATTGAATCTCACCTCCACTGTATGCAATGGATCGTCTCCGATGGATAATCAGTATTCATTAAACAATCTTTATTGGTCCTTTCGATCATTTACATTGTATACATAAATAACAACAAAAACAAAAAACACAAAACATTACAACATTATTTGTCATCAATTTCTTTTCGTTATAAGGAATATTTTGGGTAAATGAAAATTTTTCTATTTTGTTAGAAATATATACTGTTTGAACCGTAATTACGACCATCCAACATATTGATATATACCTATATATAACGCTTTTATGTGCTGGCATGCCATAATGACACTGTTATGTCAATGTATTTTATGGTCTATTTCAAGAATAACGTGGAGTGAATTCTCAGATAATAAACTAATTTGGTGTGCACTTGCCTATGTAGGTATTTCTGAGAATTTATACGAGAATTTACTCTACGTTATTCTTTAAATAGACTATAGTGACATAATGAAGTTTATTATGGGCCAAGGACAATAATCAAGTTCAAAAAGTTCTAATACCATAATGAAATTCAAATGTCTAGCAGGAATGAACTTTATGAGAAAAAATGCAAGTAAGTAATTTCAAACAATTCGATTCAAAATACAAAACTTCATCATCCAAATCGGAAAGTGCACTATCATCAGAATCGCTCATTTTCAAAGATTTCACTGCACATCTAGACAGCAGTGTATATTATTTGACAGTGAATGGATAATTTGCTGTTGTGTTGTCAACGAAATACTAGCTCGCTCGCTATTTTTCAAAACGAATAACTCGAATGTATCTTTTTTTTAATACTTAATTTGGAATTTGAAAAATATTTATACAGTGTCCTTCAAAGAGTGGGAATTTTATGGGAAAAACTTAATATAATATACAATAATAATTTATTATAACATTTGACTTGGCTTTGAAACAGATGAAAAATGGCCTACTCAGGCGTGACTTTCGTTATCTGTCAAAAGTATTTTTTTACAAAATAATCGTTGGAAATAGGCTTATTTTCCCGATTTTACACATCTATACCAAATTTGAAAATTCTGTTGCAACTTTTGTTTAGTTTTTGCGATTTTTTTATATTTACGAAATTTCTGATATATTAAAAAATTGTAATTTTTACAAAACTGTCTCATAACACTAATTTCATCATGCCCTCAAGTTTTAGTTACTGAATATCGATGAAACCATGATTTTCTTGGAGAAACTGAGAAAATCATTTCATATTTCTGTTATGTTTGATGCAAAGTTGAGTTATCTTCAAGCATATAATTATGATAGAAATTTATTGTAAACGATTTTTATCAGTACTAAAATGATACCAAACTCATCAACCAATAAATCATCTAACCAATTTACGTATCTTACCAAATTTCAGGACTTTTTACACAACAAATTTTGAGTGTTAATTTATAAAATGTTATCGCTTAAAATATGTGTGGTGTTTAAGGCCCTGAAATTTGATTAGATACCTAAAGTAGTTCGAGGATTTTTTGGTCAATGAGTTTAGTATCATCTTAGTACTGACAAAAATTGATTAAAATGCATTTCTATTGTTTATGCTTGAAGATATACTAACTTTGCATCAAACAAAATGGAAATTTGAAATGGTTTTCTCATTTTCTTGAAGAAAAGCATGGTTCATCGATATTCAGTAATTGAAACTTGATGGCATGATGAAACTATTGGTATCAAACAGTTTTGTAGAAGTTCATTACACATTCACATATACAATATACACCCAAACATTGTGAATTTATGGGGAATTTTGGCAAAATGTTTCCAAACAGTTGTAATCGGAGAGATTCTCCGAACGACAAACATCTTGAAGAGAAGTTCAGAAGTGAGATTGGTAATGAACATAGTTTTATCTGAAGATATGGAGATAAATGTTACCATGGGAATGAAAATCGATGAAACAGTATATTGTAGGGGGATCGCATCCGAGTTAGTTACCGGCCGTGATAGTATTAGAAGAACTGAAATTATCGATCTTTCAAATATAAAATTCATCAACTTTCGAACGAAGAGGATAGCGACGGAAAAATAGAAAGGGCAGGTGGTTACTAGAAAATGAAATGTACAACCAAAGTTCTTAAGGAAGTACTTGCCTCAAACGGTTTTCTTACGAAAAGGCTGGAATCGATGTATGATGCAAATGAAGTATTGTTTTCAGCCACCCTCCGTTTTTTCGTGAGTTTATTAACTAGTCATGAATTAACGGAACTACTGAAGAACTTTCTTACGATTATTTAAGACTCATTCGGCAATGAGTTTTAAATAGCCTAATGAGTCTTAAATAATTGTAAGAACTTTACCAGATGAGAAAGGTAACTAAAAATAAGATTAGCTTATCTATTTTTAATTACCTTTCTCATCTGGTAAAGTTCTAACGATTATTTAAGACTCATTCGGCAATGAGTTTTAAATAGCCTAATGAGTCTTAAATGTTTGTAAGAACTTTACCAGATGAGAAAGGTAACTAAAAATAAGATTAGCTTATCTATTTTTAATTACCTTTCTCATCTGGTAAAGTTCTTACGATTATTTAAGACTCATTCGGCAATGAGTTTTAAATAGCCTAATGAGTCTTAAATAATTGTAAGAAGTTTACCAGATGAGAAAAGTAACTAAAAATAAGATTAGCTTATCTATTTTTAATTACCTTTCTCATCTGGTAAAGTTCTTACGATTATTTAAGACTCATTCGGCAATGAGTTTTAAATAGCCTAATGAGTCTTAAATAATTGTAAGAACTTTACCAGATGAGAAAAGTAACTAAAAATAAGATTAGCTTATCTATTTTTAATTACCTTTCTCATCTGGTAAAGTTCTTACGATTATTTAAGACTCATTCGGCAATGAGTTTTAAATAGCCTAATGAGTCTTAAATAATTGTAAGAACTTTACCAGATGAGAAAAGTAACTAAAAATAAGATTAGCTTATCTATTTTTAATTACCTTTCTCATCTGGTTAAGTTCTTACGATTATTTAAGACTCATTCGGCAATGAGTTTTAAATAGCCTAATGAGTCTTAAATAATTGTAAGAACTTTACCAGATGAGAAAAGTAACTAAAAATAAGATTAGCTTATCTATTTTTAATTACCTTTCTCATCTGGTAAAGTTCTTACGATTATTTAAGACTCATTCGGCAATGAGTTTTAAATAGCCTAATGAGTCTTAAATAATTGTAAGAACTTTACCAGATGAGAAAAGTAACTAAAAATAAGATAAGCTTATCTATTTTTAATTACCTTTCTCATCTGGTAAAGTTCTTACGATTATTTAAGACTCATTCGGCAATGAGTTTTAAATAGCCTAATGAGTCTTAAATAATTGTAAGAACTTTACCAGATGAGAAAGGTAACTAAAAATAAGATTAGCTTATCTATTTTTAGTTACCTTTCTCACCTGGTACCTATAAATTGGCCGCCCAACCAACTTAGCAGGTATGCGGGCGTTCAATGTACATATAATAGTTATTTATGATACAAGTGTTAAAAGTGGCATTTTATTTTGTGAGTGGGGAATATTGCGAAACGAGCGTTAGCTAGTGGAGCAACCCCACGAGCAAAATAAAATCACTTTTAACAAATGTATCATACAAAATTTTTTGTTCAACAGTTACTGCTAGTAAGAAAAAAACAAAAAAAAAATAAGATCCATAAGGATTCGAACACACGATCTTTGGATTACAAGGCTGACTGACAGATACTTCAAATATAATAAACCCCAACGCACTTTATTTATGAATGTCATTATTTGTCAGTGATGAAGGACATTCTACAGTTGGACTAAATACTACTTCGTTTGTAACTTCAAAAGGAATTAGTATTATCAATTGCGCAAACGACCAAATACATGTGTGAACTTTTATAAACGATTCCTCTTGAGTAGGTGTTCTGATTATAATATCTGATTGAAGTGTTTCTATTAGAGAGATCTATATTACTGAGTATCCATCATCTCATCTGTCATTTTACTTTTAACACTAGTGTTAAAAGTACTTTTAACACTAGTGTTAAAAGTACTTTTAACACTAGTGTTAAAAGTGATTTTGTGAAAACGTCAGTTTTTAGTTCATGTGTCAATGAATTAAAAACGTCATTTTTGATGTCAGTTGTACAAAATAGTTATTTATGCAACAAGTGCAAAAAGTAAACAATTTTTGCACGAGTTGCATACAACATTTTTTCTACGTTCATGCAAAAAGCAAAAAATGATTTATCAAGGTGCGGCACTAGGTGTAGGAAAACGAAAAGCGCAACTTAAATAATTAATTATTACTATCGATTTGCACTGAAACAGATCACTATCATGTATTTTTCCATCAATAATACCCATTTTAAAACTTTCAATTCTGTAATCGTCAGAATTAATTTATGTATGTTATCACGAGGGGTGGTCATAGTACAGACAGTTTGCTCTATGTAGATAGATGGTTTAGAACAACGCGGATCAGTTTTTATTATGGAGTTATTCTCGGGAAGATATTGTTTGTTTAACTCTGGCCGCTAACATTAATACAAAATAATATTAAATATATAACTGATTAAAACGTATTGCCAATCTCACAATCCTCCTCGCAATTTTATTGTTTTTTCCTGACCAATCGAGCCACCACCATGTTGCCATTCGAAAAAAAACTATAATAATAATTTAAAAATTGTATTTTACACAGCAGATGCATTTTAAGCGAAAACCGTAAAGATGTATTATTTCCCAATACTTTGAAACTAAAATTAATGATTTTAACGTATCCATAGCCCTCTAGAGCAAAAATTAAATTTTAAAATAAAAAATAAATTGGTTACAAAAAGTAACAAATGGTACATGGTTGCATTCAAGATGTCATTAGAAGACAAAAAAAGTAAAAATATACCGAGTGTATAATTTAAAAATCGAAAGTTATATCACTTCTGTTGAGAGCGGAAGTTGCGTGAAGCTGTCACTTGTCAAAAAATGCAGTTTCATTTCAATATCTGCAAAACCAGAAAAGTTATGGGGGCGAGCCACTTTCCGTGAACACCCCGGTATAAGATTAAATAAGTCGATCTGTAGACATTTCTTTCTGAAAGGGGTTAGTCAAATTTCAATAAGTCTGTTTCGTAATTCGGTCGCTCAATGTATCTCACTTATTACGTGAATATATCACGTAATGAGTGTGATAAGTATATAATCATCGTACGTGACGGAAAGTTGCATAACGAAGCTTAGGCCGGATTGTGTAACTTACTCGAATACGACACTATAAGCCTTATTATTCTCCGTGTTACATCGAAGCTTCATCTCAAGGGTGCAATGGGGGCATCACACCCCTTCCACCATGATGACACCGAATGTGGAAAGTGATAAACAGTGTGAAGAAGGTCAAAGCTGACCACCCTCGATGAAATGAAAATTGATTGTACATAATCCAGTCTGTCGCAAGCATCGAACAGGAAATAATCCAACACCCCATAACACTACTGCCGAATTACTCAACTGCCAAAGTTTTTCTACAAGAACATACTTTGCAATTCTTCTATTCCATGCTTATAGTAAAGGAAATTTGTAAAAGGCTGGATTATTTATAACCTATTTTCATTTCATGAAATTATGATCTTTCGTCAAGTATGCCCAATTCCACATGCAATACTTACAGTAAAACCTCTATTTTTGGACACCTCAATATAGCGGAGTCCTCTTGTAACGGACAATAAACACATGTCCGGAATGCTGCAGTGACCATTTGTGTATTAACGACCCTCTCAATAGCGGACCTTCTATACAGGGTGTTTCCTAACTACGGTTCCTAACTGCAGGGGGTGATTTGTTAGGTCATTTTAAGAAGAAAAGTTCCTATAAACATATGTCCGGAGTTGGTTCGTTTCTGAGATACAGGGCGTTGACATTAAAGAAAAAAAACGGTAATTATAAAATATCATAAATATACTAGAACCGATTTGGTTGAAATTTGGTACATTTATTTGAACTAATAAGGCGCTCATTTAGCCCTAACTATATTGAAATTATTAAGGCCAGTGGCGCCTCAGTGGGCACCACAGCCAACAATATTGTAAAAAAAAGTACGCCACTGACTTTTTTTTCGTAGATTTTTTGGTCTCCTGTATTTTCACCATATCTAGCTTCGTTTTCGAGAAAAAACAAAAACATAAAATAAAGACCAAAAATAAAAATATTAATAATTGCGATATTACAGTAAACGAGCAAAATGCCACCTTCTGATAAAATACACGACCGCATTCGATTTGCCATTGATTGTCTGACACGTTCAAAAATTCCTGGAATAGTCCTTATTACATTGCAATTGTCAATTATTCGGTTCCTCAAGTCATTCACATCTAATACAGGAGTTTTATAAACAAGAGCCTTCAGATGACCCCATAAATAGAAATCTAGAGGATTCATATCAGGACTGCGAGCTGGCCAATGTTGAGGTCCTGCACGTCCAATCCAGCGATTAGAGTAGGTGATGTCGAGATGCTGACGAGCAAGAACATTAAAATGAGCCGGAGCCCCGTCGTGCATAAACCACATGTTGCCTCTTACAAGTATGGGTACTTCTTCTAACAAAATGGGTAAATGATCTCGCAAAAAGTCCGTGTAGGATTCACCTGTTAATCTTTCTTTTAAAAAAAATGGGCCAGTTAGGTAGTCACCAATAAATCCTACTCAAATGTTCTGCGAAAATTGATGCTGAAAATGATTTCCTCTAATAGCGTGGGGATTTTCGTCGGCCCAAAAATGGTTATTGTGAAAGTTCATAATAGCATTTCGTGAAAAATTTGCCTTATTATTTAATTAATTTAATTAATTATTATCATATGAATGAACCAGCTGCAAAACATTAATGTTGGATGAAAATCCCGAGGCAGTAGAGCTTGGACCCGCTGTATGTGGTATGGGTATAGGAGGTTTCATTTCAGAACTTTCCAAACGGTTTTTGGGCTGACTTCAAGCTGCAGTGCAATGTTCCTGGTACTATTTGAAGGATCTTCTTCTATCGCATCAAGTATAGCTTCTTCTAGTTCAGGCGTTGTTGCCGTTTCTGGTCTTTCACCACCTGCATTTTTATTGAAACTCCCAGTTTCACATAATCTTGCATGTAGCGTTCTAAATGTTTTAGCGCAAGGAATTACTCTGTTAGGATATCTGTCCGGGTAAATTCTTCGTGCTTCTCCCGAGTTTCCATTTGCTAATCCATAAATAAGGTGCATGTCAGCCATTTCAGTTTTAGTATAATTATTTATGATGGAATCGCTGCTAATTAACAACTCTGAATTTTACTACTATGACAATAATGTTGTCAAAGCGACCTTACCTGGATTTAAGGACCATTATTCATTATCGTATGCAGGTACGCCTATCGCTATTAAATTATTACGGATGGTGAACAAATAACCAATAATCCAAAACAAAAATTACCTTTTTCAATTTGAAATGAAATATGTGTAAGAAAAACCCTACTATCAATGTCAGCTGGTCTCCAATGCAGGTGTTCATGATATGCAATAGAGTGGCTTTAATTTTTTTTAGAAAACGAAGCTGAATATGAAGAAAATACAGAAGACCAAAAAGTTGTATTTTCAATTGCTTAATCTAAAAAAAATAAAAATTTACCAAAAAAAGTCGTACTTTTTTTTTACAATATTGTTGGCTGTGGTGCCTACTGAGACGCCAATAATCTCAATCTAAATAGGGCTAAATAAGCGCCTTATTAGTTCAAATAGAAGTACCAAATTTCAACCAAATCGGTTGCAGGATATTCATGATATTTTATACCGTTTTTTTTCTTTAATTTCAACGCCCTGTATCTCAGAAACGAAGCAACTCCGGACATATGTTATGAAAATTATTGACGTTTCTGAGGCTGTATCTGCCTCCGTTATCAAAACTTCTTATGGAAAAACGCTGAAGAAACTGAATTTGAATTGCGGTTTTGGAAATAAGATCTTTCAAAAAAAGAGAAGTATTCTTTGTTAATTCGATCTCATTTTTTCAGATAGGCAAATTCGGTGTAGGGTACGTTACTGACAAAAATTAATTTCTTTCAAGACAGCAGTCTTGTGAACGCAGTAACTTATCGGGCAAATTAATTAATTTGACCTTCGCTTGTACAGATTTCTTTGGATTACATTTTTTTAATTTTCAGATTGTGGAAGGTCATATACCCAAAAAATCATGTCAAGAATCGGATTTCCTTCACAAAATCAAACTTTCAATCAATAAAAATAGTTGATATTACGGCGACGTGTAAAAAGATCATTTGGTCTCTACTCCAAATTTTTGGAACGGTCTGCAGATTTCACGTTGCTGTGCAAATATGGGTATTATATGGGTTCTAGTTAGTACTAAGTGATTGCTGGATATGCATAAATTTTGCTATTTTCCAGAATAATATATTCCACGGAAATTCGTAGGGCCACTTATATATTATAATCGTTCCGGTTGCAATTTCTCTCTACAAATAATTAAGTTACTATTTTATTTGATATACCTACCTTCCTACTTCCTCTTCGTAAATTCATTTAAAGCAAATAGCTGCGTTATAAGTTGGCTCTGAATGAATATTATCTCCACGCAATCGTAAACACATGCAATTTTCCCGTTCTTGGGAAATGATAAATTATTTTCAATAGTTCGGCGAGACAACCCGCATTGAGGTTGAACTAGGATAATAACCCTGAATGCAGTAACTTATAAGTGAACTCAAATGCAAAGAGATTCTTTTCGACTCATAGAATAGTTTTCGGTAAATCAAGCATTTGAATTTGTTTTTGCAAGTGATACCTGTATTGATCTCAACAATTCGTGGATAATTAGACAATAGCTATTTTTGTATTTAGAGCGCAAACTGATATATTTCCACTCGACAAAGACAGGTAATTTTCAGAGCTCATTCAACATGGGCACAAAATTTTACCTATGAGAAAATTGACACTCAGCTGTATCCTAAAATGTATAAGCTTTCCAAAACCCAATAACTCTCATCCCTTACAAAAAAAAAGGAAATAAGTCATGTAAAAAAAAAACTACTGTTTGAATCGGTTTGATACAACAATATAGTTGCTCAAGATGCTTTGAATTCACTAGCTGTCATTTGGCGAAAATGAGTCACAAAATGATATATTTTTCGGAAAACCTCAACTTTGCGTTGATATCTGAAATCGTTAAAAGCTACTTTGGTAAGCGATTGTAGAAAAATGTACAATTCCCGTCTTCGGTGATATTTAGTTAATTCAATATAAAAAAGACTGGAGTGTATACATGTATATCCATTACCGCAACGTACTTTCATCTGTTATTAGTCTATTATAACAAAAACCTATATACAGTGTGACATTTAAGATGGAAGCACCCTTCTAAAACTTACATTTTTCAACCGATTGGAATGATTTTTTTTTCGTTAGGTAGACATTCAAAAAGTCTATTGGGACACCAAATTTCATGAATAAATCTTCATTTCCAGGGCCAACTTATCTTATTTTTCAAGTTAAAAAATATAAAAAAATTACTATTTTATAAAAAAGCTGACTACACCACTGGATTCGCGACATTTTCAAATGGTTCATATGTAAATTAAGTTGAAATGCGTTAATCAATAAAAAAGTTATAAGGGAATGAAATTTGAAAAATATGCCGTTTAATCAGCCCACAAATTCAATTTCAGAACTATAATCGAAATTAGGAATACACCACGGTATTCAGGAGGTCTCAATATATCACTGGTCAAAATTTCATTGAGGTCTGTTCATAAATAAAAAAATCATAAGATAATAAAATTTGAGAAATATGTAAATGGAATTTCACGAAAATATCATTTTATCTCATAATTTTCATTTATCAACAAATTTCAATGAAATTATAGTCAGTGATATTTCGAGACACCCTTAATCCGGTTGTGTAGTCAAAGTTTTAATAAAAGTTCTAAAATTGAATTGGTGGGTTGATTAAACGGCATATTATTCAAATTTCATTCCCTTATAACTTTTTTATTGATTGACGCATTTCAACTTAATTCACATATGAACCATTTGAAAATGTCGCAAAATCCAGTGGTGTAGCCATTTTCAAGAAAAAACCTGAAGAACGTCGGCTTATGTTTTTGAAAAAATACTGTGACATAAAAAAGTTCCCCTTGCCTCACCCCCTCAACGTAACAGCTCCCCACCAAATTCTTTCAAATGAAAAAGGGATGCAATTCTCTCTACAGCCATTTTTTTTAAATTTAATTCATGAGCCTTGAACATAAAATTATACATTATGTTTTCGAATCATTTATTATAACGCGTACAATCAAATGTGATAGTTACACATTTATAATAAAATTTCTTGATATGTTCGATTCTTTTTCTAGTTCTAATTTGAAAACTTTCAATATCGTTTGGTATATTGACGTACACTCGAATATATTATTTATGACAAAATGTATGGTCATTTAAAAAATCTTTTGTCTCCATCTCAGCATGGGTTTTGCAAAAACAAATCTATTGAAACTAACTTGAGTATTTTTGTGAATAAAGTTGATGAATTCCTGAATATGGGGAGCCAAGTGGATGTGGTATATACAGACTTTGCCAAGGCGTTTGATAAAGTGCATCCTTTTGGCCAAGCTAATCTCGTATGGCTTGAACGATAAGCTCGTGAATTTTCTGTTATCATACCTGACTAATAGGGTTCAATATGTTTCTTTCCAGGGATATGAGTCACTGTCTTTTTTGGCAAAGTCTGGAGTACCTCAGGGGTCAAACTTGGGTCCTCTCTTATTCTTGATTTTCATCACTGATCTTCCTGATAATGTATCTTCAAATTCTCTTCTTTATGCAGATGACTTCAAAATTTTTCGTTCCATCAAAGACATCATGATTATTTTGCATTACAACATGATATAGATCTCATTCACAAATGGTCAGTCTCGAACAAACTATTATTTAATATGGATAAGTGCATCTTTATGACCTATAATAAGAGTACTAATCCGAATAATTTTGTTTATACAATGGATGGTATGGTCATTTCCAGAGTCAACGGCGTTAAAGATTTAGGTGTGAATTTCCAAAGCAATCGCAAATTCAGTGATCACATTGATAAAATTGTTAAGGAATCAATGAAGATGCATGGTTTTCTCAAAAGATCTAACACTGACTTCACTAACATTGCATAACTCAAGTATCTTTATTTTTCCCTGATTCGGAGTCGTATGGAATTCGCTTCTATTATTTGGGACCCCTCAAAACAAAATATGAAAAAGGTCTTAGAAACTGTTCAAAACAAATTTCTCAAATGGATCTATTAAAAAAATATAAAATTAATTTTGGGTTTGACTCAGTTCAACCGATCCGTGATGAATTTGGAATAGCTCGGCTGGAACATCGGAGATGTCTCAACAAAATAACATTTGTGTATAAGCTTCTCAACAACTATATTGAATGCGAGTATTTGTTGACACAAATAAAATTATATATTCCTGCTCCTGGACTTCGCCCTAAACCGACTCTCTTCCAGATTTCCAAAGAAACTTCTCTTGTTGTGACAAGCTCTCGCTATGTAACAGATATGCCGGAAGCATGAAACTTGGTTTTTTTGATATTCCCCTTCGGATTTTCAGAAATGAATTGTCTTGTATATCAATCGTTAATTGAACAAAAACAACTCTAATATACTCCCATTTTCGAAGAATTTCTGCACTCTCTAATATACTCGTAGTCGTGTTCAACTTATTCAAAAAGTGTCAATTTGGTTACTCACGTATAGGTTATGATGTATCTTTCATATTCTATATTCTCATTTTTGTTCTTTTTCAATCTATGTTTATCTTAGTTCTAATTAAAATCATAAAATCACTTAGTATAGTAAGGAAACATGTAATTAGGTTAATCCTGTATGTTTTCTATATATAAATAAATATATAAATAAATAAATAAATACACTTTGGATTTCAGATAACACACAAAAAGTAGTCAAGCGGTGTCACACTTGTGAATTCTCAGTGATTTTGAGTGGTATGAAAACTTTTAGGAATCGCATGAATTTAGATAAAGAATTCCTGATGCAATGTTTCCACAAGATACCCAATAAAATTGGATACGGAATTCCTAATACACAAAATCGATTCCACTTTGTTCATATGATACCGAATAAGATTATTAATTGTGAATTTCCACACATTTCTCATACGTTGACAAGCTTGTGAATGAGCATATAATATCGTTGTGATTGAAAGTGGAATACCTCATCGAATCTCATAGTCTCCTTAAACATAGGGTCATGTAGCTCAGTGGTTGAGACTTTCTCGTTCGAAACCAGTGACTGCTGGTCGGCTAGGTTCGAATTCTTAGCGACTACAGATTTTCATCTGATGACCCGAGAAAGTGCTAGGAATCGCACGTTAAAAAATAAGACCTCGTTAATCCTTGGCTCGCAGAAGTTTCGACTTTTGAGGCTGCCGTTCGTAAGGGGACGACAGCTGGTTAACGCAAAAAACAATTTTAAAAACAACAACAATTTTAAACAACCATAGTCTGATACAAACTCGTATGCCATGTATTCGGGTATGCTTATAAATTATATCTACTTCACCAAGAATTCACCAAGAATCGACTCTTGTCGTTTCCACTCAACAAAGAGAGATTCAAAACTGAGAAAATGATTATCGGGAAAGTGGCTGAGGTGAACGGTTATTCTGTGGACTTGGTAGACAAACTGATTAGGAAACATAAATTTAAGAGATCTCTTCGTAACTCTACGACTTTTCAAACAGAAGAAACCCCTTCTAAATATATCGTTATTCCATACGAACCTCGAGTTTTCGACAGCATTTTTAGAATCCTCAATATGAAGGTGGTATACAAGACTTCATATAAACTGCAAAAAATCTTGGGTACTCCCAAAGATAAGATGGAAGATAAAGAAAAGTCGGGGATTTATGAGATTGGCTGTAAGGACTGCGAGAAGTATGTGGGCCAGACCCGTAGGGCCATGAAAGTACGGTTTCGAGAGCACATTGCTCATATCCGTTTTTCGAGACCAGAAAAATCGACTGTGGCTCAACATGCTTTTGACCACGACCATCGATTTGATGACACGAGTTTGAGATTAATTAGACAGGTTCATGACCGCAGACTTCTCGATGCATTCGAGTCTAGAAATTGCGAAGGGTAAAAATAGTATGAATGCCGATAAGGGAACCATTCCATATATCTCTTTGTTCAAGTTCATGGTACAATGAACTTTTCTTTCCTTCATAATTTATAAGTCTTCATTCGTTATCCTTTCTTAGTTTATTATTATTCGTTATTTTATTACTAATAATTTTTTCTCGTTTTAAAATATGTTGGTAAAACGAAACGCGCGTCGAGTGAAAGTGGCTTAATTTGGGTGTTTTGGGTAGCTTCTATTTCTTGAATTGTATTCACACCAAAGATTCCAAACATCAATTTTCGAACAAAAATAAAACAATTTTAATATTTGACTGTATTTTATCCATATTTTCACTGCCATGTTTCATCTGTATACTAACAGCCTATGTAACAATGAAGTCGGCTGAGCAGTGGTGGGGTTGTTGTCCCTTGCCAAACTAGGTCATCACAAACAATATTGAAGCCACCTGAATCTCCCGTTCATTCAACCTATCGTGCATGGCGTCACACGTTAAAAGATAGGGGCTGCGTCTTTCCTAGCTCGCACAAGTCTTTCGATGACTTCTGGGGGTGCTCGTTATGGTGTAGCCAGTTGATGGAAATAACAAAAAAAACTATTTCAAAAGTTTTTTTTATTTCTATGACAAAAACCCACCTCTCCGCTCTAAGAAACGGTTATCAGATACTACAACAATACAACAATGTCATTTATTATTAGAAGTGGTTTTATTTTATATAACTAATATTCTCTTTTAGAATAGCTGGAGAAAAGTGTTTGAAGGGTTCAATTTATTCGTCACCCTCCTACAAATGTTTCAATGCTAAGCCAATGTATTCACCACCCTTTGAAACCCTAGCTAATGAAACTTTTAATCAAACAAACATCGTTACGAATTCATTTTCATCTCGGATCTAATCGGCGGTGCTCTTTTCCATTTCGATTCGACGTTGGAAAATGAAAAACCTTTTGAATAATTCAAATTGTTCACATTCGACAAATGTCAGATGTTCAAGCGGAACTATTCATGTATAAAGCTGGCAGTATTAGGTACACGGCGGGCTGGTAAATGGCACAGGAATAGTTAAATGCCTTTGCACTTTACCTCGATCTGGGTATCCGCAAAGTTGATTTAATTGGATTTCCAAACGGTCCAGGTTTCAAGCTGTACGATCGTTGATAATAGGGAAATACGACTGATGCAAAACTTAATATTTGCTATAGCCCAGGCAGGAGGGTTTTGAAACTGAAGTTATATACATCAGGAGGGCATCCTGGTGTTATTTTCACTACATTCGTGGGATGAGTGATCTAGATCCCTAAGCAGGCAAAGTGAAACAAGGATGACAGACAGCCTTCTGCATTCGTCTCGTTAAGGTTTCTGACATGTTACGGTAATCCGGTATAATTTCCAGATTCAAGAGCAGTGTGTCCGTCATTCCACCAAGGACCCCCATAATCAGAACCACTATTTCAATATGATGGTTTGGGTAAACCCTGATATTCAGAACGGTTTTCCTCCTCTTTTCAGACGATGTTCATTTCGCTAGGAGCCAAACAGTCTATGACCAAAGTCGTCATACACTTCAATGGTCAAGAAGGACTACATCAAGCTTATAAGCGTATATTTGCCTGAGGCTGGGGAATGAGTAGTTTCAATAGATTCGGCACTTCTCATTCTCCACAATCGACTCTAAATCCCCCGAAACATAAGGCAACACCGGTAAGTACCTATCTCATATGCCGCGTTATACCTGTGGGTGTGACTTGAGACCGCATAAGCTGGGCAAGCTGAGAACAAATCAATGGCTAAGATGACAAGAGGACAGATATTGTATGTCCATTGTCGAAAATTTGATATTATGACTATTAATTCAATCGAGGGGAGGTCTTTATGATGCCTTAATGTTGTACATCTACTTGCAAATGTGAAATTTTTGGATAGTCCACGGTCTTAAATTTTGTTGAAGAAGACCCAATGCAATGGCTTATCATTATGTAGCTGCAGATGGTCCTTAGTTTCCGTAGCCTCAATGTGAGCATTTTACCGAACGGATTCTAACTTGGTGACATAGTTTGGGTAACCCCCTTCAGTGTCGAATACGAAACCAAGTTTATCGGCTACACGGGTTACTGCATTAAAAGAAAATGATCCGTTCCCTGCTTTTTCTTGCTCACGGACCATGCAAAGAAGGGGGTCTAAACTCCTGATCACTTTACAGGTTTACAAGTACCATTCTGTTATGTAGAACAAAAAATAGGATGCGAGTTTTTATGTCGAATTGTCGCAACTCTTCTTCAGTCCACTTTTATTCTGGTAATTGCCGCGGAGAGAGTTTTTTACTGTGGTCACTCACCTCTTGGGAGTGGTGTTGCTACACTTCCAAGATGATATAGAATAATTCCGTCTACGAGCCGCAAATCCTCTCAGTATTCCTAGCACCGTCCTCTTCTGACATGAATAGTGTCACATTTTTCCATTGCGGATTGCATCCGAAAACAAGCGAAGTGGTCGTGATGATAAAAGCAATCGCTTTCACCGTCACGGAGTTAAAGTGGTTCACAAACAAAACATGCGTGCACTCTTCCACCACCATCAAAGACTGATGTAAATCTTTTTTTCCCGAGGAATGTGTTCGAGGTCATCCATGTATAGTGAATTGGTGACCTGAGGCCTCGAATTGCTGGGGGTGCCGCAGTTGTATTCACGTGTTTTCCTGAGTGATACGAGCGATGAAAATAGAGAGATGCACCAGTGTGGTACGCTGATGGATCCAAGATGGATGAGAGGGCTGAAGGGCATTACAGGGCCAAGTTTCAGGCTCTCAAAACCCCGTGGTAACATCACAAGCATCTAGCAATTATCCACCTCAGAACCCCTCTGAGTGCTCTCCAAAGCCCACTTGAAAGAGGAATTCTGACGCTGGGAAAGCGATGGAATGAAATCTCATTGAAATAAATACAAGCAAAAATGCTAGTGAGCTTAAGAAAGCTAAACAGCTTTTTGCGTTGTACAAGATAAACTTCAAATTGGTAACGGGGCTCTTCACTGGCCTTAGAGGTATCACCTGAAAAATATGAGCAAATCGAAGAGTGATAGTTGCCGTTACTGCGAGAAATTCGCTGAAACTGCAGAACATTTGCTTTGCTAATACCCTGCGTTCTTCTGCCAGAGGCTCAAGATCCTGGAAGGGGCCTCCGCAAAGCTCTCCGACATAATCCGACGAAACTGATAAACTTCATACGAAGTATCGGAATATCGAGCTTCGAATAGATCAAGTATCGAACACAAAATATCTAATAGGTCGAGGTGCTTGTGAGGCCTCATAGACTCTGTACAATCTACACAGTTTCTTGTTCTTTCCCCTTTTATGGTGGTTAATTCTGCTTCATGCTTGCTGTGGCTATTCCATCTAGCCCTTAAGAGGCAACATCAGCGCGTCATCATGAAAGTCATATTTCATCATTGCGCCGCACATGTTGGGTGTATGGGCATATATTTTTCAAGAGCGTTAGTGGAGGTAACGAAGCACTTGTCCGTAAAAAACTACCTAGCTGGGAGCGCCAATAAGGTAGATAGCTTCTAATCGTAGAATCGGTTTGCGTCAAAACTAATGATTTTATACATTTTTTTTTCTTCTTCTGAGTCTATAATCTCCTTAAGAATTCGGGATTTGCCTATTTTTTTCATTTGTCAAATCATATAAAAAAGTTTTCTTCAAAATCATCAAAACCAAAAATCAGTTAGATTCCCGAATTCTCACAAACGAATTGAATCATTTGTTCCAACAAAATTTTCGCAAAAAAATAAAACTGAACGCTCAAAACCGATTCCCGTTTCATCTCAATTGAGCAAACACGTACCTTTTCTTGTTGATTCAATATATTACCGATATTAACTATCTAAGTCATCAATCCCAGAAAGAAACAGTAATTTGCTTTGACTTCAGGAATCGACCCCTTAGCGTTGTAATCATTCTGAAATGTGTTCAACCATTCTAAATCCTAGGCATAATAAATACTTCTTCTGGATCTGAAAGACGTTTCACTGAATTCCAAGAAACTCAACACTGACAGTTTGAAATAATGCAACTGCTACGGAAAATTATTAGCGAATGGCCGGGTTGTGTTTGCAATATTGTCGCATAAACATTTGTCTCTTTTGGCTGGAATCAGATTTGGGTCTGATCCAAAAAGTATATTATGTATATGTGAATTTTCTAGACGGAGTATGGAATTATTGTAACATAATATGAATTTCTTTGTCCGATTATGTTTGCAACACAAGGGAAAACATTATCAGAGTTCCAAAAACATTTTATGAAGGATCATTACTGCATACTGAAAAACCAAAAAATCGATATGGATATAGGTCACCTGACTACCAATAAGGCGGCAATTTTGACAAATTAAATCTTAATCGGAAATAATTGGAGTTATTTTTGGAGATGGCAAAACATTTTATTTGAAAAATTTGTTAACAATTCAATTTTAGGCTCACGTGCAAAAATGTTTAATATCTATCTGAAATAAAGACAAATTTCAATTTCATCTGAATATTTTTTTTATTGAAAAAATGCTGTTTTTCTTTTTTGACAGTTGTAGAAAAAATATTGTATGTTACTTGTAGGTAATGTATTTTTTCTTGCTCGTAGGAATTACCGCACTCTGCCTAGTCGTGCATTAATATCTCCCACTGGTAAAAAAGTAATACTTTACTCACTTAACTATTGTTGCTCAATAGCTACCTTAGATGTTTTTCCTCCCGCAGGATGAAAAGTGGCACTTTCCTCCCATGTAATAATACATATGATTTTTCCTTCTACCCACGTAATGAACCTTTTTTTGCAAATTTAAAACGCATCTGGCAATTGCAACTTTTTTTTTAAGAACGTTATTTTACTTTTTTATTGTTTGTGATTTGAATTATTGGAGATAGCTTATACATTTCAGATTGCTATTGAATGATTTTCTCATAAGTAATGTTATGTGCCTATTTGAATGAAGTGTCGATAATTTTTTTTTTCTAAGAGCTGCGCTTGTAGAAAAAATAATGTGTGTATTTCGAGCACAAAGTGCCATTGTCGTTCTCCAAATATAAACCTTTTTGTCGAGCGACAATCAATCACTTTGCGCTCTAAATACACAAATAGCTATTAAAGAACTAAAGTAGAAGTAACATGTTTGATTTTACCAGAATACAGGATATATAAGATGTTCTAGAAATAACGGAAACAATTTAATTATAATAGATTCACAAGTTTCATTGTTTACAACTTACTTGAAATGATGGGGAGAAAAAGTACTTCCACCCCTAAGGACGAAAAGTACTTTCTTCCCTAGGGGCGAAAAGTATGAGTTAGCTCCCTGGTTTGAGAGAGGAAAGTCTATACTTTCTATAGGGGTAGGAGGAAAAAAAATATATCAGCTACAGAAATTATGTTTCTGTTGGTAGTAGAAAATGATGTGAGGATTCCAATTACATTTCCTCCTCAATGAAAGAAGTGAAGCTGTCACTTTCCTGCCTAGGCAGGCAAAAGAGTGATAGCTGTCACTTTTCTTTCCTGGGCAGGCAATTGAGTGTTTTACAACGTGTTTACGAAATTGGAGCAATAAAACAATGGGATGTTGTATGGGACATATGTATCGATAAATGGCAAGAATTTTCGTTCTTGATGCAATCAATTATTTTTGAAAACTTTATGAAATTTTATAAAATCGCTTTCAGTTACCTTTGTTTGGGAGGCACTGGTTTGATTTTCTAGGCAACAGCGTGTCTGCCCGTTGGCACTGTTTCAGCGCAGTTTGCGCAGGCTGTAGACCTCTTATCAGTGATTACCGAAAACAGTATTGAAAACTTTAAAATTCAATATTTCCCAAAATAAATATTCTTTCATTTCGATTTGTTTTGTCATCTTCTACTTTCTATTTCATTTATTGTTCCAATTTCGGAACCACCCTTTATAGAAATCATAAATATTATTGTGGTATGTGGAAAATGTGTTATTGGTATTAAAAGTTACTTTCATCGTTTCAGGATAATAATTCTCGAGATGACGACAGAGGACAATGGAAATGTGACAGAATTATTGAAACCCACTTCAAGTAGCAACGAAGATCTCAGCGAATACACAGATGCTGATGAAAGCATATCAGCACCAACGGAATTTCTTGCCGAGGTATAAGCAATATTCATATACAGGGTGTTTCCGACATTGGAGCAATTAAGAAAATGGGTTGTCATATATGGAACATAATGTAACAATGAAGGCAAGAATTTTTGTTTTTGAAGCGATAAAAATTTTCGAAAGTTTTATGAAATCACTTTCTGTTACCTTTGTTGTATGTACGTATTTTTTCGTTTCGTTTTGTTTAGTCATCTTCTACTTTTCACGTCATTTATCGCTCCAATTTCGAAAACAATTAACAATAACAGAAAGATTAATAAAAAAACACTCGAATGTATGATTGTATGAATATTATTCAGAAGACTGATTTTGAATGGCCACAAGAAAATAACATTAAGTTTACGAATCTAGACTAGCCTTTGTATTAATCCATTATATGGGCTACACCATTCTGTTTTCGTCAAGTGATAATTACATCAATCCACTTCATGCTAGTTTTCAACTATCCCAGTTTAATGGATAAGGATTTCCATTAATGATTAATGGTTCAATTAGCGTTAGCCTGAATTGCCTGCCCATATAGGTATGCCCTAATTACCTAAGTGTGATCTAGTCTTATAGTTATTTATGCAACAAGTACAAAAAGTATGAGGCCTCGTCGGACAATTTCACGTCGAGTGCATTAAACAAGTTTTGCACGAGTTGCATACATTTTTTCTACGTTCATGGAAAAAGCAAAAAATGATTCATTAAGGTGCAGCACTAGGTGTAGGAAAATGAAAAGCTCAACTTAAACAATTAATTATTACTATCATCTATTTTTCCATTAATTAATACTTATTTTGAAACTTTTAATTCTGTTATTGTCAGAATAAATTTTTGACTGACGTTTCTATAACCACAGTTGCATTATAAAAATCAAAATCATAGTAGACGTGAGCGCGTATGTTATCACGAGGTGTGTAGGCCAGTAGAAATAGACATGCAATCAATTCACATTAACTCCAAAAGTTTTCAAACTTTGGTCAAGTGAACTACAGTACATCGAGAAAACAATAAATCTCGGTTTGCAACCTCTTCCGATGTACGCAACATTGTCAAAATAACTTGAATTTTGTTGTATTATCGTTGAGAAAATTCCAAAACTTCTGCAAACTTGGAGTAAACATCTATTTAATGCAGTCACAAATTTGCAAGCTTGTACACGATCCGGAATTTGCAAAAATCTAATTTGGAAAATCAATTAGATTTTTCAAAATTGTGTTCTAGTTGTATATCGCGTGATTATTAGTTGTATTATATGTATAATAAGTAACGTTATTAGGGTTTTTACACTACGTGGGAATATATTTAGCCCCGAGTTCTTCAAATTCAGAGTAAAGTAAAACCTGCTTTACCACGTTTCATTTTATTCCAAAATGTCAAACACTTTTATTCAGATAGATGTAATGTTGCAAGAGAGAAGTTTGCCTCCTACTGGCAGTATTTTGTGTGTTCTCAGGTGCCTGTTGGCTTCATTTCAAATATAGTTCTTAAAGTTCGTATTTGTAAAATGAAAACCTAATGCACATCGATACCCTAATATAAAGACAATATTATAGGAAACTTTGGAGTGAATCTGAACCAACGATTTTCATATTCACACTAGCATCATTATGAACTCTCATATTCACACTTGTGCAAATATTACCCTCATTTTGACACCTGAAATAAAAACAAAAAGTCGTCATATTGAAACAGAATTTCAAAAAATGTATATTTGTTGAAAATCTTTCTGAGTCGGATAGGTCTTTCAAACTCTTGGCTGCATGATATCCGAGTTGGTGAGAATATGAAAACGTGGAATATTTCATGACAGATTTTTTTGGCAAATGCAGTGTCAAAACTATTTTCAATGAGTTCCAAAAAGTTTGCACCATATTAGTTAGAGTGCCCATCGGCAATAAATTTACTGATAGATAATACTCTTTCCAAACCTTTTTGTATGGATTCTTTGGACCAAGTATACCACCGTTTTCCTCGAATTTATTTTTGTGTTTTCCTCGCGTTTCCTAACTACGGTGCGAAACTACAGATGGTGATTCTTTGGGTCGTTTTGAGAAAAAAAGTTCGTATGAACATAAATGTCCGGAGTTCCTTCGTTTCTGAGATAGGTGTCTCAGAAACGAAGCAACTCTGGACATATGTTCATGGGAACTTTTTTATTTAAAACAACCGTACGTAGTTAGGAAACACGAGGAAAACACATAAACATTTTTTTTTTTGAAAAACGTCCCCGAAAAAAAAAGTCACAGAGGAAAACGGTGGCAGACTTGGTCCAAAGAATACATACAGAAAGTTTGGAAAGAGTATCATCTATCAGTAGAATTTTTGCCGATGGGCACTTTGAATATATGGAAAACTTTTTTATTATGCATTTGCCAGAAAATTTTATTCCTGATAAAAGTTGGTGCTTCGCGAAAAACTTTCATTCGAGTTATTAAAATTCTGAATTTGCAAATGTCGTAAGGGGAGAATAAAAAATAGGAATTTTGATAAAGAGTAATCTATCCTTATTTTCATATTACCAAAGGAGTTTATTCAGAAAATTTGTTTATAATCGAAAACAATATTAAGATTTGGAATCACAGCCACCTTTCCAACAAAAAAATCCTAATTTTTTATAGTTCTATCCTCATAAAGAGGACTAGTAGGTAATTTTTTCGGTGTAATATATATATGTAAATAGGTCCATACTAACTATCAGTATAATTTTATGGGAGGAAATTATTGAATAAATCAGTTAATTATATTATATATTAATTAAATAATACAATTCTGCAACCTTTACGATCACTTCATTGATAAAAATAAAAATATACTTATACTTTTTTAGTATTAAAGTGATCGTAAAGTTATAGAATTGTATTACTCAATCGTTTACCAATAATTAATAGATTTATTCGCTAATTTCCTTCCATAAAATCATAGTGATAGTTATTATGGACATATACAGTGTAACCCACCGCCAAATGTTCAGAATAGATTTTTTAGGTGAAAATAACATGTTTTCTTCATATAAGCATGTCCCAACTTGCTTCGTTTTCGAGATACAGAGTGTCAGAGTTCTCATAAAAAATTAATTTTTTATTCATTACTCAAAAACCTTTTTGGTTGATTTTGATAACACTCAACATGTTCATTTGCGGTGATGGGAGGCTCATTTGAATGTACCTAGAATAAAAAAAAAAGATTTTTTTTAACTTTGACACCCTGTATCTTGGGAACGAATCAAGTTTTGACACATGCTTACATGAAGAAAAAATCTTATTTTTACCTAAAAAACCGATACTAAACGTTTGGCGGTTTAACCCTGGGTCACCCTGTACATATAGAGTGATGTAACAAATTTGCACCAAGAACTAGTAAAAATTCAAACAATTTTCAATAAACGTCGATATTCTAGTACAAATGATAAATTGTACAAAATTTCGTATTGAAATATCGTTGAGGGAGGCGACTAAGGTGCATATGAGATAGTAGTACTCATTATGAGGCTAAAACTATAAAAAATTGGGAGAAAAATTATTGCGTAGGTGGCTGTGATTCCAAATATTAATGTTGTTTTCGATTATAAACAACTTTTCTAAATAAACTTCTTCGATAATATCAAAAATAGGGGTAGATTACTCTTACTCAAAATTCTTAATTTTTGTTCTCCCCTATACAACGTCTGGAAATTCAGAATTTTGATAACTCAAATACAAATGGTGCAAACTTTTTGAAACTCACCGTATGAAATCAAACCAGAACTCATTAAAATATTTTTTTATGTGTTCTGGATAGGCAGTGTTACTAACTTCTTATACAACTTTAGGAACACTGTTGATTTTTAACGCAATAGTGAATCGTCGAGGATTATTTTCAGTCAGAAATGATATTTAATCATTCAGAAAAATGAAAAAATCTCGGCCCGGCTGGGAACCGAACCTGGGACCTCTCGGTTACCAGGTGCGTGCGCTCTCCACATCATAGATTTGTCTACAACACGAGATTTAAATTTTCTCATCACTTATATTATTTTGAACACGATTTTCAAGTAATTGCGCTAAATGATCAGATATTTCTGTATAAATCTTAACTTTTCCATTTGAGAAAGTTATTTACAAGTACAGACTTTTGAAAATTAAACTTGTAGAGATCATACTTTTGAAAGTAATTAAAACAAGTGTAATGTTCATCGTAACAGAACATGACCGTAACGAAAATTACTAATGAGTACATATTATTTTGAAATATTTTACTTAAATTATTCATCTATGTATAAAAATTGAACGAATAATTTGAATTGCACAAACATTTTGAATATGTATTCGTCAAACATGCTTGGTGAAGGTTGGTGATCTGTCACTGTTTTACAATCATTTCCATGAACGATCGATGCCCTTCTGAAATATCACCCATCGTTCCACCGTTAGTGGTCCCATCGAGAATGACTTGTCAAGCTCAGCCTCCGTTGTCACTTTGTTCCAACGAAAAGCAAAGCTTTGGAATCCATTGCGCCGGGGGTGTTCCCTGGGGCATACAGTCTAATTCCTACCTAATTTCCCTTGCATCTCACGATGTTCTCTGAATATGGCAGGATGTTCTTTTTCGTGGGAAATGAAAATAAAAAAACATCCACCACATCTTATTGTAATTTAATTAATTTAACATAATGAAATAAAATTGAAGATCTGGATTATTGGGTCAGTCTCCCCCTAAGTGATTTTGAAGTAATTTTTCAATATCCAGTAGATTTCATTAGTTTTCAACGAGGAACAAATTTCTGTCATGATGGGAAAAAGACAATTTTTTTTTTCACAACTGAGTTTCTAACTCCCGAATCATCTCGTCTCTGATGACTCTGAGCAATTATTTACTGATAAAGTAAAAAAATATTATTTGGAATGATATGAAAAATCAGTATAGATAATTATCACGAAACAAACGCTCATATCTTATTAGCTTGCTGTTGAAAGTAAAACACGAATATTCAAAATGACAACTATTGAACTCCAGAAGAAATGACGGGTGTTTGTTCTCTGATCTTATAGGTACCTACACTGTTATTGGTTAACGAGAAAATACGTAGGTTAGATGCCAAAATATCGTCGTGAATACAGAGTTTTGATTCTAACTTTGTTCAAGAATTATGTGATGTAACAATGTTGCACCAATGCGAAGTTCAGTCTTTACCTATATTCGACGTATATTTGATGTTACAGTCACAATAGCACATCACAAACCGGAAAAAATGTGATGTGGCAGCAACATTAATCAGACCACACCGCCACACCTATTCGACGTCAACAAATCTACCAAGTCGTGATATCACATTTAGACATGTATGAGACGAAAATTATAGGATACACACAACTGTGGTGTGTGAATTGGTCGCTGAATTAGCAGTCTTTCTTTGTTTCTCGACGAGAGGGTGTTGCGCATTGTTTTATATGCAAACATAACCTAGAAATCGGCCTTCGAATCTTGTGTTTATCGAACGATAATCTTTGGATTAGATTTTTGGCAGTTAAGTGTGTGTCATTTGAAAGGATTTCAATGAGTTTTGTAATGTTTCATCATGGAATTGTTAATTTTACTTGGTTTAATGTTCGTACATAATCAAACACGTGAGTGTTTTGGATTTTAATTTGTTTTTACCAAATATTCACGATTTGCATAAAATATGTGTTTTTTATTTATTTAACACATATTTTTTGGTGCCCACCTAACCCCTAGTGGGAACATGTGGTGACACTCGTTTTTTATGTGGGCACCAGAAAATATGTGTTTTTTTATTTATTTAACACATATTCAACACATATTGTTTGGTGCCCACATAACCCCTAGTGGGAACATGAGGTGACACTCCTTTTTTACTTTCTAGTTTCTATATAATATTTTCTCTCCATAATTTTAAACTTAGCTGATGATGAACCTATATAGGTTTGAAACATGTACTACTATGATACCATTGACCTGATCGATAGTTTTTGATTGTTCTACCATCACTAACATTTGGTGGTTATATTAAATTTGTGGAGATGACTTTGATTTTTCTGCATCGTGGATCTATATCGCTCCATTTCGAGACACAATGGATCTACCACAGGATAACACAAGATAACTACAGGCTGTCTTCCATGTGAAAAAATCACTAATTTTATGCTCTATTGATTGGTGTACCTTTGGAATTAATGACATATTAGGTTGGTGCCCATACCACTGATCTATCATATATCCAATAGGTAACTGTTTTTTTTTTAATGCAGAGTTTTGATTCTATACGACTCAGTTACGCTCAAGGGGCCCCTCAAACCCGTTATTTTAGAAAAGTGGCTATTAGTATTTCATTATGAAATCGGACCTGATACTTTTGAACAAAAAATCAATAATATAACGATTTTCTTTTTTAATATCTCTGCTGAAATAAGGATTGCTCAAAACATTTTTAATAGCGTGCCAAGATTTGTTTTAACTCTGTAAAACTGTTATGTACTCAATATTTTTCAATTTCAGTTTCTTTCTGCTGTTATGATGAAGGACTACGTGACTGCGTTGAAATATTGCAAGTTGAGTAAGTATTAAAAGAGCCCGTTTCTTAACTCTATTGATTTGGTTTGATTGGTTTATTTTGAGACCTATCTTATAGCTGCTTCTTTTACCTTTGTTGGATAATCTCTTTACAATGATACCAAAGCTACAGTTCTCTTTCAGTTTGCCAAGCATTTTATTAACTTTGATGTTCAATACATTGTATCCAATTCAATTAATTTTTCTTCTGAAATTATTTTATGAACCACATTTCTTTTCCAACAATTAATGCGAGACAGTTGTTTAATTTTCAGGTTCAGTTGTTAAGTACTAGAAGATAGGAAACATTAATATTATTTTTGAATTAAACTGATTTTTTTCACAAAAGACGAGAAATTTGCTTTCGGTAAAATTGTTCGAAATTTTGAGACAGTGAGTTTCAAAAAGTTTGCACGATATGGGAAACCTTTTCATTAACAATTGTCAACAAATTTTAATCTTCTTAAAAATTGATGCATTGCAGGGAACTTTCAATTAAGTTATCAAAATCCTAAATTTACAAACGGTGTAGAGGGAAGAACCAAAAAATTTTAATTTTGATCGAGAATATACTATCATTATTTTCGACATTACCCAAAAAGTTTTTTTAGAAAAGTTGTTAAGAAACAAAAACACCATTCAGATCACTTACGCAATAAAAATGTTATTCCGATTTTCTATGGTTCCAGCCTCATAAAAGATTAATAGTATCAAAGTATAATATATTATTCTATACCAAGGTTAGAATGAAAATTCGATGCTCGCTTTCAGCTCGCGCTCGGAACCACGAGCATCGCGAAATTTCATTCTCACCAAGTAACAGACTGTGATTTCTCCACAATCACAAATTATACATATAATCAAACGAAAAGCCAACAACAAATTATATTGACATTTCATTTCACATCTTGTCACTATGATGCCGGTCAAGGCTAACGTTATTATTGCTACAACAGAGTTAGAATAGGGGAAAATTCTCCATCAAAATTGAAAAATGAAAAATTTGATTTATTTGTAATATCTAACAGAAAACAACTACTTCCCCGGCTAAAGCCACGCTGGATATTGAACTACATCTGATAGATATTGTGGAAAGACTCTGAAAAGAAAAAATCTGAAAGTGAAAATTCGCATTTTCATTCAGATAGTTGATTTTTTTAATTTTCTCTAGTTTTCATTAATGAAAGAACTTTTTCTTCATCACCACATTGAATTATTTGGATTTGAAATTGAAATAAAAAACAAAATTAATTATAATATATATAAGGTGGTCGGTGGTCGGTGGTCTGGCGGTCTAAGGCGCAGACCCTTCAGAACTTCAGTATAGCGGTAGTCGGTTCGAGCCCGATGTTAGTACTAGGGATTTTTTCTCAAGTACGCAATATCGGAATCGATAGACGACCACAGTCCTTGTTGAAAAGCAAGTGTATTGTGTGTTGCCTAGATGCCAATCTCGTCTAGTGCTAGCTTGGAGTGCACGCCGGCCACCCGAGGTGGTGCTGTAGGTTTTCCGGGTTTTCCTGCAGCTGAAAAGTGAATACGCCACCAAAAATCAGTAAGTCGCCCCGGAGCGCCACGGCAAATAATAATAATAGCGTTCTCTACCCGCACAGGCCATGCCTTTGGGTACACTCTACGAGTGTTTATGAGGGAGTATTATTATTATTATATATTATTATAATATTAGAAATAACTCTAATAACTCTGATAATAATAATGAAAATAATAATAAACAATTTTAATAGTTATTTATGGTACGAGTTTGTTATGTTGAAAATAAGTCACGCCAGAAAGATTTATACCACGGGGCCGTTAGGCCGAGTGGTATAAATTCTCAAGTGACTTAGGAAACATAACACACGAGTGGCATACAATGTTTTATCCAACAAGTGGACGAAATATTTTTTATGAGATAAAAATTAATTATGATAAATCAAATATGAACGTGAGTTATAATTCATAACTCACTAGTGTGTTATTTGATAGTGTGCGTGAGTTATTTGATAGTTTACTTGTCTAAAATTACATTAATAATGACAGTCATGTGTTGGATAAAAAATGTAATACAACAGGAAAATAAATCACTGGAGCTTGAAGCTTATAATGTGATGATGAATATAATGAAATAATTCCTGACAATAATTATGCCAAATGAGTCACGGGTTGTCAATAGGACATTTCAATCATTTCAAAGTTTGTTGTGTTGCTAAGGTGTTCATTTTAATTTTTGTATTTATGGAAAGTTTTGAAATTTACTTTGTTCCGCAATTTTAAAAAATCATTATAGTATATAAAAAATTCTTCTAAAACGGCTTTCAACATTCCCTGATATGGAAACTACTAAGTTCCATATTTCAAAAGTAAGTACTTATTCTGAAATAGTCTGCGTATTTCCATAGTTTGAAACGACCATTGTGTCCATTACAAAACATCCCTTCAATTTATTACATGCCATTTTGCTAGTGTTGCTGAAAATGTAAAACCATTCGCCACCCGGTTCGAATACGTTGCTAACTTTCTTGATTTCCATACACAGTTCTACAATACGAGCCGAATAATGCCACCGCAAAAGAATTCTACCCCCTCATCCTCGAAAAGCTCCAGCAAAGTAAGTAAATGAGCTCTTTGGATTTATTTCAACGACTGCCTTGCATTTGCATGAAATTTTAATTATTTGGTTTATTACTGAAAAATTGCCTCAATGAATACCTACCATAGTTATCTACCAGAGAACACGTCTGAATAATACGGGAATAACTGAACTTTTATATGAAGTGGAAGAATGTTGAATAAGGTAGTGTAGGCAAATATGGCCCACCTTAGTTCGAAACTTATTTTAAGGCAGTTTTTTTAATTTAGGATATCACATACTCATTTTTATTAAATGCTCTACTACCCAGTAACCATCTACTAATACTTTTGTTTTCAAAAATATGGACAAAAAACGGAAATTTACTTTTGGGTCATATTATACTACTATGCGGATTATATGGCCCTTATGACAAAAACAGAAAAACTTAAAACAAACTGTGGTTATTTTTATGCATTATTCATTTAGAAAATTATATGACCGCATAATATATAGGCTTCAGCATTTGGTATGTGGCATCATTTAAACTTATTAAACAAAAATTTGCACAAACGATTGAAAAACAAACTTTCTTTTGAATTTAAAATAAAGAAATTACCAAAACTCAAAATCTTCAGTTTCATCTGGTTCAAGTCCAACGCATACCTCATTATACCGAGAAGGCCGCGGACCATATATGCCGACAGCGCCTTAGGCCATGTTATCCAAAAGGTTTAATTGAAATTAATTATGCCAAACAAAGCAATCAAGTTAGAGCATCTCTTTTATATTTCATGCATAAGTTACTGACAAGGTGCTACTTACTTTGCCTTTATAGCAGCTTCCACGTCAATCACCAATAAAACAAATCGTAATGACGAACTTCCCGTGAAAATTACATCGATACCTGAAAAGACTGAGGATCATCATCACCCTTCGAAATGCAGTGTGGGACAAAGTGAGCGGGAAACAGCAGCATAACAGGCATTGGTTAATTTAACTGTGGGCAAGAGTGCATACTTGCCAAATTGTGAAAACTTTTAGTTTGCCACTGGGTCATATTTGTCGCCACTACCTTAACTGTGCCTCACTGGCCAAATACTGTTATTTTTGTTTTTTGTCCGAAACCAGTGATTAGCTATTAACAGAAATAATGAAGAAAATCAAAAATCATTGCAAATATTGAAAAAATCATGATTCAGAGAGACTTTTTTCGGTTTTGCCCAATTCTGAGCGGTTTGCAGTTTAACTATCACTAAACCACCAATACAAGTTGCATATACCATTTAAAAGTAGACATTCCAGCAATTAAAATGATCACTTATACACCTTCGAAATTAAGAAGAAAAAACATCAAGACAATTGTTCGTGGAAGGTAAGGGTATTTTTTTTTCGAAAAATGTGCATAACTCGAAAACTAGTCGTCTTCTGATTTGCGAAAAAATTGTGCATATTCAACACCAGAAAAGACATATTTAAACAAATATTCATGTAAATTAAATCATTTATATACGAGAAAAAAATTAAATACTAAATTTTTTTTTGACATTTTGACGGTTAATTTAAGGTTATGTCAAAAAAGAAGTCATGTTTCGCCGCAAATCGCAAAAAACCGTTTTCAACTCCTAAATTGCATGCCCATTCATGCAAAAAGCAAAACTTTATTTATAAATTGAAAAAAAAAATGATTTTATTTTAATGCATAATCATTATTATACCCTAATATTTATTACTGCTTAATTTTCTGCTGCAACATAATTTATTTAAAATGGCAGAGTTTATTTAAAGCCGTAAGATGGATGGCGGAGTTTGAGGGTCCAATTATCGGAAAACCGTTGCGTTATTCACGGTAGTATTTGCTTTGTATTACTATTTATTATTATTATTAATATTACCATTAATGTTGTAACAAAAACCTATAATAACATTTAAGTCTAAAAAAAATATAATTTTATATAATATATAATAATGCATCCTATACACACATCTGCTCAGGAAGTAGTGAAGATTTTTTTTGTCTAATGGTCAGCCGTGTTGATTATAAGCTTCTAAGGGTCGGTTTTTCAATATCCTGTTAGCGTAGTTTGACTGACGGCTAAATTTGACTAGTGGATAGAATGAACGTTACATCTGTTCACATAAAGGAATAAACTCACATTCTAACCATTAGTCACGTAGCATAGACTTTGACTGAACATTGAAAAACCTGCCCTAAGGCTATATATAATGACATATAATAATGGCAGACCTGGTCAATTACTTTCAAAATGTCATACTTTTTGATACCTTCAAATTGCCTGCCACGATGTTAGTCGCGCGATAATCTGCTTTCTCAAAACCCAGAGTCAATCTATTAGACATTTTGATTGACCTCAATTCCCAAGTCACACAATATAGAATAAAAATTCAACACACCATAGAAACACAATGTTTTGCTTATAAATAAACAACGTAATGTTATCTTATAAATTGTAGTAGTTCAAAAGTCTCATCTTATTTTGCTGTCAATGTCAATGCTATACCAAGGTTGCCATTTAAAAGGAAAACTGTCAAGTTTGAATTATTTGAGTTTCGCGCCCAAAAAATGAAAATATTGTTTTTTGGCGAAAAGAGAAAGATTTTTTTTTTTATTATATTATATTTTAATGTTATCCTATTAGAAACTGTAATAAAAAAAATCGATGAGAAAGACCCATTTCGCCACGAGGTACTGAATGCTACATGAAATTTCCTATGTGTTTGAATTCGTGGATGGAAATTCTTGCTAACTTACAAAATTCGTGGATGAGAAATCGTTGCAAACTTCACACTGATCACAAGGATTATACATGGAAAATTTTGTAAGGGCTTCGGTGGACTCCTTATTTTGGACTCACTGTATAAGACTGAATCAGATAATTCGGTCATTGGTCTGCTTCTTATTGTAGTGACTACAGACGGCAGTAGTAATGAGAACGAAAGCGAGGATGAAGAAGTTAGTGAGGGCAGTTCCAGTTCTAACACGGATTCCGAAAACAGTAGTTCTGCAGAGAGTAGTGAAGGCCAAGAGGTAAGCAATTTAGATTTATGACAATTTGGAAGGATATGAATAGGCAATTTAAGCGCCGTCATACGTTTTCAATAAGGTCTTTGAATTCATGTATCATGAATACCTGTTCCTTACATTTCGACTTATTTTATATTCTTATCGATATCTCCTTTTTCTACAGTATAAAGGCGGGTACAGATCTAGCGCGCTGATCCGCGCCGCGCACCGTTCAAAACGTATGCTCGCAGAACTGTCTACAGAATGCGCGGATGTTTGGCTATGTTCGGCAAGGTTCCGATTATGGTGGATGATGAAGAAATTGAGGCAGCAAGTGCTACATTCATTGTATTAAGCGAAGTATTAAAAAAAAAGAAAAGAACAATCGCCGATGGTGATGACAAGAATGTTTAAAAATAGAAATCTATACAGTGGCAGTGACTTATTGTGTGATTTGTCCATTAAAAAAAAAGGGCAATTCAAAGATGTTTGTCGCATGTCCTCTGAAACTTTCAAATATTACTTGAGTTATTAGATATCAGAGAGTGTATTGCCCGAGCCCGTTGATTTCTTTATTTTTGCTTTTTCGCGATGAAACGACTATATCCGCATCGCACTTTAAGTTATCCGCTATTGTTGTCTATGCATCTTGTTTCTTGTTGCGAAGGTGATAATTTTCGTCACGGGGATTCTACAACTCTGGCTGCTCTTGGACATAGACGAATCTTCATGACGCTCTTGACTAATGCATGCACAAACTAAAAGTCCGTCCAAAGCGAGCGAGCACGAACAAGCAAATTTCATTGATTTTGATATTGGTGTTCCTCAAGGGTCAGTTCTTGGACCTATTTCATTTTTGATTTATATCAATGATTTGTTAAATACGAAAATTAAAGGAAAGTTGTATTCTTATGCTGACGATACAGTTTATATACAGGGTGTCCGGTAAACCTTGTACAATATTGAAACTGGTGATAGACCAGGTCATGACTGTTCAGAATATCAGAATTTCACCTCAGTAAAAATCTCACCGTTTTTGGCATTTTTTGAATTTCTAGAAATTTTCTACCTCCCATTGGATTTTTGAGCGACATGTCTACAAATTCAGACCAATTCAAATATCCTTGCTGTTCAAGATTACTAATGAGTGATGCTTTCAGATGTACAGAACAGTTTTTCAGAAAGTGATAACATTTTTCAAGAAATGGGGGTAAAATGCCAGATTTGAGTTTCATCAATTTTTTAAAACAAAAGTTTGACATTCTTATGGGAAAAAAGCATAACCATGTGGATTTGCAAATTCATTACAAAAGAATGCGCATTTTGTCCAGACTCTACCGTGGTATAGAACATACTACAACTTTTGGAGGGAGTAATATTTCCAGTAAATCAGAGTGTGGTGTTATTCTGAGCTAAAATCAACTGTGTAGACTTTGTCAATAATGTATTTTATTATTATCCTATCAAGACGAAATGATATGTAAAAAAGTAAACACTAAACACTAAGTTTTTGTGAATCAACATACACTAATAAACCACAATAACGCTTATTCATCATTGCACTGAAAATATTACAATAAATGTTCGAATTGTTTCCCATTCACTCGTATGCGGAGACGACATCTTTTCAAGAGGGACCTTTTCAAATGCGGTATAGCCCCCGAATCAACGACACTCTGAGCGGCAGTGTGAATACGCCGTCTCAATTGCTCCACATCAGTTATAGTTGTGGAGTGAACGAGTTCTTTCAAATATCCCCAGTAGAAAAAATCTATTGGATTTAAGTCTGGGGACCTGGGCGGCCACAGGATTGGACCAAGGCGTCCTATCCATTGCCGTGGGTATATTTGATTCGAATACTACCGAACTCGTACGTCATAATGCGCCGGGCAGTCATCATTTTGAATCCACATTGTTTGTCTCAGTACTAACGGTAGATTTTCTAAAAGAAGGGGCAGTTCATTTTGCAGGAAATTCAAATAAGTGTTGCCATGTAAGGCAATTCATAAGGGCCAATTACTTCATTTAAGATTCCCGTCCATAAGTTTATTTTGAACTGGTGTTGTGATATGTTATTGGTAGAATATGCCCACACAATATCATTCCTTCAACTCTTCAGCAATTTGAAGAAAAAGAAAATATTCTTTCTCATTTTTGGAAGCGTGTAACGTTTCAAGGAAAGGCCTAATAGTGTTTGTTTACATGAAAGACCCCCTTTAATTTTCGACAAAGATTCACCTCCTAAAAACTATTGTACTTATTTATTTGTACAATCTTTCGATCTCTGAAATTTCGTTGTAATCTGGATGTTGGTCAATTGCGACATTTATCACACGAATTCGTGTATTCATCCGTGCTATATCAGATAATCGACAATTTCCTTTCGATAATAATTTATTTAGACTGATTACATAAAAAGTTAATTTTATTGACATACTATTCAATGCTACCAAGCAATTTATTGTTTCTTATTAATAACAATTTCTACAGTTTATCTTGAGAATAATATCGAAACAAAATACTTTTTCGGCATGGGCATAAAAGAAAGAAGCCTAGAATAACACCACGCTCTAATTCAGTGGAAATATTACTCCCCCCAAAAATAATTATAGTATGACCATGGTAGAGTCTGGACAAAATGTGCATTCTTTTGTAATGAATTTCCAAATCCACGTGGTTATGCTTTTTTCAGATAATAATGTCAAACATTTGTTAAAAAAATTGATGAAACTCAAATCTGGCAGTTTACCCTCATTTCTTAAAAAATGGTATCACTTTCTGGAAAACTGTTCTCTACGTCTGAAAGCATCACTCATCAGTAATCTTCAGCAGCAAGAATATTTGAATTGGTCGCGATTTGTAGACATGGCACTCACCAATCCAATGGGAAGTAGAGGTTTTCTAGAATTTCAAAAAATGTCCATTATCTGGAAAACGGTGAGATTTTTACTGAAGTGAAATTCTGATATTCTGAACAGTCATGACCTGGTCTATCACCAGTTTCGATATTGTACAAGGTTTATGTAGTGGAAATACCTGGGAAGAAACAGTATTTAATGCCGAATATGATTTATCAATTTTAAAACATAATCTCAATCATGATTTACTAACTTTAAATTTGAAAAAATCTCACTTTATGACATTTACATTGCATGAGAATATGCAACCTAAAAAATTGATAAAATGAAGATCCATACTATTTTACCGAATATATTTCCAAAGTTGAAGTAGTAAAGTATCTAGGAGTTCATTTAGATTGCAACCTCAAGTGGCATAAACATATCAATGAATTGATAAAAAAATTAAGGAAAACAATTTATATATTTAGGTTGTTGAGAATCATTGTCGGTCGTAAATCAATTATAAGTTTTTATTATAGTATCTTCCAGTCTATCTTGTCCCATGGTATAATAGGTTGGGGAGGCCTATATACAAGTTTTATCAATTCAAAAGTATACCTTGAAAATAATTTTTAAAAAACCTTTTGATGATTCTTCTAAAATTTTCTTTGAACAATATAAAAGCTTAACTGTTAAACAATTATTTTATGAAGCATCCACAGCTTACATAAGAAAAAATTTAGAATTCGATAATCTTATACAACATAAATATGAAACAAAAAGTAAAATTGATGGTTGGATATCGACTGAAAAGTTCTCTACAACTTTAATGCAACAACATGCCATTTATATAGGTAAAAAGATTTATAATAAATTGCCAGTTTTTTTGAAAAAAAATAGTTTTTCTGGTTTTAAGAACAAAATCAAATACTGGTTGATTGAGAATGCTGAAAATTTTGAAAATTGTTTGTATGTAAAATAATTTTGTTATTGTTTTTATTCATGCAATATGTAACCATTATTTTGGATGTATACCATTGAGTTCTTTTTACTATTTTTCTTTATTTGTATATGTATTATTGATATTTACTATATTTGTCTATTATGAAATATTATTATTTTATACATTGATTTCACATGATCATGTTTCCATGAGACATTTATTGTTATTTATGATATTGACAATGTATTTGTTATTATGAACACCAATAATAAATAAATATACCGACAACAGGTGGATAATATTGGCGAACGCTCGTTCGTGCGTGTTTTGTGAGCGGTTACCTGTCGCGAATGTTTTGCACGGCGCGGCGCTGATCAGCGCGCTAGATCTGTACCCGCCTTAAAATGAACAATTCTCAATCGAATATTTTTCATACCGAAGGACGAAGAAGAGGTGGGAGTTGAACAAAGCAATGGTGACAAACAGTCCAAAGGATCATCGGAAGGGGACGGAACCACGGGTAGCTATTCCAGTTTGGAAGACGACGAGGCTGAAGCTGTAGATCAGTTGGTTGCTCTGGCTGCTCGATATCAAATCGACAATGTGAATCTTGGCAACGGAAACAAAATTTGTGAGTATGATTTTCAATCGATATTCCACCGATTTTTTTTCCTGAAGAAAATACAGGAAATCTTCAAATTGCATATATATATAAATCCTGGAAGTTTACGTTCATCAAGGATGTCGACAAAGAGAGGCCCAGACACCAGTATATTAGGGTCCATTTTGATGAAATTTGAGAATCTGGATGAAAATCATCATTAGGTTTGTTCGCGTTCACAAAATAAACAGTCCGAAACCATCACAAGCATGCGTAGTATTGCGTAGTCCCACAGAACTCAAAGAATACGTACAGTTCTGTGAAACTGCGCATGCTTCTGATGGTTCCGGACTGTTTATTTTGTGAACGCGAACAAACCTATTGAAACTGAGAGATGGCAGCCAATAATTAACCCAATCAGATTATTTCAATATGTGTACAATTTAGCTCGGAATGAGAAAAAAAATTCTTTAAAATTTGACATCTTTCAAGTGTCAAAACCACTGTTTTATTGTCTAGAGGATCAGAGGATGTGAAATATTGAATACTTTCAAATCCTAAAAGTAGACTACTTTTAAAGCTTTCTGAATAGAAAAATTCAATTAAACAGCATAATTCATTTGTTGTAAGAGAAACATCATATAGTGTGACCCATTTAAGATAAAAGCACCCCTATAAAACTTACATTTTCCGACCGATTGCAATAATAATAATAATAATAATAATAATAATAATAATAATAATAATAATAATAATAATAATAAAGGTCTTTATTGAAAGGAAAATGTTTACACTATATATACAATGGAATAGTATGTTGGGCGAGATTCAGCACAGGCGCGTGGTATCGAATGATATCACGCACCTGCCTGTTCTTCCACCTAACCCATAAAAGTTTCGCAGATGTGGCGGATTGTTTGCAATTCGTTGGCAATTTCAATATCAAAATGTATAAATACACAGAGGTAGACATGATTATGAAAATAAATACATGTAACTATATAAATATTAAATATTATAGAATATTGCTTTTCGCTTGTTCATTGTTCATTGAGGATCATTATCTTCAGTGATTTCTTGTATAGAGCCAGAGGTTTATTCCTGATATCTGGAGTCAAGTCATTCATGCATTTCGTTACATTGTAAGAAAAAGAGCGTTTGAAAAAGTGGGTAGAGTGTTTCGGTAGGGATAAAGTATGTTTATGTCTGATATTAATATTGTGTATATCAGTACGAAATGAGATTTTATTATATAAGTATGGTGGAGTCTTGAACGTCAGAATATTTCTGAAAAAACACAGACTATGGTAATACCTACGATTTTCCATATTCATCCATTTTATTTTCTTCAAAGTATGACTGATATGCTCAAATTTTCTTATTCCGAAGATTAGTCTTAAACAGCTGTTTTGTAGTTTTTGTATTCTTTTTTGTCAAGAAAGTTTAGGCAGGGACTGTAGATCACATCACAGTAATTCAATTGGGATAGTACTAAAGTTTCACACAGAAGAGCTTTTATGGAGCTATGGAGTAAGTTTTTATTTTGGTAGATTGTTTTTAGTGCTCTGTAGCCTTTTTGTAAGCAATTGCTTATATGTTTAGAAAATCGAAGATCTTTGTCAATCCATAACCCTAAGTTTTTTACACTGGGAGCGAAAGAGACCGTGCTGTTATCCATCAAAATTCCCCTGGAAAAGTTATCAAAAAATATATCTCTTTTTCCTTTCATGCCAAATACGATGCCTGTCGTTTTAGAAGCATTTAATTTGAGACAATGTGAGTCTGAAAAAGACTTTAGGTGATTTAAATCATAGTTAATTGCATGGACTGCCTGCGCAGACTCATCTGGATCAAACGATATGTAAACCTGAGTGTCATCCGCATAATAATGCTGCTTACAAGATAAGAAGGCTTTGGGAAAGTTAAATATGTAAATTGAAAAAAGTAACGGTCCCAATATGGAACCTTGTGGTACACCTTTGGTAGTTTCCAAAAAGCTGGAGACATTTCCATTGAGCTTAACAGCCTGGGATCTCTCACCAAGATAAGACTTCATCATTTTCAATGAATTAACATTAAGACCACTATAATGTAATATGGCATGCATCAGATCATGATTTATGGTGTCGAATGCCTTCGAGAAATCTAAAAATATTAGTACTGTTATTTTACCTTTATCATATGAGTGGAATATGTCATCTGTGATTTTAGCAAGAGCTGTTGTGCAACTATGTTTTGCTCGAAATCCCGATTGGTTGGGTTGTAAAATGTGGTTTTTTGGAAAGGTGTTTTTGAAGCTGTATTTCAATAGCTTTTTCTAGCACTTTGGACATAGTTGGTAGTATACTTATAGGTCTAATATCATTCAAGCTTTCAGGGTTCTTAATTTTAGGTAATGGTATTATGTGAGCCTGTTTCCATTTATTGGGAAATACTGAATGTAGAATGCTAAAATTGATCAGATGAGTGAGATATGGTAACAAATAAGGCATGCACATATTAAGAGTTAGAATATTTATTCCATCACAACCAGTTGCTTTGCTCTTTATGCCTTTCAAAATATTCAAGACTTCCATTTCGCTTATCCGCGAGAATTCAAAGAGAGGGACATGTAGATTTTTCAAATTATTTTTGTAATAGTTCAACGTGTTGGAATCAGGAGAGAGACTTGGTACTGCGCTCACTAAGTGATTATTTATCATGCCAACATCAGATAATTTATCAGGTAGTTCTGAATTAGACTTATTACCAGCAAGAGATTTCAGTGTAGACCATATTTCCTTTTGGGATTTATTTTCTAGTTTAAGCTGATAGTAGGCCTTTTTTTCCCTCTTAACGGTTAATGTGACAAGATTTCTCATTTGTTTATAGTTATTCCAGTCTTCTCGATTTTTGGTCATTTTAAAGACTTTTAATGCGTTGTCCCTGTCGACAATCATTGCCTTAATGCCATTAGTAAGCCAAGGGGCGTACTCTGATTTTTTGAAAAGGGGCGTGTAGGTCGATCAATTTAGTGATATTACTTGTGAAGAAATCAACTTTGCCTTCAATGTCATCAATGTCGTATATATTTTTCCAAGGTATGGATTTAAGATCAGAATCAAACTGATTGTAGTTTATGTATTTGAAATTCCTTGTAGTCACATATTTGTGTTGGGTTGTTTTTTTATCATGATTCATGGAGAAAAATATTAATTCATGGTCACTTACCTCAGGAATATGCTTTGTCCCTACCTCACATACAAAATCATCATGGTTAGTCATAATGAGATCCAATAATGAGCTTGAATTTTTTGTAATCCGAGTGGGTTGGTCAACTAATTGTTTTAAACCAAGTCCTTCCATAGTATTCAACATTGCTTGATTTTTTTTATTTTTTATTTTTTCGTTAGGTAGACATTCAAAAAGTCTACTAGGACACCAAATTTCATGAAGAAATCTCCATTTTCAGAGCCAACAATTCTTATTTTTCAAGTTCAAAAATCTAAAGAAATTACTAGCGATTTTTTTAAATCTGATTACACCACTGCATTCGCGAAATTTTCATATGGTTCATGTTTAAATTACGTTGAAATATCACTGACCAGAATTTCATCGAACACTGTTGATAAATAGAAAAAATAAAAAATAATGTTAAAATGACATTTTCCTGAAATACCATTAAAACATTTTTCAACTTTTATTATCTTATGATTTTCTTGTGCATAAACATATTTAGATGAAATTTAAAACCAAAATACTTATAAATACATATTTAAAGATAGATTTAAGCAGTTTTTAACTCAAAACATATAATCATTGAAGGTGCCAAGTTCATGAAAGAAATCATCGACCACCCGTTTTAGTTGCCGGGGTCTGTGAGGACAGACTGGTTCCCTGTGGAATTCCAGGATTTATTGGTAGAGTGTCGGATGATACTCCATCGACCACTACGTGCTGAGATCGGTCTGAGAAAAAGTTATGTAGCAAAGAACACAACTGGGAAGGCAAATCATAAGATGGAAGTTTGACAAGGAGTCCCTGGTGCTGTTCACTATTGAACTCGACAGTATTAAAAATATTGTTAGTATAAATTTAAAAAATAGTGTTGGCATTAATATAGTGCCCAGTATCATGCTAATAAGATGGTCAGCCAAAGTCTAAAAAAATGAACAAGCTTTCAAAATTACTTAGGAATTTCAGGCTAAAAGGGTCAATCAAGTCACAAAATATGATGTTAATCAAAGCAACGTATATCATAAAAAGTCAAAGGAATCATACTTATTTACTCTAGATTTGGTTTCATTCATTGGAATCAATAATCCGTTAACCAAATATGAAAATTATTTGAAATTCTGTATAGAAAAATGTAATTCAAGTAGTGTATATTTTTTTCAGATAGCACCGATCATCCAACATCAGTACCGTTACAAAAGAAAGGTGAAATGGGTAATTCCTTCACGGCTCAGGGTAACCAATTTCCATTCGGCACGAGCTCAGATTCTGAATCTCCTACTGAGCCAGTCACCCAGCAAACGATCGCTATGCTTAGAGCTAGAGTGGTGCCAAACAAAATGTAGAGTTAGACGTTGAAAGAAATATTTTTATCTGTTTATGCTCATTCTAGGTAGATCACATTAACGTGACAGAAATATTTTAGAAATACTTATAAACGACGTGCCTCAAAGTTATCATATGGAAAACTTTTCGTTTGAATACAGTTAGAATTTTTTATTTTTATATTTAGTGTGTATTTCGGATTAAAATTACATATGGAACTTCCAGAACTTAAAACCTATTCTGTAGAGTCTTCCAAGGAAGTTTTCATCACTTTCTTGTTTGATATTTTGAATTGAAAAAAGTTTTCCATGTGGTACTAATATTTTGGGAAGCGTATATTTTTTCTGATTTTCTAGTGATACAGATTAGTAGTGATTCATATTAATAGTGATAATTTCAAAGAACAATACTACTTTTTGGGGGTCACTTTTTCAGTTATCATAGTATTGTGTTCAAATGAACTCCAAAAGATACACAAACAGAGCCGATTGGATAGAAAATAAAGTTGTGTTTGGAGTAACAAACATTCAACATCACTGATTTTTTAAAGAGACCCTTATTTTTCGTTATTAAGTACAGTTTTGCTATTGAAAAGAATATCTAACGTATATCTCAGTTTGAGAAACAACATCCTTCCGAGACCTCAAACATGTATTGAAACTAAAAATAATTTTTCAAACATGCAGCACTTTTGATATCTACTTATGAAATTCCGATATTTTCGTGACCTTTCATTGCTGTTGCTTATATTAACTTTTGTAATATTCAATTGACCTTGTATCTGTTACTGAGTGAACGCATAATCAAGGTAGCAAAAAAGTGGCCATCCGGTATATAGGCTGTTAATGAAACTATCCAGATTGGACAATTTTGGGTTACAGATAAAGTTAAATAAGGTGCATTTTGAACAAAAACAGAATGAACAACTAATTCCAGTAACATCACAAATAAAAATAATATATATATATATATACCGCCAAAAAGTATGTACCATATGGTGAAAAAGTTTATTATCAGAGTATTCGAAAAAAGATTCTCGGGAAAAGTTTGTGCATGTCCGATAACCTAAAAATCGATTTTGATACATATCACGTGATCGCTGGTATGGCGGCAAATTGAAAAAAATTACTATGAAAAGGCAAAAATTCGAGTAAAATGGCAAGATATCAAAAAAAGTTATTTCAAAAAGTTGCTTAGAATTGAATTTTATACACATATACAAAGTTTGAAAAGATGATGAGAGAAAATTTAAAATAGCTTTTTTTTTAATATTTTCCTAGCTGTATGAATATATCAAATTAGCTTATGAAAAGCTTGACCACACTGAAACATTTGTATTTCAATGAGAATGACAAAATTTTCTCATTTTCTCCACACCAGTGAGCACTAAATTAAAAAAAAAATGGATTTTGTCAAGCTATGGGTCAAGCTATTCATAAGAAAATAATTTGATTTTTTTATAAAGCTAGGAAAATATTTGAAAAAAATTACTATTTTCAATTTTCTCACATTATTTTGTCAAACTTTGTATATGTGTATAAAATTGAATTCTAAGCAACTTTTTCAAATCACTTTTTTCGATATGTTGCCATTTTACTCGACTTTTTGCCTATTCATAGTAAGTTTTTTCAATTTGCCGCCATACCAGCGATCACGTGGCATGTGTCAAAATCGATTTTTAGGTTATCGAATATGCACAAACTTCTCCCAAGAATCTTTTTTCGAATACTCTAATAATAAACTTTTTTCCCATATGGTACATACTTTTTGGCGGTCACTGTATATCGGGTGACCACGATGTGAGGTACTCTCCCCAATTGTTCTATAGTTTTGAAGATACATATTTCGAATTTGGGATGTTGCTATAGTACTTGAATACGCATAGAACATGTTGCCATTTGACAAACGGTAGTTGTGAGCATTTTTTCATGGGTACTATTCCGTTTTTAGGTAATTATTGAGGATTATTGAAATATATGGCTGCAATTACACGAGAACCTCAGTTTTTAACTGTATCTCACTTCGAAACTTCATCTGGTAACTTCTGATGTCGTTTGTCAGACGTCAGGCAATTATTTGTTTGACTTATTTATTCCCTGCATTTGAATCTAATCAACTTAGTATGTCTTTAGTAATTTAAGTTTTTCTTTTTCTTTTTGTATAATTTGATCACTTGAAACATTTTGAAGTCGACACACCTTGCCTTTAGTTCTTAGTCCATTTGTATTCGATGGTTGAGTGGAAGAAAGCACCTGTTCCATACCTTAACTGGTTGCCAACCGGAGCTAACTCTGTCATTTGGTAGGTAGTTATCTAGCACACACTGTATCTTTTTTGTATGGTTCACTATCGACTACTATGGTCATTAGCCACGTGTTCTGGATAGGCCTTGTTACTAACTCCATACGCCACCTTAGAAGCAGCATGATTATTCGTAGTCCCGTCAATCATGAAACGTGGGAAAGGTATTCTTCAATAACCCAGAATTAATTTCTAACGAAAAAAAGTCTGGTTCATTGGAGAATCGAACTCACGACCCTTGGATCACAAGCCGAGCGCTTTGGCCACTGCGCTACCTCGGTCGCAGCGTTTATTATTATTATTATTATTAGTTGTAATGATTTAAGTTTGAATTCCATGGCCAACTTTGTTCGATTGAACAATCAACTGTATCTCCGCCATTTTTCAACCAATTTTCAATTTTGAAGGACAGTGTTATCACAAATTGCGTGCTCTTCAGGATAATAAAACGAAATGTCATTAAAAAAAAAAGAGTTTGGGGTCACTTTCGGTAAATCCAAAATATGAGTATTCAAGTACTATAGCAACATACCAAATTTGACATCTGTATCTTCAAAACTATAGAAAAATTGGGGGGCGTACCTCATCTCGTAGTCACCCGATATATAAAGTAAGAAACAAATTCAAAATTTCGTAAAATATGAAATTCGACCAGAAATACTTACATTTTATGGTCAGCGCTCTCCAGTGTTTAACCAACACGAGCTGTTTGTTGAAATATTTAGGGTTAGTTATAACTAAGTTGAGAAAAATCAAGACGACTGACGTTATGAGAGTTGGATATTGGTTTCTTACGATTTGTGGCTGAAATATGTATCCTATCGAAAAAAGGTTGATGCAATAGTTGTATATAATTAAAAATCTGTGTTACACTTTCTTCTAAATTCATATTTCATGATATATTGAGTTTGTTTCTTTTTTGATCTAAGAAATATTATATGTACGGTAAAATATGATAATGTGATAAAAAAAAATCGGCGTGCATGCGCTTGTGTGAATACCTCTCCTAAAAACATATAGATATATATGGCTTGGCCAATCTATAAAGGAATATGAAATTGGCACGCCTATCTATGCGCGGTAGCAGAAGAGCTCAGTATACATTATAACTGAATGTACAATTTATACAACCCTCTTTATCGTCTCATTTTCATTCTAATTCGCGATAATTCTCGATATTTCTTTATAGATTTGCCAAGCTGTAATTGTTTCAACTATAGGTTATACGACGTCACCGAAAGTAGATTCGTTATCATCCAATATTTTATAACGTACAGATACATGTGCGCTCATATATTATGAAATTATTCTATTATTTTTTGAATATGGAGATTTTTGGATTTTTTTCCGATGAGTCTGTTTTTGAATCTTACCCAAAATATATAGAGTAAAAATGGCTTTAGTGATATTTTCAACGGGGCACACAGTACTTATATGTTTCCATATTTGGTAAGAGATTATCAATATGACTATAGTGATACCAGAATTCGTGGTATTACGTCAGAGATATGGGCCAGATATTTTTCCATATGTCCAATAAGTGCAACAGAAACTTTCAACCTTCCAAATCGTTTTTAGTCTGAGTCATATATTCATTAATCATACCATGAAGTTTTTCCCCATATTTCCGCAGTCGTTTGACATATTCCCAACAAACCTGGTCTATATAAACAAGTTTTAAAACCACTTACATCAATTCAAAATTATACCTTGAAAATAATTTTTAAAAAACCTTTTGATTATTCTTCTAAAATTCTCTTTGAACAATATAAAATCTTAACTGTTAAACAATTATTTTATAAAGCATCCACAGCTTCCATAAGGAAAAATTTAGAATTGGATAATCTTATACAACATAAATATGAAACAAAAAATAAAATTGATGGTTGGATATCGACTGAAAAGTTCTCTACAACTTTAATGCAACAACATGCCATTTATATTGGTGAAAAGATTTATAATAAATTGACAGTTTCTTTGAAAAAAATTAGTTTTTCTGGATTAAAGAACAAAATCAAATACTGGTTGATTGAGAGTTCTGAAAAATTTGAAAATTGGTTGTATATGAAATAATTTTGTTATTGTTTTTATTTATGCAAAAAGTAACCATTATTTTGGATGCATACCTTTGAGTTCATTTTACTATTTTTCTTTATTTGTATATATATATATTATTGATATTTACTATATTTGTCTATTATGATATATTATTTATACATTAATTTCACATGATCATGGACAAGTTTTTAACTTATTTGATCATGTTTTCATGAAATATTTATTATTATTTATTATATTGACAATGTATTTGTTATTTTGAACACCAGTCACTGGATTCGTAATGACGATCCCTAACCACTAACAACATCTAAAAATATACTTGTTATCGCATTCAAAAATATCACCAAAATGTTGATAATCTATACATTCAAAGTAGGGTTCAAAAACTAACCACTCAGATTTTTTTTTGTCAAAATATCTTCAAATTCAAAATTAATGATGAATTCGTACAATTTTTCATGGTTGCGTACACTGTAGTTCAAAATGGAACGTGAAATTTGAGTTAATTTTCAATTCACAATTTTTTGATTCTTGAAAATCTATATGGTTACTGGTGCAATTTTTGAACGATAGGCCATTCTAGAAACGAAAAAAAAAAAACTTGAAACGGAGGTGAATTTTTTGAGCGTTTTTTTCCTTATTTTTTATACCGTCAATACAACAGTAAATAAACTGAAAAACAAATTGGACATAATTTTCGAGAACAATTCTTTAATGCTACGAAATTTACAAAGTGATCCAGAATAAGACAGCCAAAACCAGAAGAAGAATCTTACCTTACTAAAGAAGAAGTGAATCAACATTAGTCCTATGATACAGATTTCGTATGTTGAATTTAAAAAAAAAATCAATTATTTTCGAGATATAATACAGTGGCGAAATTTCAACAAATAATAGCCTAACTTCGAATAAAATAAACAAAAAAGTTCTATAGAATATGAGTCTTAAACCCAATCATTTCAAAAAAAAAGCATCAATGCGGAATTCAATTACTTATCACATGTTTTTCGTCAATTATTAAGTTTGTGTGCATTGAATTAGCTGCACCAGAAAAACGCCCGCGAGATCATATTCTTGTAGAAAAAAAAATAAGTTGAGTCCGCTCAGAGCTTCATTGATATTTCAGTTCACATACACTGAACCGAGAACTGGACAATACCTTTGGGAAAACAAAATATAACATTCTGATTTTCTAATCTGCTTGAGCATTCTTGGAATCGGTTGATTTAAATTCATGATTGTTTGAATATAAAATATATAAAACAATTTTTTATGAACTATATCTGAGATAAGAAGCATTATACGACCTATGTTCATATACACTATGTAGGGGGCGCTATAAGAAACTTGAATTAACCAGGTAAAAATATTACTTCGCAACAAAAATCGCGGGTTTTGGACATATCTGTTGTTTTGTCGTATTTAAGTTCCAGGATCCTTTTAGAATTTGTTGCAGGTATTGGAAAATATTTGAAACAATATCTAATGTGTCATACTTTTTCATGAAGATATAACTACGTATTTTTCGTAATCATTGAAGTAGAGGCAAGTGGGGAAGAAAATAATGTTATTTTCATGATTGAATTCGCAGTATCTAGAAGTACCTGCCAAAGTGTTCCATGAATATATGTGTACACGGTATATTGTTACCGTTCAGTTCTATACTACTGTATAATTTTTCTATTGGAAAAATCCTGGAAAAGAATTCACCTTCGAATAACGTATTTGTGGGATTATGTATTATCAAATGATTTTCTATATTCACCTGATGTAATTTTATTCGGTGATTTGGAAAACATTCGTAAAATTATACAATTTTTGGCCTAAACACGATTTATTTCGAATTCGAACTGTTCAATGTAAATTAGCATTATATAAATACTTGATCAAAAAACAACTATATATTATAATCTTATTGATAAAAACGTCTCGGTGTTTAGAATTAGTCTTGCAGGGCGTGAAAAATATCCCTTCGAAGGGTTGTCTCCTGATTACAGATCCCTATTTCATGAACGCCGAATAACTATCAGCCCAAATTGAAAACATTGTTTAAACTATTTGTCCTCATTATGATAAGAGTCCTATGAGCGCGATACTTGGGACGCTTTTTAGGGTAAAAGAGTCAATTGATAACTCAAAAACGGTTCGACGTTTGATCTATGTACGTGCTGTAATGAACAATATATCATGGAACACACCTGAGCATGCGCAGTAAACGTTCTGCCCTGAAAGGGGACGTTTGAGTAAATTACTACGCCATTCCAAGATCCAAGATCAAATGACTCACATTTCTTGACGTCATCATGCTCACATATATAACGTCACAAATATGAAAAATATTTGGCAGAATACGCGGTTAACGATGAAGATCGACGGTTCAGGAATTTTCTCTAGGGTAAGTCAATCACGAATTAATTTATAATGTAATAATTTATTCCTTTCATTTTAACCATACTGTATATTAGATCTAATGCAATACCAGTCGCGTTAATAGCCAGGAAAGTAGTTGTTTTCTCTCAGATATTCACCTCATTTCATACCTTAAAACAATGAAGATGATTGTGATTCAGTGCTGTGGAAGTGATTCGATTTTTATAACAGACATTCTTGCCGCATTTTAATGAGATGTAAGGAAAAGTAATCAGGAGAAAGCACTTCTGTCGGTAGGGAAAACTTACGGAGTGTCGAGTGTCAGTGATATATTTTTGTAATTTTTGTATGTAGTCTGGAATAAAAACTAGGTAATTGACCAAAAATGTAGCAAGACATTTATGATTTCTAGTATTTATCCCACCGTTCTAAGCAGTAAAAATGTAGTGTAAAGTAAGACTGAATGTTTTCATAGCGATTCTACTGTAGAGATAAACTTTTAACTGACATATCTCTAGTAAAAATATGTCTCGAGATCATCGATTTTCGTCGAAACTCATACATTTTCAAATGACTCCTGAATTAACTGTATTTAGCCATTTTTTAGTTTAGCCATTATTCTGTCTTGTGACCAACAGTTTCAGCTGGATCAATCAAAAGTAATTTCAAAGCGTATTTCTTGTTCGTTGCTTAAGAAGAGCATCTAGTTGCTCTGTTGTTTCAAATAGGAAAATATTTGTTCGAAAAACATGACACAAACCTAATATCGTCAATTCCTATTCTTTTAACATGGAAAACTCATTCCTAATGCGAATGGAAATATTGTATTCTTTATCGTATCATTGGATATTAAACTTCCTTTAGTAAAATCTTTATTACAAATTATTAACATCATAATATCAAAACAACACATAATACATTAGTATTCAAATGATAATAACGTGACATAACCAAAGTTGTTGATTTCATTTTCACATCATCGTTGTCAACGTCAATGATACGATAAAGCTTTGAATATATTAGATTATTATGCAATTTAAATAAATCTCGGAGGTTTACAGGCGACATCCTCGATTATTATAAATCACATAATCTCGTTACATTAATAGCTATTTTATGTGGGCCTTCAGATATGTTAGCTACCTAAACATTATTCAGTAATGATTTTTGTTTAAATACATAGTTGCAAATCATTAGTATTTTATTAATTTGCAACATTTTCTTTTTATATTTTACAGTGCCTCTTAACATGTAATTTATTAGGCGAAAAGGTGGTACCTATTTAAAAAATGTATTTTTCTTTAATTTAAGACCTGAATGTATGTATATACCCCTCCACCTCGTTTATTTTTCCATGTTATCGACTATGCATTTTTAACTGTTTCAAGAACAGAGTACTGAAACAACTAGGAGTAGTCACTTTTCAGTTCGCTACTTTTTCGATGCTCAAAATTTTTAATATAATTATACGTAAGTATTCCAAATACATCGGAAAACGTATAAGAAATAGGTACTTGGTTTTTCGATTTTTGCATACCATTAATTATTGTTCCTTAGAGTACGTAACTTATATCTCATTCATAGGTACAGCATCTGAGAGATAATCATCGAAAAGGTAGCAAACCTATCTAAGGCTTACAACGGAAAATCAGAATATTTCTGCATATTTTGGATAACATTTAAAAAAAAAGGTTTGCTAATTGAAAATATTGCATTTACACTCTCTATACAGAGTGTTACCGAAATTGGAGCAATAAATGAAATGGGACGTAGAAGGTGACAAAACAAAACGATGTGAAACTTTTTTGTCGTAAAAAAAAATTATTTTGGGAGATATTGAATTTTAAAGTTTTCAAGACTTTTTTTGGTAATAACTGATAAAAGATCTACAGCCTGCGCAAACCGCGCTAAAACACTGCCAACAGGCAGACACGCTGTGGCCTGGAGAGTCAAACCAGTGCTTCTCAAACAGAGGTAACTGAAAGCAATTTCACAAAACTTCATAAAAATTTTTGACAATTTTTGACTGCTTCAAAAACGAAAATTCTTGCCATTTATTGATACATTATGTTCCATACAACAACCCATTTTTTTATTGCTCCAATTTTGGAAACACCCTGTACGTTCACATAGTGCATGAGCTTCAAAAAGCGAACAAAAAAAAACCTGTATTCGTAAAGCAAAGACAAGGAACAGGAAGTAACAATGTAGAACATAATTGGAAACATTTTCATAGTTTTCCACTTCTAACAGTATTATTCTGATATTATTTCATTTCAACGTGGACAACGTGGTAAGCCCTGTGTTTGAAAATTCATATTGACATTGTATCCTATGGTGAAGTTATTATTGTCATGTCAGTCCTCTATTATTGCAACACTCTGTTGCTTAATCTGTGGGAATGTTTGAAGTAATTCTATAAAATGGTAGTAGTTCAATATAGTTAGAATTCCAAACAAGATATTACAGAAAGCACCGCTCCTTCCACAAACTTCTCTATGAATAACAATAATTAATATTATTAGAATGAATTTTATTCTTTTGGAAATAATAAGACGAGGCAGAGTACACATAGTAACTACATTCACACAAGTTTGAGGAAGAATATCAAATACCAAAAACTTCAATATACATTTTTTCATAAACAGCGTGTGTCTCAGTTCTCATGGAAACACTCCCGTAACTTTTCGTAATTTTTGCCGTAGAATTCTGAATTTGGTAGAGTCGATAAATACACTAAAAATGTACAAAATGACCAAGGGATAATTTGTACATAATTACGGAATTTACGGGCGTGTTTCCATGAGAACTGAGAAACACACAGTCATTTTCTGTGTGTCATTTTATTGTGTGTATTTTCTTCTTAGCAGAAGCGGTGTTTTCTGTCAGTGAGGGACAAACAAGGTTTCAAATTTGGATTAGATTATGCCAGGTTTTGTTTATCTATAGCTTACTAAGTTTTTGGGTTGAAAATATTCCAACAGTATCAGATACTCTAAAGTTTATATCGTCTAATATTTTTATAGACACCGTTATTTAGGTATAAAAAACTTTATACATCATTTCCAGAATTGAACGATTTTTCTCAGTGAAATGCGTGTGAAATTTTGGAATTGATTGGGTAGGTTGATATTAATTAATGTACACTTTCAATTTTCATCAAAATGACTTGGAATGTTGAGGCCTTGTATTAGTAGTTCTGTAAAGTTAGAAATAAAAAGCATATCACCAAACGAGTATTCTTGAATTGATGATTTAATAAATAATAAAACGACACAGTGATTGCAATTTTCATTCACTGAAGTGCACAAATGGAATAAAAAATTTCGACATGTGGAAAATTTGAAGCAAACACCTCTCAGAAAACAACTCCGATGTAATTCAATGTCCGTAGGGGAAATTATTCGTTTTCTGATAGATGTTTGCCTCAAATGTTCCATTTTCTGGGGTAGTGTGGAGTGAAGGGAATTTCGACTTTATCGAAATTGTTCGTTTCGTTTATTTGAAACCCTCCGACGCACTTTTCGAACTCTGAACATGCATTAACTCTTCTTGGAGTATGTGCTTCCGAGGAGTGCATATTGTTTTTGAGCTTTGGGTGGATCATTCCTAGAACTGATGAGAGGAGTGAAACCCATGAAACATATGTCATGTCTGTAGGTGGTCATCCCAACCAGATGGGGGATAATATTCACTGCTTAATTACACTCGCAAATGTGTCCTCTTGGAGAGACATTGCAGTCATTGCACAAATAAATAGAAGAGAATAGAATATATGGTTATTTTTAAAATTCAACATAAATATCAAAACATTTTTCAAAACAGAAAGAAAAATAAACAGAGGTAATCACGGAAATATGTTGCATCAGTCTGCAACATACTTGTGTGTGATTATAACAGCTATAACTACATGTAAAATAATTATATCAAATGAATAAAATGACTTTAGCTGGTTTCATAAATGGCATTAAAAAACAAACACGATTACATTATAGTTATTTATGTACCAAGGGTATAAATAGATGTTTATGCCCTGAGGGCGACGTTTTACGAACCCGAGGGCCTCTGGCCTGAGGGTTTGTAAGTCGCCCGACGCCCGAGGGTATACACATCTGTTTACGCCCGCGGTACATACAAACTTATATGTCATAGTAGTTCGTTATTTCAATCCAATCTCAATACAAATCAGTATTTTAAAAAAACCGGTTTGAATTAATAACATTGCCATTTTATCATAGTAGACACTATCGTTGCTAGGTAAATGTTGACAAACGTAAATGTCATAAAATCACAATAATTTTTATATGTGTCAAAGTTAGAAGTCAAAATGAACGAAGATTTTGGAATTCCTGACGAAATTATTGAAAAAGCAAAGAAAGCAACTGAAAATCTGTTGCCAAAAGAGTCTAAAGAAGCCTACGTAATGGAATACGAAAAATAAGTTAAACAAAAAATTATTTCTCTTTATGCCCCCGCGGGCCATAAAGTGAGCTTTATGCCCGCACAGGCATAAATTACGACATTAGATAGTTGGTAACTAAGCAATAAAAACACAATGAACTAGTATGACATAAAAATATAAAAACAAAATAACTGCAGGTAATTCATACATGAATAGTATAAATAATACAACTACATGGATATTTCAACTCGGCCAGTAAAGAAAATTGAAAATGAAACAAATATAGGGTTAATCACGGAAGTATGTATCACTGGAGTGCATTATACTTGTGTGTGATATAATGGTTATATTCACATTATATTTCGAAGATATGGTTTCAGAGACTATCAAACAAAATGATAATAATAAAAGGCCTTTGGCAACGTTCTTGTGTGATTAATAGGGCATGTAATAAATATCTGCATTAAACGCTAACTAAATGCTGATGCAAGTTTATATATAAATATATATACCGGGTGTCCGTATTTCGAGCTCCACCATGGAGATCTGTTATTATAAGAGATACGAGGTCGATTGAATTAGGGCAGAGTTGCACGTTTTCATGCTGAACAATTAACTGAAAGAAAATTTGATGAGTCATTTTTAGTTTTTGGATAAAAACAGAAATTTGTAATTTTCGTTGTTATTTTTTCAAAACAAAAACCAAAAGAACTAGATGTTTTCAACTAGGACATTCTTAAGGCACTTTTTTACAAGGGATATAAATCTGTCATCATATTTTCCTAGGCGTTCTTGGTGCCAGAGTTACAACAACAACTTTGGTTTTTCTTATGAGCGCCGGACATAAGTTCATAGGAACTTTTTTTCTTAAAACGACCTAACGAATCACCCTCTGTAGTTTCGTACCGTAGTTAGGAACACGTGGGAAAAACATAAACACTGTACGGAAAAATCGAATTCTCGGTATGCTATCCCCATGAGGATCTACTCCAGATACACTTTTCAACCCTATTTGAGGCTTGTCACTATCTGACGGCCTATTTGGGGGAATGCAGTTTTGGTGCTTCTGAAATATTCATATGCCAAAAACGTGCCAAACTCAAATTTCAGTCCAAACTCAAATTTTCATGCATATCCCACCGACCAGAAGTGGAAATTTTTGAAGGCTTCCAACACATTCAACAGCTCTTTTCAGAAAATTTCCTAATTATATACATATACAGTTTTTTATTCGACTTCCAGATTCTATCAAGTCAGAATCAAAGAACAATAGGAATATTTGAAATACAGGGTGAACTACAACCACGTACCGAAAATTATACAGTGCTCTCCTCACCAAAAGAAGTAGAAAACTGAATTAAGGTGGGACCAAAAAAATTACCTTTTGTAAGTGAAGGAAATAGGACAGTCAGAATCAGTATTTCTCCGTTTCCCCCCTTTCATCAAAAGTGCCACTTAATAGGAAATTGCAAAAATGAGCTGTCAACTAATGCATTCCCCAGAAAACATTAGGTTTGCGTTGAGATTTGAACACGCCAAAGGCTACTTTGTTATGCGGTTGTAGGAAAACAATATTTTGGATAGCTATGATGTCCCGAAACAAAATGCATTTTAATCAAGTGATAATAGGTAGTGTTTCAGCTTGCGTTTGAACAGGTATGCTGACATTTGGGCGTTCCTAATAGTAATAGGGATGTTATTATACACATTCAAGCCTTCATGATAAAGGGGGTTCAATCCATATACACCACTGGTAAATAAATATTGTCTTTGTCTAGTATCGTGCTGATGTATGTCAGACACAGCCGTCAAGAGGGTGGCGGAATGTTTTTCGTGAGTTTTGATATAATGTATGTATAACGCAATTTTATAAATATTACCCAGTGGGAGGTACCCGCGAGGAGAGTATAACTGGACAGTAGGATATCTGAGTGGTAGAAAATCTTGATTGCCTTATTCTGTAGGGTTTTCAAAGGATTCATAATTTCTTCCTGAGCTGTTCCTCAAATTGAGATAAGGTATATTGTAAATATGTGAGTAGTGTAATTACTTTCTAATTCTGATTTTGTAAAATGTTCCCATAAATGGGGACATTTTTTTTTTAATAAATGTTATGTGATCTTTCCATGAGGGGACCTCATCAATGTGAAGACCCAGGTATTTGGTTCCCTTTTTTTTATGAGAGCTGATTGTTGCCTAATATAATTGTACCGACTTCATTAATTGGTATTTTGGAAATGAAAATACACGACGACTTGTCTATATTGAGGGTTAGTTTGTGGGAATTCAGCCAACCTTGGAAGAGTTATAAATCAATTGTTATGCTTCTTTTGATAGAAACCACATCTGCACCGACATATACTAATGTTGTGTCGTCTGCATATAATTTAATTTCACCAATAAGAGGTTGAGAGGAAATAGCATTGATATAAATCAGAAAAAGGGTTGGACCCAGAATTGAGCCTTGTGGAACTCCACATTTCATTTTTTTGTAGTCACTACGAGCACCATTGACACGGGTTAGTTGTTTTCTACTGCTAAGATAACTCACAAACCAGTCATTCGCCAATCCTCTTATCCCAATGTTACAAAGCTTCCTTATCAACATGATCGACGTTGGCGAAACCAACGAACATATTCTACCCTTATCAACTTTCATTTGCTAATCTGTTATCAATCAATAACTTCAATTTCAGTATTGCTTGACCTCCGAAACCCGTACTGACAGTCGTGAAGAAATATAATGTTTTCAAAATATCGCACAAGTCGACTATTAAAACAATTTTCGAGAATCTTCGAGAATATAGACAACAATAAAATGGGTAGTTTGTTAGGAGTTCCGGATCACCAGACTTGAATAGAGAAATCACTTTTGCATATTTTGCTCCCGCGAATAAACAACCATTAGTGAAGGAAAGATTAATCATCACACTAATCACAATAGAACACTCCTGGATCGAAGTTTTTACCACTCTCACACTGATGTCATCTACGCCACTGGCCTTGTTGAAATCCATTGATTGTATTTTTGCTTGAATCTCAGATACGGTGGTAAGAAATAAGAAAATGGAGCTATGCTCTTGGATGTGATGAACTAAATGAAGTTGGTGTCGAATAAACTTTCTGCGAACTCAAACACACTGTTCTTTTGAGCACAAATCACATTTGATTCAAATTCCTTTTAGACGATCGATTAACGAAAATACGTCCTAATAATTTCTCCGTGAACACCACACACTGACACGTACATACTGAAATTGACAGATCGAGTAAACAGTTATAAATAGCATGGCAAAAATTGATCATTCGTTCGTTGAGAGTTTATACATAGGCGTTCGATTCAGTCAGTGTTTAGGGGCGCGTTAAATCACATATTGGGAGAAATTGACGTCATTTTCTCTAGAGAATCTTTTCCTACAGTTTCAAAAATTGGGTCCCTGATGTATACCTATTTCCTATATGTCCAAAATAGGTTATTTGCAATCTTCTGAAAGCAACTTTTCAAAGGTTAAATAAATATTTCTTCTTGTTTGATTTTTGTGGTTGAGGACAAATTAAAATTAAAATACTTTTGAAGTTATAACCTATATATTTATGATTCCATTTCATTGTTACACAAATATGTGAGATAAAAATAAAATGGATTGAAGCCACTTTTCATGTTGCAACTTCGTTGCAAGTTGCAGAAGTTGCAGGTTATGCATTTGCTGCAAGAAATTTGTATCACTGCGCATGCCTGTAAGCGAATTTGTTGCAATTTTATGTTGATTTTCATGATACCAACTTTACATTTACTTATAGATAATTATCAAAACCAAAAAATTTTTTTATATTCACAGGTTGTGCTAAGCAACTCATAAGGTTATATCAATATAGTTGCACTCACTATGTAATAATGGAAATAATGATAATAATAAGCCTATTTGATGGACCAATACCAAAAACAAAACCAAATGAACATTATTACTCAAAACAAAAATGTTATTTTATATTAAAAACAGCTCAAATATTCTGACTGGTAGCACTGCTATGCTTGCATTCCAACAAACTTGCACTGTGTAAATGTTTACGCAAGATAGGTGCAATATTCAATATAAGCTGCAAACTAGTATGAAACTTGCAACAAACTTGCAATGTAAATACCGGCCTTTTTACATAGTTCTTCTAGAGTTTTTAAAAACGCATGTCAGAAAAAGATAACCTCAGTTATCAATCTCCCAATGTGAGACAAATGAAGCATCTCAAAGAAACAATTAGTGTTCAATAGAATTTTAGGCAATCAAATACTTCTATTTCACGTTCTCTCACCAATTATATCAAAAAAACTGTATGGTCTTGAAGAAGAAAGAAACTTTACAGCCAGTTATTGTATAAAAAATAAATTTTTGATTGGGTAACCCATTTCATATCTATAAATAAGACAAATCAAATTCCATCAAGTGAACTAGGGGAAAACTGGGAAGAATTTTTTTTCTGTTTCTTTACCATTTGGAGATTACTGGATATATTTTGGAAAATGAGAAACAAGGCAGATACAAATCATTAAGTTTGATGTAGTCCTCCTAGATTATCAAAGTAAAATTATATTCGTCATAGAGAGAGTTTTGGGCTGAAGCCATAACCAAAACTTTGAATAAAAGGAAGAAAACCAGAGGAAAGATAAATAGTAAAATAATATTCGTTATGGAGTTTTGGACTAAGATTTACAATACCAACTCTACCTAGATCCTTATCACAAAGTAGTGTTCAAATATTCAAATGAATCAAATGGACCTGCCAGAAAAGCCTTCTACCAGTGTCCACTTTCCTCTTTTAAAGTATCTGGGAGATTTTTTTTTTCAACAAAGAAATTATAAAAAAAAATTATTTAATAAAGTGCAAAGAGGAATGAAGCAGAAAGAAGAATGGCCAATTCAAATAATTTATCATAAACATACTGCTTTCGATTTTGGATTGTGTTATTACCAGAAAATGTATATATATATATATCATATACAGTGAGTTTCAAAAAGTTTGCACCATAGGGGAAACTTTTTTTATTCTCAATAAAAGTTGGTACTTCGCGAATAACTTGTATTTGAGTTATCCAAATTCTGAATTTTCAAACAGTGTACAGGGGAGAACAAAAAATAGGAATTTTGATCAAGAGTAATCTACCTTTATTTTTGATATTATCAAAGAAGTTTATTTAGAAAACTTGTTTAGAATCGAAAACAATATTAAGATTTGAAATCACAGCCACCTACGCGACAATAATTTTTTTCCTAATTTTTTATAGTTTTAGCCTCATAAAGAGCAATAGTATCTCATATGCACCTTAGGCGCCTCTCATATTCCTACAACGATATTTCAATGTGGAATTTGGTACAATTTTTCATTTGTACTAGAATATCGACGTTTGTTGAAAATTGATTGAATTTTGACTAGTTTTTTGGTGCAAACTTGATATATCACTCTGTATGTATGTCCATAATAACTATCAGTATGATTTTATGAAAAGAAATTGTTGAATGAATCAATTCATTATTGGTAAATGATTAAATTATACAATTCTGCAACTTTACAATCACTTTGATCATAAAAAATTGTATATTTTAATTTTTTTATGATTAAAGTGATCATAAGTTGTCGACCAAAATGTATTGGGGATTAAATGCTAGAGAAGCGGACCTTGCTTCAATGAAATGAACGATTTCTGTGAGTGATATTTTTTTAATAACATTCTCCTTATCTAATTTATTTAATGATTTTTTCAAGGAAAAATAGAAAGAATTAAAAAAATCAGCTATCTGAATGAAAATGCAAATTTTCACTTTCAGATTTTTTCTTTCCTTTTCAGTTAGAGTCTTTTCACAATATCTATCAGATGTAGTTCAATGTCCAGCGTGGCTTGTGCCGGGGAAGTAGTTGTTTTCTGTTAGATATTACAAATAAATCACATTTTTCATTTTTCAATTTTCATGGAGAATGTTCCCCTTTTCAACTTGAAGAATTGTATTATTCAATCTTTAACCAATAATTAATTGATTCATTTAATAATTTGTTTCTATAAAATAACACTGATAGTCATTATGGACATACATACATACATACATACAGAATGAAATATCAAGTTTGCACCAAGAAACTAGAAAAAATTCAAACAATTTTCAACAAACGTCGATATTCTAGTACAAATGATAACTTGGACCAAATTTTGTATTGAAATATCGTTGTAGGTATATAGGGAAGGTGCCTAAGTTGCATTTGAGATACTAGTACTCTTTATGAGGCTAAGACAATAAAACAACTTTTCTAAATAAACTTCTTCGATAATATCAAAACCAAGGGTAGATTACTCTTGATCAAAATTCCTATTTTTTGTTCTCCCCTGTACACGGTTTGGAAATTCGGAATTTTGATAACTCAAATACAAGTTTTTTGCGAAGTACCAACTTTCCCATATGGCGCAAATTTTTTGAAACTCACTGTATAGTCTTCATTTTTTCTCTCAATTGGTTGATTGAAGTTTCAGAGATTACAACTAGGCACAAGAAAAAACTCCTGAAAAAATACTGTTGTAACAAAGTTACTATATCAGGGCATACATACACTCTATTACAGTTATTGACTAATAAATGGACATCAAACATAAAACCTAAAATTCGCGAAATGTTGAGAAACAAGATACATTATGTACATTTTAAAAAACGGTGTATAATAAGGAAAAAACCGTATTATTTTTGGTGAATTGCCCTTTTTCTATGTGCGATTATAATATAACTTATCTTTCAAAAAGGTCAAACACAAGCAGTCTTTTGGTTAGATTTGCGAGTAGCTTATATTGCATAGAAATATCCTTAAGCTAAGAGAGAATGCCATGAAATAAATAATATTCTTAATAATTATTGTATAATAGTACCATCGCCAGAAAAGCTTTATGAAATAGAAAAAAGATTATTTATTGTTTCTTCGTTTTTACATTTTGTATCAGTTGTTTCCCAACATAGCAATGATAAATTATTGCAACACAATTTTATAATATAAATATGTAGAAGAAATCGTCGAATAAGATGCCACAAAAAGTTAATTATAGAAAGACAGCTGCACTAGAAAAATCAATAAATATTTTTGAAACAGGGTCCTTTACGATAAGAATTCGTTAAGATTCAATGGAGAATGTTACAAAATAAATATTCAAAATTAACTAAAATTGAATTCGGATAGTTAGAGAGCAGACATCAACTGGGAAATATTTATTTTATCAAGATATAACTTATCATGGGAGTTTTACAAATAGAAATATATATTCACGCTTTTAAATAAAATAAATAAAATCCTAAAATCGGTTGAGTTTGGGGATAAGGGTAATACGAGTTTAAATCTTTCAGGGTTAAATATCAACTCTCGAAAATCCGAATCTACTAAATTTTTAACTAATATTTTTTCCTAACAAAAACTGTAGTCGTGAAAGACCCTATAGGTACTAAATGGTCAATATGTTTGCCTTTCACTGCATTTTCGAACGATTCCTTCGCTAACTATGCTACAGAAGCTTAGGAGTACAAAAAATAGGATCAAAAAAAGGAATGCAAAGTCATGATTGCTTGTACTGTGGTTTGAACTGTATTTTAGTAAAAACAAGGACCACCCGCTTCTGTACTTTCACAGAAAAACTTTAGTTTTTAGTTTATTGCAAACATCAATTTGTACTATTTCATCGGTTGAGTTGAGTCATAATAAAAAACAAATAATGTTATTTATAGATTAGTATTTAGACAGTGTAAACGCAAATGGTCCTCTCCTCCATCAACTTGAAATGATTTAGTGACACTGAAGTAAAAACGTCTAGATTTGCTTTGAGAGTGATGGAAGGTAGAGAACATTTACACTCCCTGTACTATAGATACACAAGTTAATATAAATCTGAACAGAATAAACGTTAGTGATATGTTTATAATAATTCAATAAAATGAGTTTGGTTGCTACCTATTTACAAAAACTACAAATTACAATAAATAATTTTGTGTTGAGTGTGTTGAGAAGCACCAAATTCATTCATAAAATGATAAACAATACAGAGGTAGTATGGTAGGACTAAAGTAACTAACATTATGAAACGAGGATGTGAAACAAATTGGCAAGATATCCAAAACCTGGTATAGTTTGTTAACCTGAAGGGAGTCTATTTTACATCTGGCATGAAATAAAAATCATCTACAATAAAACACACTTATTAATTCTGAATGGCAACAAATGTTAATTCTTTTATATAAATCACCCTGCAATTCAAAAATCCTATGCCTTAGAATTAACCCTGTGCAAAAGAGCTGCTTCATAAATGAAACTTTGTTATCATTCTGTATGATCAGCAGAAAACTCTCCAATTCGCAAACTTATTATTATTATTAAATTAGTCTGCATTTTTTGGGTTCCCAAAAACATGAATATGTATTTAAAAGTCCAACTATCTTACTGATCATATTCTAAACTCTTGTATAAAGCCATTCAATTTTCAAGGATAATACCTTTTCAATATGTCAAATTTTCAGTCTTTCAAATTCCTTTAGTTTCTGATCTCTCAATAAACAGAACATCTAATCAGAAACTAACGAATATAACATTTTTCGAACGAAACAAGCCAATATAAACAGTCAAAAAATATTTTCATATTTTAAACAAATAGAAAACTATAATTATATTCTACTGCTTCTCGCTCTAACAGACATGATTATTAAAAATATATGTTTATATTCACTTATTTTTCTTCGTTTTCAAACTTAACATTTGATCACACAAATTTAAAAATTTTCACACATAATTCTGATTTTTCTTACTCTAAAATGCATGGTTTTTATAATACAAATATCTACGCCTTAAATTCTACAAAAAGGTATTTTAAAAAATGGGCAAGTCATAGGCCAACCATCCCCTGTTGTTCATGTCACTGAAATGGCAATAACACTCATAAAACAGTATTTTTTTTTGGAATGATATGGACTATTAACACATTAAAATTCAGCAAATTTCAAATGTAACAGGAAGTCAATTTTCCTATTAAAGTGTAGGGTATCCTCTTGCAACAGAACAAAATGATAATCGCAGTGTGCAAAAAGGGTATGATATGTTGTTTTCAGGTGAGGCAATAGAAGAATTCAATTGGGAACATCTATATAATGAATAAATAATCAAGTGAATAATCAATAGATACTTCATTGGCAAGTAATGCATAAGATACCAGTTTCAAGCAGTCTTGACAGTGGTGGACATTTACACATTTCAAAGCAAGTTATAACTTGGAAACAAAGCATAGTCGACTACTAACTTAGCAATAAAGTGTTAGTAGTTCGAACTTTCCTGAATCCCCTAAAATGCTGGTCAACTGAGTTAAAGGTCCACACGATAGATTTATTCAACTTTAAACAACAGTTAAAATACACTTAAAAAAAATATTGACACCTCAAAGACTTCCTAAAACAAGTATACATAATAATAGCTGCCCTTGGGTCAGAGGAGAGGTAGAGAAGACTTGTCCATTTCTAATTAAATTTGGATTATCATGACCAATAAAAACTATCAGATAACAATGTAATCAATGACAACACCAATTTTTGAAATGAACGGTATTTTTTTTTCAACCATATGCCTTGATTCCTAAATGGTATGTCTGTTGTGGAAACCTGATGAGATAAAATAACAACTAACCCTTAACTTAAATGGTATTGAATGAAGAGTTCATCATTAAATTCCTCTTGTGAATAAAGAATTTTGTGAAATCTTTGTCTGTCATATAATTATGACTTAATGAGTAACAAATCTATGGGAAAATTCATATAAATCATTTCAAAGAAATTGTATGAATTACATTATGGCTGGTTCATAGACCAAACATTTACTTTTACTTTTTCTTTTACCTTTTCTTCAACTTCAAGCAGAGGAATCGACCATTCATACACCGTTCTTAAAGTAAAAGTGACACATGGAAAATTTAGAGTGTTTTCTGTTTGTCAAGATCGATTTATAACTTTTGACACATCGAATTGGTTCAATTATATGAAAATGTCACGCGTTTATCACTTATAATTGCACAAGTGGTTTGTATTTTGTCAGGTAAATTTGGGTTGTTTAATGAGAAACTGTTTCCTAGCAATTCGACGAGAATAACTGTCAACTATTAAAAACACGACACCGAAGGTGGAGTGTTTTTAGGTTGATAGTTGACAGATATCAATACAAACCTCGAGTGTAATTAGGCAGGACAATTTAATGAATAAGAAATTTAGAAACATCAATGTCAAACTATTCATTTTGGCAACCAACACCGCGATAATTGATAAACAAATGAAAAAGTGAAAAATACAATGAAGAAAAAGATAAATTTGTTGCTACAAGGTTTGAGTGAATAATAGAAGGCATACTGTTGGCCATTTCCCTACTATGTTCAAGTACATACAGGGTGGGGCACCGAAAACGAAACAGATCGAATATCTTCAAAACGCACGTGTTCTGAAAAAAATGCAAAATCACGTCGATTTTCAATCCAACGGGGACATTCATTTGCAAGCAAATTTAACATAAATTCGGTGACAATGAATTATGGAATTTTTCTGAGGCAAAAAACAAAATGGCAGCTTCAGAATGGCATGCAAGATTTGAAATTATGGTCCGATTCTGAAGCCGCCATTTTGTTTTTTGCCTCAGAAAAATTCCATAATTCATTGTCACCGAATTTATGTTAAATTTGCTTGCAAATGAAGTACCATAATTTGGAATACGGAACAGTTGTTTTTCCCGCAATAGGGCGCCAAAATAGGAAGTTAGGTAGCGAAAATTGACATGGCTGAATTCCTTATGAAATTACTTTTTTAATGATGTGTCACACTCACTACTTTCCCTATCCAAATTGTTTGGGTGATAGTGACCAAGGGGAGGGGGGAGAGATATGACAGTTGAGGTTATGATAGGAAGATGTCCCCCTTGGATTGAAAATCGACGTATTTTTGCATTTTTTTCAGAACACGTGCCTTTTGAAGATATTCGATCTGTTTCGTTTTCGGTGCCCCACCCTGTATATTATATAAAGGAAAATTATTCAGGACAGTTGGTTTCGATATACTCGATAAGATTCCCAATATTCAAAGAACTATTGAAATTCGTTCAATACGCTTTACATATATACAATAAGTTTTCCGTTGGATAATCCTATTGACATACAGATTGTTGAAATGCCTTTCATGTTTCCTCTCACAAGGTCACTCGATTATTTGTTTTTTATGTTTTTTCCTTTTATTGAACAGCCAGTTGAGCTGCTGAATAATTTCAATTATTGTAAATTGTATACTTTTACAATATAATATAGGCATAATACGATTAAAAAATAAATTTTAAATAACAAGATGGAACTGGCAAATGGGCCATTTTATTTATTCTTGTTCACTCACTCAAGCTCACAATGTGAAAATCATTGTACTTCAACCATTCCTTAAAGCAAAAGTTGAATCCTGCTGTTGGGGTAAAGGTAAAAGTTTGTTGTAGGAATGCTACTTCTGAAAAGCAATGTGTCAACTTTCTTAAAGTAAAAGGTAATGCAAAAGTAAAAGGTTGGTCTATGAACCAGCCATGTTTCTTGATACTCAAAATATTTTATTGTCCCTAATCGATTATTGTATACCGTAATCAAATAGATCATTTTGGACATGTATTTTTTGGTAGGAAATAGATTTTAACATAACCATAAACAGGAATGGCAATACAAAAAAACGCGTTTTATTGATGAACAAATCCTTCAGTACCACAAGATGCCGGCTTGATCAAATATTAAAGTTTTCCTTTCAAAACTTGTTAGGCTAATGTCTTAGAAGGTATATTATTTAAATAAAAAGATAAATGTTATTCGAAAATAAGACGACTTTATAAAAATATAATAAAGATATAAAGTACTACAACACTGTGTTTTTTGAGTCTTCCATATCACTTAACAATTCAGATATCCTTTTTGTGATCAAAAGCGAACTGAAAACAGAATAGCACGAGTGGAAATGGGTGAACAGGAAAATGTTCAACACATTAATTGTGAATAATCATCAACTGTATTTTTCAGAAATTCCAAGAACATCAACTTCTATGAAGGTAAATGATGTTAGAGGAAGAGAAATATGGAAGTAGATGGGTGATTTGGAAGACCAACTGACTATTGCAGGGCTCTGTAGTGTTCGAAAACCCAGTCAATAATATTCACAAACTTCATTCCACTCAACTAAACTTCCTAAGGAAAGAGGTGAACAAACACTTGATGATATACTTTTGCACAACATACTTTTCTAGACGAGTAGAACATTTTTGAAGTTACAACCCATGTAAGCTTAATTTTTCGGATGAGCGAAATGTGATATAACAGAAGGAAATGGCAAGAGATGTACTTCTGTCAAGTTTTAATTTAATAATAAAGGATATCTTTACCTAAAAATTATTGTTTTTTTTTCTAAAAAAAAAGCTCAATTCGTAATATAATACTTAAAACATACAAAATGTAAATATTCACTGGGTGAAGTACCCAGGTCGATGGCCAATTGATTGTATTGATATGTATATGATCAATAAAATACTTTTTCGCATCATTGAAGCATCCTCCATGTTAAATCTTCATAACATCATAACAACACATACATTGGTTACTTCATAATACCCTAATTACCAAATGGCACGCTAAAATGACAATAACGTGACTTAACCAAAGTTGTTGTTTTTATTTTCACATTATTGTTGTCAATGATACGATAAAGCTTTTAATGTCACTTGATTATTATGCAATTTAAATAAATCTCGGAAGTTGCACAGGCGACATACTCGAATATTATAAATCGCATAATAATCTCGTTACATTAATAGCTATATTTATCTTATTATCTGTCCTATACCTTGAAGTGCCTATTTATGGAACAGTGTCATGAATTGAACAATCATGGGTTAATGAAATATAAAATAGATTACATGCTTCATTCTAATCTTAGTAAATAAAAAATCTGTTGAAGAATTTTTCAAATGGTTGAATAAGAATTTAATTGATTGTATTTATATTTATTCATTGTTTTTTTATGTTCATCTTTGTTCTTGAAATTGTATGCTGAATGACAATTTCAAAATTAGTATTTCGTAACATACTCTTGTGATGACTCTTCCATATAAAGCACATTCGTTAAAGAGTGCAAATAAAACACCCATGTTCAACCATGTACTATTAGAATCCAGAAATGTAGTGAATGCCTGAGGCAATTTTCCATGATTTTGTAGTATTATTCCAACAATTTATTAAGAATTCCATCCAATTCAATGGTATTTCTTTTTAATTGTTCATTTTCTACGTAAGCTAGGAATTTTACTGCACTATATTTTCAAAAAAAAATATCTGCTTTCGGAGCATCAACAAAATCAACTAATTGTGCCACCTTATCATTTTGTAAAAAATTGGGTTTGTTCAGCCGTGCTCAACAGTTTAGTGATAAGTCAACTTGTTTCAGCTGAACAGTCCGCTGCACCAATGAAAACTCTCACTGAAGAACAGAAGAACAACGAACTCGACAATTTTAGTGATTATTCTCAACGGTTGAGCACGGCTGAACGAACCCATTGATTAATTTTTTAGATGTGAGAGAAAGTCATATTGGGATCTTTTCACTGTGACAAGCCTTTTCTTCTTTGAGTTGGGTTTATTTGTGTTCATCAACAGAAATGAGTTTACTCTAAATGAAGACATTCGCAGTATCCAAACTAGACATAACAAATAATTGCATATTCCTTTCTGTAAATATAAAGTTACTCCTAGCACCCCATCCTACTTGGGTCTCAAAATTTTCAATAACCTTCCATTCCTGTAAGCTTAAGAATGCCCAAAGTTTAAGACATATCAAATAAAGTCTTGAAAAATTCCTATTTGAAATTGACTAGCTGGATACTTTGCATTGGTTAACACAGTTTATATTTTGTCCATATTTTACAGATAAATATGTTTATATACAGTGAGGACCAAAAGTCCGTCGCCCTCTCAGTAACTTCTTTGTTTCACATATTGCAAATAAAAGTTATTTTCATGAGTTGTTGGGTTTCATTCGATCTCTTCAATGATTTACGTTTCATTTATACAGAATGAAAGCGCAGTGATATAGAATTTTATTTTTTTAAATAGAACACCCTGTATTTCATTGTGTGATCAGTTAGGGATGATCATAAGGAATCCAACAATACCAAGCTTGATGCTGTTATCTCCAAAGGCTACGGACATATCGCCTATTATTTTATTCATAAGCTCAATGAGTGTGAGAGAGAATTTATTGACCTGCCAGAAAAATCTTATCTCTCCCACTCATTGGGCTTATGGATAAAATAATCGGCGATATCTCCGTAGTCTTTGGAGATAATAGCATCAAACTTGGTATTGTTGGATTCCTTATGATCATCCCTAACCGATCATGTAATGATATACTGGATGTCCTATTTAAAAAAAATTAACTTCTAAATCGCTGCGCTTTTTTGAGACACTCTGTATAAATGAAACTTAAACCATTAAACTTTACAACTTATGTACTCAACATTTTTTTGTCATATTTAAAATAAAGAAGTTACAGGGAACGTTGTAAGAAGAAAGACAAAAGTAATTATGATGAGAACTATGAGAGAACCATATTCATTGATTAAGTTCATCATGAAATGCTCATATATGATTACAAAATACGAGAATCAACATTAGACTTCTAAATCATGGCACATCTAACAACATTGGACTTCTAAATCATGGCACATCTGTGTATATTCTACGCTTTAAAATCTCAGAAATTCCGCTATGTTGTACAAAAATATAGATCCGACAACAACAAACATATGGTTTATACTTACATGAATTAGGTCTAGGTCATCTCAAAAATTCAATTTTAAAAATACACAATTCCTCAAACAAAACCCATTTCTCAAAAAGTTTTTCAAGAATATTCTATTCTCAATGTCACCACACTAGTTGAGAACAAAAAAGCATCTGTTTCTGTATAAAAATCGACGTGTACAAAAATAACTAACGTTGTCTATTGGCACATTAGAAAGGAATTGAGGGGCAAACCCAGTAAACATTCGAAAGACGAACAATTCTAAACCATAACATCGAACCATCCCTACCGGGTTCCCCTTATAAGCAGTTCAGTAACTTAGGCTCTGTAGTAAAATCGCAAGTGTGGTAACATGCTGCTTATGAAGGTACTCTTTTAGCTGCAGGTACGGTTCTTTGGAATACCAAACTCGACTGAGAACATCAAATGTCAAGAAACATTCAGATGAAATTCTAATGCCGACCTATCCTGACCCTACATGCTGTTGTCCTTCAGAGGCATCAACAGATTATCGTTTTCTATTCGCCAGTCAATTGTGGGCTGCTGATATTTCGTCTGTAGCATTACTCGTTCCATAACGCAGGAGGCGGAAAGCCTAGCTTCCGCGTCGTGATCCCAACACTCTTCCATTGTATCGCACATGGCCGCCAATCCCTGCAAAATTGGCAACTCAGTTCCTGAGAAACGTCAAAGTAAAAAACCTGACCCAACATGTTCAATCAGCTCTCACTGAAGGTTTGATTTTTTGTGGTTATTAGCACATTTTCACAAGGCATTTGTGCACCATGAAATTCAATTCAAATTAAAAAAAAAATTATGTTTTGATCTTTTGTAGACATATGTACATACTCTGTATTTTCATTATTATTTGTGTAAAATTGTAGAATTGGCTTGTCCGTTAATAAATAAAATAAATAAATTATGTTTAGATAAGTAGATCTTATGAACACGGAAATGGGCCACACCAATATTATTTTTCGGATTAAGACAGTCATTCCGAGTTTTACAATACCGGCTTAGTATCTTGGAGTTCCAACTCTCTAACTTGAATTATCGCAATTCCAACTTTTACGACTTACTATCTCGGAATTTTGACTTAGTATATAGGAATTACAACGCGAGTTATTATAAAATTCCGAGTTAGTAAATCGAAATTACAACATTCAGAGTTAGTAAGTCAGAATTCTGAGATACGTAGTCGGAATTCTGGGATAAAAAGTCGGAATGCTGAGATAACAAGTCGAAATTCTGAGATACCAAGTCGAAATTCTGAGATACCAATTCAGAATTCCGATATACCAAATCGGAATTCTGAGATAACAAGTCGGAATTATGAGATACCAAGTCGAATTCTGAGTACATTCTGAGAACATAATTATGGATAACAATTCGGAATTTTGAGATACCATGTCGAAATTCTGAGATAACAAGTAGGAATTCTAAGATACCATGTCGGAATTCAGAAATATTCGATTAAGTCGGAATTTAAACATTTTCATTAAGGAAGCCAGAATTCTGAGATACCAAGTCGTAAATCTAAGATACCAAGTCGGAAATCTAAGATACCAAGTCGGAAATCTGAGATACCAAGTCGAATTCTGACACATAAAGTCATAGTTCTAAGATATCGAGTCGAAATTTTGAGAAACCAAATCGATATTTTGAGAAACCAAGTCGGAATTTTGAGAAACCAATCCCGAATTCCAAGAAACTAAGAAGAAATCATAGAGATGCTAAGTCCGAGATCACAAAACATCCTCCGTCCAAATAGAAATTATAAAATTCTGAATCAGTCAGAATTATAAAATTCTAATAAGTAAGTCGAATAATTCCGAGATAATGGGTTGTATGCATAAAACTGAAGCAAATGCTTTTACTCGGATTTCTTGAAAAAGACCTATTCGTTTTGTTAAGTAATGAGAGAGACAAACCTGAAGTATAAGCATTTGCTACTGTTTATGAATACCACCCACTGATTCGGGATTTGACAAATAAAATTGGTTTGGCCCTTCAACGCCTTAATGGATCTTTATTAAATAGAAAATTCTACAAATAAAATTGAAAGATTACAATATATCTTCCTTATATCTTTTGTGGGTATATGAGATGTAAATGTGATTTTTTTTTATTCCCCCCACTACTCCCAATTAGTAAAACTATCGGGTTTTGACGTTCACTGTATAAGTTTCTGCATTGAAAATCTATTTCAATCAATATAAATCATGATTTCTCTATGGAAAAGTACCATAAGCATACATTTTGAATTATTCAACTTTGGCGCCCTCTAGTGGCTCTCCTAAAACTTATCAACAAGTGCCATGTTATTTTTTTTCAATTTCTGATTTGAAGTATATTCAATTTACTCACTGGATGATGTCTCCAATATTCCTGTATCTTAGGCCTCACTTTCTTCGTTACAACAGCATCCTGCATGTCTTCCAAAGAAGGATGTTGTCCAACTTCTTCTTCGAAGGGTAGCCTATATTCAGGAATGGAACCGTCTTGAGCCGTACATCTTGACACCAATTCCCACAAAACTAATCCGCAGGCATACATATCAATACGTAGAAAAGCATCTGGGGTAAAGTTAATAGCACCTTCAAGTATTTCTGGGGCCATATATCTTGAATTAAAAACAAAAATCAGAATATTTCCCAATAATTCTCTCCAGAAGAACTGCCTTACTTGATGTTACATTGCTTAAACTTTTATTTCTTTTTATCTCGCCCAATAGTATAGTTACATTTCATTATTTATCAATTGTGTAGAGTGGTTTGATTTTTCTTAATGAACAATAGTTCTAGTGTGTCTTATGAAAATAAAGCATATTTTCATCAAAGCTGAGGCTGAGATAAATTTATGAGGCAGAAAGATTGTTTATTGAAATGATTCAAAAACACCTTATTCATCGATATTACTTTTGAGAACTAGTTAAGACTTACTTACTTACAGAACAGTGTCTGCGGGGATACTGGAACGAAAAAAAAATAACCGATATGGAAAATGAACAGGTGTTTGTTGGCAATCCTCAGCAATCAACTTCCTGAGTAGCCTCTGACTGGGATGTTTCTCCCAGTAGAAAAGTATTGGAAAAAGCAAAAATTCAAATATATTCCTCTGGGCTTGACAGAAAATTCAAGCATGTGCTTTAGTGATGAGTGAACTTTTTTTAACGGCGATATTCATTTCGTTTCTTGGACACCAGTGATGCCACACAATGAGAACAAATAAGTATTTTCTCTATACCAGACTTTTACTTCATTTCTATGTAGATGTATAGTTGGATAAACAACATTACCTATATTAATGAATAAGTTACTATGGTGATGTAAGTGAATAACCATTGGTTCTTATATATTTTCTGCTACTAAGATTTATAATAACTAAATTAAGTGGGATACGTAAACTATTCAAGACTTCACTGTATATAATATGGTTATTAAAAGATATGCAAATTACCTTCTAGTTCCCACCTGACCGTGAGTATCCCCACAAGACTTCCCACTTTCAAATACAATTGCCAATCCAAAATCTGCAATACATGCAGTCATATCATTCTTGAGGAGGACATTCTTGCTCTTGAAATCCCTGTGAGCTACAGATGGTTTGATTTGTTCACCCGGATACTTGCCAGGAATCGCCTCATGTAGATGCATTAAACCTAAAACGATTAAAATAATGTTTATCGAACCGAAATTAAAAAAATATCAGATATTAGTAGTGGCATGCACATTCTGAAATGATGTTTTTTTTTTGCGGAAACCATTAAACCGATAAAATCCACGTTTCTGTATTATTTCATGTCAACAAAAAGATCAATTGAAATCGTTCACGATTCTTCCGCATTCAATTCTGCTTTGACTGGCTGATATTGAAACTTTGGAAGAGAAAGTGGTATACCTAAAGGGTACTATCATCTGCAAAGCTGAACATGAAGTAGACCCCAACAAATCATTGATATCACAAAGAAACAGTGTTGGCTTTTGAACGGATCCCTGCTGAATACCATCACTCATTTGTAGTGTGTGGAATCACCAAGTGAGGAGGAAGCTAGATAGCAAGGAACACAACTGGGGGGGCAAGCCATGAGATGGAAGTTTGGCAAGAAGTATGGTGCCAAACGCGATCAAATTTCTTAGATATATGTAATGCAATGGTCAGAATTTCACCATATTTTTTGATAGGCTGCTGCCAAATATGTGTGGCATGAGCAAGCAGGACACCAGTTTAACTCTGATGCTGGAAACCAAATTTTCAATCAGTGATAATTCCTGAGCATTCTGGATATTTCATAAGCTTGATGTTGATGGCTTTTTCCATGACCTTTGAGAAAAAAACAGATAGCAGTGACAAAAAAGATCCATATTTGTAAACAAACCATAACAACAAACATTGCTACTCTATGTATTGGTTGATATGAAATATGAAGGGTATACACTAAGATGTCTAAAAACCCTGGTGTATCGTCTAATTCGAATTTGTTCAGGTTATTTTGGAGACAAAACAAATAAATTAGTGGTGTGCTTCTGTAATTGGATCCAGAGATGGCATCTTCATAGGATTCGACAGTACTTAAGGATGACTTTTCATGTACCTAAATTTGAAAACTTCTATATAAAATGCATTATATTATTATTATGCAGTTTGTTGTATTTTAATAAAAATTGAATAAAGTTTTTATAAAATTAATATCAGTAACAATTAAAATTGCCCGGGATAGTAGTTCAGAATATTCCACTTATTATGTTGTTTTTCATTTCATAGTCGTACACAATAATTGAAATTTCTATTCATGGTAACTTACCCTAAGAGAAAATCGACGGTGGCGATACACGAAAGTATTGCAGAACATTAGGAAAGCACACCACTAGTTCATTTATTTTCGCAATTATCAAGTTGGCGAATGTCTCGCATTTTATTCCACAGTTTTGCAGGTACGAGTAGCTACACCAAGGTTTTTAGGCATCTTAGTATACAACAAGCATATTGTTGAGGGAAGGATATGCTTTTTATAGGGAAATTTGGATATTCATGAAAAACATTTAAATTCTCTCAAATGCTTCGAAATGAGTAATGTAGTAGTACATTTAAATTTTTTTCAATCTAGATCAAGTTTTCTTCTATGTTATGTTCTTATCAAATATTTTCAAAGAATGCAAGGTGGCAACATTGCTCTTGAATTATTTCAATAACTAATTGTCAAAACTGGGGCGTGGATTGGCGCAGTGGTAACGCCGGGGATTCGTGATCGAAAGGCCGCTGGCTCGATCCCCAGGCAGGACAAGATTTTTTCAGTTTCAGATGTAAATCTGAGTGATTGAATCTTGTTGCTGGCTGGGGATAATCCTCCATGATTCAATGTTGCATTAATAATTAACAGTGCCGCTCCTAAGGTGGCGTGTGGAGTCAGTAACAAGGCCTACCCAGAACACATGGCTAATGACCATAGCAGCCGATGCCAACACACCAAGAAAAAAAAATTGTCAAAAATGACATTTTCAATTTAGTGTACATTGGAACCCAGGATAAACACATTCTCTTTGTTGCCAAAATGTCTATTTTATCATATTTTTCCTTCACAAACTCTGCTCTAAAAGAACTTATTTGAAGATGTTCCGGAATGGTTTGGAAGTTGAAATATTGGGAAAATACTTCTTTTTTGAAGACCTAAATGTGCAAAATCTTATGACCGGGAGCAGTTGGCCCAAAAAAGCATACCCTCCTTTACCCTGACTTTTTTTAATTTTACTTCCGTGTCAAAAAGTATTGTATGATGCAATTGTGAAAAGTGTAAATTCACATTGCTTTGAAAAATCCACTTTTCACAATTGTATTATAACAGCTATCTTCAAAATGAAAATTATGATGTTATTGTGTCTTAAGTCTCATCTTCAGACCTTTATTTACAAAGGTCCATAGAGCTAGGGCTAAAAGACTCTACGAATCCAAAAGGTTCTTAGTTTGATTCTCCAAATAAGATATACTTTTTTCTTCAATTTTGTGAAATATTGAAACTGAGGTTCTCATGTAATTGCAGCTATCGTATTTTATTGTCATCCTAATTACAAAAAATTACAAATTGTGACAATTTTCAAGGCCGACCCTGTATCGGCTCTCGTCGCTGCGAGCGCACATGCCGATCGCGTGAGCCGATTCAAGGCCGGCCCTGTATCGGCTCTCGTCACCTTCGATACCAACAGAGCAAATCGTTCCCCCTCTAACGCCATCTAGTCGGGACTAGAAATTAGAGAACGTTCTGGAACCAGTTCACCGCGCTATAGCGGTGAACTTATATATAAAGAAATCTCCACGGCTAGACAGAAGTTTTTGAATCAGAGCCGGAGCTTAGCTATTCGAATAATAGGGAGTGCAGTGAGTGAAATATTTAAATATTAATTATAACCGAACTGTTAAAAAAAAAATGTGTTTTCCGTTAACCTGCAGTCGTCCCCCTAGCAGCCCTCAGAAGTCGAAACTTGGTCAATGAGGTCTTACCTTTTAATCAGGTTTTAAACGTTTACACTATTTTTTTCGTTACAAAATTATAAAATATATAAAATAAAAAGTTACAAAATGCATTCTATTTCGATTGCTGGTTTATATATTCCAACAATTATCAAAAATTACCTAAAAACGGAATAGTACCCATAAAGAACTGCTCACAACTGCCATTTCTCAAATGGCAATATGTACTTTTTAGTTTGTCATGATGAAAAATTATAAATTATCACTTTACTCGTGTGAAAACTTTTGGAGAATTCCTAAAGGAAATGGCGGCACGATCAGGTTTCATGATGAGTGTTCGTAAAATTGAATGTTCTTCAACGTAGGCGGCTTAGAAAATGATGAAGAAAGCAATAGAGAAGAGCTCATTTTATTTCAACGAAGTCACAGTTTATTCTACTTATTTAGGATATGTTCCAAAAGTAACCAGTTGCTAACCGCTACTAACCAGAAATTTGACAGCGGTTATCTGAAAAATTTATAATTACTGGTTACTTTCGGAACACTTTGGTGATTGTGTTGTGATTACTGATTGGTGTGTCTGGTGACAAAAAATTACATTTAACAGCACAACGCATAAATACATGAGGCAGCCATTAGACTGTCCAGCGTTCCCAATTCTTTCTGGCAATAACCACAAAAGCACATATCTTCAGTCAGAAAAATCGCAATTAATGATAAGTATATATACAGTTAATAGAAAAAGTACCATAGTGAAATACTGCAATAGCAATCCATAAATTTGTGGAAAGATAGGGGATGGGACAATTACAATTCACAATCAGTCTCATCTCATCTCAAAATCTCAAATAAAACAACAAAATGAACAGTTTTAAGTTTTACAGTTGTCAGTTGTCACTTTTGTCAATCTCACCGCAAAGGAAGTGTTGGTTAGTAAATTGACGTTTGGTTCACCAGCTTTCAGGCAACCGTGTTTCAAATATCACCACTTTTTCAGGATCACCGAACTAGCGGTGATTTTCGGAACACCAAACCGCATTTTCGGTGACTTTTGGAACATATCCTTAATTAATGTTGCTTTTTGTTCAGCTTTTTTGTGTTCATGGCCGCCTTTGTTGAAGATTATAAAATTTTGAGAACACTCATAATAAAACATCTTGTATTTTCGATATCTTTTGGAATTCACCAAAACTTTTCATTCGAGTAATTTGATAATTAATCATTTTTCATCATGACGAAGTGAAAATAACATGTTACCATTTGAGATATGGCAGTTGTGAGCAATTTTTATGGGTACTACTTCCGTTTTTAGATAATTTTTGATAATTGTTAGAATACGTGGGAGCAGCAATTACATGAGAACTTCAGTTTTCAACTGTTTTGCACTCTGAAGCTTCCTCTGGTAACTTCTATTGTCGTTTGTCATTTGTGATGATTTAGGTTTGAATTTCATGGCCAACTTTATTCGATTGAACAATCAAGTGTATCTCCGCCAATTTCAACCAATTTTCAATTTTGAAGATCAGTGTTACCACAAATTGCGTGCTCTTCCTGATAATGAAAAAAATATGTACAGGGTGTTATTTGAAAAAAAAGTTTGAGGTCACTTCCGGTTAAACCGGAAGTGGTGAATTTTCAGTAGTGGAGTCAAAATATGCGTATTCAAGTACTATAGCGATATACCAAATTTGAAATCTGCATCTTCAAAACTATAGAAAAATTGGGGGGCGTATCTCACCTCGTGGTAACCCGATATAGATTCGGAATCAGGGCGTTGAATTCTATCCACTGTCAATTTAAAATTTTTTATTTTTTTTTAATCCGGATCCTTATTTATCTTTTATAGCCTACACTTACCTGTCGCTACAGTCTCTGCAATTAGGCATAGCTCATGCCAAGTGAGGGTATGGGCTTTAAGATAATCACACAATGATCCTTTTTCGTGATAAGCTGTAATCAACCAAAATTCTGATTGTAGATTATCGCCTCTTTTTTCAACTCCAATATATTGCAGAATATTTGGATGTTCCATACATGGAAGCTTGAAAATATCCTGTTCTGTTTGCCAAGATTGCTTATCCTGAAAAGAATAATATATAATAATAATATTGTCACGCTAAATAATTAAAAAAAAAACGGAAAAAAAACAGGAAAAAATTCCGAAAAAAATAAATCTGGAAAAAAAGGAGTAATATTTAGTCTGATCTAACCAGAACGAACTAGCCTTGCGTAGACGTTTCAGTGCGTGGAAATTTAATACATACATTTTGAGAGAAGTAATTATTTAGTCTGATCTAACCAGAACGAACTACCCTTACGTAGACATGAGAGCATGTTTGCAGGGGTTTTTTTCGGAGGTTTGTTCTTCCGGTTTTTTCCAGTTTTTTGGTTTACTGATTTACCTGAATTGGAAAAATCTTGACAGCAACTTCTTCGCTTTTGAACTTGGCCTTCCAAACTGCTCCAAACCGCCCTCTCGCCTTAATTTCAATAAGCTGAATTGGTCGCAAATCCAAAATCGGAGTGGCAGGTGATTTCTGGTGGGATTCTGAGGAAGACAGCTGCAAAAATTATTGAAATTTACAAACGAGTAGTTTTTTATCATTTTGTCATTAGTTTTCAAGGTGTAATATTACTTTGTCAATTTCCCTCATATAATATAGACAGATAGATAAGCTTTATTGTCCAAGAATAAATTGTCAATATAATATTTGGCAAAGTCACGGTTCAGTAGTATTTCAAGAAAACATTATTTTGTGTAATTCAGAAATGACATCGATCCTTAAAAAATAAATGAAAAAGACCTAGTATGTAGATACAGCAGAGTTGTCCATGCAGTATCATTTCTACTTATGAAGCTTTTGAATATACCTATTTTATTTTGTTCGGCGAATACTTATTGATACCAACTATAACGCACATGGTCAGAACTGAAACTAACATATGAAATCTGAGATTTGGGTTTGAACATTTAGATAGTTTACACAACCAACAATATGGCACCATTATCAATCTCTGTCTATTATATTTCCGAGAAATAACCCAAATAAGTCTGAAAATTACCATTTTAACAATAATCGCACAAAAACGCAATGACAGAATTTGTCAGAACTGTCAGAAGTTTACTTTGTGGAAAACATAAACACTGACAAATTACCAGAAACAACAAATTTTACACAACTATTTGGAGGCACTATGATTTTTTTTTGATAGTTTGAAAAGTAATACAGGTTTTAGTTTCATAAACAAGAAATATAATGTCACAAAACCATCCTCCATTTTTCGATTATTATGGAAAAGGAATACGTTATGGTGACACAATTTTGACTATGATAAAGAATTATCACATACTCAATGTGACAACACCCAATCCAATGTCACGAATACAGAATTTGACATTCACGACTTCGGTACATAACTTCTTAGACAAGAACCAGAAATTTCAACTATCCAATTCACAAAAAAACAGTCCACATTATACGTGCATTAAATTTTCCAGCAAATTACCTAACAAAATAAAATCAATGGAAGATATAAATAAATTCAAGAGAGAAATAAAAAAGCTACTATTGTTAATGTATTTAAAAAAAGATAAAGATATCAGTATTATTATACAGTGTGACTTTTAATAGCCCCTTCCCACCTGTTAACTTTTTCCGGTTTGACCAAATACACTAACTTCATTTGAAAGAGTTTTTTGTATTCATAGTGTTATAGCTATAAAAGTGATGATGAAAGAAAACAGAAAAAGAGATAGTATGAAAAAATCCAAGTCTTTGCAAAGGCATGTATTTTTTAAATCTGTTGTTCATTATTTTGTCAATGTGCCTTCTGTCAAGTATTAACAATATGCTTTTCTCTTTTCATTGATAAATTTTGGTTACTTTAGGAAAAGTTTACGAGAAAGTAGCCAATGGCATAGAATTAGAAAATCATGTCCAATGTTGAAAAAACACTGAATTCATTTTTTACAAATTATACATGTGTAAAATCATTTGGCTTTTTAACTTCATTCCTAACTTTTATTTGCAAATCAATAAGCCATTTTTTTTCAATCAGGAAGGCAAAGAAAATACTCACCCCGTTGAAGTAATGTTTATTTCTTCTGGTCCAGTAATACACCAGCCAAGCAAGAAGAGTTACAACTACAATAGCCATTACAATCAGTATATTGTAGTAAAAATGATATCCACCAGCTTCGTGTGTGGGAATTGCAGCTAAAAAAACAAAAACATTTCGTTAAAAAAAAATACTGAATGCAAAAATAATATAATATCTCTTAATGAAAATTGTTATTCAGATTTGGAATCATTGTCACGGGCTGAACATTCAATCAAGTGCCATTCTACCTATGTGCAAACAGTGCAACCTCACAGGATGCCATCCACGGAGAAGCGTTATAATTTAGATAAACATTACACTTTGTAAAAGCTCTACAACATTGCTTTATCATACAAGGATCACTAGGATTTTAATGATTGTAATATATCAGAAATATCAGTAACTATTTTGCTAACCAATGTTTTACCCTTTGTACTCCCATATACACCTACAACGTAGGATTAATGTGGCAAATGCCTGTCAGAAAACTACTACTCCCTTGGCTAATATCACGACGGGAGTTGAATTATATCTAACAGATACTTGTGCAATATACCTCATTGCAGAGAAGATAATTGCAAGTGCTCCCCTGTTACCAAATAGCAGAATTTTAGTAGCCTAGACAGGGTAGATCAGAGTGACCAATAGCCAGAATGATGGGATGTTGAGGACATGGGAACAGATGGCCTCAAAGCGGTCTGTAGTGATTTACCCTGTACTGCAGGTGGTCCCTTTGACCGAATTAAAACAAAATTCTGCTATTTGGTTACAGGGGGTACTTTCAATTGTTTTCTCTGCAATGAGGTACTTTACACAAGTATCTGTTAGATATAATTCAAATCCTGTCGTGGTATTAGCCAGGGAAGACTATCCTTATTAAACAATCTCCTAAAGAGCTTTGTGTTCAGATATCTTGGTAAAAGATGATCAATTTATTGCACTGATAACTTTATGAAACAGACAAAATTTATGGTAAAATCATATTTGAATCTTAAACTTACTACTGGGTGGTGACACCTCGGTTGTTTCTGGTTCCCAAGAAAAATTAGCATTACACATGTCTCCTTCACAGCAGCAATAAAAGAGATTATTTTTGGGAGTATGGGCTCTCTCAACACATTTCTTTTGGTTAACACAATCCGCTCCATTCAGAAAACAACCCTGCAAAAACGTATTATGAAAATTACCTGGTCTAGCACAGTCAACATACACTAATTTAATATGGAGTACAAATGATTAGACTTTACAAAGTATATCAAAAACAAGAAAACAACTTCAAACAGCAATTTTCAATATATAAGAATGATAAGACACTATTTCTGAACCTCTTTCTTTCATTCAGTTGATCTGATTTTTGATTGACATGTTTTTCTGATCTCAGTTAACTCCGACACAAGTAGGCTGAAAGATGAACATTTGATTGAGGCTCGATTTCATCTAAAAATATTAATTTTTTGAATTTTCAAGAATGAATCTGTGATTCAAAGGTTTTTAGAATTCCTCCATTCTTTGAATGTGGTATTTCATATTGGACGTGTTGTCCGTTTTTTCTTAGCCACCCGACGAAACAGATTTTTGGCAAATTTTACAAATTGCATTTTCGTGTTTTCATCGTTTTCCAATATTTTTTAAAAACATTTCCCCAAAGGCAGTTTGGCAGTTTGTCAAAACATACGATAATATTGCACCGGTTAGTATATTTCAAACAAACACAATAATCTACTTTAAAAACAGTTAAAACAACTGAAATAAGAAGGCACAACTTAAAATTAGCATGAAACGACAGAAGACAAATACGAGATACAAGTTAGGACCTGCAGAAATGTGCGACGACGATAACGCAACACGTGACTAAGCAATACGGAAAAATTTCCAAGCAAAACAGTACGAACCACGATGGAAAGAAATGAACGGCGGCCGATATATCGTTATTTGAAATATCGGTATCGGCTAAAATTTCTATATCGGTCGATCCCTATTTGTTATACAAAAATATTGATGTTGATCTCCCGAAAAAATGTCTATTCCTTTGTTGCATTGATCAAAAACAAAATTCAAACTTGAAAGAAAATTTTCAATATTTGTAGAAGGTGGCCTGTAGATTTTAGTAATTCCAAATGAGTTATTACCTTTATTGCCTATGACTCTTAGGAATTTAAAATTGTTATGTTCCATAATGACACAATTTTCCTTTATATAATTTTTGACGTAAACTAGAAGGACATCATTTTGGAAAAATGTAGAAGAATTTTGAAAAATATTATAGCCATGTATATTGAAAAAATTTAGATTAATTATTTCCCAAGTTTCAGAATAACAAAAGAATTTCCTTGTTTTTTGAGATTTTCCAAAAAAATCAAAAATTGATCAAAATTTTTATTAATACTAATGTTCAAATGAGGAAGATTGAGATTCAGAAATTTACTGAGTATAGAAGAAAATTTGTATAATTATCATATTCTCCTACACTATCTTCCATTAGACTTCTCCATAATTTGCCTGTTCTTTCGAAATTGTGATTCCTCTGGCATATATCGGGCATTTGGGATAATCACTTGAATGATTAATATTTTGATTACCTCCAAATTTTTCTCTTGCATAAAAACAATTCATACATTTATCGGGACATTTCTTATCACATTGATTTACTGAATGTGCATCTGCACAAAAAGAGCAATTTTTAATAGAGTTTTTGCATTCTGATGTTTTGTGTCCAAAAGCACAACACTTGTAACATCTTAATATGTTGTAGTCTTCAAGAATTTCATATTGACCCCAGCCAAAGTTTATTTCCCTGTTCACAATTTTTTTAAACGTTCTTTTATTTGTCTCAGCATAAATTATACATTTTTTTGAAAATTTTAACTGTCTTGTATATTTTATTTCCAATCGTTTTCATCAATTAAATAATTCAGATCTTTAATTTCCTGCAACAATTCATCACTGTTTGTGATTTTTTTTTCCAATCCTAATGTAACAATTCTTGTTTTTTTTTGGTCATTTTAACCTTAATATTTTATTTAAAAAGATTATTTGTTGCTTCTTTGGTTTGACATTTTATGATAACGCTTCCATTTTTTTACCTTTTTATATGAAGAAATTGGTGCCTTTATAATATGGGGATTTATTTTGTTCTTAATGATACTATCCGTCGTTTCTACCAATTATTTTTCCATAGGAGTAATAATTATCGCTTGCTGATTTGTTTTTGTTGGCGAGTAATTTTCCTTTGTTGTAAGAACTCTTGAATATGGTATTTTGGAATTTTTATTTTCATCTTCTATAACTCTGTTTATTTTATCAATCTTCTCATCCATTTTCTTCAGTGTTGATTAAATATAATTTGTTGAAAGTAAGTGTTGTTCATAGAATTTCTTTATAAATGGTTTACTTTGCAGAGCCACGTGATGAGTTCTTTTACAGATTAAATTTGTTGAAATTGAAGAGGGGAAATATTAAGATATTCAGCATATTCAGCATGGAAAGAATTCATGCACCTACCTTCACAACATAAGTATGATTCACTATTTTTTATAATCTTTGAACATATTCCACAATCATTGTTCATTTGCAGGATTGCAGGCGTTTCTTCCAAGATATTCTTGGATATTTAGGGCAAATAGGGTCTATTAGAGAGTTACCATCATCCGAATTCTAAGAACTTAGGAGAGATGGAGGGAAATCCTTATTGTAGTCAATTTGTATCATCACACTTTGATGACATGATGACAAATGTAAATTTTCCAGATTTTCTTAAAAAATTCAGCCAAAAGAGGAATATTCTTGTAATCCTCAATTGTAGGCCTTCTATAAAGGTCAATTATCCGTTTTTACTATAAAAGTACTTATGAATCTTCTTGGAATGATTGTTATTTCTGATGTTCTCGAGATTCTGATAATACTTTATATTTTATACAGAAGAGAGAACTTTTTTTCTTTATCATTAAATAACAGATGAGGGTATATATTTCTTATACCGGATCTCGCACTATATAGTCTGATTTCAATTGTGCTATTTTATTTTTATATGTTTATAAACCTTGTATTTCTCACGACTAATAAAGATATTATTATTATCATTAAGACCCAATGTAAGCTACTCCACATTTAGGAATTATGGTTGATTTTCGGTTGCAAAACTATTTATATCAAAATGGATTTCCAGAAATGTATTTGAAATAATCGAATAAATGAATATTTGGAACTTTTGGTGTGAATACAATTCAAGAAACGGAAGCTACCCAAAACACCAGAACTAAGTCACTTTCGTAGTAAGCTTCTAGCTCTTGTGAATACTAATTTTGTTGGCAAGACACACGTCCAGTGAAAGTGACATAGTTCTTAGCTTCCATTTTTTGATTAGTTTGATATGTTTTATATAAATATTAAAGACACACGTCCAGTGAAAGTGACATAGTTCTTAGCTTCCATTTTTTGATTAGTTTGATATGTTTTATATAAATATTAAAGAATTCATCCCATTCTTTATTCAATGAAGAATGTGAAGATGTGGATCATCTGTTTGATTTTGTTCTAGTAAAACTATATCCTAAATCTGCATACCTTTAGAGATACATTCATTGTGCCATTTTGCATGGACCACAGTGCATAGCAGTGGATCTGTTGACCATCTGTGCTTTGAGCACATTCTTCTACGGAACATCCTCCTTGTTCTTTACAAGTGCTGTTGTAAAACTCACATCTAGTGGTAATTGCAGAATGAGCTACTGCACCTTCAATGCTGGATATATCTAGGGAATAGATTTTTAGAAACCTACTAACACTTTTATCAACCATATATTTACCTATAAGAACCAAGTAATTCAAGCTTATGAAGTAAAATATGCTTTTTTTGATGATACTCATGTTGAACTCAATGTCGTTAAGGTTAAAAATGAAAATTTTCAATAAAAATGCGTAGTTTTTCTAAATACAAACATGGACAATTTGTCCCAGGTCAAGAAAGTTAATATGAAAACGATAACAAACGGTAATCATTTTCTATGTATTTTCACTACATACAGCTACAATTAAAAAAAAAAAAAAGTATCTAAAACATGAATGTGTTGTTTCTTTATCACGCATCAACTACGATCATTTTCATTTAATGCTCAATTTAAGAATTTATTTGCACATACACTTTTCTCAATCGAGATTCGAGGTATTTTGCTTATTTTCCCAGTGTTGCCAGCATAAGATTCATCATCATAACTCTTGTCTATGATAAAGATTATATTTTGATTTTAGAAACTGACATTGACATAAGTTTAAGGTTATGTCAATGAACACGGAACTCACATAAGTACATAACCAAGACAAGACTATGCTACAAGCGGTACAAACTTGAATTTTGGAATCACGATCACGAATTTACTACAGAACAGAACCAGTCCGACGCGCGCAGGCAATAGTGGCAGATAAAATAGGAGGAAATAAAGAAGAAGTAAAACGAATAATGAAGAATGTACTTAGGCAATTTTAGAGAGAGCAGAGAGCGAAAGCAAAGACGCGCATTGAAGAAATCGGGGGCCGGAGCATATTTCACTTCCAAATGGTTTGCGTATGAAAGTTTACCATGTCGTTATCTTTCTGTCAAACTCTTCCTCACCCAGCATTTATGTTTTCTTTTTTTATTTTTGCAATTTGTTGTTACACTACATACACTACATATGCCGCAGATGCTAATAATAACGCGTCTTCCTCCTCCATGTTGCCGAACTTGTCGCATCGGTGGAAACACTGAGTTGTGGTTTCACAAAGTACCACGATACACGCGGAGAACATTCTCCATTTTTCGTGTTTTACATTTCTGCATTTATAATTTACATTTTTCGAATCCCATAAACACTCGGACTATAGTTTTCAAAAGTTCTATGACTACTTCATTCGTCCACTTCAAAGGCATGGTTATTTTCGTTATTTTGTATACCTACTATAGTTTGTCACTGTTGTCGCTTTTTTGTTTCCACTGCCCCAGCGACATGCGGCGACTTGTACCTGTTTCGTCGAGTTGCCTTTTTTTCCTTCGAAGATACCGCTCAAAATGGAAACCTGCGACACATAGATACAATCGACTTTTGTTTCCGAAACAATGAGAAATAATCGGAAACATTTAGTAACTTTCAGAAACATTTTCGGAAACAAGCAACAGAAACACAAAAGTTGCTCAATGTTTCTCCGGTGGAAAAGCGTCTTAAGAAATCATTAGTCAGTGAATTTTTTTACCGTTGCTTGGTTAATATTTGTATAATTGAATGGTCATATATTGTCCTACAAATTGAATGGTAGGTGTTCCCAGTCCTACGCCCCGAAATTGTCAATTCCATGGTAAAAAAAAAATTATTAGTAACAGGCTGAATCTTCGTGAATAGCTTTGTTTTTTGATGAGACGCCCAGCTTTTCCCTCTAAGAAAATTCTCGAAAGTGGTAGCTAATAAAATTCACAGGCGTTAATCATGTAGATATTCTGTGGTGCGACATGTGTGGGTATTCTGTGGTGCGAATGAATTCGTAAGCTCGTGTTAAAGATGGCTAGATTCGTAACCCATTTGCGGTCACGAACGAGAACGAGAGCATAAATTCTAGTTTGAGTATTAACTATTAAGCAACAGGAGTCATTATTAGAAATGTACGTAGATAAAACTCTTCAAGCTGATTTAAAAAGGATGTCTTTGATAGATTTTTGGGCAGCTAGACAGGGAAGAGTATCCCGAACTCTTACGCAAAGCGGTGAATTTTCTTTTACCCTTTGCCACAACATACTTCTGTGAGAGTGGGTTTTTCACACCTGGTCATGATAAAAACTAAATACAGAAATCGACTTGATACCGAGTCAGAATTAAGGTTAACATTGTCCAAAATTACTCCTAAAATTGACTCCATTTGCGACAAGAAACAAGCACACCCATCACATTAATATTAAATAAAAGATATTTCTTTTGACACTTTATTTATTACCTTTTATTTAAATGAAAACCTCATTTTCTTCAAGAGTCAATTTTATTATTTTCTTTGGGGGGAATAACGGGGGATTTAATCAGTTAGTGTAAGGTTAAGAGGTTCGCTGTCACTTGGAAACTTTAACAGTGGTTCGTTGAGCCGAAAGTTTGAGAAACCCTGCCTTAGGCGTTTACGGAGAACGCGACATAGGATGATTCCACAGACCTCATAAAAGAGGTGTGTGGATGATTCTGAAAATTTGCTTACTCAAGTAATTATTGCTCTTGATCTATCGATCTAATATATTTTCAGCAATGCAGCATTGCCGCTTATAACAGAAAGTAGCAGCATCTCTGTTATTTCAAATACGACACCCAGTGATTACCGCATTTTCAAACTTGTCATTACTCTCTGATTATTTTTGCTTTATACTCTACCTATCTCTAAAAAAAAAAAAAAAACTATCTAACGGTTTTTGAGAAATTGATTATTTTCCATATTTTTCATTCCAAACATAGCTCGAATTGAATGTTTATTTCTGCGGTATTTGGATTCTTAAGAAGCTGCAATTTTGTGTTTAGTTCATCAACGTCATGATTATTGATTCTTTATAGAGAAGTTTGTTCTACGTTATACAGGGTCGTTCAAAATTGCCGATCTTTTTGCTGAATACAAAAAGGGTTGAAAGTAAGTTTTTTAAATGGAACACCCTGTATATTATGAAATATCCTGAAAGATGACTAAATCGATATATCATGTTCCTATACCTAAATAGCCAGAATTTCGAGATAGGGTGTAATTTTCAAATAAACCAAATATCTAATATATTGAAAATTTATTCAAGTAAAATATTACAATAAACAATTTCATCTTAATATATCTAAGTATAAACTCACACATACTAACACAATCTTTCATATAAACAACAAAAAGAACGATAAAAATAAAATTTAAACAAGGAATAGAAAATAAATAGTTACTCAAAAATTAGTAAATGGTCAAATTATTGCCTTGGTTGTCCCCTCTGCTGTGCCATGTGAAAAGTTAGATTTGGAAAATTCTCAATGTCAGGAAATAACGTTCCCACAACAAATATTGCGAAAATGACTGTCATAAGAATTAGTCCCACTGTGGCTGTCGCAGTATACATATGGGCATACACATATCTAGAAAAAAAAATATATGATTATTTCTGATTCAATTGTTCTGCACTAAGATTTGTTTTCATATTCCAAAATTTTAACTTTCATACCGAGACGGGTAACTGGATAATTGTTTAGTAAGCACTGAATAGTTTTTGAAAAATTAACTACGTAATATACTGGGTGACCACGAGGTAAGGTACGCCTCCCAATTTTCTATAGTTTTGAAGATACAGGTTTCAATCTTGGTATTTTGCTATAGTATTTGAACACACATATTTTGATGCCACTAATGAATTTACCACTTCCAGTTTATCCGGAACTTTGATTTTTTTTTTTCTAAAATAAAGAATAGGTCTTCAATTTCTGTCAAAAAGTTGAAAAAGTTTATTAGCAATTTTTTTTAATAAAAATCTTACTACACCTCTAGAATAAAAGAGGTTTCGAAATGGTATATCAAAATGGTAAACAAAAAAGTTATAAAGAAATCATTATTTCAAAATATATACTGCTTAATGATGCCAACTGTGGATTTTTCCTGCAGTTAAATCACCCCGGAGCTCATATTATGGCATTTTTCCTTCTCACCTGGACTGATCTGTAGATAGGGGACTATCACCATTGTAGTTAAGATTTTATTTAATTCATTTTAATACATGTTTTGAAACTGCTGACTTTGAAGAATATTTTTTACTTTGAGATTCTTCGGCAAAACTCCTATACCACCGAATTCACAAAATCTCGAAATAAAATGGGACCAAAATTTCATTAATAAAAATATTTCGTAAGTTTCTATGTCGCACAATAATTGATGAATCTGTTTATTATCAACTAGGTATCTGTTTATTCCAATGTAATCAACAAAAAACTACATGAACCTACTTATTCTTAATTGCTGAGTAAGAACAAATGGATGAAAATGGAGGATATAAGAAATTAAAACTGAAATAAGTTCAATTCAAATAGTCACCAAACTTTCATTCACAATTACCATATCTCTTGTGAAGATTTTTTAAAGAACTTTGATTTAGCCAACTTTTCAACGTGACTCTGCATTATGTAGAGAACAACCGTTAAATGAAAGTACTTTCTTGTTTATGCAGGAGAAACTTCTTCGATTGGATTCAGACAATTCATAGCTTAAAAATTCGTATTATCTTCCTGTTTGGATTACCGCACCAAACGTTTCCATCTTCGAAGTACTGTCTTTTACAGTTAATATCCCATTTGGATATATTATTGTAGAGGTAAAAAAAAACAACTTTCTCCATTACCCTTTTTTCTGACCCTACAGAATGAGCTTCAAAACTGTGTAGAATAGGTTCATTCGTTTGCATCGAGGTGTAGCACTTTTCTATACCTGGTGTAATTTACACTCGATTTTAGCATTCGTTTGCAAATTAATTTGACACATTCCTTTGTTTGAACTGCACTCAGCTACACTCGATTCAAAATGTGTATATTACACTACACTACACCTTGATGCAGACGAATAAACTTCATGTCTAACGCCAGTTATGGAAAATACTGTCTAGCAGTGGATTTTTCTTCTTTTTGGGTAAAAGATGCTGTGAAAAATCTCGATTGCCTTTAAATACATCAATTATGGTGAACATTCTTACAGGATCAGGCAGAAAACGCGTTTTTTCTGAAACTCTTTCATTGACTTCTTGTCCAAGTCTGGGCTTTATGTTGATTTTCCATTTGCATATTCTATAGATGAAGTCAACAAATGTTCTGAATACATTTTACGTGTCTACACAGTGAGCAAAAAATATGTTGAATTATGGGAGATGATATTATGGTATGAATTATGGTATATTCATGAAAGGATTTAAAACAATTTCCTGCTTTCTTCCAGTTTTTAAGTTGCAAAAACACCAGAGAATTGGACTATTATTATAGGAATATTAGCCAAGTTGCTTTTCATTTAGACTTTAGACACTAGCGACAGCCCGGATTTTTGGCTGGCGAGCTTCTTGACAGTATCATAACCTCCAAATAGGCACCTTGCGGGCTTCTTTCTCAAAAACCCATAAAAACGCAATTTTATACTGTTTTCAACAATTCTGACTTCTTAAAAACCCGTAAAACGCAATTTTCCACATTTTTAAAGAAGGCTGAATGGTTAAACCCCGCTTTTCAACCATTCAGCCTTCTGTGAAAATGGGAAAAATTGCGTTTTACGGGTTTTTTTGTTGAAAACTGTGGAAAATTACTGCTTTCTTCCAGTTTTTAAGTTGCAAAAACACCAGAGAATTGGACTATTATTATAGGAATATTAGCCAAGTTGCTTTTCATTTAGACTTTAGACACTAGCGACAGCCCGGATTTTTGGCTGGCGAGCTTCTTGACAGTATCATAACCTCCAAATAGGCACCTTGCGGTCTGCTTTCTCAAAAACCCATAAAAACGCAATTTTATACTGTTTTCACCAAATGTGCCTTCTTAAAAACCCGTAAAACGCAATTTTTCACTTTTTTAAAGAAGGCTGAATGGTTAAACCCCGCTTTTCAACCATTCAGCCTTCTGTGAAAATGGGAAAAATTGCGTTTTACGGGTTTTTTTGTTGAAAACTGTGGAAAATTACTTTTTTATGGGTTTTTGAGAAATCAGAGCCATATTTTCTCGTGAAAGTATTTCAAATAATTTGAAAACATTCTGTCAAATATTGAACATATTTCAAAATCTCATCGGGAAGATTGTTAAAAAAAAATGTTTTTTTCGTTAACCTTCGCCCCCATACGAACGGCAGCCCTCAAAAGTCGAAACTTGTGCGAGCCAAGGATTAACAAGATTTTAACGTGCGAGTCCTAGCACGATCCGAGGAGAATAGATCTCGAAAGGAGGTCGTCTGTAAGTCACCCATCCAAACCATAACTTCGCATAGCGTTGCTTGGCTCGAAAAATCGATGACTCACGCGCTCTACCGTTCGAGTTATCCTCTCGGATGTTTCAAAAAAGTATGACGCACGTCAGGTGTCATTATTTAGTTGAAAACGTCGAGTTTAAAAACAAGGAAAATAAATCACTTTTTTTGAATCATGCAGAGAAATTGAAAATTTGTGAAATAGAGGGTATGGTGCATATCCAGCTGGAAGGCCTCATATCAGCAGTAGACAATGCAACCAAGAAAGGGTTAAAAGCAATTACGACTCTGGGGAAATGAGTTCTCCCCCTCCAGTACAGGGTTTTTCTAATTGGGCCCCCCTAATTCATGATAATTTATTTCAGTCAGGAGTGAAATTATGAACACTCGATACGAGAGCTGTCACGATACGATTTGAAAATCGCTCTGTTCCTTATGACTCGACGTTCATTTCGGTACGAGTCACGTCAAAGTCTCATCGGATCGAGTGTTCATAATTTCACAACAGGAGTTTACTGAATGTATTTTCCGACACCCGGAAGTTTATGAAAAATTCATAGTCTGTAAAATTTGTAAACCAATTCTCTTCCCTTCTACTTGGGCTGGGATTAGAAAATAAAAACACATTATTGAAGAATTCATCATCCTCTTCATGCCACTGTTGAATCGAATCATTAATCAAAAGGGTCATTTGATTACCCTTCTGATGTGTTAATAGTAATAACCTGTGCATAATAAGTTTTAATTCAATTTGGCTATGTTATTGTTTGACGTTTGACAACTTTGAAGTTATGACGTAATTCTTTCGAGAAAATATGGCACAAACTAAGCAAGCTGCCAATTTGGACTAATGGAGGTTATGATACTGTCAAGAAACTCGCCAGCCAAAATGTCCGGGCTGTCGCTAGACTTTAGACTTTGTTCTGACTGAAATTTCATATGCATGCTAATGATGACTTATGGAAAAGATCCAATAATCGATCAGTACCTAAAAACTAAAATAAAACTTGAAAAAGCTTTCATCAGGCAACATACAAATAAGTATTTCTTACCTGAAATACCACGCCAAAAATAACATTAAGCTGATCAGGCCGAACAATAAGTTTCCTAAGTCCCAGTCCCTGTGTCGATCGTTATTTGTTCGAGGAATTTGATTAATCATTGGAAAGGAGACTAAGGATACAACCTCTCTACGACTCTCACCAACTGGAGGCGCATTGGACTGCAGGTTTCTGTTCTGAATTAAGCAGTGTACCACACAATCTTGGTAAAGGCCACATGTTTTCAATGTTTGCGAGTCTGGCTGGAGAACATGACCATTGAATATAAATTTTACTATTTTGTTTGCTGAAAGATCGGGAAAATGTCTCCTGAAAATGTATTCATGTTATCATCTGTAATAAATGATTACTGGTGGAGTTATATGTTGCCGCTTGAGGCTAACGTGCCTTGTTTTGTAATACACCATACCTACTTTTTGAAGTTATCCAGGGATTCTTCCAAACTTCCACTTACAATTTTAATATCATCATTCAAATATTTCAGTTTTATAACGATTTCATTTTCAAGTTTATCAGGATGGTCTCCATTTTCAAAAATCTGAACTGTGCTAGGGGATATATGTTCCATCTGGGAGTTTGTTGACCCTAAAATTATGTTTGATCATTTTCTGATTTTATTCGTTGTACATGTACTTAGAATAAAAAATAAATTCTGCATTCATTTTACAAGATGAATTGTGATTCAGTGGTAGAGAGTGTAGCCTACAGAAGTTTTTGGGACTGGAGAATTCAGAACAAGACATCTTCGCTTTAGGAAAACGTATTATTGGCATATTTTGCCGAATTAGGGAAAAAATATAAATCTTTTTCATTGTGGTCCTATTATTCAATTTTGAAAGCTGTTTTAGTGACATATCACAATGTGAATATAGAAAAACATGGTAAACTGCGTACTTTCTTGAGAGAGAAAATCTGAAGAAAACGAAGAAATCGGAAACTTTTTTGGCTATTCTCTCGGAATATTACTCCCTCGCCGCTAACGCATCTCGGTTCGCAAATTTACCTCGAGAATAATAGCTGTCATTAATGACTCGTATAATCTACTATTGTATGTTTTGTGTTTTTATACAGCCTGTTCCAAATCAAGTTGGCACCATTGCCAACTCCTTTCATGTATTCTCATTTATCAAAATTTGTCATCAGTGTCTGAAACCGGTTTATGAAAACATGAAGATCAAATGAAGAAGTCAAAAAGGTAAAACTACATCAGATAAGATATGGTAACAACAATAGATACGCTTGAAGCCGATAATAAAAATTGTTCTCATGAAATCATGAAACTAAATCTAGAAATAGACCACCACAAATCAGAAACTTCCTGCGGAAGAGAAAAAAATCAAAATAGTCATACACAGAAAAATAAAGTGATATAGGGTAAAAGACCAAAGATAAAATCAGGAGTTATTGAAGACTGTGATTGACTATTCTAGAAATCTTTCTAAATTGGATATATACCTATTTTTGGCCAGAGTACATCACTTCAGCGAACTATTTAGAAAACTCAACCACACTAATGTCTTAACACTCACAAAACTTTATAGTAACAAACTCTGAGAATATTGCTGACTACAATAATCATATAGAACTATAAAAATATGTGAAAATTCGGTGATTTTCGGGTTTGTTGATCAGGGTCTCGAGGTAATTCTTCTCGACGTTTCGTCTACATCTGCGGTAGACATTTTCAAAGGCGGTAACGGACGAAACGTTCGTTTGAGTCTGACTGATTCTGTGTGTGTGATGATTTCTTCTTTCATTGTGCTTACCCTAATAGGGGGAGTGACTTCAATAAGCCGTGATTACGCTTGTTCACTGAATTACGATTCCTGTTTTTGTAAACATTCTCCATGAAAATCACACATGATAGATATTATGAAAAACCTATTTCACACGAAATCAAAATCTTTCAAATAACCCAAAAAATAAATTGAAATTAACCCAGAACTGTCCTCTCACCATTGGAATCCGAATATATAATAAAGTTTCTCAGTACATAAAAGATCAAAAGAACCATTTCAAATTCAAAAAATCTCTATCAAAACTTATAAGGGGCGGCTTATTCTATACTTTGGAAGAATATTTTAACATGTAGCATACAAATATATTGTTGAATTTTATGATTCTTTATTGATCGTATATTGATGTTATGTATTTGACTTTTTGACGTGTTTTTATACCAATGTGGTCTCTTTTAACGAATAAATTTGATTTGATTTGATGAACGGTATTGATTTATGATAAAAATTAAAAAAACAATCACTGCACCATTTATGGCAAAATCAAAGTTTCAAACAACAAACTGACGGATGTTTCTGATGGGTGACATGTGGACTTGCACATACCGAGGACATTAAATTAGGGTTCACAATGGAATTATCTTATCTGGAGGACAAAAGTTGTTTCATGGGATGATTTTCTTTCACAAGCAGTGGGTGTTCGTTGTACAATGGATGGACAATGATTTTGCACTAAGAGATCATAACATTGCAATGCTGCAGTTCTCATGACATCATTTACGGAAGCACGATTCTGTTCCCAAAAAATACAATGGCACAACCTTGGTGGTTGTCATATGGAAAATTGGTTACATCATAATGTATAGCTCTAAAATTTTACAGGTATTTTCGCACACGACACACCAGTACCCCATTTAATTTTCGGTAAGTAGTGATAGTTAACCCTGTATAATAAGTTTTATAAATCACCTTCATCTAAGTCGTTGCGATCTCCATTCACTATTGGTTTTCTTTGTCTCAATTCATTAGTTCCAGCATCCATGGTTTTGATTATCATCTGTTCCTCTTGTATATCAACTCCTTCTTGATAATCAACTTCAGCTCTATTTGAATTTTCTTCAGTTGATTGATTCACACCGGTAGATGGTGGGTGTGATTCTTCAAACACTGGAGCTGAAATATTGGCTTCACCTAAAAAATCAATACGATAGAAAGCGATAACAGATGATCCAAAAAAATAAATTACACGTTTTGTGGTTCCCAGAAATAGAGATAATATTCTCGGTTTTGATTTTTAACTGTTTCTGTGTTTCATCAACTTCCACCTGGCCCTCAAGTTCAGGTCTACTTGAACTTCCTTCAGTTGATCGATCCAAACTATTTGATGGAGTAGTAGATGAGGTTTCTTCTACCAACATAATTGGAACATTGGTATCATCTACCAAATCAATAAGATAGAATACAATGAAAATAGATAATTACAAAATAATTAATTAGTTTCGTAGCACACCTGAGTGTCATATCGACATAATTTCATTTATGTATTATGCTCTGTATGTCTACCCAATAAAATCATTTATTATTATTATTATTATTATTACCTTCGTCAGAGTCAGGATAATAACTATTCACTACTGGATCTCCCTCTCTCAATGTGTTAGTGTTGGCATCCATGGTTTCTATTATCACCTGTTCCTCTCTTGAATTAACTCCCGTCAGGTTCTCAACTTCGCCTCTATTTGCTCTATTCGCACTCCCTTCAGGAGGTTTAGCAACATTGGTTGATTGATTCAAAGTAGTTGGCTGATCTACACTTGTAGATGGTGAGTCTGACTCTTCAATGAGTGGATCTAAAATATTGGCTAGAGCTAGAAAATCAATGAAAATATATAGATGAACATTGCATTGTACACATGAAAAGGAAAGCCGAGAGGAAAGCTATAAAGACAAATCGAAAATATTGGGAAAAGTTCTGAAGAGGAAGTGATATAAAGACAACAAAATAAGCTACCACCAACAAGAAGAGTATTGCCAAAAAAAATATAATGCCAAAAAAAGATATGGCCAACAAAACGAGATACCACCTCCACCACCAAGTATAAGTATATGAATGAATATATGCAGAAAATAATAGAAGAAATATGGCTGAAAGACTATCGATATGAAAGCAAGAAGTCGCTTTCTAAAGATATAACAAAATTATCTATCTCAATGAATATTTCAAATTATCAACAAATCAGATCAAATCACTTTATTTTAATTAACAAAAAGTTATAGGACAGGTCATATACAATACAAAATATAAAAAACAAATTCATAATAAATACTGAATATAAATTGGAATGTCAAAACAGATAAATAAATAAAATAAAGCAGATAAATAAATAGGACGGGTCATATAATATTAAAATACAAAATCATGATACAAATACTGGGTACAATTTCGAATGTCAAAACAGATAAATAAATATAACTACTCAAGTTATCTTTCAAATAATGGAAAGGGTACAATATTACACCAATATGACAACATATGTATTTGATTATTATGTATGAGATAGGGGTATTACCAGTAGTTTGTAAAATTCAACTCGTTTTGTAATTTTTTGATAATGACTTCTTGCACTAAGCTGGCGATGTGCAGTAATATGCCCCTCACCTAAGGAAAGGTGGGATGGTAGTACTACACATTTCCAGTAGTATTTCAGAAAGAATGAATTGTATTTCAGATTTGTGAGTTGATTTTCGGAAAGCGTCAATTGTATTTCAGAATAGTTAGTGAGTTGGATTTCAGATAGCATCAGTTGAATTTCAGAAAAGACAATTTGATTTCAGAAAGCATCAATTGTATTTCAAAATAATCAAATTGATTTCAGGAATCATATTTGAATTTCATAATAGTCGACTGTATTTTAGAAAATATCATATGTATTTCAGAATGTGTCATTTGTATTTCAGATAACGTGAAAAGAATTTCAGAAAGCAAGATTTGTGTATGAATGTGTATGGCTCGATTTGGTGTATATTGAAGGAGTTGACTGGTACTACATTATCGTTTCTCAGAAAAAATAATTTGAATTCTGTAAAGAATGATAGCTATTGATAAATTCCGAAATACAAAGAACACATTCCGAAATACATATGATATTTTCTGAAATACAGTTGACTATTCTGAAATTCAAATGATGGTTTCTGAAATTTAAATGATGGTTTCTGAAATCAAGTTGATTATTCTGAACTACAAATGATACTTTCTGAAATTCAACTTACTATTATGAAAATCAATTGACGCTTTGTGAAAATCAACTCACTATTCTGAAATACAATTGATACTTTCCAAAATATAAGTAACTATTCTGATATTCAATTGACGCTTTCTGAAATACTACTGGAAAGGGTGTAGAACAAGGAAGGTATTACTCCCCCCAATCTAGCAGACAAAAAAATGCCAACAAATGAAAAATGTAATTAGTAAGAGACTGATTATAAAACCCTCCATACACACTCAAGCATACTTGGCTCGAAGAAATCACTTCGAACCCAACTTTGAACCTAGCAGACTCAAGGGTGTCCACACATGTATGCACCAAACATGCCAACTTCAGTTGAATTGCGAGCCTAAGTGCTATGGCATTGACAACAACTTGATGCACAGTTTCACACAACACTACCAGAAACTAATGCTATTCACCAACATGTACGTGAAATCACCATACATGTACCAACATGTTCGACACTCGGTTCGTATTGGTAGGGATCGGCAAGCCGCACACCAAACAGAACATTCCAACTACCATCTACGTTTGTTGGTCTCATACACCTTCACTCATGTTTGCCGAGCCAGCTTCCAAATACTTTCAACAACATGCTCATCCCATATGTTCGAGTATGTAAGGGAGCTTTAATATAGGTGAAGACGAATGTGGATTCAGAAAGGGCATTACTATGGAACAACCTTTTGTACTAAAGAGTATTACAAGTAGAAAGCTAAGAATAAAAAAAATACAATGATAATATTTATCAACTTTAAGTAAGTCTATAACACCAAACACAATTCTAACAAGCTTTGTAAGAACATCAGTGGATGGTACAAATAACATTGAAAATAACATATCAGCAGGATTCTTACTCTCAACTCGTTCAACTAAGACAAAGTTTGTGAGGAATATGTTTCAAAATAATTAATGCTATAATTATTGTCTCTACTTTTAAATAGACTATAATGCAGTTGAAGAAATAAATCATACTTTGCAACTTGTATAGCCAGCAAAAGTTCATAATAATCAAACCATTTCTTACACTAAACTATCAAACACTACATGCTAGTATCACATACTGATAAATTATTACTGCAATTTGATAAATATTAGATTTGCAACAATTTTTCATTGCCATTATTCTACCTTCTCTAATGGACGTTACATGTGTATGTCGGGTTAACGTCTGGTTGCTTCTAGGACTTCTGTCTAACAGAAATACAGCTCTCGAATGTCCCCTATTTGGGATATTGGTTGACCACCATGCCACATAAACTGAAAACAGAATAAGCAGTCCTTGTTACTTATCACATTTAATTACAAATCTTTGAATGAAAAATGTATTCAACCCAAAGGACTTTTTGAGGTATGCATGACGTTTTAAAAATTAAACATAATTTACAATTCACTTTCTCTTTATAACTATGACACATGAACATCTGAATAAATGCTACAGGTACAAAACAAGATAAAAAATGTATAAATTAAGCCTTATCGAACTATATTTACCCACAACTATGATGATAAGTGCAACAAAGCATTGGAAAACTTCGTCTCCAACTCCTTCTATCAGGGTCATTTTGTTTCCTATGATTTCACTTAAATTACTTAATAACATTATTGACCTTAGATCTTATTTGTCAAAACTTGAAAGTTCGAGCAAAAACTATTCAATATTGTCCGTTCTCAGTACTCTACCAATGAAACAGATTCATCATATTTAAAATGTAGAATGAATTTCTATTAAACGTCACATATCTTGAACCAAATCCCAATTATGCACTAAACAAAATGCTAAAAAGTGAAAATTTCGCTAAACTGTTACATATAAAAAGGGCGAGGTGAATTTTTTTTGGGAATTCACATTTTTCAAGAATTTGCAACTTTTTCAGACATTCTCAAAAACAAATATTTACCAAACCAAAACCTATCTTGGAACTTGGTAGTCTTGGTACAAATCTCAGAGTAATAAAAGACAATAGATTGGCCTTTTCCATCCTTGTCACAAGCGAGGGCCTTATACATGTTAAGTCTGTATTCATTCGGGTAGTTTCGTGTATGCCCGCTCATTTCATTCTGATCAAGTTATCATTCTTAGTTTGTATTATGGACCTTCATACTCTAAATGTAAACAAACTGTCCATAACATTACCCGTCACCCCCCTGCCAACAAATTGTATAGAAGAGGATAGTTCATGTTCACTTCAAAACATTTGTGTAGGTATAGGCAGGGCATCTCTATGTCTTTTATTACTCTGAGGTACAAATGGTATGTACAATGAAAATGACATATGACACTTGACAACTTGAATTAAACCAAGGGTGGGGTGGGACTCACCTTGAATCACCTAACGCATAGCGAAAGCGAAACGAAACTAAGCACACGCTTTCCGTTTCCGTTGTACCGAAAAGGGATAGCTTTTTTATGATTCGCTTCGCTATTGCTATCGCTATGCGATACAAGTTACAGATTGCCACCCATAGAAATATTATACAGTATCGGAAAGTTTTCATCTTGGGTATGGTCGTTTTATGAGAGCGTGAAGATGAAGAATAGCTTGCTATTATGTTGAGAGAAAGCATTACAATAATAAGATCAAACGAACTTAACTTAAGTGAAGTTCGATCTTAATTATATGAAACGTCTTGTTCGAACACGCAAATTTTTAAAGCAACTGTGTCACTGTCTCTGTACCGTCGTGTCTGTGCCCTGTGGCTCTATGCTAACATTGCTAACATTGTGTTCTGTGTTGGCACCATGTGAAGACCCAGTACAATAGTACAAAACTCTTTGCCTAGTATACTAATGGGTATAAATAGTGTGCTTCACGAGCTCCGGACAGCTTCAGTGAAGAAAATAATACTCCAGGGGTCACTATCTACTCTTTGTCACTATGTTATTGACCAAAAGTAGTGTGACCAGTAGGGCATATTTTACTTGCCTTTCCTGGCTTCAAAAACTGAATACCTGCTGCTCTCAAACATCAATCAGATGAGAAAAAAATAATCCAATTATCACAACGACGTTATTATACCGAACAAAAATCAATAATCTGACATACAGAATGTTTCACAATTTATTCAAATTTTTTTAACCACGTAAGCACTTCTCAATAATAAGTCGATTGCTGTATAAAAAATGTACATAATGAAATTCCAACAAGAAACGAGATAATAACTATTCTAATCTGCGTATTCGGAAACAGCAGAAAAGGGGAACATTGGAACTAGTGCGACGAAATTGGATTAGACGGGTCCAAGCTTGCTTGCAAGTCAATGGAGAAAACTTTGAACAGCTTTTGTTGAGTGGTTTGATACAAACCTAAAATTTTTATCTCGTTTTCAGTTGGACTTTCATTCCAATGTTTATCAAAAATTCAACTTAATTTAGAAGTACATATACGGTTGAAAAATTTTGGATACGTTGTGAAACATCCTGCATGTTCATCACCTAAAATTCTCACCTTTTAATAAGCGGAAGCAACAACAATAACAGGAGACGTTTAATTTAACACGGTAAAAGTGGGAGAGTTAAAATAAATCGGTAGGCAAGCAAGTATATCTATAAAGCGTAAACCAGACTTGTAGGGTGGAAACTGATAATGGTTAAAAGAGGCAACATGCGGTTCAATAAAAGCTCTACCTCAGGGGAGTGCAGTTCTTATAGTCTCATATTGGTCGTGCCCTTGTACCTTTCCTGAGTATGAAGCTTCTAGACGAGCCGAGAACTCAGCTAGCCGGTTGACAACTTTTTCCCCTGTTGACGGTATAACTAGGTATTGAGTTTCCACGCGGCTAAACTATTAAGCTCCAAGCTCGACCTGCAATTAGGGCAAGAGCTCAGCTATCCGATTGAAGGCCTATATAGAAGCTTCTGGAACCTCTGTTCTGGTTACTTGCACAGTTTTCCAATATTTTTCTTTTTTTTCTCTACTATTCTAGAATATTTCACCTCCGAGCTCCTTCCCTAGTAATAATAATAATAATAATAATAATATTTTATTGCTCATCCGATTCATACATATTGTATAATATACATACATGATGATATATACAGGGTTGAACACATAAAAAAATACATATGAGATCTGATGAACAAATGGCTTCTTGGTTCAGATATCAAAGGGGTGAGTGAGCCTTTGATTCTGTTCTTCCACCAGTGCCACGAGAATATGAACGAAAAGTATAGAACGAAAATGGCTAGGAGAAAAGAAGAGAAAGAAGACGAAAGAGCAGAAAGCGAAGAGAAAGAGAGAAAAAAAATCAGCTATTCAATAGGTGCTGTTTATATTTTATCTTGAATGCATGTGGACTCATGTTGACGTCAAAGAAGCTTAGTTTCATCAAATTATTGAGATTAGTGGCGATGCTGTAGGAAAAAGATCTCTTGAAAATTTCTTTTCGGTGGGTTGGTACTGTGAGTAAGTTTTTTCGCCGAATATTCAGATTATGAACGTCAGTACGATATTTCAATTTGTTATGTAAGTAAGGTGGTGTCTTATATTTTATAATTTTAAAAAATAAACATGACATATGTAATTGTCGACGATTTTGCATGTTGAGCCATTTACATTCCTTAAGTTTATGAGAAACTCTCTGAGCTCGACGAATGCCGTACATCAAACGCAGACAGGAGTTTTGAACTTTTTGTATACGATTTTTATCAATATTATCTAAACAGGGACCATAAACATTATCGCAGTGATCGAAGTGGGATAGTACAAGATGATCACATAACATCTTTTTGATACCTAAATCCAAGCAATTTCTCTGCGCATAAATTAATTTGAGAGTTGAATAAGCTACTTGTAATTTTTTCGTAACATGATCCTTGAATCTGATTTTATTGTCAATAATAAGACCAAGACTTTTTGCATTATTAATAAAAGGAATATTATCTTCTCCTATTTTCAAATTTAAATTTTCTAGAATAGTGTGTCGAACTGAGTTATTACAGAAAAGAATTGCATATGATTTGTTTGCATTTATTTGAAGTAAATGATCTGAAGATGCTTTGTATAATTTATCCAGGTCGGTATTGATTGAATTTAAAGCATAATCCAAATTATCATATTTAAAAGATGTATATATTTGGGTGTCATCGGCGTAAAAGTGATAGTTGCAGAAGGTGAGTACGTTTTGAAAATTTGATGTATACATAGTATAGAGTAAGGGTCCCAAAATACTTCCTTGCGGCACACCTGATTTAACATGGATTGTTGGATGGATTGTAGTGGCATAACTTTCGAGAACTTCACCTGAGCCACCTCATTGAGAAACCGTGCAGTACTGCGTAAAGTTTGGTTGAAATCGGTCTTACCCCCCCCCCCCTCCCAAAAGTACCACAAGGTTCCTACCCCCGCAGTATGATTTTCTAGAAAGCAATGTATGTGGAAATCCGCCCTCTGGTTTTGGAGGAACATACCCACTTACAATGATTTTTAGTTATATTAAGATGCAAATAGTAATTTTTGAATGAAGGTTAAAAAACTAACAATGGAAATATTCTTGATGAAAGTTCATTCTATTTATATTACAATATATAAACATCATAGTTGAGTTATCATAATCATGATTGAATGACATGATGTAATAGATGGAATAAAGCCGTGATAATAACAATAATGGAGTTCGTCTTCAGGGACACAGGAACTATTTTATCTACACTCGGGTTCAGAAGTTATGTTCCGCTTTTTTTTAATTTGGTATTAACGTTTTCATTGCTACCACAAAAATATTAGGATGATTCATGCAAAAATGGAGATCAATCCTTATCGTGAACTCATACATATGAAATACTTAGTTATTTATCCAATCAACTAGTATATTAATGAAAGCCATTATTTTTTAAAATATTGAGAACGACAAAAACAATGTCCGGTGTAGAGTTCCAGTATGAGGAAGATCGTTATCACTGAAGGAAAATTATACAGATTTTTGCAAATTTAAGGATGTTTACCGCGACTTCGCAAAAAAATTGAAAATACTTCGCCAATTCTGAACATCTTGGAATTAACAGGCGTGCCTTTTCATAAACTGGAACTAAAGGTTGGTTCAGATCTGGTAATACGTAATCTTGATGCACCAAGCTACGTGTCATGCACAGACCTGGGAGGAATATCATAAAGGACACTATTATTACCGGAGCAGCTGAAGACGAGTGCGTGTTGAAATAACACTTAAGTTATTTTATGAATGTCCTATTCATATTTTCGAACTTAAGTGAAGTTCGACCATGCACCAGGGAGATGGCGTGGAACTTTATAAAATATAAGATTGACTGTTCTTGAATAAGATTCTGGAAAATACGAGAATATCTTATAAGATGAACCATAACAGAAACTCCGGAAGTCTCTAGAACATAATCAAAACACCCAAGTGAATTCTTGAAGATTCGTCCTCCAGGGAGAAGGTGTGGTGGTAGAACTTTCAGAAAATTTCCACAATACAAGAAAGAAAATTCTAGAATGTTTTCAAAACCAGAAAGTATTAGAAAATTTGAGATCGCCGTGGAATGAACCAGAACAGAGTCTCTGAAAGGTTCTAGAACGTTTTGGAAAGACACGCAAGTGAAATTATCTTAGATGTCCAGGCCTCGCCGGGTATTGCAGCTGTATAAGAATCTTGTGTCCCGATATTAGTCCAAGCTAATCTCCGATGGGTTAGTCATTTCTAGACTAAATGAAGAACCGTTTGTGCGTTATGTGGACTGTGTGGTCTCAACGAAATATATCATTCAGCCAAATTATAAAGAACGTGTGTTTTGGTCATTGTCCATATAACAAATGCATTATGCAATAAGGACTGTAAGGCAAATCGTGAAAAAGTAGCTACTTATGATTGAATTTTGGATAGTTTAATATGCATACCTATTTCGGTGTTTTCGTAGAAAATACACATTTTCCAGCTATTTTAAAACTACCGTTATCCTTAAAAATTTAGATGCAAATTTTTATTCACATAATAACACATTTCAGACAGCGCAGACAGTTTGGTTGGAACGGAACAAATACATTTATATCCTTGTATCTAGAATTGGATTTTTATAACTTTCATCAATAGGTACATCTAAAGGCACATAAAGAATATATAGAGACTGGCTCTCAATGAAACAAAACTTAATTATCGGTTCACGTTATTTGCGGTGCAATAAAATTGTTAGTTGAGCTATTAATGCATCAATTATCTGCGGTATGCGCACCACCATGTTTTTCGTTTCCAATCTTACAAGTATTTTAATAGCTATCAAATGTTACCAAGTATGAATTTTCAGGAAAATTTAGAAAAAGTTAAAAATCTGTAAGTGGTTTTATCCTTCATAAGGATAAAATGAATTATTTTATTCTTTTTAATCCGTTATAAAAACATGGTACGTTAAACATGTTTTTTAGTCTATTTTTAAACCAACTAGCAATTGCGGAGATAGCATTGTAGGAACTCTGCACGGAAATTCATTGGATGTAATTCAATGTTCGTCGTGGTATTAGCCAGGAAAGTAGTTGTTTTCTGATGGATTTTTCACCCAAATATATTCCTATATTGTTCATGAAAATTGCAGTGAGCTATGGCGGGACATTTAGTTTCTAAATATTTAGTGCCTCAGATGTTCGCTCCAGCCAGTTCGATTGGTCTGATAAAATCATGTCATGAACTGCACCAATATTTTCTGGGACGGGCAGAGAAACTGACCTTCCTTATCGCTCTTCATCTTCAGTGAAAAATTTACCTCTTTTAAAGCTTGCAATCCAATTTTTCACGGTCTCATATGAAGGTCATTGATCGCCAATCTCGTAAATCTGCTTACCTCTTAACCTTTTCCAATACAGGTACTTGATGAAAGAAATCTCGAATTTGGTATAGTTATTTCAACTAATAAGGTGTTTATTTAGCCCTAACTAGATTAAAATTACCAGGGCCAGATTGCGTCTCAGTGCGGGCACCACAGCCCTACAATTTTTTTGTAGGTTTCAATTTTTTTTAGATTGGGCAACTGAAAATCTTTTTGTTTTATTGTGTTATTTTCATATCTAGCTTGGTTTTCAAAAAAAAAAAAAATTATTACCCACAAAAAAGTCAGTAACGTACCTACTTTTTTCACAATATAGTTGGCTGTGGTGCCCACTGACAGGGACGCGCCGTCCATATGGGCAAGGTCGTGCGGCGCACGACGGCGCCAAGGCCTTAAAGGCGCCTACGGTCGTTGAATTTTCAACACAACTGCATTATTCACCAATACCAACCGCCGATCGGCGACCAGTACCTGTGGTGAAATGTTTCTACTCTGCAGAGTCCTACAAGGATGTCTCCGCAATTGCTAGTTGCATGGAAATGTTCATTGAAACATTTGGACCACCTACAGATCGATTTCTGGATTATTGCCCTCATCAGTATAGGGTAGGTCTCTACCCTATACCTATAGTTGGTTTCTGGGTTCAGAAATCGATCTGAAGGTGGTCTAAATGTTTCAATGAACATTTCCATGCAACTAGCAATTGCGGAGACATCCTTGTAGGACTCTGCACGGAAATTCATTAGATGTAATTCAACGTTCGTCGTGGTATTACCTAGGAAAGTAATTGTTTTCTGATGGGTAGGTCTCTACCCTATACTGATGAGGGCAAAACCCAGAAATCGATCTGTAGGTAGGTGGTAAAATGTTTCAATGAACATTTCCATGCAACTAGCAATTGCGAAGACATCCGTGTAGGACTCTGCACGGAAATTCATTAGATGTAATTCAACGTTCGTCGTGGTATTAGCCAGGAAAGTAGTTGTTTTCTGATGGTTTTTCGACCCAATTATTCCTATTGTATAGGATTATGGCAATAAGCGTGGCCCTGGTATTGCAGGACATCTTGTTTTTCTCTGTTCAAGAATTATATAATTTTTTTCCTGCCTTAACCAATCCGAGGTCTGTTTTGAAGAGTAACATTTCAAGTCTGACGTTAAAGCCTTTGTCAGAAATGTCAGACACTAGATGGTCTACCCGAATTGATGCAATAACCCCTCTAAGATTTCAGTTGGGTGAAATTTACTATGCTCTCTTTGAAATTTTATCCGGAAATAATTTTGACAATGCTACAAAACATCAAGCTCCTCCTTAGGTAAAAAAACAATAATCTATTAATATTTTTAGTGTACTCTTCGTTTGTCACAAATAAATATAGACATATATAGTCATCAGTACTAAAAAGTATAGAGTTTTCTTTTCAAAAATTTCGACAGTGAACTATGAGAGAAGGGTGGTAATTTTAGGTCAATATTATGATATTGGTGAAGGCGCCTATCATTATTCCGCACGACGGCGCTGAAAATACTTGGCGCGTCCCTGCCCACTGAGACGCCACTGACTCTGAAAATTGCAATCTAGTTAGGGCTAAATAAGCGCCTTATTAGTTCAAATAACTATACCAAATTTCCCGTATCTCACAAACGAAGCAACTCCATGAATAAAAATTTTGGCACTCTAACTATGTCGGTCGGGGAGATAGAACTCCTTCGATAAAAATTGCGAAAAACCGCGAAAATAAAATCGAAAAATCCGTAAAAATATTGAAAAACAAAGAACTATCGGAAAATTTATTAAAAAAAAAAATACTTCTTTACCCCCTTACTTTTCTAAAAAATTTGCGAAAACTCTTGACATTAAATCGGAAAAATCTCATCATCATTGAATAATTTAAAATAATGAAAATAATTCAAAACAATGTATCCCTGCTGTTCCGCTAAAATTCAGAATGAGAACAGGTAAGTATTCGAAACAAATACTGACGATTTAGGACGTCGAAAATCATTACAAAAGAAATGTTGATCGGAGGAAATATAATTGGAAAAATCCTTAATAATAGTAAAAAACACCGGACCAGCAAATAATTCAATTCTAAAAAATTATACACTTCTTCCACCCTCCATCTCGGAAAAAAAATGCGAAAACTCGCGAAAATTAAATCGGAAAATCCCGAAAAATAGTGAAATGTATGGGATCATCGTATAAGGTTATTTATGGAAAACATTACCCTCTGTCCTCCTGAAAGTCATATAGAGAACGCATAGGATTTCGAAAATATTTCCGACGGTTTCGGACGTAGAAAATTACGACAAAAAATATCGATGGGGGCTCGAATCCTTCTCTTTCTCAAAAAAAAAAAAATGCGAAAACTCTCGAAAATAAAATCGGAAAAATAGTAAAAATATGGGATAATGGAATAATTTAATTAAAAAAAAACAAATCATTTGAAAAATTTCGAGTAGTCGAATAATTTTTGTAGCTTGGCCGAATTTAATTCAACTACAGAGTACAGACGTAAAACTACTTCATTATTCAACAGTGTCTGTCATCAAACTTTGGATTATCTGACCGGACGCATTATTTCTGGCTACGCGTTTACGATGACTGCGATTTGAGTTGACCCCTGTTCGAAGACCTTTTCAAGAATAATTTCCGCTGCATTGAATTGAAAGTGCTTCTTCTCCCTTTTCATGTCGTGGCCAGTCACTTGAAGCGTTACGTATCCTGTCTACGATCGTGTAAAATAATACAAGTGAATATGTGTGAGAAAACTGTTGAATGATTTAATGTCGCCATGGCGTGCGCTTCTTTTCTGTATTCTTTGTTTTGTTGTTATCTGATGCTAACAGGCTCGATAGGATGATGATGATGATGATATCCTTCGAATTCTGCTTTAAGAAGTCAGAGAGTAATTTCAGAGAAAATATCCAATCACTCCTTCAAAGTTCCACTGAAAAGTTATTGTATGTACCTAGGTGGGTACTTACAAAGGTAAAAATAGTCCCATGATTGTACGTCTATGAATGCACACCGACTGTAGAATACTGGACTTGTTTGCACGTCCATTGTCGGACAAAATTCAATTAGAAACGTCTTACAGTGAACGTTTTTGCCCAATAACCTAGTACATCCTGAGTTGCATTAAATGGTGGTAGTATGTTTCCTTTTTTTCTTGTAAGACAGGTGTAGTATCCAAGTTTGTGACCTCAGCAGCCCCCCGCCCCGATCACTTTTGAATATCCCAAAAACTTTTGAATTTTTGAACTTTTTTGGGTTTTGTCCCATTTTGACCATGAAGGAGCATGTTTTTGACAAAGGCTAACCTATACATTTTTAAACTAGATTCAATTTGCTTCGATATAATATGAGGATGGATTTGATTGACCAAACAGTTTCCGAGATACAGCTTTTCAAAATTTGGCAAATTTTCCAAATATGAAAATTTTCATGCTTCATCATATTGTCTGTATATCTTCAACAACCTGTCAGTGGAGTGAACATTTATCCAACTGAATATTTTGGAGGATGATCATGTTTTGTGGAGGGGGTGGTCAATGTTTCCTCCTCTTCGGAGGAACAGATTCTCCTGAAATGGGACGAAAATATATATATATATATTTTAAATATTCCACAGTAAAAACCTTAATATAAATGGAATACACATGTTGGTAAGTATGAATTGATAAAAATATTAGTTCTTTAAGATTTGGGTATTGGGTGCATAATAAACGCTTTCAGCAAGTGTGTGAGTATACCTGATATAGTTTCTCGACAATAATATTTCCAGCGAGTTGGTTGTCGTTGAGCTCATCCATATCGTAGATGCTGACATGGACGTCTACCGTTATTTCAGGCAGGTTTGCGCAAGACTGGCCATTGTAGGTTCCACAGACGAGTGAACACTTCAAACCTGCTTTCTTGCCAAATACAAATAACAAAAATAAAAAATAAAAATTTGGTCAATCCTTCTTGCAACTGCAGGAAATCTCAACAGGTTTGAGGGGGCTACTTTCTTGACATCGTCTTCGGAGAAAATCCTCGGGCTATAGGAACCCATTCCCGCATTCGAGCGGTTTCTTTTTGTAACCCAGCCACTGCTGCATCTGGTGGTATGTGCGGAATGAATGTAGCTACACAACATCTTGCGACCTTGCGTGTGAGGAAGTCTGGCCAGGTTGAAACTGGTCTTTGTTGCAGCTTTTGTGAAAATCTGGTAGCGCAGGTCGTTGAGGGTTTGACTTGACCATTCCCCACCGTTCAGCTCAATGAGGATTGTCTCCCCGGCTGCAGCTACTTGGGCAGGTGTCGCAGCTAGATTAGAAAATACTGCAGCATGTTTCTGTAGTATCTAACGCAATTTGAGTTTCCCTTGATCAAAGAAGCACGAGGTGGAATCACAGTCACTGAAGGCTCGGGTGGAAGGAATGAGTTGACTGTTTGCAGATGTTGAGGTGGTGGACTAGAAGACATCTGGAGTTTTGCCTCTTTCAGACTTTTGAAGATATATAGTACCTGGTGAGGGACCCCTGAGACCAGTGAGGATAACCAATAAGTCTACGTCCTCTCCTGCAATAACCACGATCTGAAAATCAGAAGCCTTTCTGATAGCTGTAGTGATGATTAGCGTGTCTGAATCTTCTTCAGCCTGAAAAACCACCAATGTGATTGGCTTCAAATGTGACCGTTTTACTACCTCAGATATCCCAATACCTACGTGCCACTTTCGTACCTCCGATTACTCTCAATTTACTCACAACTTGTCATTACTTTCAAAATTATTCAAAATTTCTAACGAACGGCAACCCTGACTGTTTGGGCCTTTGCAATCAACTGAGCGGGGAGTCGAGGAGGAATGTTTTAAAAGGAACTGAAACCATAGTAGAGGAGTGGGGACGGAGGGAGACGCCCTTGCTAACTAGGAAGAGAGAACGCATCACAAGGAACACGGCGTGAAGATCATTTCAACTGACGAACGACTGAGAGCTCAGTTATTTTATCAACTCACTTAATATTATTAGGTTCACAGAAATCCTCATGAGGTTCCAATTTACTATGCATCGTCATTCCTATATCTGTGTATCCAACCCCCCCTCCCCTTCAAAATGAATAAATGTTTCCTTCACTGACTCATATATGACAAGTTATTGAACAAATGAACATGAAAATTAGCTTAAAATTTTCGAATTTGGAAAATCACCCAAACTTTAGAAAGCTGTATTTCAGTACCTATTAGAGCTACCGAGTTCATTTTCATTTTTAGCCTGGCAGAAGAAATGCTATGCAGGTTCTGTCAGGAAGAAGAGGAAACATCAGTACACATACTATGCCACTGCGAGGGCTTGTCAAGGCAAAGGTTTCTAACGCTGGGAGAAGAAAAACCAAGAGCTCCCAGATTCATGGGAGTTCTAAAAACTAGCCTGTAGAGTCTCGTAAAGAAGACAGGGCTAGACAAAGAACTCTAAATGATCTCGAGGACAAACACAATAGATCTGAAAAGGTCGCGGTGTAGAGGCTTGTAGCACGAAAGTCCCTAATATATAATCTAATCTAATCTACCGAGTTCATTTTCATATAATAGAAAATGTAATTTTGTTCAAATATGCATAGGAGGGTCTTTGTCAAAAACATGCTCCTTCATGGTCAAAAACGGACAAGATCAAAAAAAGTGCAACCCTTTAACAGTTTTGGGATATTCAAAAGAAGTCGAAAACTTGCATTTTGCATCTCAGTCACATCCCATACCATTAAAAAAAGGAACCTACTATCACCATTTGATCCAACTTAGGCCCATGCTTTCCATGACAAGGTTACTGGATCATTTACGAATATACACTGTATTATGTGACCTTTCCGTAATCATATTCCTATCAATAGTTTGTATTTCATTTGTACTTTAAGCACGTTTTAGCGGTGATTTGGAACATCATAGGAATCAAGTCAATATACAGTGCGGCTTTTTATATTACCTCTTCCCCTGTTAATTTTTGATTCGACGTACAAACATGCAACGAAACCTATTTGGACGGCATCACCAATACTACTTTTTGAATTTTGCTCGACAGAGGGCGCTGGGGGCATATATATAACTTCAAAATTTCAAATGGCATGACAGGTCAAGTGTCTCATCGTTGCAAAGAGATTTCAATTCTTGTTTTTTTGCAATTCACATTCGAAATATCGAAATATCGATAAATGCGGATCAGAATGGTAAGTAGTTACTCATACCTCGAAAAATTTGAACGGTTTGATGTGGAAAAGTAGAACCAAAAATAACCCATAACCGATACTACTTTTTGAAAGAAAATACTACTCGTCAGATGGTTGCAAAGAGAATTGAATTATCTTTTTAACGAATTCTCCTTTACAACGATGTGACACTCGACCCTCGACATTTTGAAGTTGATGTGCTCCTCCGCGCCCTCCGTCGTGCAATCACCATGACTTTGATGTCGAAAAGTAGTATGGGTTATACCCCCAAACGGGTTTTTCCCGTGTTTTTACGTCGAACCGAACACCGAACAGGAGGCACTATAAAAAAACGCACTGTATGTAAATTCGATATACCCTAATATTTTTTTTATCCATCAGGATTATCCCAGTAGGGCCCTGCCTCCGGAGCCCCGTTACATCGGAAGGGCGCGCTGATATCATTTACCCAGATAGTCACTGTGATTACTGGGTCATGGAATACATCTGAATGACAAATTGACATACAATGAACATGTGAAGCAGGCCACAAAAAAGGCAGAAAAAGTAGCGTCAGCTGTATCTAGACTGATGCCTAACAGTCCACACTGCTTTACGGCACAGCAGTATGGGGTAGCGCGATGACGATAAAATAATACGAGACAATGATGACTGTGCAAAAAAGAGCACTACTGAGAGTGGCGAGCGCGTACCGCACAGTATCCGTCATAACTGCAGAACAGTGGCACCCATCAAGCACCTTGTGAAAGAGAGAGAACAACTGAAAAGACAGGAGAGCCTGCGGGATATCAACGATGAAGAGAGGGAGAATACCCTGAAGTGCATGTGGAGAAAACTATGCGAAAGGACTATGGACCAAGAGTCGGAACCCAGACTTGATACCTAGGGCAAAATGCACTTTTCGAAAGCTGAACTATATACTTACTATCTGACGCAATTCTTGACCAGATACAGGTCGTACAGGACGTATACTGTCAAAATAGACGTCAGAGACGACGCATACATAATAACATACTGTGGGCAACAAGAAACTGTGTAATTTCGAACAGTGGTTTCCAAGATTTTTTGAATTTTCCAATAAAATTTTAAATTTCCAGAATTTTTTTTCGAATTTGCTATTCGTTATAAAATGGCATTATACACCCGTTCTTCACTTGAGTGCAAGAGGTTAGATTACACCCTGTATATATATTGTCCTGTAAATTGAAAACTGTTGGACAATAGTTTACTATTACTATGCTCCAGTTTTTCATTCTGAAATAACGAATAGTCAGATATATGAACTGTATATTTTTCTGGAAAAAATCGATACAACGGTTTCTTCTGGGTGCAACTTTTAAAGTGTTTTCGTCAATTAGGCGAATGGTGAAGCGTGCCTGGAAGTAGGAAACATCTGCTTTTAGGGCACGAATTGCGGTCGGGGCGTGTGTCATCGTCATCACTTACCACAAATTAAATCGATCAATCTTTCTACAACTACAATACACAGCCATTCCTGTTTTGTCTGTCGTCGAAACGGAAAGTCTATACGAGCCAGACACACCCTCATATTCCTTACCCAAACAGAGGGAAAGACGGTGAATGACTTTTTCAAATCGGGAGTGTTGGAAATCTTTAAATGTTTGAATCTATACAGGAGCATAGCATTTTTATAGGACCCCAATTTTTGATAGAAATTATTCGATTCAAACTACGAAAATTTAGGGGGCTATTGAAGGGCAAAAGGATTCTTTTAGATAAAACTGAATGTTTCACCGGAAATGATCCTAGTTTTAGTTTTTTAAATGGAACACATTGTATATTTTCACATTTTTTAAATCTAGAGCAAATTCTGAATTTTAATTTTTTAGTGATAATGATTTTTTACGCGTGAAACGTTCCTTTCCGATGTAGCAGTCCAGCGGCTGCACTACTTGTTGGTGATGTTTAATAAATAATAGTAAAATTTTGGCATCATCTGAAACTGAGTATCAGTCAAGAAGACTACTTCGATCACCCCACTGAAGATATGACTACCACAGTTGCAGTTGAAACGTTTGGAGATTTTAACCGAAACCCGGAAATCAACTAAAACAAAATAATAAAGAAAATATCTTATTGTATTTACAATTTGCTCTAGATGTGAGAAATTTGAGAATATATTATATATAGCCCCTAAATTTTCATGCTTTGTACCAGATTATTTCTGTTTTCGACATACAGGGTGTCAAAGTTTTTAGAAAAGTTTTTATTCATGACTCAAAAATCTTTTGGCTGATTTTGATACAATTTATTTGCGGTATATACAGCCCAGCTCAAAAAAGTGTCTTTACTCAGTGACCGTCAATGACCGATTTTTCAAAAACGAGATCAGTAGGGCATAGTATGAGCTTCAACACTGGTACGTTACTGAATGATATACTGCGTGGATTTTCTGTATAGTTCTTTGAAAAAATTGTACTAGAAAACCCAATAATTGCGGGAGTTCATAGAAGTTTACGGTTGATGTAAAAATGTATTCCATATTTTTACCCAGGTTTCTGAAAGTTAAAGTGTCACCCTTCAATCCTCCGTTTGATTTATCAAAATCCGTTTAGCAGAGCCTGAGTAATGAGTAATGCCAGTTTTAAATTTGAAAACATTCTCTCTTATTTAAAAACGTGAGCGTTTCTGACCCAAGCGTTGTTATGACATTCCAAAGTAATTTCAGAGAAAACCTTTGATTTTTGATAAAAAATAAACAACAACTTTTTTGTTCAAAATTTTCAAAGCTTTAATTTTGATTCTTGAATATTTTTTCAATTTCCACGTTTTTTTCAAGTTACAGCCGGAAAAGCGTCGGAAAATTCTTTGAACCAGATTTTTTTTCGATATTCACAAAGTAGATCTTGGAACTTATTCGAAACCTTTTCCGCTATTGTCAAACTATCCAATTTTTTGAACAGAAGGACTCTCTGGTTACTGTACCAGTAATAAAAGGCTTATTTCTATATATTTAGAATTAAATTATTAGTACGTCCAAGAGGATATGTAATCAAATTTATATTGGGGCAAATCATTTCGGGTGCGAACTCTGCACTGGGCTTTTGCATGTTTTTTTTTTGAAGTAACACGTTTTCTAGTAAACAAAATACATAAATTGACCTAATATCAATTAGATATTTATAAAAATAGATACAATCTCCAAACGTTTCAACTGCAACTGGCAGCGGTCATCTTCCGTGGCGTGGTCGAAGTACTCTCTTTGACGTATCAACATATCAACTGAAACCGAAGCTCTCGTTCCTGGCACGTCATTTATAATGCTGGTCTGGCGCGCACTTTCTGCGATGGTGGTTTCGCGCATACTTTCTGCTCGATTTGAGTGACATGACTTCGTTTTGGTGCCTTTCAGTGCTGTGTGTTGAGAGAAATGTTCTCTCTTCCTTTCTATCAAAGTTTTCTTGGTGCTTATGTATTTTAATGGCTTGTAAATACATTCTGGTTGAATAATTGATTCGACGTTGCTACCCTATGGGTGTTTTCGAATAAGATCTTGTATTCCCCGTCGGACAATGCATGTGCGGCGATTGCGGACTTCTCGGTTTGTCCCAATCGACAACTTCGCTTATGCTCGACTAGGCGGCTACCAATGCCCCTTTCAATTTGTCCAATATAAAACTTACCACAGTTACATGGAATCCTTTAAACTCCTGATGATTTAAGTGAATATCTGCTGTCTTTTGCTGATCTCATATATTTCGATATTTTCTTCGTTGGTTTAAAGACTCTATTCCACTAGGGTGTTGATGACGGTACGTTTCTGTTTTGGATGATGATTGGATCTATTATGTTGATATCGATCGACCACTCCACTGAAGATGATTGCCGTAGTTGCATTTGATACTTTTGGAGATTTTTAACCAAAGAACCTCGAAGCAAGCGAGAACATTGACATCAGCCGTGAAAGTCTACATTCCCATATTAGATATTTAAAAAAATCCTCCTGATACCAAGTCTCATCGGAATGAGTCAAAAGGTTTTTGAGTAATGAATAGAATACCGATTTTTTCTAAAAACTTTGACGCCTTGTATCTTGAACAGAGAGCAAGTCGGAACACATACTCATATAAAGAAAAAATCTTATTTTCACCTCACAAACCGATAGTGAACGTAAGATGGTTTGACCCTGGATCATCTTGAATATATCACCCAAGTCATATCATCTCCTTCTTTCCCTCCATTTATATATCTACCCCTGTGGTGTTCCTACACTATCTTAATGAGAAATACTGTTTATCCATAATTTTTTCATTGAATTCTTGTGCTTCGATGTGGATGTATTCAGCTAACACCATTCACCATTCAAGTACGATCTATAAATTTACCACACCATCACTACTAATGATAATAATACGATTGTTGAAACATCGTTTTGTAAACTCGGATATATAAAATATTTGTCAAAAAGTTGGTATAATCCCTCGTTGATAATAAAACAAATGGAATATAATTATGTTAAACTAATATGTTTGTTATTCCACGTCTCGAACTTTACGCTTCTTGGGCACGTTAAAGAATCGTAAATAATGGTTCACGGGAAAATCCTCGCCGGATAGGGAGAGTCAGTCAGAAACCGGAAAGAGAAGAAGGAGAACTTTATTTTAAAAAGGCAAGCCTAATAAAAACATAATTACTATACTATACACATAATGGAAATAAATTATTAGACCATCAGATAATGACATATTTTGCTGACTCATTTTCTCGTTTCAGGGATTTTAACCACTGAAAATTATGTCAGTGTTGAGCTCAAAAAATGAAAATTTAGCGATCGGACGTGTGCTAGGCATATGGAAAATTAATTTTTTTTTGTGTAAAAAAAATAGTTTTTTTTTCAATCTCTCATTTATGTCATTTTAACACATTAACAGGTAGGAACAATCTAATAGTGAAAAACCAAAGCCATAAGGTTTGAATGTCCTTAAAGGGTGGAAATAAGGGAGCCATCTTGTAAAAGAATACTCGGTCGCTGACGCATTTTCTCGCTTATGGCAATCGACAGAATGAAATCTGATATCGTTAGGAACCCGACAGAAAATTCCCATAAGCCAATCAGCTGTTTAAGTAAATTTTCCGGCCATAAAATTTTGGGTTTTTTCATATGCCTATAGCACACGTCCGATCGCTAAATTTTCATTTTTTGAGCTCAACACTGACATAATTTTTAGTGGTTAAAATCCCTGAAACAAGAAAATGAGTCAGCAAAATATATCATTATCTGATGGTCTATATACTAAAATCTGTCCATTTTAACAAAATAGCTGAAAAACTACATCACACAAAATTATTCAATTGGATCGGTACAAATTTTAGTTACATAACAACTAAGCAGTTAATAATATATTTTATATTCCGACGTGTCATAAAGACATTATTATGGATTTCATTTTTAGTGTCAAAATGACATACTTTATAGGACTGAGTACTATAATGATTCATTAGAGTACTGAGGACTATAATGAAAAAAATATAGAAACAAAAACTTAAAAATTTATAAAAAAAAATTGACCAACAATTCCTTTGTTACCTTACGTTTCTACGCACATTACTGAAACTACGCTACGTTCACATTACTTACTGTAATGCAACAAGAAATCTATTTTTAAAGAAATCGTCGGAAATTCGGAACATAAACATTCATTATGGCCCTTATATCATAAATATCTATTATCTGCTGGCATGTCATAATGACATCGTTATGTCAATGTATTTTAGTGACATACTGAAGTTCATTTTTAATCTTATTAGCAATGTTATTTGAAGTTATTTTTTTTATTATCTTTAAGAACCATAATGAGGATGACTGAAAAAAGAATTTTTTCTGATTGCCTAATTTACGATTCTTATTTTTCTATGCCTTAGATTTCAACAGGTAAAAATTTTCAACAGATAAAAATTAACTAATTAACAAAAGCATAGTTATTAGAAAAATTGGGTTAAAAATTTGTTGTTGACGGATCACTGTTCATTTATGTGTTTAGAAAGTATAAAAATATTTGTATTCCTTAATTTTATAATATTTGATGGATAATTTTTTTTATCATGCTTCTGAATCGGTCGATGCACGTGTAAGGACCACTACTCGTTTTGATCCCAAGTATCACTTATGAATTGAAATTATAAATATTTGTCAGTACAGTACCAAGAGGAAAGACTTTTTTATAGGAAATAACCTGCTCTTTGAGAATCTTTTATTCAAATCTTGGTTATCTAAAATAATTTTTAAAATATCTGCAAAAATCCAAACCGTTCTTTTTGTATTTAATTAATTGTTGCAATTTTTGCCGGCCCAATTTTTCTACTTAGACGCCATTTCGAATCGAATGAGACCAAAATCATAATTTTCGGTGTTCTTGGTCAGCTTTTTGACAAAATAGTACTTGAGAACCAGACTATAAATCAGACGTCTAAGAAAAGATCTCGAGATCCCGACTTAAATGTCGGGAGATAGAAGTCGGGATACCGACTTAGATGTCGGGATCTCGAGATCTCGAGTTAGAAGTCGGGATCCCGACTTAGATGTCGGGATCTCAAGATCCCGAGTTAGAAGTCGGGATCCCTATTTAGATGCCTGTGTGTCTCTGGACAATGGAGTTAGACTTGAAAGTTTTTCACCTACCCAGTTATATCTCATTTCCACTGTATGTAATGGAACGCCTCCGTTGGACAGATTTTAGTTGTTCAACAGTTTGTAGTTGTCCATCCTCAAGAATCGCGACCATGCCTCATGAACTTTATCATTGTCACTCAACATCAGATCAATCTCTGTTGAGATGGGTTCAAGTTTCTCTGTAATTTTATTCATTATGTAGACCTACCGTAAAAGAGAGTGCGAATCAGTGAATTTGATATTTTATTGAGGATGTATATAGACTACTCTATCTGGCGAACATATTGCCCATACTTCCTTGATTACGTCTGCGAAGACTTTCACCAAAGCTTCTTCCATACTGGATGTACTCTCATGTTTATATCCTTCATATAGACATCCTTTTTCAAATAATCCAACATCGGGGTGTATAAGGCATAGGCAATGAAAACATGTTTTGTTTCTTGATGACTCTCTGAAATAATAAAATTTGATTATTAGTTAATGGACGAGTAGTGTTGTTCAATCTTCAGGAGGCCAATCGTTATGAAGCTTTTCCAGGCTGAAAGTTCTAGAACATGCATAGTATAAATCCCAACTTTGTTTCCGCAATCCCGAGAATAAAGTTGGGATCCCGAGATTAAAGTCAGGATTCTTAAATTAAAGTCGGGTTTATAAAAAAAAAGGAAAACTTCGAATCAACCTCAGCATTCGTTGGGAATTCCTAAGGTGGGTACTGAAGTATAGATCCAGCGCTATCTCTATAGGTTTCACGGCGTTCCAACTATTCTGTCGACTTCAATATGAAGCCAAATGAATTCACGAAGAATAGACGACACCACTTGAAGGAAGACATTCATTAATAATGAGAAATGGTTATGTTGTTCCTTACTTTCTCACACTGTATGGGAAAACGGGTAATAAAATAGTACATCAATGCAAAAAATTGCTCATTGAAATTTAAATCTACGAAATTCAGAATTTTAGTGCGATTTTGTTCGACTAAACTGTAACTACATTGAGCCTGTGGAATGGGTAGGCACGTTGGCGTATTTTTATGATCATTCCAATAACACCTTCATAATAAATTTGGTTCTAAACGTGTACAACAACTATTTGTTGTGAACAAGTAGTAAATATTTTCGTTTCTGAATGTTTTTCAGTTTGTTACGTCTAGTTAAAAGGAATAATAAAAGTTTTATTTGAATTGCGTTAACAAGTAAGTAACAAGGCCTACCCAGAACACATTATATCCATAGTAATTAGACCATCAGGTCTGTTTGGATATAAATATAAAATAAAATATCTGTTTTCCAAGTACGTCAATTCGCGTGAAGAATCTCCATTCCAGTTTTTAGTCCATCAAAAATGAGTTATAAAATACGAATAATTATTCTAAAACCACCCCTAGAGTCTGTCGTTACTAAGAAACCGTAATATACTTCACAACCGTTCCCTTGCGGGCTATCAAATAAACACACAAGACTCGTCACTTATGCTACAGTGATTCACCAAACTCCAAGTTATTACAACCCATTGTCCAGACTCTTCGAGGAAATTTCGATTTGGAGAAAATTCTGAAAACCTTCAGACGTCATTTTGAAACAGACTTTTGACAGGTAGATAATTTTTTTGAGTCAAAAAGTAGCCTACAACCATTTCACCTGCGAAAATTTCAAAGGAAAATTTCAATCCGTTCAAAAGTTAGCAAGGGGGGTTACTTTATGGTTTCACTGTATATTGAAGTACCTACAAAAAAGAACTACTTATTATTGTTTTCTATTTATTTTTTTATGAAGACAACCTCGATAACAACGAAGATACAGGGGGGTCACCCGGTATATCATGGTTGATCTGTTAGTTCTACACTATCAATACATATCTATGTCTTTATTGATTCGTTAGATTGCTTTCCAGTTGTGATAAAAATATTGCACCAATTCAACTGAACGCTTTAATAAACAGTTTTATGACACTGAAAATTCAATCTTGATCTAGATGAACTCCAGCTTTACTACTATTTACAATTATTATGTTTTGGTTACACTTCCGATAATCCAATATGTATATATAAAAATCACCGATGACAATGACCTATTTTCGTATGTAACATTGTCGCCCACAATATAGTCTACTTATTTTATATTCATAACATACAAACTTCTGAAAATTATTGATGTTACAAAAATAGGTCTTAATTTGTTCAGTCTGGACTTTTTCAGTCGAACTGTTGGTCCTCATTGCTGATATTTTCAGAGTTCATATCTCAAGTGTGCGATTTCTATACTCGCAAAGAATTTCCTCTGAGTCATCCGAATTACGTTTTTATTTTATTTTTACACTTGAAACTCATTGAATCATGGTGGATAACGAACAGGGCCTTGCCAATTCCCATTTTATTTCGTAGGAGAATATCACAGGATTTTTATTTTTTATTTTTATTCTTTCATTTGAACCTAAATATAGTCAAAAAAGTGCATGTCTACAACCCCTGTTCAAGTATTCGTTCAATAAATTATATATAGATAGGGGGATAGTGACAGATTTTGAAATACGAAATACAAGTGACCACCCGAACAGTATACCGATGGTTTTCGGGGATTTTTTTTTGTTTCATTACAAAGTTACGAAGGCGTAGAAGGGCCAACAACAATTGTCAGTTCAAAGTGACAATTGCCAGTTCAAAGTGACAATTGTCAGTTCAAAGTGACAATTGCCAGTTCAAAATGACAATTGCCAGTTCAAAGTAACAAGTGTCAGTTCAAAGTGACATTTGTCAGTTCAAAGTGGCAATTCCAAATGTTTCGAAAAATATTTAGTTGTTGGCCCTTCCACGCCTTCGTACAAAGTACATGGCATCATGATTAAAATCGTACCGAAGCACACAATTTTCGAACAAATGACGAATAATTTTTGAATACAAAGAACCAAGGATATCTATTTGATTAATGCATTATTTTCATGAGGATATACGGACAATATTGTCCTCTACAAGGCATACTGAATAAAATCTCATCTCACAATCTGTCACTAGCCCCTGGTCTTTTAGTGGTGATGTACTTTTTCCGGGAGTTCCTACAGCTGAAAAGAGAATACCCAAAAATCAGTAGCGCCTAGGCAAATAATGATAATAGCGATCCTCTGCCCGCACAGGCTATGCCTTTGGGCACACTCTACGAGTGTTCATGATGGAGTAATATTTTACGTATTATAGACGTGAAAAAATACAATCCTTCATTAGTTGTGTAAGTGTATAACCAGTCAAGGATTAAGAATTTTGCAGCTCCCAAACACAAATGTGTGTATTCTTCTTTATCACATTATCATTGATTTTAAGGAGCAACAATATACAGATGAAAAATATATAATAAATTAAAATGTATTCCACATGGATAAAGGCATATTTGTACCTTTGTTGCGAATACAATTCAAGAAAATTCAAACTAACCAAGCACCAAAACTACCTCAATTTCACTCGATGCGCGTTTCGCCAAGAAAGTTGGCATCTTCAGGAGCTGAAAACTTTAGCCAGATGATTTGTTCGATTTTTCTTCATAGTAGATCAGTGTTTCACTTCTCATGGAATCAACACTTCCGTAATTTTTGACGTAGAATACTGAATTTCGTGCAATGGATAGATACACCACAATGTACAAATTGATCTCGAAGGTATTATTTCAGGTGATATACACTGTACTCTGGCAGCGATCGAACCTCACATTTCCGAAAAATCATGTTATCATATTATCATTATTCCTGCAAAAAAAATCAGTTCTGAGTATCCAAATTTATCTCCAGCTTTGCATAATCTGTAGTTACACTTCGGCAAACGTAGCTGAAACTGTGAAGTTCTCACTTCTTCCGCGGACGTTTGATGAGTACCTCATTACGGGATATACGGGGTTTACGGACTATAGTCGGTCGTACAATTAATGCGCATCATCGGCGTGCATATTTTCACAGTTTCAGCTATATTTGTCTCACTGTACATTAAAAGTGTACAAAGACTATAAAGTTTCGTTTTTTCTTTCTCAAAATTTATTAATTTTTTATCTAAATTTCAACTTTTACTTGTACCTAGTACAGTAACCACAGACAAATCTAGGCCACAAGTGAAGACTGAATCGTATTACTTCGAAATTCGGCACATGACTTCTTGACATTATGTATTGTTAGAAAAAAAATTGTTTACCAAAAAATCAGGGGTGGAACCCAAATTTTTCTCAGATTGAATTCCGATATCCACTACAATTTCCAGCAGGGCCGAAAATTAGATTTGTCATAACTTTGCTAAGAATTATAGTAGAAGGAAAAGAAAAAGTGAATGTCGTTCCTGAAGACTTCTACTTCCTCCATGCAAGTATAACAAGTGAGTACCTAAAATATGTTTTGTCCCACTTCACACAACCCTTCTACCAATTAATTTTCGAATATATTCAAACTGATCTCAATTTTCATCACTTTTCCCCCCATTTTCCCAATGATGCAGAGTTTTTATCTCGAGAGAAATCGATAGGTAAACAAAATTACGTTACACATTTTTGGAAAACCAGAAGGGCCTCACTAAATTAAGATTTTCTTTTCATTCCTGGAAGCCTGTAAATTTACACGTTATCACGGACTTCCAGTCAACATGGAAGATCGTCAACTGAAGGCGTCTAATCTCGTCAAACCACTTCCGTTAATCGCTGTAGATATGCTGAGTCGCCAGCTGCCGGTTGTAACGTTCTCAAATATATATTTCATCGAACCATCGAAGTGCCTGCTGGCATTGCTGCCTTTTCGGCAGATGTGGCTCATATCAATCTTCACATTCTGACACGAGTCCATGTGCTGTTGTAAAGCGATAATGTCCCATTCAGTGAACACTTTCAATTCTCAACAAGAAACTGAAATCTTTTCTCGTCCTTGGGTCCAATTTAAGTTCGGACAGCCATTCAAAAGTGTAGGAATACAGACCTCATTGATTATTTGGAATTTTATTAATTCACTGCAGGCAGTTCTTTAACTTATAATATTGGTCCTGTAACCTCTAGTACATCGTAAGTTGCATTAAATTGTGGTAGTAGGTTTCTTTTTTTTTCTTGTATGAAATGTGACTGAGATGCAAATTTCCACCTTTTTTCGACCTCGGCAGCCCTCCTGATCACTTTCGAATATTCAAAAACTTCAAAACTTTCGCACTTTTTTAGTATTTTCCCCATTCTGACTATGAAGGAGCACGTTTTCGACAAAGACCATACTGTACATTTTTAAACTCGAATAAATTTGCTACGGTGTGATATCAGAATGAACTTGGTAGACCTAATAGTTTCCGAGATACAGCTTTTCAAAATTTGTCAAATTTTCCAAATTTGAAAATTTCACGATGATTTTCCTGTTGAAAAGGGGAACATTCTCCATGAAAATTGAAAAATGAAAAATGTGATTTATTTGTAATATCTAACAGAAAACAACTATTTCCCCGGCTAAAGCCACGCTGGAAATTGAACTACATCTGATAGATATTGTGCCCGAGGCCTTTCCCCAAAGATGATGTGATATGTGAGTATCTGCGTACCCAAAATATGTTTTATCTCACTTCACATAACCTTTCTACGTTATTTACGGAGGATCCGAAAGTCATGGATATTTTACTTGATATGAAATAATTATACTGAAGCAGGAATCAGTACCCTCTTTGGACCATATGCAACGATTTTAGACTAGTGAGACAAGTCTCATTTATACATGCCAAAAAAAAAACTGGGTTTTACTCCTGCCTCAGAAAATAATCGCTCATACACATCCTACATAAAAAATTAAGAATGTGATTTCAAGCTTGAGGTCATAGTATTATTAAACATTATATGCAGGATATGAATAAGCGATTATTTTCAACATTTACTGAAGAGAATGCCGGTTTTATGGGTAAGTTGAATATAAGGCAAAGTTTTTTTACATGTATAAGTGGGACTTATCACACTACTCTAAAATTGTTGCATATAGTCCAAAGAGGGTATGGGTTGCAACTTTAGTATAATAATTCCATATTTACTAAATTATTCATGATTTTCGGATCATCCGCAAACATCTCCGTGAAGTGCAACAAAACACATTTTAGGTACACAAATACTCACATATTAAATTTGCATGAGAAGGTGGGAGTCTTCAGAAACGATATGAACTTTTCCTTTTCCTTCTCCGATCATTTTTAGCAGCGTTATGACTAATCAAATATTCGGCTCCGCCAGAACTTCCAGCGGCGGATAAGCGTGAGCTTGAATTTTGATGTCGGCGTTCAATCACGTTTTCTACGAAAACGAGCGCATTTCACAAAAAATTGCTGGGAATCACTTTTGTGGAGATAAATCATATACTTTCCAAGATTACAGCAAAAATCTATTTATTTATAAAAATATGTTCCACCCCGGGAATTTCGGTAAACATTTTTTTTTTTCGTATTTATCATGGTTCCAACAACTAGCATACCAAGTTTGGGTGGTGCTACAATCGATCCTCGTCTCGAAACCCAATCGTACTGGATTATACATAATTTTCTGATAGTTTGCCCCCAAATCATTTATTTATAAACAAACGTGATAAAATAATTCAATAATGTTGATAATGTGATAGAAAATCGGAAAGCAAGATAATTTTTCCTCACTGAAAGCAACGATTTTTAAAATAGCGTATTATCATCTATGTCATTATCACCACGTCCTTGCGAGATACCGACTAATCTTAAAAGATAAAATCAAATATAATGTTCAAAGTATCATTGTTTAAAAGTGGTATTTTTACTATACATGTATATTGCGAATAATGGAAAAATTTAACCTTCTGAAGAAATAAACAACGGGATATTACAGGGGAGTTATAACCAAACGTTCAGTCATTCTAAGATATTTATAGGGTAAATTGTTAAAATTCCGTCAACCGGCTGCCCCCTTACGAGCAACCCTCAGAAGTCCTCGAGAGACTTGTCCAAGTGTGCAACATGTGATGCTATGCACGCGTACCTTGTATTAGCAAGCTGTCATACTATCTACGCGCCACCAAGACCAAGGAAACGTATTAACAAAATGAAAATGAAGAAAAATTATCAATAATACAGTGTGACATTTAAGATGGAAGCACCCTTATAAAACTTACATTTTTCAACCGATTGGAATGATTTTTTATTTTTTTTTTCGTTAGGTAGACATTCAAAAAGTCCACTAGGACACTAAATTTCATAAATAAATCTCCATTTCTAGGGCCAACTAATCTGATTTTCCATCGGAGACGATCCATTGCATACAGTGGAAGTGAGATTCAATAGGAAATTAAAAAAACTTACAGTCTAACTCCACCAAAAATATTTTTGGTGGAGTTAGGTTAGGTTAGGTTAGGTTATTTAATCTGATTTTTCAAGGTCAAAAATCTAAAAAAATTACTAGCGACTTATTTTTGAAAAATCTGACTACACCACTGGATTTGCGTTATTTTCAAATGGTTCATACGTAAATTATGTTGAAATCCGTCAATCAATAAAGAAAGTATAAGGAAATGAAATTTGAAAAATGTGCCGTTTAATCAACCCACCAACTCAATTTCAGAAATCTTATCAAAATTCGGAATGCACTACTGTATCCAGGAAGTCTCGTTATATCACTGGCCAAAATTATAGTCATTGATGTTTCCCCTGATATTTTCCCTAAATCCAGTGGTGTAGTCAAAGTTCTGATAAAATCTTTGAAATTGAATTGGTGGGTTGATTAAACGGCATATTATTCAAATTTTATTCCCTTACAACTGTTTCATTGATTGACGCATTTCAACGTAATTTACATATGAACCATTTGAAAATGTCGCGAATCCAGTGGTGTAGTCAGCTTTTTTCTAAAAAAAATCGCCAGTAATTTTTTTAGATTTTTGAGCTTGAAAAATAAGATTGGTTGGCCCTGGAAATGAAGATTTATTCATGAAATTTGGTGTCCTAGTGTCTACCTAACCAAAAAAAATCATTCGAATTGGTTGAAAAATGTTAGTTTTGTAAGGGTGCATGCTTCCATCTTACACTGTATAATAGAAGGTTTTGTATTTTATATTTTATAGTAAGTTCGAAAAATATCGTGCACAAATTGCAGTTGTTCCTTCCGCACCTCCACTGAATAAAAGAATACACCAATTCCAAATTTGCCACACATATTAATAATATTCCCTCATAAACACTCGTAGATGTACCCCAAACCATAGCCTGAGCGGGCGAATTACTGATTTGTGGTGGCGTATTCAATTTTTAGCTGTAGGGAAACCCGGAATACCACAGGCAACTCAAAACATACTTGTTTTTCAACAGGGCCTGTGGTAACCTATCGATTCCGATATACTCGAGAAAAATTCCCACGCATTCCGTAATCGAACAGGTCATCGCTATAGCAGAAGTTTCACAACGTCTGCGCCTTAGATCACTAATCCACCGGGAATGTTCTGACAAATAAAAACATTTGATACAAAATGTCTAAGCTATTTAAATCAAATCTCTCCGACTGCTAATAAGGGATGTGTGTGAAGTTAGCGACGAATTTGCCAGCAACGTTTCTATTTGTACCTTCAATGTATAAATAATTATCCCAATCCAAATATCCTTCAAATTACCTTTTAATTAGTTTACCTATCGTTGTGGGCCGAAATGGGCATTTACCCAAGCTCATTCCCAGATAACACAAAGACGTCCTCAGTACGTCCACAGGACATAAATCTAAGACATTCAAGACGTCCCGAAGACGTCCATTACTGGACATAAGACGTCCTTAGGATGTCCTGGGGACATCCGATGTTACAAATTGGAACGTTCTGGGGACGTCCATTATATGTCCCTGTAAGGTCTTCCATCGACGTCCCTTGGGCATCCTAAGGATGTTTTTAGGATATCAATTTTCAAGGTTTTCTATAACCTTCAATAGAAAGTGACATACCAACTAGAAAAAGTGAAAAGGATAATGATGGAAAGTGATTTTCGAAAAAAACATTTATAAATTATTTTAAATTCTGACACAAACATTTACATCAATTACAAAACATAATACCTATAGAACAGTATAGAAGTCACGGCTCACAACAGCTATAAATACGTGATATTATATTTTCTCAGATCATCGTATTCTTTTGATTGTAAAAATAACTTCAAATTCCGCCACAACCAGAAATTATGTTTACAAGTTAGGTTAGGAAACCACAAGGCAAGAGATAAGACACAGCACAGGACCACAAATGGCACAAATCACAGACTTCAATATGCACTCAGTCACAGGTTTGAAATAAAACTCTATTTTTGAAAAAAATAATTGGAGATTTGTTAGAGAAATAATAAACTATCAAGAGTGTGAACTCACTGAAATATAGACGACAAAAAAAGGAACGCAATAAGCGCTCTGTGATTGGTCACTGCAATGGCGGGAAGTTTAAACAAAAAGATGAAATGGGCAAATTGAGTTGAAAATGCGTGAATTACTAGAAAACCTAACCTGATCTGACTAACCTAGCACGAACAGAATAACCATGCAACTGTGACAACTGGAGAAACTCACTGAGCTAAATAAGCTCAGTGAAAAATGTATGAAATTTATGACGGAAAATTAAACCAAAACACGTTTTAAAATTTTTGAAAAAGGCACAAGACACAAAAATAATGTTGTAAGTCGGTAATATGAATTTGGCCTGAGTTTGGACGTCCTGGGGACGTTCTGGGGATATTCGCATTGGACGTTCCGAGTCGTACGTCCCCAGGATGTCCATATTAGGTTCTGGGACGTTTGGACCTAAATGGGACATAAAATGGACATCCCCGGGACGTCCAGTGTTGTCTGGGTTAAAATTCATCTTACCTGGTATGTCCATTTTCGGGTCGAAATGGGCTACGCCCTACAAAAATAGGGTTATACAGAACATAATGAAACAAACACTAAATGGCAAGAATGTTCGTTTTTGAAGCAATTAATTTTTTTTTAATTTTCATGAAAGGAGGGTAATATGCTTTTGATAGGGAAATTTGGACTATTCCTGGAAAAATGTTTAATTTTTTTCAAATGCTTAGAAATTAGTAATGTAATAGTATATTTAATTTTTTTTTCAATGTTAATAAGTTATATTCTGTGATATGTTCTTATCAATTATTTTCAAGAAATCCAAAGTCGCAACATTACTCTTGAATTAATTCAAAAACTAATTGTCAGAACTGATATTTTTCATTTATTGTATTATTATCGAAACCCAGGATAAACACATAAGCTTTGTTGTTATTCCCAAATTATTTTTTTTTACAAATAAGTCTTCTACTTCCCACTCCATTTATAGCTCCAATTTTGGAAACACTTTGGAAAATGTCATAAATTCCTTCATGAATTTCATATTCTATATGCATTATAAAGGTCATTATTCTGACATTTTATTTTCATCAGCAAACTTCCTTGCAACTTGGGTGGACAGAGACGTGTTCGTAGGTCAGTCCTTATTTCTAAGATAAGTGGTATTAGATAAGAGATTGGTATTAATAGCACAGACATTGACCCTACCAGTTGTCGTTGTGCTATAAATAATTACCTATATTTCAAGCGCCCACTCATCTACCTAGAAAAAGAACTTTATTATTTTGTATTGGTACCTACCTATCACACCAATTGATAACGGTATGGAATTCGATGCCTACCTATATACGAATCATTTCTTGGAATATTTTTTAAATCCGTATTCTCTTCTACTTATGCAAAGTAATATATGTTGTAATATAACGATTACTTTAATATACATCCTTTGCAATTTGCACTGAAGAAACAACCAAAATAAACTTCCTTCTGTCTACTGATTCAGCTCAAACGAATTTAAATTGCAATGTTGCCGGTTGCTACTTACAAATTTGAATTAGTATAGGATCGCTTCAGTAATAAAAATTCGATGTCAGATCAATGATGTTTATTTTTTTCTGTTATACCTTAGTGACACTTAGAGTCACAGCGTTGCAAACAAAAATATTGATTTTCTCTAGATTTTCACTAATAGGTAGTTGTGTTGTATTCACTTCCTATACAGTGTTTAAACTTCACAAAGCTTCTTGTTAGTTGTTGAATTTGAATTTATGTTTTTCTTTCTTCTTTTTCTTCTTTGTTCAATTGTTTTCGTAGTTTTCAGCTGAAACTACGTCAACTCCTGAAATATACTTATGTACTTCAAAGTTTTTCTTTTGGATTATTAGTTTACCAAAGACTCTTTGAAAGGTTGTGGACGAATAGGTTCGTACAAAAACATTACTAATTAACAGAAACGGGTGCAACTACTGAAATATTTGTATTAATGCTTATAATCAAAGTCAGGTTCAAATTCAACACTGTTTTTTGTTTACATTGACAACGTAAGGTTACACATATTAATCTAATGTAAGATTAAAATCTCATCACATCTCCCTTTCTTCAAATTAGTATGTATATATTATCTCAAGCCCAAGAGGAGGTTTAGAGTAGGGAGAAAAAAATATTTATCGAATTAGAAAATAATGATAATTGTAGTGAAATTAGTGAAACTGAAGAAGAACTATTCTTGGCGCTTCAAATGAGATTGGTTTACCATTTAAAAGTGACTCTAATTCAATTAGTTGCGTCAATATTCAAATAGCCCCTGTTTTTTAATGTAGCCCCCGTTTTACGGTACTCAATATATCATAATTAAAGACGACATACCTAGTTTATTTCAAAAAGTCACTTAAGAATAATTACTAGGTATTATTAGGAACAAGAACTTTTTTTCTACTCAAATATCAAGACTTCATTTAGGATTTTTAGGGAGGATATTTTTGCTGCCTTCATGCACAATTAATGCACTTAACATTCACTATATACTCAAAATAAATTTTGACGTTTGACACAAATTGTTCAAAGCCTGCTTTTTATATATAATAAATTCCTAGCAAGATGATAACATGATTGCCTGACTAGGTATAGGGAATTGATATATGAAACTATTTCACGAAAAGAAACATGAATTTTGAAAATTCCTTGCTTTCTTTAGATGATTCAGAATTTTTTTAAATGGATATTTCGTCGAAGTGCGAGAAGTTACTATCTAACAATCTAACAAAATGACGATTTTCAATAAATAATATTTGAAATTATTAGGTAACTATTCAAGTTATAATCTTTCAAATTATGGAACTGATGATTAATGTATTAGATATAGGGTATCGCAAGACGTAGTTTGTGAAATTAAATTTATTTTTTAATTTTCTTGCACTAAGCCTACAATTTGTTTGAATCAAACTCCAAGAAATATAGATGATACCTACTGACATATGTCCAAGAAAATCCAATGAATAGCCCGACTGAGAACCATTCTCACTTTATTTATTTTTATTGATTACTTTTGAATACAAAATATTTGAAGCAATCTATTTGAAAAGTGTAATTTTTTTCAAAATCAAAGTTTAAAAAAAGTTTCGCGAGCGAGGATCGAACTGACGTACTCTTCGTCAGAAAACAAATCCCACTGCTCAACCAACAGAGTTATTGGACACTATCCACAAGTGTGCGAAAAGTTCCTTTTCCAGCCTGTGAATATAAGCCCCTTTCCGTGGTACTATACAGTGCGATATACGTTACTTTCCTATGTGGTCGTAGGAAAAGTTTATTTTTAATGGAAATTAACTATCTCAACGCAATCACTAATCAGATCTATTCATATTTGCCAAAAGTGAAGCATTATTTACTCAATCATTTACATTGTTTTCTAGTAGCTTGTAACCTGCGCTGTTGCCAGAAACTTTTCTAGGTTGTGATGAATCATAAAGGACTAGGTATAGTCAGCTTTGGTCGATTACGTCCCAAGTTTACTTCAACACATTTTGAATTTTCATTCAACGTTTCGCATCATGTATCAAACCCTAATAGACTATATACAAGCCCGCATAACAATTTGGGGGTGTCATTTGACCCAGCATGAAACATGTACAGAACGATGCTGCTACATCAAAAAAATAATTTTAGGCACTATGCCGTCCATTCCGGGTGGTGTAATTGACTATAACACTAAAGTTTTTATCTGAAGATGTGCTTTTCGGTCAAAATATTCTTGTACGGCATTCCTCACGTTGGGTAGATTATGAAATTATGAAGATATTATTTTTCAATATTATTTTATTTTGTACTTTTTAGTTAATACCTACGCATTGATCTATGGATTTCAGAGAAAGCATGGTTATCACAAGGGCCATTTCCTGTTAGTTTTGTTCAATGAGGAGGCCAACTAAATATTCACTCGTTCATATGAATTTTAATTAACCATTCATGATCTTCGACCCCAAATACCACACATACTAATTTTGAAGAGATTCAGTCCATGATAACAAAACTCGTCCGTCATCGTGGATTTATAAATTTCGACAAAAAATCCATATTTTCCGACCCCGAAAACCCCCTCATATCAATTTAGAATCGAATCGGACTGTAATAAAAAAACACGTCCGCTGTCTCGCAACCGCCATATTTGAATGCATGGAAAAATTCATAATATCTGATCCCAAAAACCCCCACATACCAATTTAGAATCGAATTGGACCACAATCACAAAACTCATCCGCCATCTTGAATTTCCCAATTTTTATGAAAGATTCATAATTTCTGACCCAGAAAACCCCCAGGTACCAATTTTGAATAAAATCAGATCATAATTATAAAAAGCTCTTTCGTCATATTGGATCCGCCATCTTGAATTTTTCAATTTTGACGAAAGAATCATAATTTCCGATCCCTAAAAAACCAAGATATAAATTTTGAATATAATTGGATCATAATTACAAAACTTATCCGCCCCATTGGAGCTACCATCTTGAATGTTCCAATATTGACAGAAACATCATAATTGCCGACCCCAAAAACCCCCAGATACCAATTTTGAATATAATCGGATCCTAATTACAAAACTTGTCCGCCATATTAGATCCGCATCTTGAATTTTTCAATACTGATAAAAGAACCATAATTACCGACCCCAAACACCCTACCAATTTTGAATGGAATCGGCTCATATATACAAAACTCGTCCGCCATTTTGGAGCCGCCATTTTGTTATTTTCTCTAACAAAATTTCATGATGCATTGTCACCAGAATTATGTACCTACACCTTCATGATTTGAACTGTGTCATATTCAACTTGCAAGATTTGATTACTAACAGACAGACAGACTACAGACACACACACACACACCCACACACCAACAGACACCGACACAGGTTAAACTAAATAAAAGCTTGTGATTGTAACAAATTGTAAAAAACTTTTAATCAACTTTGGAATCAATCGATCCAATCATTTTGTTACATTATAAAATGATTTAAAAGCTTGTTGCGAGAATAAATCTAGTTACATAATTTCAAATTCGATTTTTTATATGAAATTTTAAAATGTAACAAAATAATGGGTTTCATTTACTTCAAAATTTATATTTTTTTGTTTTAATCGCATTTAAATCAAAGATTTTCGCAAAAACTTTTTTTTTTCATTTTATTTGACGGAGCCCTTCAGAATCGAAGCATTGAAGTGTAGCTGATAATAGCTATTAATGTAACGAGATTATTGTGCGATTTATTTAAATTGCATAATAATCAAGTTACATCCAAAGCTTTTGAAGTGAAGATAAAATAAATAAGTTTGGTTATGTCACGTTATTGTCATTTCAGCGTGCCATTTGGTAACTAGGGTATTATAAAGTTACTAACGCATTATATTGTAACTAATGTATTATGTGCTGTTATGATGTTAATAATTTGTAATGAAGATTTAACTTAAAGGAAGCTTAATATTCAATGATACGATAATAGATATTTATACGATATGTGTCGTAAAGACTCATATTACGATATGAGATCGAATATTTGTCAAACGAGGACTTTAGGCCGAGTTTGATAACCCATCGATTATCGTAATATGAATTTACGATACAAATATTGTACAATATTTTACCTACCATAATAATCCTAAATATGCACTCAAAGATAGTTAACAATATTCAAAATAGTAATCTTATAGAGGGAGAGCCAGCAACGTATTTCAAGCTGTCATTTCAAAAACCCAAATTTGACATTAAGTCAATTTCAATAAATTCATCATTTTCATTTATTTTCCAGTGTCGTAATGGAGTAACAGTGTCGTAATGAAGTTCCAGTGTCGTAATGAACCTTCATGTTTATGTTGAAGTGTCGTAATGGATTAACAGTGTTGTAATGATGTTCCAATGTCGTAATTTACTTCATTACGAAACTCATATCAGTATCGTTATGATTGGTTTTACATATTGATGGTAGGTAAAACTAAATATAAGTTTCACTGATTTCTATTTCACCAATTCTCAATAAACTGACAATAGTTAAATATATACCAAATGTAGTTGTTTTTTATGGCCCAACAAAAATTATTTGAAACATCTAAAGTACGGGATATGGGAATAAAAATTACACATCGACAACTAGGCATACGTTGCATTCTCCTCTCCCCACCGACAAACTGTCCGCAAAGCATTTAGTAATGGCGGTGGCGCCCCAGTTGTACAACTATCGAATCTTGTCAGTTCATTTTTGCCGTTAGTTTGTGTATTGTTTACATCTCACGTAAATAAAACAATTTCTGAACACTGTTTCTGTGTGGTGCTCAACAAAAAAGTGCAGTCAAGTGCTTGATCGTGTACATTTGGATTTGTGTTACCGTGTTCAACTTTTACGAGGCCAAATTACTATGTGGATTTGACAGCTACTTGGATTGTGCGTCCCTGGAATTTGTCTGCATAGGTGTAGAAGTAGAAAGTAAGTGCATATAAAACATTAGAATGGACAATAAGTATGTTCCTTCGAGTTTCTAAAATTCCGCGTCGGTTTCTAAAAGCAATCTTTACAATCGAGAGCCAAGACTGTCGTGTATGCAAAGTGCATCCCAAGGCACACCCTTCTATCAAAACATCTTGTAGATTGTTGATCGGCTCACGAGCAACTTGTCAGAATGTATGTTTACAAACAATGATTTCAAGTAATTTTTGTTCCGATTCAGAATAAAAATCGAAGGCATAAACACAAAGTTTGGAAATAAGACTTATATTCTTCCTTTCTAGACTGCGGATCATTTGGCTTTGGCTAAAATTACAAATAGGTCACTTCAAGCTCGATTTTAAAAAAGTTGGTAAAATGGAACATAAAGGAACCCTCTGTGAAACGCCTGTATGTTATTACATTTCCAAACTTTTTTAACAATCCATTATAGTGTTCTAAAAATCAAGGTGAATGAATGAAAGGACAAGATTTCCTGTGTGTGTGTTCAATGCCTATTATTAATGGTCTATTCATTCGTTCCCCCGAGTTGCTGACAGTGTTTTTTTAAGATTCATTCGTCACATACAGAGTGTTTTAAGTTTGCTTTCACTTAGCAGCATCTTATGAACATAAGCTCAAATTTAATTTGAAATGGATTTTTTTTTTCGAAAACTTTCTTAATCTATTGTTTAAATGTGAACCCTTTTAGTACCTACCTAGGTAACACAAAAGTACTAAACCTTGTTTTCAGGAGTAATACCAGGAGTGATTGAATTTTCGTGATGAGTCAGTAGATTTATTTCTGAACTTTATTAGACTATTTCACGAAGTTTCTTCATTAATTTAAATACGAACAATGTATTACAATCACAACAACAAATTATTAAAATCATCAATATTATAATGCTTTGCTTCATAATTTCATTTGAATTTACATCGAAGCGATTCATTTTGACAAATAGTTATAGGTATTTATTATTGTCGAACTGTCAAACGTATTCATTTCGTCATGGTTACGTTGTTGAAAATACCGAAGCTGATCCTCCAATCAGAATTGAAAGACAGCTGGTTTTATCGCGATAACACAAGTTGCGATTGGTCAGATTGGGTGAATTTTAAGATGAGTGAAATGAGTAAAATAGTCAATGGAAACTAGCACCTTACCATATTCAAATTGCCAAATTTGACTAATTTGAGGCCATTTGGTACAATTTTGAGGTCATTTGGTGCAATTTTGGTGATTTATCAGTTACGAGGGTGTTTCCATGAGAAGTGAGACACACTGTTTATGACCATGTATTATTGCCGGAATAACAACGTAGTCCTTTTTATTTATTTGATTATTTTTTTCGTATGATTTTCAACCAATCGGAACTTCGCCATAAAATTGACAACGGGATAGGCCGGATTTTTATGCATACCTGTCGATCCGATGGTACGAAAATGTTTTGATTGGTTGAATTGGTATGTGTGACAACAATCAAGCAATCACGACATTTTTCCATTTTTCGTACCATCGGATCGTCGGATATCGTATGCATAAAAATCCGGCCTAACCCGTTGTCAATTTTATGGCGAAGTCGTTTCACCCATTTTATGGGAAAGTAGGTGGCGAAGGCGCTGGCAGTAGTTTTCAACTTATAGGTACATAAAAAATTAGCCAAAAAATCATTTTGTAGTGGACCCAATTTTGACTTCAAACCATTCCTGATTCCACTTGAACACACACACAATTTTATCAAAATCGGTCCGGCCGTTTAGGAGGAATTCAATTTCTTATGGATGCACAGAAGATTTTTTATAAATATAAGTCTTCAAAGTATTCGGTTATACATCGATAACTTGTTACATAATTACAAAAAGTGTCAGTTTAACAGTTTATATATTATTCTGTTAAACTGACACGATTTGTAATTGTTTAGGAAGTTTGAGATGTATATAACCCTAAGATATTTTGAAGTACGAATTGTATCTGATGCGATTATTTTTTGAGTGACACATTGATAAGATAAACGTTGCAACTTTACGACGCGCTTTGTTTGTGTGAAGAAATATGAATTGGTTACAATAAAATTCAAATATTTCTAAACTGATTGGTACTATTTGTATAACGATGTATAATCAGGTAAGTATCGAAATTAAAGGAGGTAACTTAACTCAATTGGACGTTCCGATTGGTCGAAAATCATACCAAAAAAATAATCAAATAAATAAAAAGGACTACGTTGTTATTCCGGCAATAAGACATGGTCATAAACAGTGTGTCTCACTTCTCATGGAAACACCCCCGTAACTATCGTAATTTTAAATGTAGAATTGTGAAATTTGCAGAAGTGATAAATCACCAAAATTGTACCAAATGACCTCAAAATTGTACCAAATGACCTCAAATTAGTCAAATTTGGCAATTTGAATATGGTAAGGTGCTGGTTTCCATTGACTATTTTACTATTTTCAGTAATAAGGCACCATTCATGATACCCAACAAAATTGTTTTTGTGTAAAACTCTTATTAGTGACATTTTTACCCCCGTGAAACTAGCAGAACCACTTTGGAATTTTCAAATTTCCTTCAGGCCATAATTTTAGACTTATTTATTACCCTATTCTCGAATATTTTTCTCTTCAATTGTGGGAGATATCGCGGGTTCTGCTGGCTTAACGTTAAGATAACAGAACCAAATCGCTAAACGAATGTTTATGAAAAATCTGATCACCCCATAATTTTGGGCTCATTTCAGGCTCACGTTTGAACCCATCGTAGATTTTTTTTGGAAGCGTTTTTTTTAATTCATGGGTTCTGCTTTACTATTAACCTAGCAGAACCCCACCATAAAAAAAACTACCAACAAATCCAGTTGGACAATAATATTAGGCTCTATTCAGGCTAATTTATTACCCATTTATACATTTTTCATAGGTTCTTTGTCAACATTGAGCTGGCTGTACCAAAAGGCTAACTGAATCTTCTTATGAAAACTTTGATCACACCATAATTTCAGGCTCATTTTAGGCTCACGTTTGAACCCATCGCCGATTTTTTGTGATGCATTTTTGTAAAAAAATCTGGTTCTGCTAGCTTTACTGTTGAAGTATCAGAACCCCACTATAAAGAACAACTCAGAACAAATCCAGTTGGACAATAATTTAAGCTCTATTCAGGCTAATTTATTACCCAATTATATATTTTTTGCTTTTCAGTTGGAGTGGCAATCATAGGTTCTATAAGCTCAACATTGAGCTGGCTGTACCAAAAGCCTAGGCGAATAATTGTTATGAAATATTTGGTCACACTATAATTTTAGGCTCAGTTTATGCTACGTTTGAACATATCGCCGATTATTTCGAAATGTCCGTTTTTTTAATCCTGTGTTCTGCTAGCTTTACTGTTGAGCTAGCAGAACCAAACCATTAAAAACACCTTGGAACAAATCCATTCGGATGGTTATTTCAGACTCAATGCAGGCTAATTTATTACTCCATTTGTTTTACCCAACAATCAGACCCGAGCAGAAATTCGATTAAAACTATTCCTATGATTGTCGAATAATTGTCGAGAATTTATCGTGAACGAAAAAATTTTGTCGCGCTTTAGTTTTTTTTTTATATGGGGTGGCTGTGCTAGTTATCAGTGCCACTCACAAATAAACATCAAATATCATCAAACTGGTTATAAATAATTGTCGAGTAATTGTCGAAGTGTATCGTGAAAAAATTGCAAAAAAACCTTTTTTTATAGCATATGTATTCGGTTTTTTGGGATATCCTGGTTTCTTTGAAACTTTTGCAATTTTGGCAATAGTGCATTCATAAAATGAGCTTTTACGTATTTTTCGTGACATTATTGAAAGAAATGAAGTTGTTGATGGAACCTCTCATTTTCCAGAAGCAGAAAAAACTACTTTTATGAAGATTTTTACTTTCTACAAGTTTGTTCCTATACATTATATCGAAATTTCCAACCCCTTCCAAGTTCCCGGAAATTATCCCCACTTTCCATAGGTGTTCGCGTGCTGAAATTGTTTTTCTTAAAGTACTCCTCAAGAACTACCTATGTGCCAAAAATCATTCCTATTGGATTTAGTGCCAGGTTAAACCCACTGGACCTTGTGCTATTGTTGTCGCATTTAATTTTCTGTCGCCTAGCTACAATCGTGAAAAAGTGCACATTCTTTTCATGCTTTTCCAGAAAATAATGAAATCGTATTTTACTTTACTTACTTTAGGCACACTAACTACTCAACAACGTGGACAAGAAAAAATATTTTCAATGCTATAGTGTTGACAAAATATTTCCTCCAGATATGCTAAAAAGAGTTTCACTGAAGTTTCTTTCAACGTTTTTAATTCTACACCATCTGATAAGATCAGATCACCAGCTGATAAATTAGATTTTTTCGGTAGGTAATGATTCAAGTACAGTTCTACAAACCTAGCTGAACATGTGAAATTGCGCGTACGTTCATGTTAAGTGGGTTATTACTGGATATATTACGGACTATAATCCGTTGTGTGACGAGTCATGTTTCCAGGGTTTCCGCTATTTTAATAGAACTGTATAGTTTTTTTTTCAGGCCCTCCAAATCGATAGGAACACACAATTCATCACTGTTATTATTATTCATTATGCGAGAAGAATATTAAATAAACACTAACAAGAACTTTCAATAAAAAGCGTGATTCGGCGTCAACTATAATACGGCCACTTCACAGCAAATGCGATAATAATTGTAGAAACGTCAAATAGTAAGTAGATTATTTTATTAAGAGTAAAAGCGGCAGCTGAAGGTGCGTATTCACTAGAGCATTCGTTCCGCATGAGCACCGAATGAGCACCGAACGAGCAAATGCTTGAATAGTGTGGAAACTGATTTGAGCACGAACAAAATGCGTGTTTACATTACGCAGCATGAGACAGCCTGAGCTTGAACCGAGCAGCACATGTGCGAAGCCGAACGTTCATTTGCCGAATGTACGAACGTAGTGAGGCAAATAATTCACAATAATTTACACCGAAGAAAATATACGATTTAGGGCCGGTTTTTCCATGTTCAGTCAAAGTCTGTGCTACGTGACTAATGGTTAGAATGTGAGTTTATTCCTTTATGTTAACAGATGTAACGTTCATTCTAACCACTAGTCAAATTTAGCCGTCAGTCAAACTACGCTAACAGGATATTGAAAAACCGGCCCTAAATTCGCAAACGTACTCAGATAAATGAAAAATTGGTAAAGATCGAGAGTGAAGCCAAGTAAGTAAATGAACAAAATTATCAGGACGCTTTGTAAGTAATCAATTCACATCAACGCTTATAATCAAACTTCACGCGTCAGTATCGGAATTTGTATTGAAATTTTCGAAAATGTTTATCAATTTAACATTTTGACTGGAAGCAGCAGTCCGTGGTGCAAAATGAACACGATAATATCTCATTTATTGCGCCAAGGTTCATGTTGAGTGCCTTTTCACTTAATATATCACGGACTTATAGTCCGTTGTACGACGAATGCGCATTATGGGCATGCATGCTTTCACGGTTTCAGCTATGTCAGTTACAACTGCACCCTTCCAGAAATTGCTGAAGCAGTGAGAGAGACAATTTAAAATGTACAGCCAACGAAATCTGGTGCGGTTTACGAAGCGTCTCACAATAGATTTCTAGAATGGTGTTCTCAAAAAAATGTTGGAGTTTCATCTTTGGGGTTCATTTATCTAAGCATTCCAAGATAATTCTAATATTGGTGAAAGTGCAAATTCCCAGTAGAACTTTTCGTCGGTGGCCAAAAGTTAACCTTCATTGAAATATTACATCTATTTTATTATCAAAGTAGGGCGTTTATACAAAAAAACTTTGTAATACCTATAATATTTGTATTGAGAGTAAATTTTAACACTTATATAATAAAAAGTATCTGTTTTTAATTTTGTGTAGAGTTACTTATTACATCATGATCAGGCCCTTGATATAAATAGCAGTTCTCACCCTGACCTATCATTAGCAGCATTTTGAAGATAGTCGATGGGATGACGCGTCTGCTTTGTGTTCTAGAATATTGATTAGCGAAACTTGTAAATAAGTTTGTTTTTCAGAACCGAAATAAAGAATAAAAATAATATTAGTTTCTTTCCGAACTTGTTTTTTTTTGCATAATTTCATAAAGTCTAGACATTCGCCTTCTATAAACCGGTTGTTGTTGGTTAAAACGTCAAATCGTTATGTCACTTAATTTGCATTAGGTAGAATTTATTGGTTAGTTTCCCTTTATCCGTAAAAGTCGACATCGTTTTTGGGTAGGTAAGTATTCCGTTTAAACAAAAATTGTATTGACTTACCAAAACCACTTATTTTTCTTTGTTTTCAGGGTTATTATCTACTTATTGTCCTTTTATAGTTATTTATTGAATGTATGTCTTATTACCTCTGTATAGCCATATATAAAACATAAAAGAAACACATGGTGTTTCCTTTTCTTGAGTGTTTTAATTATATGCGACTTGAAAACCGGTGTGAAAACAGCAACCAAAGATCAAAGATCAGCCCGGAATTAACCAAACATTGTGACCAGTGGCGTACCTATAAAATTTGAAAATAAATTTAGGGCCGGTATTTTCATTTATAAATGATGCCCCTGATAACTGTATCTTTCAGACATTTATTTCTACCTAAGTTTATCTGAGACTTTTCTTGTGACGAGAAAAAACCGGCTTTTAAGACGGCGGCGATAACCTAAATTTCAAACACCAGAATTGAATTTTTCACGACCCTATACAATAGATTTTGAAGTAAAAATCATAGGGAAATATTGTTCGGAATCGAATTTTGATCCAGAAATTCAAATCAATTTAATTTTTCAATTTTTTTCCATTTTCTCATTTTCGCCCTATACGACATTAGGAATAATTTGCTACACGGATGATATATTGTTAGATATGATGATATCACGTGTATTATGGATACTTTCTTATACCCTATTGCGTACAATTTGAGCGTATGTGCTCGCATTGGCAACGCTGCATGGGGCAAACCAGCTGAACTTGCGCCATCTTTCCATCAATCTAAACTATCAACATCTTTGGATTTGAGACAACACTTGGTTGGTTTGGTGTCACTTGTTCACATGGGCGTTTTTCACGGCAAAAAATCTATAAGTAAGGTTCTTGCAGAAATGAACGGCATGAATTCAGGCGTTTGTGAAGTAATGTATAAACATCACTTGATGAGAAATTTGCTCTTGAACAAAATAAGACTAATATAATGACAAATAAATTTGTTCATTTAAAATCTGAAATAAATGAATCCGTCGTAAATAAAGTAGAGTATACTACTCGCAATTATTATATTAGAAGAGTAAAAATATGGTTATATCTTAATTGCGAACACCCAGATTGAGAATATGTCTCGATTGCGATCACTTTGTAATTGATGGTTCGGGTAAGAAAGGTTGGGGTGTAGTAGACTGTAAATTGCGGACACAAATACATTATTTAAAATTGTAATTTTTAGGTTCATTTCTTTATCAGGAAATCCAGTCCAGGGTTTAAATTATTTGAATCCAAGAAAAAAGGAGGAATTATTTAGAATAATTGAACCAGAACGAACTAACCTTAAGTAGACATTTGAGTGCGTGGAAATTGATTATTGAACACATACATGTTAATTGGGTGTATGAAACAAGAAGGAAAATCATGAATTATTGTCATTAGAATATCGATATACTCCAGTCCCGCTCCAATTTTTTCTGTTCGCAATTTCACTGATCAAGAGGTGTTCGCAATCTGGGTTTTCGCAATCGAGAAGCCACCAAAAAATACATTATCAGGTATCTGTACATTTGCGGCCTCGGTATCATCCCATCTCGAGTATTTTAAAATTTCAAGTGAAAACTGTGCCATCTCGAGTATACAGTGTGACCCATTTAAGATGGAAGCACCCTTCTGAAACTTACATTTTTCAACCGATTGGAATGATTTTTTTTTCGTTAGGTAGACATTCAAAAAGTCCACCAGGACACCAAATTTCATGAATAAATCTCCTTTTCCAGGGCCAACTTATCTTATTTTTCTAGGGAAAAAATCTAAAAAAATTACTAGCGATTTGTTTATAAAAAATCTGACTACACCATTGGATTCGCGACATTTTCAAATGGTTCATAGTGAATTACATTGAAATGCGACAATGAATAAAAAAGGGCATGAAATTTGAAAAATATGCTGTTTAATTAACCCACCAATTCAATTTCGGACCTTCAATCGAAACTTTGACTAGACCACTGGATTGAGGGTGTCTCGAAATATTACTGACTATAATTTTATTGAAATTTGTTGATAAATAAAAATCATGAGATAAAATGACATTTTCGTGAAATTCCATTTACTTATTTCTCAAATTTTGTTATCTTATGATTTTTTTATTTATGAACAGATCTCGATGAAATTTTGATCAGTGATATATTCAGACCTCCTGAATACAGTGGTGTATTCCGAATTACGATAAAAGTTTTTTTATTGATTGACGCATTTCAACGTAATTTACATATGGACCATTTGAAAATGTCGCGAATCCAGTGGTGTAGTCAGATTTTTTATAAAAAAATCGGTAGTTATTTTTTTAGATTTTTTACCTTGAAAAATAAGATAAGTTGGCCCTGGAAATGGAGATTTATTGATGAAATTTGGTGTCCTAGTGGATTTTTTGAATATCTACCTGACAAAAAAAAAAGCATTCCAATCAGTTGAAAAATGTAAGTTTTAGAAGGGTGCTTCGATCTTAAATGGGTGAATTTCTACCTGTTTCTTATTAGGTTCATTTCGATTGAGTATCGTCTTAAATAAGGGCACCTTTTAAGATATACATACATAATAGAAAACTTAGAGCACCATACGAATGACCACTGAATTAATATAACGCCAATTCAATTTTTCCACGCACTCAAATGTCTACGTAAGATTAGTTCGTTCTTGTTCGATCATACTAAATAATTACTCCTCCCATAATGCATGTATTCCATTTCCACGCACTCTAATGTCTACGTTATCGGGGTTGGCACGATCAAATCATGATTTTAATCGCGATTTAAATCAAATGATTTTTTCTATCAAAATCAGTGATTTAATCAATTGTGTTCATTTTTATTTTCTTTCTTAAAGACATCTGATAAATCAATATCATTATTATAATAAACAAAATGACGTCCTTCAAAAAATAGCAACAATGTGGGAAAAGTGGCGCGCGATTTGAATGTCTCATTTGATAAAAATAGGTTATTTTTTCATGAGTTTACTTCATTTATTTTTGTTAGCTACATATATTAAATAGCCGCGGTTAATTAACTTAAATTACTACGTTTTATGCAAAAACAAAGGTAAACTGTATGATAAAATAAAAAAATTAACAAAAATCATGAATAATTAGAATTTTTTCCCTTTCCTAATTTTTCGAATAATGATAAAATTCAACTGCGTTGTGTGACACATTTGAGTTTGGACCTCGCTCTCTCTGCAATCTTCTGTTCTGGTCAGAACAGACTAAAAAAATTCCCCTCACAAAATTTATGTCTTAGGGTTAGAAAAGTAAAAAATACATTATCAGGTAGATGTAATATTATTATCAATTGTCTCACTTGAATTTTATCATTAATCGAAAAATTCGGCGTCGCAAATCTGTCTCGGATTCGTGAAAGTGTTAGGATTTTTTTCTTAATTTGATTTCTTGGTGTTGGCATAGATTAACCCAATCTGTGGTGTTATGTCATGAACAAACTCAGCTAAGTATTATACATGGCATGATTATTCCATAATTTTTTGTGAATTTGATAGAGTTTGTTGAATTTGATAGAGTTTGTTGAATTTGGTAAATTCCAATGTAAATTCAACCCTTATTTTGAAAAACGTAATTTCTCACAAAATTTTTGGTACCAAAATAAAAATAATTCACCGATGCTGTTCGGCTAGTATATCATTTCATGTGGAAAGATTTGGCTTTGAGATATAGGGTATACCTAATCTGTGATATAGGGCTGTAAATTGTTTTCAGTCTTCAATTTTCAATAATGAATTTCTAATGAATTATTCGGTTGTATCATAAAAGAATTCACGCAATATTGCAAAACATTTAGTTCGCTTGGGGAACCATTGGTAGGAATATGGCATTTTCAAAAGGTTTATTTCGTGTGAAAATGATCAATTTCCGTAGGGATCCAAGTGTGAATTTTTCAATCCTTCCATTTTTAATATAACTTTCTGAAAGTGACTTGGCTCTAGCATAATAACTATTTATATAGCAAGTTGTCAAATGAGCGTGTTTTTTTTCACTAGACGTGGATATTGAAACACGAGCGTAGCGGGTGGTCCAACACGTCGAGTGCAAAAAACTTGCCATTTTGTAATGTGTTATATACAAGTCTTTTTCTAATTTCTTTGGAATCTTCATTCGTTTAATATAATTGATTACACTGAATATAGGCATTGGGTAATATTCATTTTAAATTGCATCACACGAGTCTCGAATGATGGTTGTGATTATGTTGCCGAATATAGTCGGTAGCGGAGACACTGGATATCTAACTGCAGTCGACAAGTTATCATGATTAAATTATCCATCAGACTTTCGATCAAATGTTTTATTTTCTGCTTATTTATTTCTCCAAAATTTGCACCAAAACAAAAATAGTGATTCTGTTAGGTACTGAAATAGTTCCTAATTATTATATTAAAGCTGTCACAGATTAGGTAATTTTGAATATAAATAATATCGAATAAAGCTGAACCAACGATTTCCATATTCACACTTATGAACTCTCATATTCACACTTGTATAAATATGACCGTCCTTTTTTTTAAAAATTCAAAATTTAAACAAAAAGTCGCCATAAAGAAACAAAATTACAAAATCATATATAGGCAGTCAATTTTATGTTTTACAAAACGTACAATTGATAACTTTATACTGTAATATTTGTATTATTCCTAATAAAATATCGTGTTGGTCGCTTTTATCTCACTCTGAATACTCATTTTCCAGAACGCTATCAAAAGAATGTCCCACTAAGCTATTCTTATGAAAGAATTTCGTTTACCATTTATGTGTTACTTCCTCTCGGGGTCAAACTTCGATAAGACTGGAATTTGAAAAGGGAGATTAGTCGGAATTATTGGCCTTCATGTTGGGACTATTGAATGGTGGATTAGGAATATCAATATTTAACCTTTTTCAGAGATGCTCTACCTGCCTAATACGATGGGAATTTTCAGGGTATAACCTCCTTCTTGTATATTATGAAAACCGAGATGAAAACTGTTGATTGAAAGCTGGTTGAAAGCTGGTGAAAATATTTCAGTTTCATTAGAATTGTTCTGGACTTCCATTGTCTAAAAACAAAGAAAAAAAGAGTCACGACGGCGACGTTTCGGCTATTAACGTCTATACCCTTATCAAGTGTGAAAATTTGCTGCTGATTAAATATGGAAAAATGGAGTGAAAAGGGTCATCTGGACGAGCTGACTCGACATGTTTATGGTAAACTACTCGAAGTGGCTTTCAGAAATTGTGTGTAGAGGAGTTTTCTCGAGTTTTCTTTCGTTTCAGCTGGAATATTTTCATTTTGCTGCAACTTTCGGTTGTATATACCGGAAATGGACTGCAACTTCATTATTTCGCATGACAAGCCACAATTTTTGTTAATATTTTGTGATCTACGCTAAATTTTAATTTGATTTCATATAAAACATATGTTCAGAAGTGTTATTTTTGAGTTATTTCAGTTTTTTCGAAACCATATTAGCCCCTCAGCCCGCTGCCAATAAGTGTAATTATTTTATAGCGTATGCACTCTAGGGTTTTGGCAGTTATGAACATAATGATCAATAAACAAGCGAAATTAGCGCGCACCCGTGGGTCAAACATATTTGAGAGCATATGGTGACTCTTAGGACCCACGTAACAAGTATTCCGATCGGTTTCCGTCGGATTTTTATTCGATGAAATATTGTTTGGGATGCTTGGCATACGCTAAACACCACTTGATAACAGCACTCCCACTATCGGACTCGTCGTGTTACCAAACAATTTGCCAAATTGCTTGGTGGGCAAAATTGCTTGGTAACACCACGAGCCACGAGAAATTTGCCAAATAGGGCAAGTGATGTTTAGTAGGTAAGCTTAAGCCGGCTTAAGCTTAGTGGGTCCTAAGTGTCACATGCCCTCAAATGTGTTTGACCTACGGGTGCTCGCTAATTTTGCTTGTTTATTTATCATTATATTCGTAACTACCAAACCTCTAGAGAGCATGCTTTATAAAATGATTACACTTTTTGACATGGGGGCAAGTATTTTCCGGATTCACATATAGATGAGACCTATAGCTTTATTCCAAAGTTTTGATTGGAAAATTTATTCAGGGTGCTCAGAAATATGTGCTGAAGTTTGTTATCACGAAAACCATAAAAACTCGGAAATTTAAATTTTTTTGAAATGGCTACCCCATTTTTTCATTTCAACAGTGGATTCTGCTCTGAAAAGTAATGTGAATTTGTGATAACATCCCTATATCTGAAATGAACGGTTTTTATACAAACTTGAAAAAACTCCATCTTGGATCTGAAATTATTTTTTCATGGTGTACTGTATTCTACTAGTCATTTCATCTGATACCCATATTGAGGGTGTTGGAAAGGAATATGTGATCCGTTATTTTGTGTTGGCGGCCATCTTGGATTTGAAATGATATTAAATAAACATAATTGTATTGTCATCAGAACTGCTAACAAGTACTGAATATAATAACCGCGTTCGGTATTTACGTCGGACTGATCGGATTAATCTGTATAGTTCGTTTATTGCAAGCGATTGTAGGGGAGGTAAATCTTGATCGTTCGGTTTTTCAAATCCGTTCTGTCAGAGATTGATCTTTTTGCTCGGAGAATTTCGGCAGATCAATGCGAATAATTTGAAAGTGTGAGGTTATATTTATGTTAGATTGATGATTGTTACCATTGGTTTGATGTTGAAAGTTCAAATCGAAATGAAAAAATGATCTTGAAATAGCCACAGTTCAAATTTCGAAGTTGAAGATTGTTTTACAAAAAAATACAATTCAAATTTAAATGTTATAGGCTAACAACATTCTGTCAAAGTCAATCCCACGCTAATCTCGTCCGTTTCTTTCGTTTATTACCGACTGATTCGATTAATTTGTGGCCACGTGACTAAAGTCTGCTGTAATCTACGATCATATTACCGAACTCGACTAATGTATGAAATAAATTTTTCAATTTGAATGACTTTTAATGACAAACTGCTTCCCTTGTGTACATAAAAATTGCTATCGTCAACATGTAGGTAACTATGAAAAGTAATAATTTGAAATCAAAATAAATATACGAGGGACATAATAGGTGTGTACCAAATTTCAGATCAATTGGTCAACAGGAAAGGAGTTAAGTTTCAATTACTAAAGTTTACTCAAGGAATAACAAACAGGGCAAGCTGAATTAAACCGTTGAAAAATTATCTAAAACAGGAGCGTGGGTACTAATATAGGTTAACCAATAGAGGACTTTTTCGTTACGAAAATACTAGTAAAAAATCGACTATTGCATCACACAATAGACAGCTCGATAGAGAGTCTGTAGTTATGTTTTGGCAACTGTTATTGATTAATTTGTTATAAACAATTGGATATAAAACGTGTTTTGTTTAGGAAGTGGGTAAAATTCAATTACCAAATTTGACCCAAAAAACAACAACAAACATGGCAAGCTATAAACCGTTTAAAAACCAAATGTATCAAACTGCAATGGACGCACGCAAAGTTCATGAGGCCTATCTTTTCATTCCTATAGTATATTATGTAGCAAGTGTTATAAAACATTTTCTATTTCTACGAACTCCTATTAAAACAAGGAAACGAATAGTTATTTACCTAACAAGTGCGGAAAGTAGTACTTTTCCGCACGCGACGGCATGGAGTGGAGTTCGGGCAAGCCGTTAAATACTACAAAAATACACAACTTGAATGTCTTCAAAGAAATTATCAGGAACGATGGATAATCTAACTACAAAAGTTTCTTTCAGCCGCAGATGATTCCACAAGTGATTTTATGAACATTTTAAATAAAAATCAATATATGTAAATATAGGTAATATTTCTTCTTGAAGTAAAATGGGGGATTCAAGTGTTTCTGTGTTGAGGTTACGATGAAACAAAAAAATCCGATTCTTTTCATTTTATTCTTTGATATACCCTGGAAGTACAAAGTGTTAGTGAGAGGTGAACATATGTTAAAGTGATCTCGATCAACTAGTGAACAAGCCTTAGGTCGGATTTTCATGCATACGATATCCGATGATCCGATGGTATACGAAAATGTTCTGATTGGTTAAATTGTTTTCCGAAAATCGTATGGTTTCTAACCTCACTTTTCCCGTTTTTCTAATTGTTATTCCAAATCAATCCAAAATGAATACAATAGAAATTAATCTATATTCTAAAACAATATAAAATATTCTATGTCAAGTCGAATGTCAACTGTCAAATTTTGGACGATTTGAAACACTCATGAAAATTGCAAAATATTTCATACGAACGTCAACGTTTCAACGTTTCAACGTCATTTCTGATATCGGATTGTCGAATATCGTATGCATGAAAATCCGGCCTTATGATGGAAATTTTAACCAGGAATGTCACTTGATAACTTCCTCGACTGTCACCTGGATTAATGACAAAGCACATTCAGATTGATGACGTTTCTAACCTTCATCACATCCAATCTGACATCGATATCAATCATATCCGCCCCAGTTTTTTTATGCGAAAATTGAAGTATCCTCTTTTTATAGGTGAATTAAAAATCCACCAACCGAAACATATCTCGAGCTGACTAGAATGAGAAGTTTCGAATCGGCGAAAATGACGCGGTAAAGAACAAAATTTGAAGTATGAGCGGAGCTGTGCCATCTGGGCTAATTCAACAGCCTAACACGCTCCATCTGAAGCTGAAGTTAACATGTAGGGATAACGTCCCTTTGGTGCACGGCAGATCCAACACTTCCCTGAATGTCAAAACCAGGTTGAGCAATCACCAGAGGAATCTGAGTCTCGATTTCAGGTGAGTTTCCTAGCACAATATTCTGTATATGTATATTTGTTCTGATATTTTTATGCTAGTGTTACTCGGATATATTTTTCATTCAGTTATAATAATGTAAAACAAAGAGTAATGACATATGAGTAAAGGTAAGTTTAGTGGACTTAGTGGAAAAATATATGCTGCATTTCAAATTTCAGTAGGTATAATAATCAAAATCGTTTTAGAACAGAAACCACTTGTTCAAAACATCTGAAACAATTTGAAACTAAGGAAGTTCAGATATACAGTGAGTTTCAAAAAGTTTGCACCGTATGGAAAACTATTTTATTATCGATTTGTCAGAAAATTTTATTCTTCATAAAAATTGGTGCATTGTGGAATACTTGTATCGACATTGTAAATTTCGAAATGGTGTACAGGAGAGAACAAAAAATAGAAAATTTGCTCAAGTGTAAACCACACTTATTTTTTACATTATCGAAAAAGTTTATTTAGAAAAGTTGTTTCGAATCAAAACCAACATTGAAAATTGAATTCACATCCACCTTCCTCAAGAAAAATAAAAAAATCTATTTTTTATGATTAAAGTCATCGAAAAGTTGCAGATTTTCATTATTTAATCGTACGCCGTTAATTGATTGATGTATTGAATAATTTTCTTCCTTAAAATCACACTGATTGTTATTATGGACATACAGAGTGGAATATCAAATTTGCTACAAAAAACTCAATTCAAAAAACGTCGATATTCTAGTACAAAAGATAAATTGGACCAAATTTTGCATCAAGATATCATTATAGGAACAAAAGGGAGGCGCCTTATGTGCATACGAGATACTAGTATTGTTTATGGAGCTAGAACTATGGCTGTTATTCCAAATCTGAATATCGTTTGCAATTCCAAACAACTTTTCTAAATAAACTTTTCTGCTAAGGTCGAAAATAAGGGTAGTAGTAAGTAGTACTCTTAATCAAAATTCCTATTTTTTGTTCTTTCCTGTACACCGTTTAGAAATTTAAAATTTTGAAGACTTAAATACAATTTTTTTGCAACTCACCAATTTTTATGAAGAATAAAATTTTCTGACAAATGCATAATAAAAAAGTTTCCTATATGGTGCAAACTTTTTTAAACTCACTGTATATTGCTATAGTTAAACCAGCCCTGGACACCCGAAAAAGTTTTTCTGAACATGTGGTTCCTTTTCTCAAGCGATTCTGAATGTCCGAAAGATTTTAAATCGTACGGAAATGTATAACTTTCAAAACGAAAAATGGTTCGGAAAAGTTACTTTTCCGCACGCTCGTAGAAAAAATTGATATTCTATACATAAAGAATTGACGACACTACTTGACGGAAGAGTGAAAAATGGATTATATAATATTCCCAAAAAAAAACTATACAATAGATAATTCGTCAGCAAGTATGCAACAGAAAACAACTACTGCCCCCTGCAACCTTTGAATTATATCTGTTTCATACTTGGAACCTAGAAATGGCGCTGAATATATATACTTCACAATTTATTTTAAGAATTCCCATCAAAATAAACGCTGAAAGTGTTTTTTGATTTGATTGGGAACTAGCCTTCGCTGATGATAGCCCAGTACCATGAAACCGGTACGTAGGTGTTCCCCATTTAAATCGAAAAATAAGTTCAGCTATGAATATAAAAAGCATTTGCGAAATTGTTCTTTCAGAAAACTGTTTCAGGTATCAAACAGATTTAATTCAAGGGTCGTAGGGGCAGTAGTTGTTTTCTGTTGAATACTTGCCGATGAATTACGTATTGTATAGGTTTTTTTGCGGAATATTGGATAACATAATCCATTTTTCATTATTAATTAATGGTATTCCATCAAGTAGTGTCTTCAATTCTTCATGTATTCTTGATGTATTTTTGATGAATATTTTGCATTACCGGTTTTGCATCGCTTCTTTGTTATCCCAGTCGCCATAAAAAATAATCTAGAAGATTAAGGTCAGACCTTATCATTTGCAATATATCTGACGTCGTCTGAAGTATTTGTTAAGTAGGTACTGGATCACTGCGGCAACGTTATTATGAAAAATGATTTCGCTTCTTCTCGCAAGAGATATATTTTATCCAAGAAGCCATTTTCGGTTTCATAACGAATATGCAGATTAATTACCCCATTTACATTTTCCTCATAAACATATTGATTTATTAAATTAAAGAGGACACCCAACAGATGCACAGAGAGGGTTACATGCCATCTCGAGTATTTTAAATTTCGAGTAAAAATCTTAAAAAAACACTGGGAAAAAATGAGGAGTAATTATTTAGTCTGATATAACCAGAACGAGCTAACCTCACGTAAACATTTGAGTGCGTGGAAACTAAATACAAATACACACATTTTGTGACAAGTAATTATTTAGTATAATCGAACCAGAACGAACTAACCTTAGTTAGACATTAGAGTGCGTAGAAATTTAATATATATATATATATTTTGGATTTTTGGCAGGAGTAATTATTTAGTATGATCGAACCAGAACGAACTAATCTTACGTAGACATTTGAGTGCGTGGAAAAATTGAATTGGCATTATATTAATTCAGTGTTCATTAGTATGGTGCTTTGAGTTTTCTATTATGTATTTATATCTTAATGGATACCCTTATTTAAGACGATATTCGAAATGAACCTAACAGTTAGAAAATCACCTATACTCGAGATGGCACAGTTTTTTCTTGAAATTTCAAAATACTCGAGATGGTGGTATCATCCCATCTCGGGATGGGATGATACTAGGACTAGGGATACTAGGGATCGACCGATATAGAAATTTTAGCCGATACTGATAATCGGCCGATACCGATATTTCAAATACCGATATATCGGCCAATTTAACAACAAAATAACAATTTTTAAAAACAATGATCATTTTAAGTTGTGCCTTATTTTAGTTGTTTAAAGTGTAGAATAGAGTAGAGGTCAAAGTGTTTATAATATGATCAAATTGTATTTCTACCAAGAAAGTTTTGGGGTGGTTTGATTACTTCCATTCTCAATGTGTTTTGGGGTGCTGAATCCGAATCTGAGGTTTGCTAACACATTTTCGTAACGGAAGGAGCATTGAAAAAAATCCAAAAAAAAAATAAAAAATCTCTTTCTTCTGCGGTTTATTTCCTACAAATTTTACTATACAAGTTTTTTTCTATGGCGAACCGTTCGTACTCAAGGACTACTTGTAAATTGGCCTATTTCAGCTGACTGGGGAAAATCCCACTTTTTCACTACAAAACTCTAATTTATTATTGAAGTTTATTAGCATATTCTCCCCAGTTCTCTGCGCATACCTTATTTACGTCATATAGTAAAGATACTTTCACTTATTCAAAAATTACAAACAAGTTATTTAATGAGGTCCGAAATCGAACAAAACTTGAAATTCAAACAAAAACCTTATTTTATTCATTTTTTATTTCTAGCTAAAGAATACTAAGTTGTTTTTACGTTACATATATTTTATTGCAAATATTTATTTTTGATGAAAGTTTTTTGACAATAAAAAAGTGAATCGGTCCATCGGCTTTTGGTATCGGCCGATACGACTATCGGCCAAAAAGGCCGATATAACCGATAGGCCGATAAAAATATCGGTATCGGTCGATCCCTAGATGATACCACAGAGAGCACGTCCTATACAAAGTAAATTAATAAATTTTGACAATTCATATTATGCTGGTCGTTATACTCTATTTCAAGAATAAGAAAACTTCAATAAAATAATAATAATATAATAAATATAATAATAATATAATGTAATATAATAATTAAATTATACAACATACTTGTCTTGTTCGCAACTATAGCATAAAATGAAATTAACGTGTATCAAAATTTTTCAATGCCAACATCAGAGTCACAATTATTAATATTAGTACAGCTCCCAGAGAAAAAAATCACCAAAACTGTAAAAAAAATTGAAACTCTTTGAAATTTGGCATGGAAGTAGTATTTTAGACAAGAAAGAGATAACTGATGAGTTCCCCCGCCTCAGCGGTCGATGGGCCTAGAAAACGCGATCTGAAATAATTCTCCGCGCTTTTCCGGCTTTATCTCGGAAAATTCGATGATTTCGAGAAAATCCCAAGAGAGCAAAATTGAAGCCCATCAAAATTTCCACAAAAAAGGTTGAGGTTTTTTGAGAAAATGAACAAGTTCGCCGAAAATTGCGATAAAATGCAGAGTCACAGATCATTACTCGAACCCCCGGAATTTTCAACTCCGAGGAACGTTTTTAATATTCTCAGACAGATAACTCAGGATCTACTGAACGGATTTTTAAAAATCAAAATGAGTTTTGAAGGGGAAGTTCTGAGCTTTCAAGATTTTCTATTCAGATATAGATATGTACTACTGTATAGCAAATTAACATGATAGTTGAGAAACAAAAATCTATTTTCGAGTGTATTATAATAAAAGGCTGTAGGTTATAAAGGATGCTGTATCTCATGCTCTTCTTCAAGGATGTTGAAGTTAATATCTTGTACTTTGATCCCTGCATAATCAAAATCTCACAAATTACTTACTTTGCAAACCCAGCCATTTCAAATTTTCAGTAATCCGTAACAGTTTTTTAGGTTACAATTTTTTCAAATTCCGAGTGGCTTTTCAGTGCGAAGGAGGTTCCCGAAAATTCTAAAAAAAATTGAGAATTAGGACAATACCTCAAAGTTTTGAAATCGCTGAATATTCCGAGAATTTAAATATTATTTCGTAGTTTCGGGTAAATTTGGTACTTTTTCTTATTTTCAAGATTATTCTCTATATACTACTCTTTGGGGAATACTGCCAGTCGGAATTGAAAGCCTACTTGTTGCTCTTTTGATTACCATATAGTGAGATGTGCCCATATTCTTTCCTCTATAAAAGGCAGGTGCTTCTTTTCAATGCCTCGCATGCCTCGCGGAACTGATTTTCAAAGAGCTTTCGGAACGCGGCTCTACGCATGCTGGTGATGCAGCAGCAGTAGACTGTGTTAAGTTGGAGAGAATGAGGATTGGTCGTTCTAATTCAAGTGTACATTTTCAACTAAAGTTTTGTAACATAATTACACTTATCTTGAAATCCAACGTGGAAACTTTAGCAAATAAGGTAAGGATATTTTATCAACTCTTGTAAGTTGGAAATGTGAAACGTCAGTTTCCATTGATCAATCGTATAAATATGTAAATGAGTTCTTTGTTTTGGTCACTGAAAATGGTGAATTTTTTTATACCTAATAGTACAATACGTATTAACTTTGACACGTAACAAAAGATGAAGAATAATTATATAAATATGTATTTTGTTACATCATTTTTAATGTATTTAACAAATAAAATTTATTTTCATAACCCTTTTTTATTCGAAATATTATTTTATGGGCTTTTTGACATCGAACACCCCATACTCACTACCTTCTTAAATATTCAATTGTTCTTGCGGAAATTCTCACTTGATCTCAAATATCTTGCAGTGGACGAACAGAATTGCTCATATCTAAAAAAATGCATCGCATGGCACTTGGGAAATTCATTATACACTCCAGTTGCACTCTTCCTTTCAATTTTCAAAATTTGACCCTTTAACCTTTAAAATATGCTCAGAGTCAATTTCAAGTAATAAAATTTTATGAAAAATTAGGGGCATGACCCGAGGCATGACCTTAGGAACTCCTTAATGTCTGAAAATATTACTGTATTTTATTAGTTCTTACACAGAAGTTGGTTTTTTGGACAACCAAAAAAAAATTTTTTTCTTCGCGTTTTTCCGGCGAAACCCTTGATTTTCTTGAAAAAACTCAAAAGACTTTTTTTGTGATAAATTCAATGTACTTCAATTTTGATTTTTCAATATTTTCTCAAAATCCTTATATTTTCCGAGATAATGCCGGAAAAGCGCGGAAAATGACTTGAGATCGCGTTTTCCAGGTCCATCGACCGCTGAGGCGGGGGAACTCAGCAGTTATCTCTTTCTTGTCTAAAATACTACTTCCATGCCAAATTTCAAAGAGTTTCAATTTTTTTTACAGTTTTAGTGATTTTTTTCTCTGGGGGCTGTACTATATCGTGAGAGTCTAACTAGAGGGAAGAATTACAATGATATTTCGTTGAGGAAGTTGAAGGATAGAACGCTAGTCGATTTCGTGAATTATGAGGATTACAATTCAGTGATAATTGTTGCAAGCATGAGCCAGAGGTGGCCAGAGTCAATAAGATTATTAACATGTTTGAATACAAAGGATGAGTTATTCTACTCTCTTGTACTAGTTCCTATTTATAAAAATTAGTATTAGCTTCATAACTGAAATAGTGTCGAAAACATCTGTAAAGTTGATATGAAAACAAATTTCCGAAGAACCCATTAATAATAACGAAGATACTCTATTTTACAACTTTATTCATTGTAATAGATATAAAATAAAATCTGACGTCTGCAATAAAATATAACTTAATTGAAAATGTATCAGTTACCAGTTTTCTAACATAGTAAATAATGATAAATGTCTGGTTCGAATCCTATTTGGTAAACTTTTAATCAAGTTATAATTTTTCTAGCAAGTATGCAGCTAATTCATTCTAGTCATGTTCTCCAAAACTAAATCCCGAAGCCATTGAAATGTAAAATAATGTTTTCTGTTTCAAGGATAACGGCTGCGTAAAAATTATTTCTGTGTCCGATTTTATAGGAAGTTTTTATGCCACAGAATATACGTAATGAACTGTGATTTATTTATAGGTCAACTAATAGATAAAAAAGTAATTTTTTTCTACAGTGCAAACGAAAATAGTCTCCATTCTACGCTAATATAGCTATTAACCGGCATAGAATTGTGAGATGAAATGATATCATTCAAACCAGTTTTTTCAATAAGAATATCATTCATAGGTATTAGTATAGTCATTAGAATTATTTAATGAAAAATATCCTCGCAAATTAACAACCGTACACGCGTTATGCCATTTTTGTTCATACCATGTTTACCGAGTCATTTTTGTTAATCGCTCGTTCGAAAGAAATTGATACGAGTGGAAATAATGTAATTTGTGCTCTAAAGAAAATTGTATTTGCGTCAATGTTTTGGTTGATTTTCGGGTTTTGCTGTGGTCTTTGGTTAAAATCTCCGAACTTTTCGACTGCGACTGCGGCAGTCATTTTCAGTAGCTTGGTCGAAGTACTTTTTGCGTATCAACTGAAACCCAGGCTCTCGTTCCTGGCACGCCATTTATGATCCTGACATTACTTGTTTTGGAGCCTTTTAGTGTTGTGTGCTAGATCTTTGGTAGGTATGTTCTCCCCTGCCTTCTGTTGGTGCTTTTGTATTTCTATGGATTCTACATACATTCTGGTTGGATAATGATTCGACCTTGCTAGCATTTCGTTGTTTTCTGGTGGGATATTTGTTATTATATTAGTTCACTAATTCACTTCAAAAAATCCGTTCAATCAAACGAAAACAGAATTGTTTTTGTTTAGTGTCGTAAAATTAACCAAAATCTTACCTTAAAAGCCCGTAATCTCAACGGATGTGAAGTTATCCACATCCAGAAATGTACACTGAGAAAAAGTTAACTCGGTTGGTAAAATTTTTCTTTCTTATTTGAATGATCCATCACATTAAGAAGGTTGATTACCATGGGATATGAGTGTAAGGGTAATTTTTTATGCTATGAGAAATGGTGAAATGGGGGTGATATTATTTAAATGAATAAATTTAGTATTAAAAGGGCGTTGTAGAACATTTTTGATGGAAGATTTGTTTTAAGGAAGGTAGACTACATATTAGTAGGTATAAGATTTCATTTGTAGCACCATCGGAGAGGGTGTGGTGGGGGAGAGTTAGTAAAAAAAAATCAATTTTCTGGGAAAACGACATTGTAGAGTTTTTTGAATTGGGTATTCTTTCAGAGGAGATCGAAATACATAGTTGTGGGTATATGAATTCATTTGTAGCCCCGTCAAAGGGGGTGTGATGGGATAGAGTATGTCGAAAAAAAATCAATTTACTGAGAAAACAACATTGTAGAGTTTTTTTGGATTGGATACTCTTTTTCAGGAGATTGAAATACATAGCTGAGGGCATATGAATTCATTTGTAGCCCCGTCAAAGGGGGTGTGATGGGGGAAAGTTATCGAAAAAAAAATCAATTTTCTGGGAAAACGACATTGTAGAGTTTTTTGGATTAGATATTCTTTTTCGGGAGATTGAAATACATAGCTGAGGGCATATGAATTCATTTGTAGCCCCGTCAAAGGGGGTGTGATGGGGGAGAGTTATCGAAAAAAAATCAATTTTTTGGGAAAACGACATTGTAGAGTTTTTTGGATTGGATATTCTTTTAGAGGAGGTTGAAATACATAATTGTAGGTATATGAATTCATTTGTAGCCCCGTCGGAAGTGGTGTGGTGGGGGAGAGTATGTCGAAAAAAAAAATCAATTTACTGAGAAAACAACATTGTAGAGTTCTTTGGATTGGATATTCTTGTTCAGGAGATTGAAATACATAGCTGTGGGCATGTGAATTCATTTGTAGCCCCGTCAAAGGGGGTGTGATGGGGGAGAGTTGTCGAAAAAAAAAATCAACTAATATGTAGTCTACCTTCCTTAAAACAAATATTCCATCAAAAATGTTCTACAAGGCCCTTTTAATACTAAATTTATTCATTTAAATAATATCACCCCCATTTCACCATTTCTCATAGCATAAAAAATTACCCTTACACTCATATCCCATGGTAATCAACCTTCTTAATGTGATGGAGCCATTGAGAAATGTTTAATTCATCATTCAAATAAGAAAGAAAAATTTTACCAATCGAGTTAACTTTTTCTCAGTGTACATTTGTGGATGTGGATAACTTCACATCCGTTAATCTCAGCCGTTGAAGGTTGTCGCAAGAATAACTTTTGATGAGGAATACTTAACCAACTTAATTTCTTTCCATAAGATAATTAATTGCAGGTTATGTGAAACTTGAATTGCTTCTTTAAATGCTATTACAGTGCGACCTTGAATATCCGGTAAATCGAATTCTTCGATAATCCCTCGGATAATCCAGCAAAGCATTTCAAGTGCTTTGTTTGCTTAATAATCCGGATTGGATAGTACTCACGTTTTTAGACGTTTACTTCATTCAAATTACTGCAATCTATCGTGAAGCATTCCTCTAACTTCTGAAATTCGGCCGGGATCTGAAATGAATGTTTGTCTCTCTCATTCGTATAAGAATTGAAACCGAACAATTCGAGAATCTGTGGGTTGTGGGTTCACATGCGCGGTGTGTGTCTTTGTTTTTTACTACTATATACCTATCGCGTCTAAGGATCAATTCCTTGAGTGTTTGTTGTTACATAGTAGGTACAGCGTCTTTCTATGTGCTACACATGAATACACATATATAGTTATTTATTATACAAGGGAATAATATTGGAGGACTTTTATGGCGATTCAAATACTTGAAAAGCTTTCTCGACACCCAACAACTGAAAACGTTATACTTTTCATTGATACAGTCCCAAATCAGCTATGGCAAATTTGGATGTGAAGGTATGTATGATACATATCTGAATAATTTGGATATAATTCAAAAATGGATTCTAAAATAATTTATAATTAAAACCGTGGATATTCCAGAGATATGATTTTCGAGACCAGTAAAGTCTTAGATGCTAGACAATTGTATTTCTGGAAAATGTCACTGAATATATTCAAACAAAAGGTTGAAATAAAAAAAATGCTCACTCGTATGGAACTTGGAATATATCGAAAAAAGACATAAAACCATAGGTTGTAGATCGTTAACATACCTAGAATATATAATTTTATACCAGAAGAAATACGAAAATATAAAACTCAAAATACTTCTCAACGTTGCTTGAGGCACTGGCTACATAATTAAACAAGAAAAACAATACATGATATAAACCAGAAGTAAATTCAAAAATAATCCTACAACACATTTATATTGATCATTGTACTCGATTTTAGATCAGATTATCTCATCTTTTTATCTTTTTTTCTCATCTAATTTCATTACCATTATATTTATACATCTCACCACACACAAGGGATATTTTTGTTAATATTCCTTCAGTGGTATATTTTTTTCCCCGTTTATTAGCAAGAATGTTTGCATACCTATACTGTATATTGTTGCTTTATTATTATTATTATTAAAAAGTATTAGATTTTAGGTCGAGGTTGTGTTGTCTCTCGACGCGAAGCGGAGGGAGACAAAAAACCGAGAATTAATCAAATATCTACCTTAACCTATGTGTATATATATCCGGGAAAAAAAATACTCACTTTTTTCTCGAAGTACTCGCTTTTTTCCGTGGGCAAAAAGTACTCTCTTTTTTCCCGGTTCTCGGGGAAAAAGTAATTTCATAAAAAGTTATATTTTATTACCTGTCAACAGGGATAAAATGTCAAACTTTTTTCCCGTCACAAAAAAAAACATTTTTGTACATAAATATGTTTTAAAATGCCTCCTAAAAGAAAACATCCTTCGTTATCTATGAAATAAAAAATCCGATTAAACGAAACGGCTTTTATAATGAACCAGAAAATTACTTCACAAAAAATATAAAATTTAATTAGATCAATCAATAGGTCATAAAATGAATAATTCTGTGACGAAAATACCAGCAGAAGAAAACCGACCAAATGCCATACGGGTGTGAAGTTATCCACATTCACAAATGTATCCTGAGAATATTTTTGATGGCAGATTTGTTTTCAGCAGGTTAGACTACATATTTATTTGTATGTATATGAATTCATTTGTAGCCCCGTCGAAGAGGGTCTCGTGGGGACGAGTTTGTGGGAAAAAAATCAATTTTCTGTGAAAACTACATTTTAGAGTTTTTTAGATTGGATATTCTTTTTCGGGAGGTTGAAATGCATAGCTGTGAGTATATGAATTCATTTGTAGCCCCGTCAGAGGGGGTGCGGTGGTGGAGAGTTTGTCGAAAAAAAACAATTTCTTGGGAAAACGACATTGTAGAGTAGTTTGGATTGGATATTATTTTTCAGGAGGTTGAAATACATAGCTGTGAGTATATTAATTCATTTGTAGACCCGTCGGAGAGGGTGTGGTGAGGAAGAGTATAAAATGACATTGTAGAGTTTTTTTAGATTGGATATTCCGTTTCAGTAGGCGACAAAACTAATGGTCCGACAGCGTGTGCTTTGTTCATACATAAAGTACCTACTCTGCACTATTCTTATTTAAGGAAGGGTCAGCCCTATAACTTGAAAAATTTAGGGAGTTATTCAAAAAAACTCTAAATGTTCCGGTTTTTCGAGTTTAGTTACTAATGATTCAATCGGATCGTACTAACTCTAATTTTTTTCGTATTTTAATTCTCTACAATTCTTCTCTTCGGGCTAATAAATAAGATTGCTGTATTATTTTTCATTTTATAAGCAAAAGTATGAAAAATACATTTTTTTTATTCAATTAATTATCACAAATTAACAAATAACAGTTCCCAAACATAACGGAATATACAGTGTGACCGATTTAAAATGGAACCCTTATAAAACTTACGTTTTCCAACCTATTTGAATGATAAAAAATACATTTTTTTATTTAATTATTTATCACAAATTAACAAATAACAGCTGCCAAACATAACGGAATATACAGTGGTACCCATTTAAAATGGAAGCACCCTTTAAAACTTAACGTTTTCCAACCTATTTGAATGATTTTTTCCAATTAGGAAGACATTCAAAAAGTCAATTATGACACCAAAGTTTGTGAATAAATTATGTGAACAACCCGACAATTCAATTTCAAAACTTTTATCAAAATTCGGAATACACCACTGTATCAGGAAGTTTCGAAATATCACTGGTCAGAATTCCATCGAAATCTGTCTATAAATAAAACAACTATAGGATAATATAATATAGGAAAGAATAATTTCATCTAATAATTCTTCATCTTTTTTATTTATTAAAATATAAAATTCTGATCAGTGATATTTTAAGATTCCTTGAATCCAGTGGTGTATTCTGAGCTCTAATAAAAGTTTTGAAATTAAATTGGTGGGTTGATAAAACAGGATCTTTCTCAAATTTCATTCCTCTATAACTTTCTTATTGATTAACGCATTTGAACGTTATTTTAGCATAAACCACTTTATAATGTCGTTAGTTCAGTGGAGTAGTCAGATTTTTTCTAAAAAAATCGCTAATATATTTTTTAGATTTTTGACCTTTAAAAATAAGAATAAGAGTAGACTTTTTGAATGTGTACTTAATGAAAAAAAAATCTTTCCAATCGGTTAAGAAATATATGTTTTATAAGGGCGCTTCCATTTGTGTGATGGCGGTTTTGTCCAGGGAAAATTGCCTATTGATTGAACTAAATAAGTTCATATGCTTTTGTTTTAGATCATTTTTGTTTTTGTACAATTGAACTAAATAAGTTCATATGCTTTTGTTTTAGATAATTTTTGTTTTTGAACTATATTCCAGTTGTTTTGCATGAAATGTTTCACTTCAGATCGGCCAAAACTACTTAATGAAAAATACTTCGCCATTTATAGTTCAAAAACTGAGTTTATTTTATATTTTTGCCATTTTAAAAAAATTCAAATTTTTCCATTTTGAAAGTTTCTTATTACGTTTTTATAAACAGTGATTTTTTTAAGATGTGATCAGTGTTTCATAAAAAAATCTATTCTTTTGTTGCCGTTTCGAATTTTATTGAAGTCTTCATCAGGGCTCTGTAACAAGGGGTATACAGTTTACATGTCAAATTTGCGACAATGTATTACGACTCTGAAAACTTCGTAGAACAGGAAAAGTCTTGCTCAAAAGTTAGCTATTTGGTGTTAAATTGTTTTAGGCTTATAATATACAACGCCGCGATTTCTCCGCTGGAATGAATAGTTTGTATTTAAATTGAAACAAATACACGAGCGTTGAGAACGTTCGTATCCGCTGGCCGAACGCTGATGTTTGCGTGCTGCGCGCGTCGTGTCAAAAACGCCGTCAATGAGATACATTATTTACTATGCACACGGATACACGAGCAGATATTTCACGCGGACAAGTATACTCCTCTCCACAATTACATTTTCAAGCTAAACTTCCGTCATTTCAAATCGGGAAGCAGGAAGTAGTGCTCACTGTATATTGACTGTAGTCTTGTACTACGATGATGTCTACCTTTTCGTTTTTTTTCCACAATAAGCACAATGCTGCAACACAACCAATTTGCACAGGGTCCATTTTGATACTGACTGTATCTGCCTTTTCGTGAAAATTCACATGCCAAAATACATATGCACGTGTATTCAAAAGCCGGCGGAGCGGAGCGTGCGGCACGCGGCGTGTTGTGCGCTCGTCTATTCCTGGCCTAAACATTGAAACGAGAGATATAAAGTAGGAACAGATAAACTTTCACAGACGAATTTTATTGCAGACAATACGAAAGCCTACTTTCACGGGCATTCAACAATTAATATTAATACCATAAAGAACAGTTGTTTTTAAAATTAGTTAAAAAATAAACAACTGGTAAGGCTCTTATCGCGAAAGAAGGCTACGATAGAAATGCGAGAAAAATTATTTCGGAATGCGACTTGTCCGTTTGAAAATCTATTTATCATACAATTGTGAAAAATGATTGTTTACAACAAGGGTGTGGATGTTTGAAGAACCGGCGTAGCAAATTCTGCAATTCACACCAGTGTTTTAAACACACTTTTCACAACCGCATCATTCGAACGATTTAGGGTGGCGGCGGATACAAAATATTCTACTAGACTTTCCAATGAAATAGGTACGCGATCAAGTTACGCTCGTGGCAGACTTGTCATGTATGAAATGGAGAAGCATCATTTTAATGGATAAATGATTTCCCCTTCGCGCTGTCTACTCCATGGTTAATTGCAGCGAAATTGTCTCATCAAGGAAGAATGTGCAGCGGAGGCGACGAAGATTGAACTAACATTAATTCATCTTGTAATCAAACGATGAATTCCGTGGATTCCGAAGATTGTTTATACTAATTATTTTAAATTAAGTTCTGTAGTTTTTGTATATTATGGCCTCTTGAAAAAAATGTCTAAGTTAAGTTTCCCACGACTGTTTGAGAATAAGGTCAACTGGTACTTCCCCATTCACTTTTTTTGTAGGTTTAGTCAATTATTTATTTAACTTTGGAGGCACTGTAGATAGATAGACACATATATAGATCAAGATATATAGATAATAATATGCTTTTTCTACAAAAAGACCACTTTTTTTGTGTGTTTTGTGTGCGTAAAGTATTACAATATTTCACTATCAACATACGATTTCATTATTAAACGGAGAAGCGTAAAAAAAGTACTTTTTTTAACGGCTGTTGCTAGGCAACCGACAGTTTCATGCAACAACAGTGACAGATCCGAATAATAACGAAATCCTTTCATAAAGCCAGTTCTCATTGTCTTTGACAACTAATAACCAATGAATATCTGATATACAAATGTTTCACCAATAATATTCTTAGCATTCTTATACTATCAAATAAGTATTATCAAAATTCCAAACTATCGCGGTAAATATATTCAAAATAATAGCATATACCTCTAAGGAACTATTATTGGACCTAATCTACACTAGGTAATCAGGTAATCCAAGGTAGCTATGGCTGTTTGGCCGTCAGAAACTGGATGACAACAATAATTAATGAAATTTGTGAAATTGGGCATCATCCAGATAACGAATTCTTGATAACTATGAATTTAATTCAAGTAGAAATAAAAAGTGATGAAGATTGAACGGAGAAAATCGTGGATAGTGCAAATATGAGATTTCCTTGACATAGTTCAAAGAAAGAAAAAGGTATTCGTTGCTTCACGAGAATTGCTTATTTATTTTGACTACAAATCTAAGAAAATGAAAAGTTACTTCGATGGACTAGAAAGTCAAGTCAACATTAATAATAATAATAATAATAATAATATTGACCTCGATGAATATGTTATTTTAATATTCGCTTCAAATTTTCAATTTTGCGGGATAGTGTGAAGATAAAGGGATTTCGACTCTGTCGAAATTATTCGTTTCATTTATTTGAAACTCAACTCTCCGTCATACTCTTCGAACTTTGTTCGAATAATGAATCAATAAAAATATGCCAAATTCATTTCATATTTGCAAAAAAATATGAATTGGTAATTTTTTTTGACAGTTGTAGAAAAAATACTGTATGAAACTCGCGAGTAAAGTGTTTTTTTTTTACTCGTAGGAATGGTAAAAAAGTATCACTTTACTGCATCTGGATACATCTACATAAACAAATACACACGACCAGAAAGTAAAACATGTTTAGATCATTTTTTTATAAAGCACGAGTATCACACGAATAAAAACAAAGATATAATAGACTACGACATAACAGATCACTCACCTATAGTTATCATACTGAAAAAGATCGAAGCCAATAGAAAATATTTACAAAATAGACATTTATACAAATACTACACAGACTACGTAAGCTTGCGCACTGATTTACGAAATGAAACTTGGCATACGTTCTACATCGAAGAAAACTTGGAAAAGATGACTGAAACTTTCATTAAAATATTGAAATATTACAAAGACAAAAATTAAAAAAAATAGAATTCATAAAAAATCTTGTCCACCCAAAAACCCTTGGATAACAAAAGGCCTAAGTACTTGCATCTATAAGAAAAAAAGGAGAAATTATATGAACAAGTGCGAAATGATAAAAAAGACGAAAACCTATTAGAAATATATACAAATTATAAAAATAAACTGAAAAAACTTATAGAAAAATCTCGGAGAGACTACGTGAAAAAATCTATTGAAAAATCTAAAGATAACTCCTCAAATCTTTGGAAATGTGTAAAAAACATCTGCAACAAAAACAAACCTAACACAAAAATTTAAAGAATTATTATAGATCAGGAAGAAATAACAGATAAAGGAAAAATTTGTAATAGTTTTAAAGAGTATAGTAATTTGGGCAAAAATTATGCAGAACTGATAGAGGATCCAGAAAATTTCAAACAGGACATTGAACCGATAGGGAAAAGTATGTATATATTTCCAACTAATCACACTGAGGTGGAAAATGTCATAGCTGACTTGAAAAATAAAAAATCCCCAGGCTATGATGGTATACGAGCGGAAGTATTGAAAGAAATTTCTCGTGAAATTGCACCACATCTCTCTTTCATAATTAATAAGATTTTTGAAACTGGACATTTTCCAAGTAAAAACCACTCTACAAAAAAGGATCTAAATTCGAAACTATCAGCTATAGACCCATAACCTTGATTTCAAACATAGCCAAAATTGTAGAAAAAATTATAAACGTCGTATAACAAACTTTTTACAAAAAAACGCAGTATTATCAGACAAACAGTTTGGTTTTAGGAAAGGAAGATCTACTGAAGATGCTATACAAAATTTTGTTACGCAAATTTATGAAGCACTTGATACAAAAATACCTACACCCTGCATCTTTATCGATCTTTCGAAAGCATTCGATACTGTGTGTCATGAAAGATTGATGGAAAAACTCGAAGTATATGGAATAAGGGGTAATGCATATAACCTCATGAAAACTTATCTCACTGAACGACAACAACCGGTGAACATAGATGGTGTTGATAGCGAAAATCGTATTGTTACTTACGGTGTACCACAAGGAACAGTGTTACGCCTCTTATTATTCACAGTATATCTGAATAGTTTATTGACAATGAAAAATAGGGAAAATTATCAGTTTTGCAGATGACACTGCCATAATATACAGAGCGGAATAATGGGATGAAGAGAAAATAATGGCAGAAAGAGACATGAAAATTGTAAAAAAATGGTTCCAATTGAACAAACTTACCTTAAATGCGGAAAAAACTAAGTATTTGCCTTTTGTCTCATATGCGAATCATTTGCCAAATTTGGGAAACATAAAAATTGATGATGTTACTGAAATTTCTGAAGCTGTCTATAAAATACCTAGGAATTGAAGTTGACAGACATTTCCGGTGGGACCTCCAAATGAAAAACAACGTGAGAAAAATCAGAGGACTATTATCAAGGTTCAGGAATCTAAAACAATTTTTGGACATACCACAACTCAAAATAATTCCATTCCTTAGTACAGTCGCTTCTTTCCTACGGAATTTTGGGCTGGGGTGGAGTAAATAACGTACATCTAGAAAATCTGAATGTTATACAAAAGTGGATTTTGAAAATTATTTTTGCAAAACCCCGTGACTATCCCACCGATAATCTATTCACCGAATCCCAAATATATGACATTAGGCAGCTTTACAGCTTGAATAATACCTTTCTATGCCATCTCATACCTATGAGACGAGGCAAAGAGAATTGAAATATTGTTCTATACGTTGTGAGAAAACCATTGGGCAACAAAGTTGTGTTTACTTGCGTTACCAACCAGAATTAGAGATAGTAGAACTCAAAATGAATTCAAAACTAAAACAAAAAAATGGATTTACCACGTACAAGCTGAACATTTCAGTTTCTGTGGTCTCCCCGTTTATTTACAAAATCCTCTCATTGTATCATATATTTCCGATGAATAAACATTATTATTATTATTATTATTACTCACTTGATACATAAATTAATATTATTGTCTGTAGTAGGAGTACCTAAATACAAAAAAGTACATAATTAGTGCGGCGCTATATTATGGAATAAATTCATTTTTCTGAATATAAAGATATAAGTAGGGTTATTCGCATTTGAGTAAAAATTACTTTGGTGAAATAAAAATATACTGGGTGCCCCATTTAAAAATATCACCAGTCATTTATACTCAAATACAGATAACCCTGTATATTTTGGGTGGGGTTAAAAAATTGGCCCATCGGAAAAGAAAATCGACCTGTCCGAGCATTTTTATAAAATATCTTTATATTCAGAAATAATGAATTTATTCGATAATTTAGCGCTGTGTCAATCATTTTTATTTTTGCTGTGCCATAATATTGTGGTGTCATCGGCGAATAAGGTGAATTTTCCTTCAGTTTTTACAGTTGCTTAGTCATTTATATATAAAGGAGTAAAAGTATTGGGCCAAGCACCGTTCCCTGTGGAACTCCGCAGTTTATACTCGTAAAGGACTGGTATCCTTGCAACCGTGACGGCGGCTTTCGACAGTCGCTGTATGCGCTGTACTGTGGAGTTCTATTTATGCCATAGTGGGACAGTTTCCGCAGTATAGTATTCCATGCTTAATACACTCGAAAGTTTTAGATAAATCACAGAAAACTTCACATCCTTTGATTGAGGTATAAACTTCGTAAATGAACGAAAATAGAGCATCGTAAGTATTCTTATTTGATAGGAATCTGAACTGAACATTCCAATAATTCATTTAGATGCGTTTTCATAAGTATTTTAATAATATTTGCTAGCGCGTGGATGATAGAAATGGAACGAAAAAATTTGAGTGATTTTTCATATTACCACCCTTGTGTGCCACCCCGGAATAAAAACCCCCAAAAACGGCTAGGAAGAAGGAGTGATTATTTCCTGGAGATTTTTTCCGTTTACCCCAAGATTTTCTGGAGAGATTTCTGTTGAAGAGATTCTATCCTAGTTTTTATCAATGGATGAAATGTTAATGAACTCAAATTTTCATTATTACATATTATTTTGTGAAATTGAATTTTCGACATTCTGTGTTTATCTTTTATATGAAACTGGCACTGTTCCTAACAAGAGAGACTATTAATAATTGAACTTAATAACATAATACAATAGAATGTTTGCCATCAGTTTTATTCGTGTAAACATTTTAGGAATGTTGGAATGTAGATTATTATGGACAGAATGCTCAGTGAAAACAATCACTGAACCATATTGAGCTGTTCATTAAAATGGACGCCGTTTGCTGTTATGTTTGCGACAAAAAACATGCTTGAGTATTGTTCCTTATTTTGTGGAAGATATTCGACGGTAATTTGTCCGTGAGGTTGGCACGTAATTCTAAAGAAAGTCAAATGTTTCAATGGTTATTATAGAAAAATTCTCAGAAAAATTGAACAAAAAAAATTTTGAAAAAAAGACGGATCGGAACTCTTACTGATAAACATGACAGCATGAACATAGGTAAAATAAACAGTTTTTATTGGTCAATTTCTACGATATCATGGTCCATATGAATTGCTGTCTGTGTGTATTGTGGTGAAAACGTTGATGTCCAAACCCATACACTTTTACTAACGTGATAATAATTGATATATCCATATATATGAAATATTATATCCTATATTAGTTAGAGAGCCGCGGGTCTAAAACCGCGATGAGAAACTATACGTGTTCCGTTTGGTGAGATGAAAGTTCATCCCTCGAAAACCCCCAATTCCAAATATTTTTGAAATCGGGCAGGGCCCACTCAAGTACGAAAGGAAAATGTCTATCGAATTTTTCGACGATTTCTATATGTCTTCCGTTATAATAATTTTGTTCAGAAAGCGACTAGTAATAATCTGACAAAGCGGAAGACAATTTGGTTGAGGCGCACTACTCGAAACCCATTTTCGAAAATTTTAGCCTCGACGTCTCCTATATTCTCAATTTTGTATTTCCTTTCCTACTAATAAACAAATTAAAAAACTTCCAAATTTTGCATGACGGTTCTTCAGGGGCCAGAAAACCTAATTTCCAAAGGGAATGCCTTTCTGTCCTTTTCACACCTTCCGACCTCATTGAATTTCATCTATTTTCTTAGTTTAATAAAATTCAAAGGGATGGAAATAGGTCAAAAGTTGGCCCATAAGTCTCCCCTTTGAAAATTAGGATTTCTGACCCCTGAAGAAGCTCCATGGAAAATTTGAAAGCTTAAGGTATAACCCAAGGCCAGTTTTAGATTTTTCGACTTAGCCACTCCCGCGAGTTTTTCAATTTGTTTATTTGGTCAACCCTGAAGCCGGGCCCTACTGAAATAGTTATTTACCTAACAAGTGCGGAAAGTAGTACTTTTCCGCACGCGACGGCAGTTGCACGAACGACGCGGAGCGGAGTTCGGGCAAGCCGTTAAGGGCGGAAAAGACATTTTCCGTAAGAGTTAGGTACAATATTTTTCCTACGAGTGTTTTTGTCCATCTTGATTATGAAAAAAAAAATTTTTAATAACCAAGATTTTATAATAATGCTACAAAATAACACATAAGACAGAATAGTTACATAGATCATTCGGTCAGTCCTAAATATCCTCATTTTCAACAATACAAAAATTGTGCGGAAAAGTAACTTTTCAGCACTAGTGCGGAAAAGTAACTTTTCCGCACGATTTTTTTATGCACTGAAAAATAATGAAATCGTTTATCGTTATAATAGGAAATTTATTTGAAAAATATTTAAATAACAATAACGAACAAATTAACGATGGTAAATATTGAAATGGAAAGTGCAATTTGTGTTTGTTGCATGCGGCAATATAGCAGATGCCGCAACATCTTGAAGAACGTCGTTTCTTATTTGGATTTGATTGGTTAGTGTTTGGCCCACTACAGAAATGCCTTGATCAGTTTGCTGCTGAGTATTACTAGTGTAGTGAATGGAGGAAGGTAGATTGGTCTGAACAGGTTGTAACACATTACAAGATCCCTCTTCCTTCTGCGCTTCTGGTAGCATCGGTACAGCAGCGGACTCACTTGATGAAAATGCAACTTGTGTGCTGGAGGACGGTTTTTCAAATGGAAACGATTGTGAACAGGAAGTTACTTGCATCTTGGACGTCACTACTGCATTGGAAGGCATTTTAAAAATATTCTCGGCGATTTTCCGTTTATTTTCTATGGATTCCTCAATATACGATTCGGCAACACTGGTTGATTTCCATCCACCGTGTCTTTTAATGTTTGTTATATTGCAGCCAGAGTTTGCCAAAAGAGTTACCGATGACCTGCGGAAGCAGTGCCCGGTGTATAACTCTGGATTTTTCAATCCAAGATAACCCGCAATTTTGCAAGGCATTTTACCGAAAGTATTGATTCCAACGCTTTGGCTTGTACACTTCCCGTTTGTATAATATAAAAAAAATCTTTTATTTGGACAGTTCTTGGGACGAAGCGCTTTATATTTTTGATACAAGTTAATGTAGCTTGGTTTGTTCTCTCCTGGATCGCAAACAACAAATTTTCGGGGCTTGTTGGTTTTTGTACAAGGTATTGTAACTATCAGAATATTGCCATTGTGTTCTATATCATCGGTGGTAATCTTCATTAGCTCCTCACGACGACAAGCTCCAGCTAATCCAAAGATAGTGGCTACTTTGGTCATTAAATATATGTTATCTGGAGCATTAAAGATGAAATTTTCGGCATCGTTTTGCTCTAAAACCATGGATTTTTTCGGTTTGTATCCATCGTTGACTCGCTTTAAGTAAGATGTTAATTTATAATATTTACTGATGTCGATATCCTTCTCCAGTTTTATGACAAGTTTTAGCATGGAGTATTTAGACCATAGAGTCGATGGAGCGTATGTTTTTGATAATTTGTGGAAATACGCTAATATTACCTCTTCTTTTATGGTGGATACTTTTGTTTGGTTGCACCAGTCCTCGAATACTCGAAATTCTTTTTTGTACCTCTCTTCTGACTTCTGCGGAACTAAGGAATTGGTCGCCTCTCTAACCGCATCAATTATCTCCGGGGGAAGACCTTCAAAGTTTTCGGAATTGTCCATTTTTAATTGGAATTGGGTATACAGAAAAAGGACGCCTGAATTGCTTTTTTGTTGACTGTCAGTTTATAGCGACTGTTGCTATGGGTACGTTTTGGTGCCAACAATAATTATCACCACAGGTCTCCTGTCAAGCCCATTATTATTGTCAATGTATTTGATAGTATTTTAGTAGAGTGACCGACTTTTTAAGTTTAATGGTTGAAGTACAAAATAGTATATAGAAGTAAATATTGTGCTTTAAAGAGAAAATCGTGCGTAAAAGTAAAAATCGTACGGAAAAGTAAAAATCGTACGGAAAAGTAAAAATCGTGCGGAAAAGTAAAATCGTACGGAAAAGTACAACTTTCAAAACGAAAAATCGTGCGGAAAAGTAACTTTTCCGCACGCTCGTAGGAAAAAGATTTTTACCGATGTAAAGACCATTACAAAGTAAATAAACACAAAATAAAGGCATATATAGGAGATGTCGAATTTTTGCGATGATCGATTTTGGAACCCAAAATTTTCAAAAAATAGATTCCGAGTAGTGCGCCTCAACCAAATCGTCTTCCGCTGTGTCAGGTGATTATCAGTCACTTTCTAAACAAAATGATCATAAGGGAAGGAAGACATAGAAATCGTCGAAAAAGTCAATAGACATTTTCCCTTCGTAGTGGAGTGGGCCCTGCCCGATTTCAAAAATATTTCGAATTTGGGGTTTTCGAGGGATGGACTTTCATCTCACCCAACGGAAGACGTATGTGGGTCTTCGCGTTTCAGAACCCGCGGCTGTCTAACTACGACCGAGGGGGAAACCGCTGAGGAAATTGTGTACAGAAATTCCCAGATATCCTAACTCAAGGCATGAACACATATACCCGGTGGCGGAAGAGGTGGATCCAGCGGTGGCGCCAGCGGTGGCGCCAGCGGTGGCGGTAACACTAACACATACATATGTGATCGAAGACAAGCTAAGACAAGTATGCAACGACATATTTGATTAGACAAGTTACGTCTGAACGCCACTTCCACCGCCACTGCCACCGCCACTTGCACCGCCACCGCGTATATGTGGTCATACCTCAATACCTCTAATACCCAAGGAATTCCCGAGTAATACCCCGAACTAATGCCACTACTGTAATTCCAAGTAATAAAAGTAATAGAAACCGCATCTTAGGTTTTTTGTCAAGTACTATTTTGAGGACCTTTTTTCTCAGTAATACCCGACCAATGCCCATTAATTTTCGACTAATACTCCTTACTTCCCGACTAACACCCAATAATTTTCAACTAATACACCTACTTCCCGACTAATACCCCATAATTTTCACCTAATACACCTAATTCCCCACTAATATCCAACTAATACCACTAATAACACAGGCATGTTCACCAAAATTCCCCAGCTGTTTCCCCCTCGACTACAACCAACTCTGGTGGATTATGCAATCTGAAGTTTGTGCCATAGAGCAAGAAGAAAAAACAAAATATATTCATATTGGTACGACACACTGTTTATTTGAAGCGACTCTATCAAAATTCATTCTGTTCACTGACTGTTAAAAGACCATTCGTGAACATATTTTATTCTTCCCATAAACAAATAGCCTCATAGCGCTGAAATTTAATATTGCTGTGGTAACATCTGGAAATGAAATAAAACATACGTCCGATGACGGCACAACGCAGAATAAAAACGTGGAATTATAAAATTACTTTCATATCAACGATAACAAAACATTCCGATGGACTTTTCAATGTCGAATCGATTTATTTTCATTCTCTTTATATCAGTGTAGGTTTTTTGATTCGAACACAACACAAGCAGTAGACGAAACAAAATGCGGAATAATTGAGTTTACGATTTTGCATGTGAGCGGCAACGAACTGACACGTGAATCACGTGATTCGATTTTCTCAGAAGGTATTGTCAGAGAACAATTGATAATTGTTCTCTCTGGTATAATTGTTCTCTGGTATTGTCTTAGTTATTCAGGGTTACTCGGGTGATCATTGAACATAAGGCAACGTTGAAATATTGCAAACTACTTTTCAATAAATTCTTCAAAGGTTAATTGATTAAGTATTCAACAATGAAACAAAATTGCAAGAAATTGTTAAATTAGGACCCAGTAAGTTATTGAGTTAGTACCTCATAGACCAATAAAAAAACCTTAGTAATAATAATAATAATGGCTTTTATTGGAAATATAATATACAACCCAGTCAATAGGCAGGATTCAATAGACGAACTAGAAATCTAAGCAATCGAATTCGCTTCTTGTTCTTCGTACGTTATCTAACGTGCCGAATTCGTAACTATCTTATCTTTGGTCGATATCAAGTATCACAGTATCAAAGGTGATCAAACAGAACACAAACGATTATTTTTTTGAGTAAAAGAGAACAACTGAAATAAAAATGTGGTCCAGTAGGGGATCGAACCCGGGCCTCCCAATCTCTAGTCTGGTACACTAACCGCTATGCTGCCGGTCCTTAATTCGAAAACCGGGGACTCACACTCTTAGTCCACCCTTTTATGTTGATAAATGAACATATTCCATTCATATTATTTTCAGAAACCAAAACTACTCAACTTTGTATTTATTTCGTTAACATAGCGGTTAGTGTACCCGGCTAGAGATTGGGAGGCCCGGGTTCGACCCCCAGCTAGTCCACATTTATATTTCAGTTTTTCAATTTTTCATTTTCAGGTCTGAATTGTCGTTGAAGATATTCCTTTCAGATTCTTTTTTTCTATAAACTCACGCGTTTTTATAGAAAAAAATAGTTTTTTTTCTCCAAAGGGGTGGTTTTTTAGGGGCGAAGCAAACGGATTGTTGTGGTTTCAACTTTTTAAGGCTGCCGTTCGTAGGGGGACAGCAGCAGGTTAACAGAAAAAACAATTTTAAGCAGGGTTGGAAAAATCATGATTTTTTGAAAAATCGAATAAAGTACGATTTTTATCATACAGATTAACTGTATTTTTGTATAAAACGTAGTAATTTAGAAGGTCAATTAACTGCGGCTAATTAATATATGTAGCCAACAAAAATAAATGTAGTAAAATCATGATATAACCTATTTTTATCGAATGATTCAAATCGCGCGCCACTTTTCGAACATGGTTGCCATTTTTAGAAGGACGTCATTTAGTTTTATGCGGTGCCGGTTAATCAGCCTGCTAATTAATATTTCCATGTCAGTTAATTGTGTCGGAAATTGATACACCGACTGTACTAAAATGAACGAAACTTATCGTCATTTACTTAGTGTTTGAAGAAGTACATTTTTAACTCTATCAAATTAATATTAAAATGTATTTAACATTACATTTATCATTGAATTTACAAAGCTTTGTCTACAACTTCTGACAATAAAGTAAAAATAGTATAATTTTACTTGATTTTGATTTTGACGTCCGTTTTGTAGATTTTTCAAGTACCTACAAATGTTCTATTGCAAGTAACGCTTTCTGTTCAATATTTTTCATAATATTAAAAAAAAAAACACTAAAAACGGAAATTTATTTATTTCTATATTATTGGTTCAATGATACGCTATGGCTGGGAACATGTAATTTGGTTCCCAGATTAAGAAGGTTCAGATAAGCCCTCTCTCTCTCTCTCTTTCTTTCTCTCTCTTTCTTTTTCTCTCTTTCTCTTTATTTCTTTCTCTCTATTTATCTTTCTCTCTCTCTCTCTCAGATAAATTAGATATTATATCTAGTATCTCAAATACATTTCTAATTTACTACCTGAATGGGAACCAAATTGCCAACACCCCTATGGCTCACTTTCAGTTGTCATTTGGGTTGTAGGTGTAGTCATCTATGGGCCACTTTGAAGTCATAGTGCAGGTACTTTGCTAGAAGATTCATTAACAAAATCTGCAGTTTTTTTGCCATATTAGATACGAGGCAATACAACTGGCACATCATGTTACAATGAGTAACTGCTATTATAGTCGGGATTCATCGTTTTAAACCACAATTGTGATAGTTTGTTGGAATCGTTTATCAGGATGAACATAGAAATGCCAAAATATATACAGGTTGTCCCATTAATAATTTAGAATCTGATGTTATGTGACCGAGAAAAAAAAGCTCATTGTGTTTGGGTAACAATATCCGAAAAAGCTGCACCAATATCTTTAATTTACAACACCAAAATTTCAATTATCTCCTACTTTCTAGTTCCGATGTATTCCCTGACCAAAACCTCGTGGGCCACCCTCCATATTATTATAAGAGTTAAATTATGTCTATACAACGTTCTCATGCCAGCCCTCAGCTACAATGTTAATCGAAAAAGGCCGCTATACGTGGGAATAAAAACTCTAAATAAATTACCGAACTTATTGATTGAAATTGATTTCTTTTCGTTCTCTCTCCTTTTTCTCGATGCGACTTCCGAGCGAAATGCATTTTCATTTTTAAAACGTTATTATTAAAATATATATACTTGTAATGCAGTTTCCGGAGAAATAAATGTATGTCTGTATGTATCTGCGTAATTGAATGGTAATTATCTTTCATTGCCCCCTAAAACTTTTCATTTTTCATTATTTTTCATGAGAGGTAATTACTGCACTGCTTTCATTAGGTTTAAAACAAATTATTAATTGTTTCCCCCTCGATGACATCACAGACCAAAATGCACGAGTGGACATAAAGTGTTATATCGCGCGAAAACAAGCCTGTGTTGAATGTTCTCCAAATTGATGCCGTGCATAGTGCACAGCTCATTTGCAAGTTATTAAGTAAGAAATTAATACGGAGGATTGATTATAAGCTATGCTAATTCTTATGAGACTAGCGATAACTTAGATCATGGAAACATTCCCCCTATTGCCTTTCATCTCGAGCAGATTCTGTCATCATCAACAGTAATAATTTTATCTGAATGTGTATTGAATTGTCGGTTTTAGCTGATTAGCTGATTGATTCGGTGCACAATATTTGTGCTGATAGGAGATAAAATTGTAACCATAACAATTGACGCAAGATACTCTAGACCGTGATTAAAGGGATTTCCTCGAAAAATTTGTTCAAATTCTGAATGTTTTCACAGTTTGATTCACATATTCATTCTGAAACGTTTTTATCGGATCAGTGAGTCATTTCTGTTTCATACAAATTCCTATGAGGGGAATATTAGGCTTGCGCGACCTTGCACTTCAACAAAATTACTTTACCAGAATATAATGCTATGTCTAAATACCCTTATCTCCACACATTCTCACAAAGTGAAAAATATGAGGCAACTACCTGACAGAAAACAACTAATTCCCCTTACGGACAGTTCATTAAATCTTACATCTAAATTTGCGCAATGTTCCTCAAGGAAGACACTATTGCAAGAGCTAATTGTCATGAAGCATTGAAAATTATCCTCCTTCTGGTTGAGAATGACCACCTGCATTCATGATATGTTTCAATGCCCTTAACTCTCATCGGTGCTAGGATAGGACTAACAAAATTTGAGTTATGCTGGCCCACCCAACGAATGATAACACGCAAAGCTCAACAAGAAGAAGCACTCATCGGTAGCTTAGACTACAGGAAGAGTTAATGCATGAATTCGAACGAAATTCGAAAAGTTTGCCGAAGAATTTCGAATACATGAAACGAATAATTTCGACATAGTCGAAATACCCCTCTTTCCGCACATTTTCACGACGTGGAAAATATGAGACAAATATCTGACTGAAAACAAGTACTTCCTTCCCATTGCCTACATTGAATTACATCTGACATCTATTTCTGCAATGTTCCTCAAGGAGGCTATCTCTATACAGTAAAATTATGATTAATAATTGCAAGTTTACTTTGTTTAATAACAAACTCACTCAAATATGAGATTTTTCCAGAACAACTTGAAATTGCTTACCTATAGGCCAATTAGTGATTAGTCATCTTTTTCAAAGCTGTTTGAAATGTCTATGTGCGACCGTCTTATGAATCACATGAAATAGCATAAGTTTTTCAATGCACATCAATATACTTATGTATACATAAAAGGTAGATCTGTGAAAACGGCAATTACAAAGTTCAATGAAATAATTCTTGACTCATTCGAAAATAATGATTTTCTGCTAAGTATTTGTATATTATTGTTTGAATCATTACTACATATTGAAAGAACTTGAATAATACGACTTTCGAGGAAATGCTTCAGATTGGTTTGAATCATATTGTACACATTATCAACAGAATCAAAATCATTTTTAATGGATAAATAACTGAGTCTAACCAACTAAAGAGATAATAGACCGGCCGGTAATGACACATTTTTTGCAACACTTTTTTTATGTTTGTTTTTTCTATGTTTGTTTTTCCTAAATTATGATTATGATTTTAAAATAAGTGTCCTCGCCAAATATCTGAGACTGCTCGCATGCAGTGGCGTCACCAATTATAGTTATTTAACGAACAAGTGTATTAATAAGGGCGATTAACAATCGAGATATTTTAACGCGTGAGCGGAGCGAGCGCGTTAATGTTTCAGATTGTTAATCGCCATTTTAATTCACGAGTTTGTTACAAAACTTTTCCGTCGACAGTAGTTTTCGAAAATAGAGATATCTCACTTTCAATGTTTATTTATCTAACGTTACGATAAAAAACAATCACTATTTCCTATTTCTATTAACTCTACTCAAAGATAGTTTAATTTTTCTTAGTGGTAGTTTTGTATAATTTTTTATTATTTATTTTCAAATTGAAATTAAAAAAAAAAAAATTCCCTCGATGGGTTTTGAACTCTCGACCTTAGTGTTGCATGACAGGTGAACTTTACCGTTACGCCACGGGACCATATATGGTTTTGAGTGACAACTGGTGTAATGAACATTTTCTGAAATTTTATTTGAAAATTGACAAATAAATAATGACAGATAGTACTAACCAATATAAAATGTATAAGAGCAATGTATGGTGGGTTGCATATAAACAAATCGTTGATTAATAGAAAATCATTCATTAACAGGGGTCATTAATCAACGATTTTGAGTGCGTTAAAATGCATCAGAAATGAACGGTCGACGGAAAAATTATTTTAATATTCATTGAAATTTTTATATACCTTCGATCGAAATTTTTAATGTTCGCAAAGTTTCTTTTCTGACCGTTTGAACTGATATGATGAACCACCGAAAAATATATTGCAGAAAGCCCCGAAATTATAAACTGAACATAAATGATTGAGTTACCAGAAAACAATAATCATGACAATGTTCAATCTTAAAAATGCCACTTTGAAACACAAATAATGCAAGAAGTAAAATATATGGAACAAATGAAACAAAATAATTACTGATCAAGGCAAACAGCTTCGTATCATTCATCTATTTCTTCGGTAGGTAATCATTATTTTGATCATCCAAAGTTTCTATATGTCGTTTCTCTTTGAGATTTGAATTACCACAATGATCAATATTTGTTTGTAAACAAAACATAACAACCGACGTCGATAGCTTAGTGAAGCCAACGAACTCGATGAATAGGTTGATGTAAAATTCGAATAATAATATACCAAGTATGTTTTCGAGTTTTTCTAATTATACTTCCATGTCAAAGAATGTTGTATGCTACACAAGTGTGTTTTAAACATCCACTTTTCAGAGTTCAAGAATTTTTACCGGAGAGTATCAAATGAATGAAAAAATAAAATCGACAAAGTCGAAGTACCCTTCTCCCCAAATATTTCCATCAGGTGGAAAACATGAGGCAAACATCTGACAGAAAACAACTACTTCCCTGGCTAATACCACGACGGACATTGAAATACATCTGACACATATTTGTGCAACGTTCTTCCAAGAAGACCCAGTTGCAAATGCTTATTGTAATTATACAGCAGATTATCCTTCACTTGGTTGGGGAAAACACAATTTAGATGAAATGGTATTACTCAATTTTTGCACAAACTTAGACATGCTTACAATAAATCGATCATGAAAGTGTTTAGATATTTTGGTTCTGATTTAGGTAGATTAGATAATTTCCTTTAGTAATCAGCGATCAATAATTCATTATTTCATGATTTTGTAACTACCAATATCTCGGTGTTATGCTACTAACCATTATTAAAGTGAAAGGAAGCGATATCTATCGGTGTGGGATGGCATTCGAAAGTTTTTTGTTCTCAGTTCAACACATTATGTTGTTTTATTAAAGAATCCAATCGTAATATATTTTTATTCACTATTGAAGTTTCAAGTTTTTCCTAATTTTAAAATTCGCGTTATCATCTTCAGTTATAAATAGTGTAGCCTATATAGGCGTTCCCGATCAAACACTTCTCAATGAGTCTCCAAGCTGCATAAATTATGTTAGTATGTATTTACATTTTTCTGTATAAATGTACTGCCACTGTCGAATTTTTAAACGTTTGGGAAGCCATCATTCAGTTTTCATATTAGTGGGCGATCAAATATTCGCATTCCCATATAACATGAGAGACATATATTATCTTCCCTATCTAACCAGCCATGAAAGGGTGTATTTTTACGTCTTTCAGTGCCAATCTGATTCATCTTAATGAGCAACTGGTGATGCTATGCGTTTTCAAAAATTACGCGTAGTTTTTATATGTGATAAATTAATAAAGATAGGTTAAATATCTTATCTATCGCACTTTTTTATGATCTCCAAGCGATAACTGTATCTTTCATACCTATATAAAAGCAAAACACTCACGTTGTTGACATATTTTATCATGTCATTCCTTCTTGTCATTTAAGTTTGTTGTCAATATATTTTTCTCTAAGGGATTCTTCCTCATATGAGGAAGCCGTATCATATGCGGACTGCATGGTTGTGCAACCCTATATTTATACCGATCCTGCTTAACTGCTTGTTAAAGGGTTTGGGTATTGGACTGTATGGGAGATAATTGCTGCCTTTAAGAACATGTACTATCTAGACCATCGTCTTTTCATTGGAAATTGGGTAGGTACATACTATATAATTCGAACCCACGCATATTTTTGCATACGCCATTGAACTGCATAAGAAAAACGTCTCGGTAAGGCTAGGTAAGGCTAGGTTTATGCATCCGATATCGTGCTATACGATAGTTATCGCAAGCATAAAACCAGCCTAAACCGCAAGGTGTAAACTCGAAGTAACTAGCAGTGTACAAATTTTCGTTCAGTAACACTGTATTTTTTTGTAACAACGATGATTATTGAACACAGTTGCTCAGTGTTTATATATCGGTCGAATGTAATGAGGTATTCGGCGGATCATTATAACCCGAAAAGTTGTTGGTTTTTGATGAATATTTGTCCATTAACAGCCATTCTGTTGTATGAAAAAGACATTTTTATCTGATACGAACTGTTTTAATCAAGAAAACAGAAAGTAGATTAGATTGATGCTTTCGTGTTAGAAGCGTCTACAACGGGACATTTTCAGACCTATTGTGTGTGCTACCCTATACTGATGAGGGCAAGAACCCAGAAATCGATCTATAGGTGGTCCAATTGCGGAGACATCCTTGTAGGAACTCTGCACGGAAATTCATTAGATGTAATTCAACGTTCGTCGTGGTATTAGCCAGGAAAGTAGTTGTTTTCTGATGGATTTTCGACCCAATTATTCCTATTGTATAGGATTATGGCAATAAGCGTCGTCCTGGTATAGTAGGACATCTTGTTTCTCTCACATGCAAGTATTCTGCAATGCACTAATTTTTATGAAGAATAAAATTTTCTGACAAATCGATAATAAAAAGTTTTCCTCATGGTTCAAATTTTTTAAACTCATTGTATATAGTCTGGACCACATTTTGATAGGCAACCCATTTAGGCGTATTCGTCTATTTACGTAACTTCATAAGAAGTATGTTTCATCCTATTATCAGAACGGTGGGTCGACCTCTCTTCGGAACCTGTACTATTAATAGTGAGAATCTCATATTATATGTTAACACCTTTCAATATTTAAATGTACCTTGTTCCAAGTCTTTTCCTTCAGCAATTGGTATATTATTTCAAATCAGAATCAAAATGACTGAAGATGCCATCAGTGAAGAAAATGCTTGGTGTGATTCAGAGCTGGCTAGGGTCCAGTTCACATGAGTATCGGCAAAAATGGAACTGAATAACGGGGTAGTGTGGGTGGTAATGATATCACAGATTTCAGAGTGGGCGATATCTCATAAATTGAGTTTAATCATGAAAGTCCAGCAGCTTCCCTTCCTTTTTATTCAAATGTACAGGAATGCTCTTGTCTCAGGCTGACAACACACCGAAAAATAAAAAACGCCTTAAAGCAAAACGTTCTTGAGAAATGAAGACTGACCACACACCGATAAATCAAAAACGCCTGAAACGGTTTCATGCAAAACGTTCTGCTGTACAGTAAAGAATAAAACAGTGCAAATAGAGTCGGCGCTTCAACGTGTTGTCTACAACGGGATCTCTCAAACGCTTCCATTAAAAACATTTTGTAGCAAAGACAAAACATTTTGAAATACACGAATCACACAAAACAGGTTCATTCAAAAACAGTTTTTTTCGAGCAGTTTTAAAGAGGCTGAAGGTGTTTCCCTGTTTTGCCGTACCAGTGCATGTGTGAGAAAAAGCAACTTCCACCTAAATTAGTCAAAAACTGTTTGCGTTAAAACGTTTTTGATTTCTTGGTGTGTCGTCAGCCTCACAGGAATGAAACACAATTTCGTTGATTTCATCGACTATGCAATGTGCAATGGGCTATAACTTTCAAACCGATAAATATTTCGAAACACGTTCGGCAGTGTTTCTTGTATAATATTTGCCGAGAATCTAACAGATATAATTGAGTGGTCTCAAGTAGCAATAGTTGTTTTCTGTTGGATATTGAACAGAATGTTGCGGAAGATTGCATTTGGTTTGGACGAAGCAATATACCGGGTGACCACGAGGTGAGGTACGCCCCCAATTTTTCTATAGTTTCGAACATACAGATTTGAAATTTGGTATGTCGCTATAGTACTAGAATACGCATATTTTAACCCCTCTACTGAGAATTTACCACTTCCGGTTTAACCGGGAGTGACCCCGAACTTTTTTTTCAAATGACACCCTGTACATATTTTTTCACAGAAAGAGCACGCAATTTGTGATAACACTGTTCTTCAAAATTGAAAATTGGTTGAAAAATGGGGGAGATGCAGTTGATTGTTCAGTCAAACAAAGTTGGCCATGAAATTCATCATGAAATCTGATTGTATCTTCGTTTCCTTTAGGAATTCTCCAAAACTTTTCACACGAGTAAACTGATAATTTATGATTTTTTATTATGACAAATTGAAAAGTACATTTATGGATACCATTCCGTTTTTAGGTAATTTTTGAAAATTGTAGGAATATATGGGAGCGGCAATTACATGAGAACCTCAGTTTTCAACTGTATTTCACTTCGAAGCTTCCTCTGGTCACTTCTGATGTCGTTTATCTATTGTGATGATTTAAGTTTGAGTTTCATGGCCAACTTTGTTCGATTGAACAATCAACTGTATCCCCGCCATTTTTCAACCGATTTTCAATTTTGAAAAACAGTGTTATCACAAATTGCGTGCTCTTTCGGGTAATGAAAAAATATGTAGAGGGTGACATTTGAAAAAAAAGTTTTGGGTCACTTCCGGTTGAAACGGAAGTGATGAGTTTTCAGTGGCTTTAAAATATGCGTATTCAAGTACCAAATTTGAAATTTGTATTTTCAAAACCATAGAAAAATTGGGGGGCGTACCTCACCTCGTGGTCACCCGGTATATAGTGTCATTGACGGTGACAATCATACCGTATGATCTAGAATATATAGGCTTGCGAAAGCGTACACGGCATGTAATTCACGCCTTAATAGTATCAGGATAACGCACAGAGCAATTCTGTAACATAATATTTATACGGCTTTTTCAGTTTTATATTGTTGATAATCTGAGAATTTTTTTTCTAAATATACATTATCCAAGAAGTCACGTGCCCAGTTTCAAACTGCTTCAATGGACCTTTACATTTACGAAAATTAAATTACAATTGCTCGTTTAAATCGTTTAAAACCTTTGACGTCATGTTCATCGGAAAACACCCTCCACAATATTCATCTTCCCGAAAAAGGTGATACGGTTCTCGCTTAAAATATAGGTTTCAGCTTGATATAAGCCATTGAGAAAGTATTGAGACGTCACCTGATAAACTCGAAAAAAAAGTTCTTCTACATATAACTATTTTTTATATTATTTGTAACTTTCAAATTTTATAATGATTTTCTTCCTTTTGATGAAGAACCATCATTGGCAACACTGCAAATCATAACTGCTCTCACCGAACAAAAGTGTCACTTCCGGTTCCGCAGTGGTAGAGGCCGTCTTTAGTAGTACATCGACCTAAATTATAAGTATTTGTGACGTCTGACGTTATTTACGTGCATTTGTGAAGTCCACCATTCAACGTGCAAAAACCAAAAATGAATAAATTTTTTATTGGATGGAAGGACTGCTTCGAGCAAGTTTTCCTCTCCATCCTTCGGCGAAGCTCCCTCTACTCACGCCGGTAACCAGGCGTAGGCAGAGCGGATCTCTGCGTAGTTGGGGTGCGCTAGCTAAGTGCGCTATTAGGAAACAAGGTTCAAAAATCAGGGAGCGATAAAATGGTAGAGGGAGGAGGGAGGGAACAAAAGTTGCATGAAGCTTCAGTGACCATCACCTACTGACGGAAAAACCAAATATTGGTGAAAAACTGGGTTTCGTGGTTACAAAGTCTGGACAGTTAGTTATGACTCATTTATATACAGCTGAACAATCAATAATAAATTCCAATAAATCAATTAAACAACTTGAATACACTGCTACAGTAATGTATTCATCTAAGACCGATCACACACGCCAACAACCTTTTTATCCGATAATTTGGTGTTATACATTCGTTAAATGATTGTTGATAAGAAAATATGTACAAACCTCTTTTGCGCACACCAGTTTGTGAGTTTGTATTGAGATGGATGAAAATGAAGAATCTTTTACTTGTACACCTTCGAAAATAGTACATTTTTTTCATAGTTATTTATGATACAAGTGTTAAAAGTGGCCTTTTATTTTGTGAGTAGGGAATATTGCGAAACGAGCGTTAGCGATTGGAGCAACCCCACGAGCAAAATAAAATCACTTTTAACAAATGTATCCTACAAATTTTTTTGTACAACAGTTACGGCTAGTAAGAAAATAAATTTAAGATCCTAAGGATTCGAACACACGATCTTTGGATTACAAGGCTGACTGACAGATACTTCAAATATAATAAACCCCAACGAACTTTATTTATGAATGTCATTATTTGTCAGTGATGAAGGACCTTCTACAGTTGGACTGAATACTACTTCGTTTGTAACTTCAAAAGGAATTAGTATTACCAATTGCGCAAACGGCCAAATACATATGTGAACTTTTATAAATGATTCCTTTTCAGTAGGTGTTCTGTTTATAATATCTGATTGAAGTGTTTCTCATCTGTCATTTTACTTCGAACACTAGTGTTAAAAGTGATTTTGTGAAAACTCCAGTTTTTAGTTGATGTGTCAATGAATTAAAAACATAATTTTTAATGAGGTTGTACAAAAAAATTATTTTCTTCAGAATCATCGAAACCAAAAATCAGTTAATTTCCCGCATTCCTACAAACAAATTGAATCATTTGTATCAACAAATTTTTCGCAAAAACTAAAACTGATGAACGCTCAAAACCGATATTCGTTTCATTTTTGTTAATTTTTTTTAGATTTTCGATTTTATCAAAGCAATTTATTTAGAAAAGTTGTTCACATCAATGTTCAATCAAAAACTATATTCAGATTTCTCCCTTATATTCCTACAACGACATTTGAATGCAAAATTTGGTCGAATTCATCATTTGTACAAGAATAACGACGTTTGTTGAAAATTGATTGAATCTTGACTAGTTTTTTGGTGCAAATTTGATATATCACTCTGTATGTATGTCCATAATAACTATCAGTATGATTTTATGAAAGAAAATTGTTGAATGAATCAATTGATTATTGGTAAACAATCAAGTAATACAAATCTGCAACGTTACGATCACTTCAATCATAAAAATGTATTTTTTTTATTTTTTCCGAAATTTTAATTCGAATGTTGGTTTCGATTAAAAAAAGACTTTTTTTACATAAATTTCCTATTTTTGCTCTCCCCTGTATATCGTTTAGAAATTTTAAATTCTGACAACTTATATGCAAGTTTTCTGCGATGCATCAATTTTTATGAGGAATCAAATTTTCTGACAAATGGATAATAAACAAGTTTTCCGTATGGTGCAAACTTTTTGAAACGCACTGTATAATATCACCATATGATTTCTTTTTACTTTCCCAACAACTTCATGTACCTCTACTATTATCCTAAGAGAGCATATGATCGTTCTGGTAGATCGCACCCACATGAAATAATAATTTTTCGGCAACCGTCCGGGAAGTAGATACTTTGAGAAAGTATCACTTCCCGGACTAGTCCAGGAAGTACGTACTTTCTGGACTAGTCCGGGAAATGATCAAATTTTAATATGAATATTAAAATAAATAAGAATTAGAATATTCTGTTAGTACCTATCCGAGGGGGAAGTAACTCGTTCATTAGGTGTACATCATAATATTTTCATTACTTCATTACTCATTATGTCCCGAGCATTAGACCGCTTAGCCATTACAGATTCACGATTGAAACGTTTACATGAAAAATTTACGCTAATCAAAATAGTCAAATCGCATATCATGCCCATTCAATAGTTTTTTAGAGAATAACCTGGCCCCTAAAACTTTTCTTATTATTTTTCATTGGAAGTAATTAGTAATTAGGTGTACAAAAAATTACTAGTTGTTTCCCTCTCGTACCTATATTTTGTTCCAATTTCATTATTTAATACAAATAATAATTACAATGTTCGAAATTTTCTTCTACCAAGAAATATAATAAATAAATGTGTCTCGATTTGTTATTCTACACGATTGCCGAAAAAATTGTGTACGCAACACGTCCGAAAACAGTTTTTTTGGACTCGCACACTTCCAGGATTCGCCACGCTCGTCCTAGAATCTTGTCCACTCGTCCAAAAAACAGTGTTTTCCGGACTTGTTACGTAAATTACTATCATAATCGCCTATTTTCCAAATGGCTAGGCTGCTTCGGTTTGAAAAATGTCGCGTGCGCTCGACTTTGGACGACGGTTGCTACAATTTCCGGCAATCGAAATTGAGGCAACCATATGTTTTCCGGCAAGTAGCGTATTCAAGAAGATTTCGGCAAATTTTCATCTATCGGAACTATAATATGATGATAACGAAAACAGGGGTTTCGACAACGCGAGGGGTATGGCAATCCTATGCCACTTTCATAAGATGGCATCCCTCTACACGGAAAATAATTTATTTTTGATCATGTTTCTGATTTGGTCGACGCGCATGCAGGGCCACTACCCGTTTTATGCCAATTTTTAACTCTAAATTAAAATTATAAATATTGTAGTTACATGAATTCCAACAAACTCCAAAGTCGATACAGTTTTTTAGGAAGTTTTCTACTCTTTAAAAATATTTTTTTCAAATTTTGAATATCTCAAATAGTTGAAATGAAATGAAAACTAATATAAGTTACATTCCAGCATTTCCACTTCACAGGGAAATAGTATATTGTGAATCTAGTAGTAAAAGCATTACATTCCCGGATGACAATGTAAATTGTTGGACGAGGCGTTAAACCGAGGCCAACAAGCATTGAAGTGAAGACCGTGATCGATACGGGAAAGTTCGTTGCTTAACAACGGACTAAAATACTAGATTAGCGTACTTTGGAGTCTGAAGTTGCTCCGAGAAAGTACGCATTCTTGAGCGATTTCAGAAAACTGTATTTGTTACTCTGTTTAGAGGATTTTATTAATTAATACTTATATTGAAAAGGGCGTTCTAAGTACCATACTGAATATATGCGGAAAAACGTGCCTATGAACAATAAAAAACAAAACATAGTGTAATATGGCATACATTTTCAATTCTGCCATCAATAGCTATATCAATAATTTCAACACTAAGTAAACTAGTTTGCCTCCGTGAATCTATCTTCATATTAAATAAAGTCAGAAACTTTTCAAATCATCTATGCGGCGATCTCCAACGATCTCGTAGTGGTTACTTAATTATATCATGGTACATACTGAAATCGAAAATATACATATTCAAGCAGTAGGTTGAATATGCCAGACACCTACTAGTATCCATATACTCACCTCGATCTTTACCTGTTGTCAACCTTCACGTGGCAAGTAATTATAACGTAAGAAAGACCAACCACACGAATAAATTTTGTTTGGTAACTTCCTGTTACCTCATTACCATCCATTATCAATTAGCTGCATAATTATTCAGATACATCGTTTTGGTTTTAATGAAAAAAATGCATTTTTTTAATGTGATGATCATAAGACTGGGTATATAAACTGTATTTTATCTAGAAATTACTAAAACCGTGTTTATGTACATCTGTAATAAATCATGGGATTTTCTAATGTGTTATCAATATTCTTATCGGTGATTTGAATTAATTGTAATGAACAAATTGAATATACCAAGAAATTATTATAGCAAGATTATTATATGACGTGAGATCAAAATGCCCCTACAGCTCAATTGTCATTTTTGACACTGATAATTAATAGTAGATTAAATTGGATGAAGAAAAGGTTTGTATTTCGTGCAGAAATTTCTTTATCTGCACGAAATACAAACCTTTTCTCCATCCAATTACATTGGAACGTGCACACAGCTTGACAATTTTCACAATAGTAGATTATACCACGAGTCAATAATGGAATAATGATAGCTATTATTAATTATCGAGGAATTTTTACGAACTGAGCCGCGTTAGCGACGAGTGATCCGTCTTTGGAAATATCCGATAAGCAAACTTGCGTAATTTTATAGTTCTCGTTCAATAGAAGTTACATACCCTACATACGCATTGAGACCCTCTAAACACAAATTCGAATGAAAAATGCAGCGACCCAATTTGAATTTACCGCGCAGAAATGACATTGATCAAGCCAAGCATTGCGAAAAGATAATTTGTTTTGGCGGGAAGCTTAAATTACGCTTTTGTGTAGGTGAAGTATTCTGCAGTTGGCTTCTACTTACTTCTTACTCTTGTCAATTAATTTAGCCATCGTTACTTAGCCATCGTTACGTTATCATTGCATAATATAACTAGGTACTAAATTATCTTATCGCCAAATATGCCCAATTCTATATGTAAAATATTCAATTATTTCACATGATGTAATAATATTATTTGGCTTTATATTAAATCAGGGCCCTTGTCGGAGTGGTTTCTGTGGTTCCTATGCAAGGCTCTGTTGCTGTATTTTTTACTAGCCACTGAAGTTATCGTAAGGCCATTTGACGAAAATGGTAATCAATTCCAGGATGACGGATTCGAGGAGTGGTAGCTCTCCATCCTGACCGGGTCGCATATTCACAGATGCTACTGTATGTGGACACCACACTTGACCTATTTTGGGAAAGAAGGGCAAGACATTGACGGGTCTTTTTTTATTTACAGTACTGTATGTCGACATCACACCTGACCTGTATTGGGAAAGAAGGGCAAGCCATTGACTAGTCTTTTTTTGCAAGTGTGACCCAGTTAACACTCAGGATTTTTTATGTGCAGATAACATTATTTTTCATAATATTCGTTACAAAAAAAAACACTTTGTCCATGGTAAGACCCGTCAATGTCTTATTACCCTTCTTTCCCAAAGTAAGTCAGGTATGGTGTCAACTTACAGTAGCTTCTGTAAATATATGCGTTTTACAAAAGCTCACTGAGTTCAACACTCTGGTGTTGAAATCCAGTAGCATCTGTGAATATGCGACTAGGTCTGCACTAATTATTGGCAGAAGAAGCTCACCTTTTTTGACATTTACTAGTTGTTAGTTGTAACTTTGCCAGGTGTTGGGAAGAGGTGATTCGGCAGTCGTATGGGGCTGTTGTTTTTATTTTTATTTTTTGATGTCTGACGGCAAAACTCGTATACTTAGTATTTTCATTTCATGAAATTGTGGCGTTTCACCAAGTATGCCCAATTCCACATGTAAAATATTTGATTATTTTACTTGTAATATTGTATTATCGAGAACTTGATATGGTATACTAAGTATGATAATTCTGAAATATGTATTTTCTGGTATACTGCTTTCCCGTATTTCTGACAAATAAAATAGCGACAATTCACTACAGTCAAATTTAATTTTAAACGAGAAAAATTAATGTTACCGGAGTTTAAGTAATGCTTGAAGATATTGTTATAAAAATGTGTGAAGAATTTTCTTATTTGTTCAAGGTCCATGGGTATCCTGTTGCCGCCCGTCACCCAAGTGACGACCGCCACCACCAACCACCTGACGACGCACCATCACCGCAACCGCAGCCTCGATTCGGCGCTGCAACGCATCCCCGAGGTGGACGTCACTCCAAGTCCGGAATGTGAGAACGTCACCACCATCTTGTGCGCCGCGGCGTCTTCCGGCTCGACTGAGTCTCGACCGACGTCGTCTTCCAAACAGCACAGCGACGAACTCGCGAGCCTCGGTTCGGACGACTCGGGCATCCTGTGCTGCTCGGACGCGGGTTCGTCGTCCGATTCGACCGCGACGCGCGAGTCGAGCGTCGAGTACATCGATAAACTGGAGTCCGGTCGCGCGGATGAAGCGCGCGATGATGTCGCGGACGACGCCGAAAGGACGAGACCGGACAGTGAGTCGTCGAAGGGTTTCGGCATGCTCCGGCTGCTCGAGAGCAAGGTGTTCGACGTTTCGATGGCGATGCACTACCTCTTCAACAGCAAGGAGCCGGGCGTGTTGTGCTACATTGTCAACAAAATGTTCAGTTTCGACGATCGCGAAGTGGACTTTTATTTGCCGCAGCTGGTGTGCATGTACATCCAGATGCACGACGTCGCCGAGGTTATTCATCGGTATCTCATTCATAGGTGAGTATGCGTGTTTGGAAGGATAGGGATTTTTTTTTCGTTTCGATATCCTAGGTGGTATACAGCGTGACAAATCTAGCTGTGAATGTCGAGAAACGTATGAGATGCGCGAATTGAGAATGAGAAAGTATTCGAACGATAAAGATGGTATTATAATTGTACATATTCAATAATCAAAAAATCTTGTAACCTCACAGTACACTTCGCGATGCGACAGATAGTCATACTTGTTTAACGGACTGTACTGAACCCTTCTGCTACCGCTCATCGATAGGCATGGTTATTTCACATTCATAGCTGGATTTGTCAAGCTGTAGGTACTTGTAGAAGAAAGGACAAGTGGATCAAAAGTAATTCCCGTGAGAATGGATATTATTATACCATCAAAGGGTACTGTCGTAATGTTCGAAAATTACTGAAAAGGATTTAAAATTTCAGTATTTTTCGAGCATATCGATTAGTATAATATAAGGCTTAAAAGGTTATATGTATTTTTTTATACTTCCAAATAGTACATGGAAATTTTCTTACATAAACTGTTTGTGAGTTCCCATTTATTATAATCCGTTTTGGAGGGACTTACACAAACTTACTTTGGTCAGTCAAGCGTATCGTAGAACATCAGGTGACTCTAGAGCGACATCAAAGATGTAGCATTTACCGGGGTAACGCAATAAATTTATTAAAGCTGAAAATTGTTATGCAACTTCTATAATGCATATCAATGAAAGTTATGTAGGCCAGTCACTCATGTATTTGAACAGACCTGGTCAGGCCGACCGAATTCACAGGTTTTTTTCAGATGGAATATTTTTATTTTTTACTTTTTCCAACTAATACCATTTCACTATTGTTGTTTTCTTAAAATTGTTTTTTCCGTTAATCAGCTGTCGTCCCACTACGAACGACAGCCCTCGAAACTTCTGCGAGCCAAGGATTAACCTAACCTAACCTCTTCACGTGTGATTCCTAGAACTTTCTTGTGCCACCACTAGTGCAGTCACTAGGCTTTGAAACCCATACGCCCTCCTTCAGCAAGAATTATTCTAACCACACGGCTACCTGGCCTCTATGACTGAACACATTCATAATAATCGAAAATGGATGTTTGGAACCTTTGGTGTGAATACAATTCAAGAAATATAAGCTACCAAAAACGCTTATAATGCATAGCACTTGAAAATGCCAAACTTGTTAGTGAAACGCGCGTCGAGTGAAAGTGGCTTAATTTTGGTATTTTGGGTAGCTTCTATTTCTTGAATTACGTTCATAATAATTTATATTGATGCCCTTTATTTTTCGTAGAAATGTATGCAGTTATGAACACGAAATATATATAAATCCTTTATTGTACTAATACACTAATTATCAAATCAAATCAAAATATACTTGCGCCACGGCAAATAATAATAATAGCCGTCCTCTACCCGCACAGGCTATGCCTTTGGGTACACTCTACGAGTGTTTATGAGGGAGTATTATTATTATTATTGTAGGAAGAAACAATTTCTCATTGACAAAGTGTGGAATGAGTCAACATTTGAAGTTACTACAGTTACTGTATAGTGTATATAATGTCACCTCAGAGGCATTAAAGTCCATATATTAAAACACTTGCAGGTTAATAAATATCAGTGGATAATTACACTTATTATGTTTTATTATATACTTACACATTCCTATGCCCATTAAAAATGGCAGACTGCAAATATATTTCATCACCTTCAAAATCTAATTCTATTTTTCACCCTAGCTTGCATGGTTTTCAAGCAATTAGTTTTTATCTATAGGCCGCGCGAGAAGAAAGATAAATGAACAAATTGAGAAATGGACGGAAAAATCGTGAATGAAATGAATACGGACTTAGCAAAAATTTTAGAATGGGATCCAACAACTTGGTAGAATTCGAATCGAATAAAACCCAAGCATGTCTGTTTTCTAGAAAAGCTGATCTCACAGTGGTCAGCGTTACTATATCAAGCGCTCGGTCAGGAGTATCTATACCATAGAAATATTCCATTTCAATGCTCGGTATAAACTCTGTCAAGATTTTTGTTGTTCTCTACTATTTGAGCCACCAGAATTAAGCTCAGGGTTATGGGAAAAGTCTGATGAAAACGTTCTTAGTCACAAAAGAAGCTATTGGGGTATGACAATGAGGAGAGCACCTAATAGAAAAATAAATTTTCCAAATCAATGATCAATAAAAAAGCAAAGGTTTCTCTGTAGCTCTGTCCAACCTCAACCCGGGAATGCTTTTACTTACATGTATGCACTGATGATGACATTACAGTCTAAAGCGCTTTGCTACGATTTTTAAAAATATTTTTTTTGGACGAAATATAAAATTTCTTCGAGAATAATGTGCCTTTCATTCTGTATAACTGCGCCACAATAAAAATTCCGCCTATGCCGCCTCCGTAAGTTGTATTTCATTGCAGGTGTAGGAAATCCATAGACTTCTCGTTGAAGTGTGCCTGGCTGTTGGACGCGTTCAGCTCGGACGCGTCCTTGCCCACAAAAAAGAAGCCGCACGGCGTCAAACTGCGTAACCTCATCCTGTCCGACGAGCTCCGACCGAAGGACCACAAAATCATGTCGACGTCGCTCAACCTGTCCCTGTCCACCAACAACAGCGACAAACTTGCCGTGCCAACCAGCGCGAAAAAATCGCACCAGAGGTCGCACAGCGACGCGTCCGCCTTGCTGCCCGGCCTGAAGAAGAACGCGCCGAGCGCGACGAAACTCTGCCTCGGCGATTTGAGTTCCGGCAGAGCGTTCGACAACGGATGCATCTGCTTCGAGAGCTGCCAGAGCGTCGTGAACGATCTTAGGGGAGAAAAGACTGAATGCACCTGTTCGGTAAGTTTTCTCATCTACTTCCAATATGTAATGTCAACCATTACAATACTGATTATGAGTTTCATAATGGGATACTTTATTTATTTTTTCGTTTGCTGGTCTGTTTGTTTGTTTGTCTGCTTGTTCGTTTGTTTATTTGTTTATTTATTTATTCATTTATGTGTATACGGTTATGCCAATTTACAAAACACAAATATTTAAGATACAATTTTTACATTTCATCATCGACAAATACAATCATAATCAACAAAAACTAAATTACAACAAATTACTTAATCAATCAATATTTAGACGTTTGGAATAAATCAATTCTACAATTTTTATTTGCAAATTTAAGTACCCATATAATTGACTCATTTTGACCATACCTACTTGAAAGTCTTGTTCTTCTGGGATTAACATTCATTTTAAAGAGTTCAGTTAACTTTGGACAACTCATAGCTCCATTTATAACTTTGTGCAGAAACCTCAAATCTATCTCAGCTCTTCGATGTTCCAAACTTGATAAATTTAAAATGTTCAAAATGTTAAAATATTCATAGGCTCTCCTCTGATATCCAAGTTTGAAAGCACATGACCTTAATAATTTATTTTGAACTTTCTCAATTCTATTGATATCCGCTTGATAAAATTTACACCATACAATAACTGATCGTACGAGAGAGTAAGCAGTAAGTATGATATTTTAGAAGTGCAAAGGGAAAATGAAAGCCTAATAATTTGAATCATTCAGAAACAATTTTATCAATGAACTTTGGAATCAAATAATATGCCAAGATCTTGAAAACTATCAGCCACTGACGAATTTTTCACTTGGTAAGAGTATTGAATTGAATTTATAATTCTCGAAACTGTGATTTGTTAACATTTGTTTATATTTATATGAAGCGTATTCATTATCTAAGTCGTAGGAAATAAGGGAAAAAAGTTATGCAGGAAAATCTGTGCAAAAAATCGCGTTATTTTTGTCCTTCCACCAAAATTCCACAAGGAAATTGTATTGGATGAATGGGGTAAAACACTACTATACCGTGTTGAAAAGGAAAACATTCTTCTCCATGAAAATTGAAAAATGAAAAATCTCTCAACATGAATGCCTCCCAATAAGAGGTTATCTTGAAGGATTGAAAATTCGAAAATAGCGACTAAAGTCTGTCTTTCAGCCGCAGATGATTCCACAACAGATTTTATGAATATCCTATTCATATTTTTGAACAAAAATCAAACTACTATACCATACCGAACCACCACGGCAAGTTTTAATAACTTAGTAATTATTATAAAGGAGCCCTCCCTTGTGAATCTGCGTGGCGACTGGACTATATGAATTTCGTAATGAGATACTTCACGCAATTTAGTAATATAGTTTGGGAAGTGTCATTTTACAGCACTAGTGCGAAAAAAAAAATCAAGGGAGTTTTTCCCACACTACTTCAGGAATTTTTTTCTCGTACGCGAAAGTTTTTTCAAGACCTCTACATAATAATAATAATAATAATAATAATAGCATTTATTGCCCAACAGTTTCCCATTTACAGAGCAATTTTACAAAGTACAATACAAGATTAATTAGTAGCACTAATTCCTAAATATATGAATGAATGATAATCACAAGTCCTATTTTAATACAAAGATAAAGATAAAAAAAAACAAAAAAACAAAAATACAAAAAAATTCAAAGATGCGCACGAGATTTATTCTTGAGTTCACAAGCACTGCAAGAAAAGAAGTCAAAAAAACTAGAAAGTTTATTTGCATTACTGCACATAGAATTTATTGGTGCCTTTAACATTAAATTTGTTTGAGCTCTTTTGCATAAGAAAGTAGTGTTTTGCCTAGATGTTATTCTTGGAACAAAAATATCAATTTGTGACAGTAATGCGGGACAGTCAATTTTACCATTGAATAATTTATGCAAGCATAAAACAGAAGCCTGATTTCTGCGTTTTTCTAATGATACAAGGTCAAATCTATGCAACAATTCAAGATAATTACAACCTCTTGGGGGATAAATTCCATCGATTTTAGAGCTTAGAAATTTTAAGAATTTCTTTTGAACTTTATCGATAGCAGCTGAGTATTGAAGATATATAGGATTCCATATTATAGACCCATATTCTAGCTTAGATATGACCAAGCTGAAATATAGTGAGGTCAATGCTGAAATATTATTGAAATTCTTAGTTTCTTATAATGAAGCCCATATGATCGATATGCTGAACTGACAATAAAATTTATGTGTTGATTGAATGTGAGTTGCTGATCAAAATAGACACCTAAATCCTTACTGGTTTCAGTTTTTTCTAATATGACATAAGATTTATTAGTGGGCTTGTAGAAAAAAATCTTGTTCCTTACTCATACGGAAGAGTACTTTCCTGCACTCGACTGCTTACCCGAACTCCGCTGTTCGTCGTTCGGGTACCGTCAGTCGCATGCGGGAAAGGTACTGTTTCCGTACATGTTAGGATAATAATAGGTAACTTTGATTTTAGTTCGAAAATATGAATAGGAAATTCATAAAATCTTTTGTGGAATCATCTGCGACTGAAAGACAAACTTTAGTCGCTATTTTCCATCGTTCAAGATAACCTCTTGGGAGGTATTCATGTTGAAAAGGGGAACATTCTCCATGAAAATTGAAAAATGAAAAATGTGACTTATTTGTAATATTTAACAGAAAACAACTACTTCCCCGGCACAATGATTTGTTCAAGGAAAACTAGAAAGAATTAAAAAAGTCAGCTATCTGAATGAAAATGCAAATTTTCACTTTCAGATTTTTTCTTTCCTTTTCAGTTAGAGTCTTTTCACAATATCTATCAGATGTAGTTCAATGTCCAGCGTGGCTTGTGCCGGGGAAGTAGTTGTTTTCTGTTAAATATTACAAATAAGTCACATTTTTCATTTTTCAATTTTCATGGAGAATGTTCCCCTTTTCAATAGGTAACTATTATCTAGTACCATTATGTAATGTCAATCATCACGATAGTGATGTAAATTTCATAATGGGATACTTTTCCACACTAGTGCAAGTAAAGTTGAAAAATATTTTGTTTCTCTTTTTTAAATTTCAGTTTATTTTATCGGAAAATAAACAAAAACTAATTCATTATAAATAGAGATGTAATACTAGTAAAAATATAATTGCAATGAGTAGATACGAAAAATGCGTATCTTCCTACATATGGATTTAACAAAATTTTCGTATCTATCCCAGTATTGCTTCGTTTGCCGCAAGTTGAAATGAATGCGTCAAAGTCGACAGTTCAGAGAATAAGAAGTGACAACCGAGATTCAATAAATCAACAGTGATGGCATATAATTTTCATCACTTGCTTGTTACATGTTACCTATTAATATCATAATGAATGGAAAAGTTGTATAATGTAGCCGTGGATTTAAAGAAAATCGTTTTAAAATTTTTACTATGATTTTGGTTCAGAGCATCTGATTTCTCGCATTAGCTGTGTAAAAAAATAAACTCTCATGAAGGTGCCAATCATTTTGTAAACTTGTCTAGTTTCTCGACATTCCAATTTGTTATGACACTTCAAAGTTCTTGACAACTAAAAATATTGCAGTTGAAAAGTCAAAAGAGCCAATTTTAACTGGTAAGCAAGTTGTAGTCCAGAGAGCAGCTGTGTGTATTTTTTGCAGTAGATAGTTGAAACTGAAAAGATATAGTGAATTGTTATCATTTTCTATTTATGATGTGAATTATACGTAAGAATTTGCGTTGTTCAAATAATTTAAAAAATTATGCAATTGACTTACGGTAGCAAACGAATTCTGGTGAATTATTTTAAATATCTCAATTCCGTAACTTGCCGTCCTGAGCAAAAGTGCCGTATCCACAAAAAATATGAATATTCAGATGTTAGTTTGTGTAGTCTTAAAATCCCATAAATTTAATCTATCAAGCCAAAATAACATGAAATAAATTTAAATAGCCTAATTTTATCAATTATTTTTCCGTAAGTAGCTAAAGGTTAAGCTTCAGGCAAGTTCCCACCTAACCTGTTTAGGACAACTTGGAAGTCGCAACGCAAAACGCATTTCAACGTAATTAACACATGAACCATTTCAAAATATCGCGAATCCAATGGTGTAGTTACAATTTTTCTAAAAAAAATCGCTAGTAATTATTTTAGATTTTTGAGCTTGAAAAATCAGACTAGTTGGCCCTGGAAATGGAGATTTATTCATGAAATTTGGTGTCCTAATAGACTTTTTGAATGTCTGCCTAGTAAAAAAGAATCATTCCAATTGGTTGGAAAATGTAGATTTTATAAGGGTGCTCCGGTCTTAAGTGGGTCACACTGTATTTATTACGCTGGAATATGTGACCGATTTGGTCCCCTCCAAATGTTCAGTTCCGAGAGAATCGTCCCCCTATCCTCACTGTCTACTCCGTACCTGAATTCAAACAATAAACTGGTATCGGAATGTTAATTTATAACGAACAAATGGATTCAAAATCCAACCTTCCACAACTCCCTACACAATTGGAATTTCGCCAGCAAGTCTCTTACAACTTCATTATTTATTCAATGGTATTCCCTTGAGTATTGCCAAATTTCACATTGTACCTATTTTACTTCATAATGAAGTTGGCGATAGTCGAAGTGATGTCTTCCAAAGGTCCAAAGATGGATATTATTGTGCTCAAAATATTTCTGTGTATGCGGGAATAAAAGTTGTATCCATGCATTTCTACTTGTAAGAATAATAATCAAATAGGGCTAAATTGTTGATATCCATTATAGAAAGCACTTGTTTAACACGAGTGTATAACAAATGTTATTCAGTTGGTTTGGGGACAGTTAGAAGTTGTTTGATGTTAGGTACTTGTCAACGAAAGTCCTATTGCATTTGTTCATTTGGTTTCAGACCAAGTATTAAGTGACAACCTCCCTTTTAGATGAAATCAATATCCAACATGCCATCATTATTATTATATTATTGTCCTTCTCCAAATACTTTCTGATCTAGTCTGAATCCGGATGAACTAACTTGGCCCTGAGGTCTATTTCGGCGTGCTTATAATATTGGTGAAGGGGGCAGCAATAACTGGTTTTTTGCAAGTTGCTGCTTCAGCCCCATACAATTGTGTTACAAGCAGTGATTGGCTTGATCAGTATACCCAAGATACCAAATATTTACGTTATTAAAAAATATCAAATGGAAAATTTAGTACAGGTAATTGGTAAAGTAAATATTATTATATCAATATAGTCATTAATCCAAGTGTCATCAAATACGAGTAGTTTAGAGCAGGCAGTTTCTGTTTTAAAGTAAACAATTCCAGTAGATAATTGAGGTAGGTAAAATAGAGGGTCAGTTAAAATAGATAATGAGTGCAATTAACCACTCAGATAAGTAGTAGGTATAAATATGATTAGAATTTTGTTCTTTAGCATAATAAGCATATAGCTCTAGTTTTGGTGTTTTGGGTTTCTTCTATTTCTTGAATTACAATACGCATTTGCAATTGGGTCTTTTTGGAAGAACGTTGCACACATATCTGTCAGATGTAATTCAGTATCCGTCGTGGTATTAGCCGGGAAAGTAGTTGTTTTTTGTCAGATGTTTGCCTCATATTTTCCACCTGGTAGAAATATTTGTTTTTTTCCGCACGGGTGGTGCTGCGACTGACTTCTACTGTAAGTCGCTGCTTCATTTGTGACGAAATATTAGTTATACAGTGGATTATAATTCATTGGGCTGGGGCAGGACGACTTTAATGTTGTCCGACCTACCCCGTACTGATGACGAGGCAAGAACCTAGAAACGCGTCTGCAGGTGGTTTTCGCCAGTCAGATGAGGGATAATCTGCTGTATAATTACAAGCATTTGCAACTGGGTCTTCTTGGAAGAACGTTGCACAAATATCTGTGAGATGTAATTCAATGTCCGTCGTAGTATTTGCCAGGGAAGTAGTTGTTTTCTGTCAGATGTTTGCCTCATATTTTCCACCCGATGGAAATATTTGGAGATAAGAGTACTTCGCCATTGTTGTTGAAAAAAAAATTGAATGCGCATTGAATCAAAGTCTTATTTTTCTTCAAATGGAACATTTTTTCTTTATCTATTTGTATAACAGCTTCGCTATTCAACCGTTCAGAAAATTTTACGTGAAGCGTATTTGTATTATTGTAGCACACGGTTATGCCGAAAGTAAACATCCACATCGTTATTTCAAATGGAATGCCCTGTATATTTTCAAATTGTTGAATTTTAGTACAGCGTTATGTAGAATAGGTACCTGAAATGTATGTTTTCAAAGTAAAAAATGTACTTATTTTTAACGTTTCCAGTTCTATGAACCACCTGCGGATATCTTATCTGTCAGACATCAATTAATAGTAATTCATTCTGCATTGTGTATGCCACCAAGATATAAAGAGGACTTTTAGAAGAACAAAAAATAACCACATTCACTAGCAAATTCGGAAGAATGAAAACAATATTGCTGAACTTGCTGTAATTATTTCCAAAAGTTAACCACCAACAAAAAAATGTCTTATACAAATTGTCACTCTCTGAGAAACGTCTGTATGTCGTTTTGAGTGAATATTTCTGATATCTTTTGTTGTTGAGTTATATGATGGATAAAACAAGTGAGATTCGATATTTTAATTATTTGCTCTTAATCATTTGAAAATTATTAATAACATACAAATACAAATACCGGTGATTTATCGGGAGGTGGTTGTAGGACTGTGATTATTTTCACGTTAATATATCACTAATTTCATCATTAAATTGAACATGCTTTCATTAAAGTGAAAGTGCCTTGCCTCTACCAGCATCAAATTAAGATTTCATAGTTATTAAAATTAATTAGTCGTGCAATTTCCTTTTTTACGTCTAATCCCAATTCAAGTAGGTATACGTTGTTTTATAAAACTGAAATGTCAGTAGACTTTAAATATGTGTGAGGAGGAATGTTATTCGTAGACTTATGTACTTGATTTTTTTATTCCTTTTTTCAAAACCCTACCTTCCCTCTCATTATTAAGAGACGTTTTTAAGTAATTTAATTTAGAACCAGTATAGGTATACCGTACCTTCGATAATGAAACGTGACAACTACCAGCTGTTTATGATACAAGTAGGACTTTTTTGTGTGAGCGTGAAATTTATTGAATGAGGCGCAGCCGAGTTCAACAAACACGCGAGTGCAAAAAAGGTTTTTCTTATTATTAGTTATTATAAATTAAATGGGTCTTGGTGGTGCGCAGGTAGTATTCTCGCTTGCTATGCCAAGGTACGTGTTCCTGCAGAAGTTAGATTTATTTGTTATACTGGCTCCTATACTATGAAATGTATTTGTGTTATTTTTGAATAGTGGTCAGGAAAAAATGAGTATATATATTGTCAAATAAAACATTGGTCTTGTCACTCGAAATATCTTTTCGATCCAAATAATTTATAAACCAAAGGCTTTTAAAACCCAAAATAACCGGAGACCGTCACAGTACGCGAGTTCGAATCGCCGCGCCGCCACCGACCTCGTGTATGGCATTACATGTTAAAAGGCAAGGGGCTGCATGTTCCCTAGCTCGCACAAGTCTCTCGAAGACTTCTGAGGGTTGCTCGTAAGGTGGCAGCCGATTGATGGAAATGACAACAACAATTTTAACAATTATATTGCCAAATTGTAGCAATTGTATCATAATTTGAATGTTTTATGTTATAAATTATTGTCGTCGTATTATCAAATGACTGTTTACTGTTCACAAGTCATCAAATAATGAGAGGTGAGTTTGAAATGACACAATTACGTAGCAAAATCACCGTTTGAATATTTATTGAAGCATTCAAGTCTGCCTGCATCATTCAACGAAACTGCACGCTATATGAATCGACAGAAGATATGCCATGTCCGACAGAATACGAAAGGTGGCTGCTAATTGTGACAGACGTTGACCAAAAAACAACTCTGCGGGCTGAAGACTACCGCCGATCATTGAATTACAGCTGTCCAAATTACACACTAGTGTAGCATCTTTCGTACCAGCAGTGCTCTTACAGAATATTAATTATATATAATAGACCGGCCGACATATTTTTTGCAACGTTTTTTTAATGTATGCTTTTTTGTAGTTATGATTGTTATATGTTTTTAAATGTCCTCACCAAATAGTTTAGACTGCTCGTATGCAGCGGCATCACCAATCAAATTTTAGTTTTGGAGTTACAGGTTGTCAAAGTTTTTAGAAAAAATCAGTTTCATTCAATTTATTCATTCTTACTATATTGAAAGATGCTCCGTATCATCGCAAATAAGCATGCCAATTTTTATCAGAATTAGCCACAAAGTTTTTCGAGTAGGTAATGAATAAAAAACTGATTTTTTCTATAAATTTTTACACCCTGTATCTTGAAAACAGAGCAAGTTGGGACACCTGCTCACATGAAGAAAAAATCAAATTTTCACCTAAAAATCGATACTGAACGTTTGGCGGTTTAACCCCGTATAGCTTCCAACGAGTTTTTGATGTATGCAAAGTGGTTTTTCTGTAAGTTTGAACAGGTACAGTCACGAAATATAAATTGTATACTCTTCTTTCGTGTCGTGTTTTTTTCTATATAGCACAATATAATTATAATCTTTGCACGTGCGTTTCTTTGAAGCTAAAATATCTTTAGCTACACACGAAATTGATCTTTAGTCATTCGATTTCATATGCGCTCCTCTCATAATTTTTTTACCATTCCAAGGCAATGAATTTCATGTATTTTTAGATTGTATGGATTGGGGATCAATTATGCATTTAAGAATTATACATTTATTTTATTCTACACAAGACCCAACTGTTCATCATCGCTGCGTCTAACAAATACAGGCCAATGCAATTTCTTGCCCCTGATCCCTATTCGACAGCATGCAATATTTTGGAAAATTTGATCGGTTCCCTCTATACTGCTATAACAAAGGTCGTGGCATCATTATATTACTTGTCTCAGTTCTTGAGTACCTTTGAAGGAAGAAATAATTGTAAACACAGCTTTATGTATCCAGTGTATAAAATGACCATCTGCCGTTCCTACTGTATAATTCCAAAATGATCGCGAACTTTTACTAAAACAAATTATTCATTCGAAAATGATTACACAAATCTCTTTTTTTCGATGGAATTTCATTCATCATTAGCTTTGTTCTGGTTCTGAAAATGTTTAGTCCTGGGACGTCAGGATTATGCGCAGTTGAGAAAAAGTGAGCGAATATGAACCTAAAGAGCACACTTCTCGTCAACTGCGCATGATCCTGACGTCCCAGGACTGATCATTTTCAGAGCCAAAACAAACCTATCATCAACATTGGGCTCGCAGCTTTACCAAATAGAATGCGTTTGCTTCAGGACTTTTTCCCTGATAGAGTTCATTTATTAGATAACCGTCTTTAGTAACTATTGTCCACACCTCCACACTTCATTACCTGATCTTACTTTCTTGTCACGAATGAATTTCTTACAGGCACATCTTGCCTGGCCATAATATGTGACCATGTATTCGAATTTCATCACTAGTGATTTTTCATCTAGGCGCTTTGAAAACCACCATATCGTCGACTCTCACAAAAAGTCTTGATGACAATAAAGAATATTATTATTAATTTCCATTAGGAATATTCCATTCGGTCGCTAACTCCTGATACATCCGGAGAACGCGCTAGTGCTATTTACCCACGTCCTTGTGGTGAGTGATTACGGGGTCCGAAAATCATATGCTCTGCGATTAGACCTAAAACTCTAAGACGAAAATCGTCCTACTTTGATGGTCGAGGAGGACTACATCAGGCTTGTTGGCTTGTATTTGCCTTAGGGAATAAGGATAAGTCATACCTAAGAACAGTATGCATATTATTAAACCTGACTATTTATATGAAAATAATCACATACCCTCCCATGTCTTCATCTACCAAGTTCTCATCAGTCCCACACTAGAAACAATTTTTTTAGACGATTTTTTATGTATAAAAAAACTAGGTAAGTAAAATATGATTCATTAATTGACAAACATTCAATAATGGAAGAACAAATGCAACATAAAAACTATTCTCCACTAAGTAAAAAAAATAAATAATAGTATTCATACTCAAAGCTGAATTCAGTGTTGCCAGATTTGAATATTTTACCAGAAACTATCATAGCAAGTTGATTACTTACATTTCGCACTTACATCGTCTTAATGGTTGAAAGATTTCTACTTCTTTCAATTTTCCACTACATTTCAATTGCTTGAATCTGCAACCGTCTTCAGGTGAATACTGACAAATTAAGAATCTACACGATGTTTTATAGGTTTGACGGTATGGTGTAATTACGCGAGGTCTTGTGGCGCGCGTGTTTTCGCGCTTTTTCTCCCTCCAAAACAGTCCATTAGTGGTTGACTGAAGGCACCATTGGCTTCAATATAGGTTTCAATAAATTTGCGCTTGAACCAATGTTCCTCTCTATGAAGAACACTAGCCTCGTCCCAAAGAATTCGGTGGAGCTCTGTCCATGTGTGGTCGGCAATTCCCGATTTATATGTTTCCCCTCGTTGAGTCCACTTTTTGTGTTTAGCTATTCTTACAGATAATGGCTGCTTGGTATCTCCGATATAGGAATCTCCACATTCACATGGGACCTCGTAAATACAATTTTTGCTGGATTCCGTTTTGATATCTGGTTTCGACTTGGTGAGGAAGCTTTGTAAGGTACTGCCGGATTGAAAGAAACTCTTGATGTTGTATTTGTTTCTGATCTTTTCGATCTTCTCGGAGATGCCCCTTTTGTAGGGAAGGACAAGAAGGGGATTTTGTGGTCGTTCTTCGATCGTCTTGGACCTTTGGAGTTGTTTCTGAACTTCTCCTATGAGTTTCTCGGAGTATTTGTTTTGGCGTAGTTTCTTTTTGATATGGTTTATTTCCGCATCCAGAGACTCGTGGTTGTTGCAAATAAACATCGCTCTCTCCACCAACGTTCTTTCAATGCCCCTCTTAGGGTAATTGGAGCCGTAGTTGAGATACTGTCCAGTGAGTATTTTCTTCCTGTTAACAGAGGTGAGGATACCAGTGTCTGCTCTTTCAGCTTTCACATGGAGAAAAGGCAGGGTACTGTTAGTTTCCCTTTTCATCGTGAACTTGATGATCCCTCATGTTATTGATTCTTGAGGAGAATTCCTCGAACCACTCCACGTACATGTCGGCGATTACTGGCGATGGACGGTAGTCCATCAGTCCATCAACTTGGGAGAAGACACGGTCCTTTTCTTGAAAGTAGGAGTTATGAAGGCAGCACTTCAGTAGTTCCGATATCGCTTGTATGGGGAGATCAGTCCTTTTATGAAGCTGGATGTCTTGTTCCAGTTCTATGGGGATATTGATATAAAGGCTCTTCACCACAAAGCTGATGATACGATCTTCCGGTCCTAGTTGAACATCTTTGATAATGTCTACAAAGTGTTTGGAATTCTTGACAAAGAACTGCTAGTACCCTGTAAGGGTTGTAGTATTGGTAGGATGTATTTTGCCAGGTTTACTGACATGTGTCCAATCCTTGTCTGTAATAAAAGTTTTTTATTTCGTCAGAGTCCTGTAGATTTTCCTTTCTACCAAAGTTGTCGCCTTCATAATTAATCAGTGAATTATTATTGCTATGTCGTTTATAGTTATTATAAGTGATCTATTCCTAGTTTGTTGTAAAGATAAGTAATCTTAGGTGAACTTATTTGAAGCAACCATTCTCAATTTTGTATTTTCAACTTACCAATTTACTACCTCAATCATGTAGGATTATGTATATGTAGTATATGTGTGCGCGCCAGTAATGTATGTATATTGTCTTATTAATTACTTTGTAAATGTCAGTAATGTATATTGTCTTATTACAAATTGTACTATACTTATAGTTATGTTTTATTTTTATTTAGTACTTACACTTAAATTGTGTTCTAGTGAATTTGTATATTAGGATTCCTATTTCAAATAAAGATCTATCTATCTACCTTCTGTAGGAGTTTGTAGTTTCCGCTTCAAACTTTTCATCATACGTCTGGGTGTCCATGATGACTGTGGCATTTCTTTTGTCTGCAGGAAGAAGCAATTCAAACGTAGTAATTAAGTTACTATATCGTTTACAACCTACAAACATCATAGCAAGGAAGTAGTTGTTTTCTGTTAGATATTACAAATAAGTCACATTTTTCATTTTTCAATTTTCATGGAGAATGTTCCCCTTTTCAAATCATGTTCTTTAAACGATTAAAAAACATATTTCAATCAAACAAAGCAGTTTAAATTAAAAATAAAACAATATATTCTTTAAAACAGTTAACAGTGACCGGAGCGACTGTATACATCTCTCTTGAGAATGCCAACCACTCGTGTTGGCGAAACATATCACAATACATGTCGGTATAAAAACCTGGAAATCTAATTAAAAAAAATTACCAACTCTGCTTGCGTGATACCTGAAACTAACGTCCATATTTACGTTTACGCTCCCCCAATATTCTTAAAACACAAAAAGCAAGCTCTCTGTTTTGGAATTGCAACTGCCGCTAATTATTTGGTGAATACACTGTTTTGCACCGCATATTTCTGTTACCCAAATGCAACCCCACCAGATGTTTCAAATGTGAAGGTTACATATTTTGCTTCACTCGGAAGGTAGCACATACCTTAGAGCTGGGGACTTCATAAAAAAATGAGTCTACCTTTCCTTCTTTGACTACACTAGTACAATATTTACCAATGCCGCACTGGCAGCAAACTCATTACTGTGTTTTCTTTCAGGCGCCTAGATTAAGACCCGAACTAGAGTTTCTACAAGCTCTGATATCAATTGGCAAACTACTTAGTTCCATACCTACGAAGGAAGCAAAAACCACTAGACTCGTTGCCGAACTGACTACCTTGAATCTGAACCTTCCGGCAAGGGTGTGGCTACCGCTTGACAGCCAGAATCCCCATTTCATCGTCAGGATACCGCCTCAAGTGGCCGCTGTTCTCAACTCTAAAGATAAGGTAACATAACAACGAAATCCTATTGAAAAATTAGGCAAGAATGTGTTAAAGGAAATCAATCAGTTTTTACGAACGCATGTCACACTATTCCGACAAGTTATGATATTTGTATTTTAACTTGAAAACATTAAATGAAATAATGAATACATAATTTATAAGACAGGGGACACGCTGTTCAGCTTTCAGCTGTGCACCAAATGTAAAATCTCAACCTCCTGCACAGGATTGCAAAATGTCGTCATCCAAATGCCTGACATCCCCCTTTTTTTCTACCCTTCCAGATCTCTCGGAAACATGTTCATTGACTGCTCACTGCACTTGATTGGCCAGACAATATTAAATTGTTCATCATTTCGAAACATTTTTATTTGATATTGCAAAATCATTATTAGAACCTTTTCAGGATTTGTTTGGTAACAATTTCAGGGTCCATTTTAAGAGGTCCAGAGGGTGAAGATTCAATCTATTTCTCTGAATTATTTTTCTTCCACTAGGAAAAATGTCACTTCGGTTGGTAGGGAAACATTTTTACCAAAAATTATTTCCAACTAGGATTTGTTCAACAGGGAATCACGGGAGTATCTCAATATTCCATGAGTGCTATAAAAGTATCTCTATCACTATCCTCTGATTTTCGAACTGTTTTTGAGTCTGAATGCATATTTCTACCATCCTATTAGACCATGGGTAATAGGAACTCGACATGAGGTGCTTGAACTTCCATTTGTTTTGCAAACTCTTTGAATTTTTAATTGCAGAACTGTGTGCAGTTATCCCTTTATTCTATACACTTTAGAGCAGTGCGATGACACTGTCAGTATTTTCGGAAATAAGTTCCTCAAATTCCACATATTTGTTGAAATAATCAAATAGCAATTAAAACACTTTACCTTTAAAATATAATATATCGGTACCTATTTCTTACCATTGACCATTTGGCAGTTCACGAAGCAATAAACTTTTATTTTAATATATTTTTTGAAATCCCAAAGATGTCACACAGTTCCTAATTTTCTATTTCCGTGATCGTGCGTGGTCAATAAAGTACTTTTATCTGCAAACATTACAAAGGTGACTAAATGTCACGAGTAAAAGTTTAACCTTTTAGACATGGAGTAAAACTTCCATTTTTGTGCCCAGGTATTTTACTTTTAGCAATTTTAGTATTAGGTATTTGGAATACTTAAATGAACCCCAAAGATGATAAAAGAAGTTTATTTCATAATTCCTACAATTCAGATAACGCCTAGACTCATCAGAAATCAGCATCCAACATTTTGCACTATGGACTAGTCAAACACTTTCGAAAATCTCAAAACAAATTCCGATACTGACGCGTGGAGTTTGTTTTTAAGCGTGAGTTGATTACTTGCAAAGTATCCTGATAATTTTGTTAATTTAATTCCTAATTAGTTGTGGTCTTTACTCTCGATCTTTATCAATTTTTAATTAATACGTTTGCGTAATATCGTATATTTTATTCGAAGTGAGTTTATGTGGCTCAGTGCTGAATTATTTGCCTCACTCTGGTCGGCAAATAAACGTTCAAATAATAGACCATGTTTGTGGCAAACAACTCAAGTTTTGAACAATGATCAAATTTCAAATGATCAGGAATTATGTGCTTTTCAGATAATTTTTCCTGAACATATTTAATGAGTGAAGTCATATCACAATCTTTTTCAGTTATTATTTTGAATAATTCCAACTTTGAATCCGAAAATGACAGATTTTCCATTATCATACAAACATGCATTTGAATTTTTTGATATACAGTATCGGAAACTTTTCATCTGGGGCATAGACAGAAATCTACGCGAGCAACATGGAAAGCAATGATATGATAATACCTAATAAATAATACCACTACTGCGCGTCTCTCCTGTTTCCTCGCCCGGCGAATTAACAGCTCACGTTGATGAAAATTTTCCGATACTGTATATTAATTGAATCATAGTTTGTTTCAATATTAGCTTGTGACAATCCATCAGCAATCAGAAGTTTTTTGTCTGCTTGGTAATTAACTTCATCATCACATAGTTACAAACGTAACCTCAATCTCTGTAATTTAAATTAAGCAGTGTGTTACAGATAGAACTTTCGAAAATACTTTCAAGAGGCTCATGATCGCTTTCTAGAATGATTGACGTACCGTGTATGTGTTGATGCAATCCGTCAAACCATGAACTATGGCAAGTAATTGTTTTTCAATCCCCACATTTTCTGATTCGGAGTGCTTTCAAGGCATATGTAACTGGGGCTGACAAATCTTTCTTAGTTTCTTCATTCATTATATTAACTTGAGCTCTCATGTGTCAAGTTCGAATAAAATATTTTACCATTCATCTTTAAATTTTTTAATATTTCACCCACAAACAAAGATTATTCCTTTTGATCATTTTCTTCAGCTCACTAAAGTTACAGTCTTGTGTAAGCCTTTCCAAATCTGTGATTAGTGAATCTATAGGCTCTCCATCTTCTTGAGTTCTGGTATTAAACAAATGACTGTTTATGGATATGCGGAACAAGTGCAATAGCACTTATTGTTTTATCAACTTTATTCAAATATGTTTGTATTTATTGAAGTAGGTCTGAAGTATTCCTTGAATGATTATAACATAATATTGTCTTTCTTGTGCAGATTTCAAATCAATGTAACAAAAGAGCTACTTTTTTTTCTCCTAGAATTTCTGAATTTGTGAATGTTCCTGTAGCATGCATATATGATTGGAATATCTGTTTCTAAAGCTCGACATTTTCTGAGACATGTCAAGACTGGGATAACTTAATAGGTTGTTTCAGATGCTCCATTTAATTATATGTCCTTTGTTTTTTTATATTTCCTCTTGCTTTTTGAATATTTAATGTTCAATTCCGCAGTGCCATCTCATGTTATACAAACAAGTTTTGATGTTTGTAGCTTTATTTTAGCATGAAAAAATTGAAAGTAATATTGAATACAATCATTTATACAAATGCAAATTGTACGTACTTGGTGTTATTTATGTTACTTTTTCAGGCGCCTTATATAATTTACGTGGAAGCAGTAGAAGTAGATGACTTCGAAACCTCGCCAGTGCCAATGAAAGTGATGCCTACTCTGAGGCATACCAAGTCTGAAGAGAATTTGAAACATGAATCCACTTCTTTGTCAGCTTTCAGCGTTTGCGGTGGTTGCTATGACGATGTGGACCCTGACTGGAGTCAGGAAGATGATGAAATTTCCCAACAGGTGAGTCTATAGAATTCGGACTAATCTAGGAATTAGCTAATTTCGTGATAAGTCAATTGAAACTCGGTGATCATCTAATTCCGAAATACAAGATGGAATTCTGACTTGCTTTCTCAGAAATATCTAAGTCAAGAGATTTTTGTTGGAATTCCAACTAAACAAAATTGGAAAGTTTCGAGATGAATCGAAATGCTAGGCTACTTGAATATTAATTCAGAGGTAATAGTCATTATTCCAAGTGACTTAGGATTAAGATGATTCCGAGATACCAGTCAAACTTAGTAAGTCAGAGATCAATATCTTAAGTCACAGTCAAAATATTCTTTATTATTATTAAAATGATAATATAGTAAAGTTTATTGAATAAACCCTGTAGTAGGTACCAAAGCAGAATTATGGAGTAGATTCTCACCATGAAGAGCATGAACACTTTTTTATTCATAACAAAAGTGAGTTACTCACAAAAATTGTACATAAGATTATAAACTGAAGTAGAGCATCTGCTTATTCTGGTTTTCATTCATACTTGGGGATGTTGTGATTCAGAATTTTACCATATCCTTGAATCATTGATAGATCTCAGCCAAGTGGCGTCCAGACTTGTAAACCATTTATCAAAGTTATGTATTGCTCAAACATTTATGTTGGAATATTATTACGTTTTCAGAAAGATATAAAAATCATTAAGGAAATGGCCATACATAATGGGTATTGTCCAAATAAAATAGATAATTTGCTGAAAAGAAAAAGTTCAAAATGTCCTTAAGATAAATAACCACACTGGATCAACCTTAAGACAACATGAAGTTCATATACATTACATACGATACACAGCTTACAAGAAGTCTCAGTTCTATTTTCCAATATGCAAACCTTCAGCTTGTACATAGCAATATGAACAATCTGCAATCCGAAGGACAAAGTCGAGTCGAGTCATATATTAAAAACTTACCATAAAATTAACATTGATGATAATTACAGTACAGTATATTATATTATTATGAAAGTATTGCTATCTGTAAGAACGATTCGAAGTCCTTGCCCAGTAATGATGGTGGACCACTAAATAAATTCTAAACCATTTAAGTTGATATTGATAAAGAAATATATTCTTACCTATTATTACCTGACCATCAGGTAGGATCACTCACATGTTTCCTATTGATAATGATTCATAGTAATCAATAAATTGATATAAATATGACTGATTTGATAAAATCCGTTGGTTAAGTGAATACTATTAATGAAGATAACTTAAATTTCGAAATACACATCTAGGAATTAAATTACTTGTGTGGTAAAGGTGAAAAATTCTTTTTGTTTTAATAATTGATTTCAAAGAAAATTCCAAATAACTTCAAGGTCACAGAATTTTAAAATGTTTTTCCAGTACATTCAACTGAAGAAACCAGTAGACAGAGATACGATTTCCCAAATGAGCCAGGAATCGAGTGAATCTCGAGAACCTTCAATACCAGCAAGCGAAATTAGGAGGCGGTTGTCTGACTTCTTCCACGAGGAAAAAAGTAAAAAGTTCACTCATGATCCTGAAGATCCATCAGCGGCTGTATTGAAGGAACCCTGGGAGGTACTTTTCGAAAGTTATTTGTTTTGATCGTTTTTTTATTCTTTCTTTTTCCAGGATAAGGAACAGCGCATCAGGGAAAGCTCCCCTTATGGATATATGTCTTCTTGGAGACTTTTGTCGGCCATAGTCAAGTGTGGGGATGACTTACGACAAGAGTTGATGGCATCTCAGTTATTGCAAACGTTCCAGAAAATTTGGGAAATGGAACATGTTCCACTTTGGGTTCATCCATACAGGTGATATAACATAAATCGTTGAAATATTGAAGAAGTTTGAAACATTATCGAGTTGAAAAACGAAAACGTTCAAAAAGTTGAAAAAAATGTTGATACTTCTTGAATTATGAAAATATCGGAAAAGACGAGATTTGAAGACGACGGTAATGGTGTTGAAATCGAAAGATTTGAAAAGATTGAGAAAATGAAAAAGTTGAAGATGAAATGTTTTAAAATTGTTGAAAAATGGAAGAAGATGAATATTTAAAAAAATTCAAGAATAAAAATAAATAATGGAGGAAGAACATCGAAAACAATCAACTTTTAAAACTTTTCATATGTTGTACTCTACAGAAGAACTAAACAAATATTTCAGTACACTGAACAAAAACGAATCTTTGAGAGTTTTTTACTTTTCAACATTTTCAACTTGCAAGCAGGTTAGCTTGCTCAGGTTAGGCTTGTCTGTCAATAGACTACCTAAGCCCTGACGTCACAAGTGGGCGGAGCTTATAAAACCTTTCCAAACAAACTTGTAATAGGTGTTAAAAACCCATAAGGAATTATTGATATTATTCTCAATAAAGACTCAGTTAGTTGAAACCTTTTTCCAAAAAAAAAAAAAATTTCAATGTTTGGAAAGGTTTACCAAGTTTCAGCCACTTTGACGCCACACTTCGGTCTGTTGAGAGCATTTTTGCCAATTAAAATTTCGTGAACATTTAGTATTTTTGGCCAACAAAAGTTATTTTGAGGAATAAATAATATAAGAGAATAGTATGATGTAAAATTTGGTTTTCTTAATTTTTGGTAAGCATTTAGTATTTTTAGAAAACAATAGTATTTTTTGTACAGAAAAATTGGGTAAATTTGGTTGGCAGTTAAATATCACCCCTATTTTATCAGTTGAAAACAACATATATATCTTCTGTTTAGAAGATTGTTTTTAGGATAATAAATGTGAATATAAAATATAAATTATTATTGAGTGATTGATACCTACCAAAATCGTATTATTTTACCAATTCGACAACAGAGAGACCAGAGAGTCAATGTTTTGAAATAACAGATGTGGGAGATGAATGTAAATAAACACAGTTGTCTTTGTTTCACTGAATATGATGTTTACATGACATCAGGCCTATCTAGGGTTTTTTATTGATCTGAGGCTTGAACCTTTTAAATCAAGTAAACTGACCTTCACATGAAAAAATAAGGAAACTTTCTTTGATTACCATACAATTTTTTATTTTTTCAGGATATTATGTTTATCAGATGACAGTGGCCTAATAGAACCAATCCTGAACACGGTATCTCTGCATCAGGTCAAAAGGCACTGTGAGTTATCCTTGCTCCAATATTTCATCAAGGAATTTGGCCCAATGACTTCCGAGGGTTTTCTTACTGCACAAAAAAACTTTGTGCAGAGTTGCGCGGCTTACTGCCTAATCTGCTATCTCATACAAGTCAAAGACAGGTATTTCGTTTACATTCAGATTATCATAAGGATACTCATATGATTCTTTGTAGACATAACGGCAACATTCTTCTGAAGAGTGATGGTCATCTAATCCATATAGATTTTGGATTCATCTTGTCTACGTCCCCCAAGAACTTGGGTTTTGAGAAGTCACCTTTCAAGTTAACAGCGGAATTCGTGGAAATAATGGGAGGCGAGAACTCCGACATGTTTGAGTATTTCAAAATATTAATCTTGCAAGGTTTGATTGCTGCCAGGAAACACCATGGAATGATTGTTGCTCTTGTAGAAATTATGAGATCAGGTGAGTTGTAGAATTATAATATCCTAATTAACCCTAGAGAGTTAACGTGTTTTGAATGTACGTAATTGCTACCCTATCGTGAAATTTACGACTTTTTCAAATAACCATAAACTCTAAAAGTAAAATGGCGGTTGGTAATTTATTTATATTTATAACTGAAATTAACATCTATTCTAAACATAAACACAAGAATGAGGTGAAAAAGAAGAATATTTTCTAACATTGAGTACATGATGTTGATCTGTGCTTCTTTTTCGCACATATGGGGCTTTTGTACTGGTTACAATTGGAGTAGCCATTCTTCTTTCTTTTCGATGGACGAAGGCTGCAAATGGTTCTAGGTCCTTTATGAGGTATGGTTTCATACGATGAAGCCATAGTATTCAAAGGAGCACCGAAAGATTTTTGGAGTGAGTGAGATGAATTTTTGTTTTTTACGACGAAATGCGATTCAACCAACTAATTCAAAGTGCACAAACACCTGCCACCATCTACTAGTTCTAGACACCAACTGATGAAAAGTCATAGGTGGATTAAAGCAACACCCAAGTAATACCGAAGATTTCTGACAATTTCAATCCTACTGTCGTAAATTTTACGAGCGATAGCTTTCTAGGGTTAAGTATTGTAGAGTAAAGATTGAAAACTATCAGTTGACTAAAGGACCCAACACATTGTCTGTGTTAACTGTACCACAGGAATCGATGGGAAAGTATTCTGAGTTAAAAATATTTCAAATTTTTTTTTGGAAATTTATTATTTTTCGTGTTATTCGCGATTGAAAGTAACAAATTTTAATGGATTTTTCTCTAATAACTCGAAAAATATGTATTTTATCAAAAAACTGTCGATAGCAAAATTGTAGCCAATAAAAAAAAACAAAGAAAACCCTATTATAATTCCTGTACAATCAACATGGACTAAGTTACTGCTTGTTCACTTTGTAAAATTGAGATGTAAAACCTTCTGACAGTAAAGTATATTTTGATTGATTGATTGAATTAAGCTCAAGATTTAGGCTGAGACCGAGTATGTTGGGCATGTTGACTGCAAATGTATAACATCAGGTGTCTCACAGCAGCGTCTTGATAACCATCACGTAGACCTGGGCGTTGAAGACACCATCCTAGAATGTCATTATGAATCCTTCTGTCTCCGTCCACAGACTATGACCTGAAAAAAGTTAAGCTTATATTTTTAGAAAAGCCAAGGTCTTCGATTTCTTGATGCATTAGTTTAGCCCTATGTAACTGCAGGGATACCCTAGCCTCTGGAGATTGTAGGTGAGCTTATTACCAAACGGGTTCTGATTTGGTAACTTGAGTTTGGGTCATCTCATTCATTATCAATTAATCGCTGAGAGGTGCGAATCATGTTTACTTCATTGGGCAAGAGGCAAGAAACACTACTTCTGTTTGTCTGAAGATGCACTTGGCGGAGTTAATAACGACACCGTATTTTAGCAATCGATCGAACAGAATTCTCATGTGGATGAGATATTCTTCTCAATCTTCACAATTCGAGCATGACTACGAATTCCTTTTTGGTGCCCAAAAGACACTTGAATTTAGACAGGGTTATATCTGTAATCTCTAGATTCTTCTCATTGATGGTTATAAATAATTAAACTGTCAACAGGATAGTGAATTCCATAGTTTGTATGACGGAAAGAAACTCATGATAATTCTAATGTTCATTTTATTCTAGGGTCACAGCTTCCCTGTTTCAAATCTGGAGCATCAACGGTCCAGAATTTGAAAAACAGATTCCATATGACTATGACCGAAGAGCAGCTCAGGCTCGAAGTAAACAGGATGGTAGAAGGCAGTATTCATTCACTCTCTACAAAACTTTACGATGGTTTCCAGTACTTCACCAATGGCATCCTTTAACTGTGCTGCAGTGGCACATCTTCAGTGAAGGTGATTACATGTAAAATGTGAATGTACAGTGAGTTGTACTGTTTTCAGTTATTGTACTGAATCATTTTTACTATAACGCAAATGCTCAAAGTTTAAATCATCAACTTTTTAATAAATTAAACTAAAAGTAGTTTGACAGAGTTTTCGTGGACAGTGGCGTCAAGTGAAGTTGGTGTTACTAATCTAGACATATTTCTTTGCGACAGCTAACTTCACAGCCTAGTAGTGAATAGAAATGTGTACATAAATTTTTTTATGAAATGTGTATATTTTACTTTTTAAGTGCATAAAATACTCAAGTCAATTTTCTTGATTGAAAACAAAAACATTCGAGGCCAAATAGCGTGTAAAAAGTGACGATTTTTTCTATGTATTCTAATAATTTTGAAATTATCAAATATATATTTATTTTTATTTCATTATTTTGGTGATTCATATAGAAAATCATTGTCATGTTTATCTGGTATAAGATTTATTGATATTACAAAAAAATGTTATAAGCATTCCAAAAAAAAATGAGTGAACTGTTTTTATTCGAAAGTGTTTGTGGAATTTGAAAAAATATATTTATTGAAATTACTGCAATTATACTAGTTTGGAATCATTTCAGAGTAAGGTATCTTGAATAGGCTCTCGAAAATGAGGTAAAAACTGGATAAAATTGATTGAATCATACAGAATGGTTCAGAGAATTTTAATAGCAGAAGTGTTGTGTATTTTTAGGTTTCACATATTGAAAATAAAAAGTTGTCATAGAACTCATGGAAATACTAAGTTTTATTAAGTATATCACAATGAGTTTATTTTCCTCACAAAGAACGAGAAGGTACAATCATTATTACAATGTATGGAGTATTCCAATTTCTGACTTGATATTTATTTTAAAATTACCTCAGTTTGAATTTGGACTCCGAATCTCAAATTTGGTGAACTCTGACTTCCTGAGTCACAAATATATTTTTGACGACCTAGATGCGGAAATTATACCCTAGAAAAAAAGCATTTGGGTTTCACCGACTTTTGTGACAACAAAGATAAATCCGTGAGTTTTTCAAAGACTGAAATGTTTTTGCTTCATTTTCGAGGGTTTTAATAGGGTCTTAATGAAATTGAAGTATGATATAGAAATAATGTTGAATTTTTAATGAAGCTTAGAATATTGTTATTTATTCAATGACTTATTATCGGAGGTGCATGAACTCATTCATACACTTCCAATTGAAAAAGAAAAGTATAAATTCAGAGCAAGACTAATTTATTGTACAGAAATCTCTTATTTGTAAACGATTGACTGTATATATCCATGTAATCAATGAATCATTAGCTGAATATTAAGTAATAATGAGTAACAGTGTTGTCCATCCATTTTTTAAAGAAATACTAAACGAAGAAAAAAGAAAAACACTCAGAATAGTTTTTGTCAAAAATTCTTATTTTTCCACAGATTCTTAAATTCTCAATGGTAATAGTAATTCTTTTAGTGAAACCAGCCATTTCTGAAATCTACAACTTTTTGTTCTACTTGGAATATTTTAAAAAGCTATTCTGGGTAATTTTCCACTGTTTGAATACTAATTCTAAAATATCAATTTGACTGAATTATATGGGGTTTTCCATTAGAAGTCGCTAGCTAGCAACGAATACCACGAAGTCTGCTTCGTTTGGCGGAAATTGTGTGCTTATAGTGAGCATTTGACGAAAGACTCCTTTAGTTTAACATGCAAAAAGACTGATGCCCCAGTAGACTTTTTGCAATTTTAGATTGTGCTGAGTATTCTTTTGGTTATGTTGCTAGGATTCAAAGTTGTTAGTTTGTTAGATTTTTCAATAAATACATTTCATTACATTTTTCAGTATAAGGTCTATGTTTTATCGAGAGATTTTTAATATACAATTGTATTTTATTATTCATGAATTGTATTTAATAATAATAAAAATTATTTATCAACTGTGTTTATATTTGTAATCTAGTAATCTTGTAGTACTTTCTCATGAAGTACAATATAATTAGATTTTGAGAAGAGGATGGATTGTAGCACCAGCAATTTTCGCAAGCTGATATTTGGAAGCACTCCAAAAATTGTTTACCAAAAATCCAGTGGTGGTGGAACAAAAAAAAGTTTGACTTGAATTTTTTTTTATTGATTTCTATAGAAAGTATATGGTTTATCAAAAAAGTTTCAACAGGATGAAAGAATTCAATTACATACAAGAATGATTCTCAGTAATACCTTATGAAATTAGCCTGTTTTCTCAGAAAACATGATTGAATACTGACATCAAGGAGTTTACCCACTGCTGCAAGTTCCGGCAAGGCCAAACATCAGATTTGTCATATCTTGCCTAATTATCTGAGATGGAAAAGTAAAACAGTATTTCGTCCCTGAAGGCTTCTACCTTATCATGCAAATATAACGTGGGTATATGAGTACCTAAAATATTTTTTATTTCTTCACATAATCCCTCTGCAGTGTTTATGGAGGATTCGAAAATAATGAGTAAAACATTACAAAAATACACACCTCACAGACTCAACATGTTCTAAATATAAAAACTTTGCTCAATAGACAGAAAACAATAATAATCATTCACAAAAATCAAACTTTTAGAATATTTCTTCCTTCACCTTCAAGTAATTAATGACTGAATTTCTGAATGTTACTAATATCTTTCAATTGAGTTGGCAGCCTGTTATAAGGCTTCTTGCTCTGTATTCTGTTTAAAAAAGGCAGTTTTGTGATGTGGAATCCTGATGTCATCTGCATTTGTAGAGAACAAGTATTGGTGTTTATGAAAATAACCAGAGATGATATAAAGTATGATGAAAGTACTGTCAATAACCCATGACTTGCAAAATATGACCTCCAGAAGGTATTATAATCAAAACCATCTTAATATTCGTTTTTTGCAATATGAATATTTTATTTGCGTTTGAACTGGAACCCCAAAAAACTATTCCATGTGCGATGATTGGCTGGACATGTCCATAATAATACAATTTCATTCCATATTGTAACACCTGTTCTCTCAGATATCTAATTACATCACAGACCGAAGCCAGTCTATTGGCCAAGGTATCCACATGTAATTCCCAGCTCATATTAGAGTCAATATACACCCCCAAGAATTTTATAGATTGCAGCACTGGCACTGATATAACATACTTATTTATAATAAACTACCAAGCACATTGAGAAATATTAAATGTTCTTCAAAATTTAAGTACAAATTAAAACAATATTATAAGAAATTAATCTGATTTGACAATTTATTATATGTATATACATATTTTTTTGTTTTGTTCAAGAAATTTAATTTTGATGTTTCCCTAATATAAGCAGCATATGTTTCTTGTGAACGATAAAGTTATTATTATTATTATTATATATTTTAAGTCCAGTTTTATCAGAATTCATATTCAGAGAGTTCTCTTGCCACACTTGATGCTGAGTCAGCAAGGTCCTTAATAATGGTGCTGTTTATAATAAACAGATGTATCATTAGCAAATTAATAAGATATTGTTATTATCATTATTTTTTGTATCCCTATCATAAACAATCCTGTTTCTTGGGATATTATGAATGAATAAAATTAAAAAAAATTGAAAAGTTAGGCAATTTGAACTGGGGAAAACAGATGGTGGACAGTTATTATGTACAAGAGAAAAAGAAGGGGATCCAGGATTGATCCTTAATGTTTTTTCTGGTGTGAATAATTTACCCTCTTGCATAATCGTAATTGTTCGAAATCCGTTTTCAAGGTAGGACCTCAGTAAATTTAATGGGGTACCTCTAATTCCAAAGTCATCCAGTTTCCCCAACAGAACCATGTCGAAAGCTTTTGACAGATCAATGTATATCCTAGGTGAGTTCGGATTGGTTATAAGGAGTTGGAGCGGAGTGAGAGTGGAGCTTTAGTGGATAAAGACAGGTGGCAAATTTTGAAGCACCGCGGTTTTCTGTGTCCGAAGTTCCCGAACGACTTTTTTGATAATAAAGAGAACCTGTATATCAAAGTGTATATCTACTTACACAATTGATCACCTATTTTTAAATAATGATTTATCGGTGCTTCGACTTGACCTTGCTCGAACTGCATAACATTTTTAGGTTAAAACCAGAGACCCAGAGAGAAAAAGAGCTGCTCTAGCTTGTGCCCTTATAGGTCGAGGTGGTACTTTTGGAGTCACTTCTATCCACTCCCGTCACAAAACCTGAACGCTGAAATTCGCACTCCTTGGACGCTTTTCATTATACCCGAACGCATATGGTGCCTACCGAGTGAATAGCATATATTTATTAACTACGTATTAGTACATATATGGTGAATAGAGTCAAAAGAGTGAGCAAGCCGAACTCAGCTCCTCACGGACAGACTTTTGTTATCGAGATGAGTTGCTATATTTGTCACTGCAGATAGCCAATTCAGTTCACGGAAGCCGAATTGTTCATTGACTTCATTGACAAGAATATTGTGTTTGACAGAAAGGCCCGAGCGCTAACCGCTGCGCCAATCCCGGCCCAACTACATATTACTTATAACAAAATGTCATCTCAATCCAAGAAGAGTAAACCATATATATATATATATATATATATATATATATATATATATATAATACTACTCCGTCATAAACACTCGTAGAATGTACCCAAAGGCATGACCTGTGCGGGTAGAGGACGGCTATTATTATTATTTGCCGTGGCGCTTAGTTAACTCTTCTTGATCTTAACCATCAAAAAGTAAAAACTACGTAAATTACGTACCTGTGATAACGTGCAAAAACAAAGTTTTAATATAAAAAACTGTAATTTTTTATCCGGATGGAGATTGCCTAGAGCAAGATTCTCTCCATCCTTCGGACGAAGTCATCGTTTAACAACGAGGGGGGACTGAAGTGCTGGCCCTCGTGGTAGCAAGCGCCAAAAAAATCAAGAGAGAGACAGAGAAATGCGTAACGGTGAGATAAGAAGAAGAAATAATTTGTAGGTTAATGGTTTTGTTAGGATAGGTTAGAAAGTTTAGAAACGAAATCATAACAAATAGAAATAAAAACAATTTGCAATGGAATCGGAAGACGAGTTTTTACATATTTACTTCACTTATGTTTCGCAGTTATGTTATGAAAAAGCCAAAGAACACATTGTGAATATTTTTGATTTGTCAACATTTCTAAACAATTCATAATTTTTTTACTTTGCAGGAAAAAGAGAGGGAACCCAAAGGAAGTGCATCATCTTGGAATATATTTTTGAATTATTTGCAACAATTTGCTGTAGCCGAAAAGAGTTATATTGAAATTGGTTTTTTACAAAATAAACATAAAAGTTTTCTTCGGAAAGATGTAGGAGATCCCTAAGTAGAAGTAGTAGCATAAATTAATGAAATTTACCTTCTAGAACTCGTTACGCTCAGTATATGAAACTATGAAGAATGACTTCAGGAAATTGGAAGACAATTGTAAACAATCTGTAGTGGATAGAAGGATTAGTAAAGGATGTGTTAATATCATACAATTTTTAAATGCAAGAATTAATTTGATTGAACTGTATCCTTTTCAGTTTATGTAATAGATCCTAAGGGTCCCATTGCATTTTGTAACATTGTTCAAAGGAAGCTGTGAATTTTCCGATTTGTCTTTAGATATGAAAAAATTTACAGTACAAGTGTCAACAAACAGTTGCAGTACAATGAAATAGTGAGTCTCATTGAAACAGTTATCCAGAATCATGTGGACGGGTTTACAGACATCAGTATAACACCTGCTAAAGCAGTATTTAGTTTAGAGTGTGAAATCCTTGAACAGCTATTCAAGGCATTGAGTGAACTGCAAAAACTGCAATTTTTACCATCTCTGGCTCTAATACACGGAGCTCATACAAGGCTGAATGCTTGGGAAAACAAAATTCAACCACGTGAGGTAAATCATATTGATTCTTTACATCATGTTATGGTATTTTTCAAATTCCTTTTAGATTTGGAAATTAGGAATATTCAAAAATAACCCGTTACCAGCTCTGTTCCAGTGGCTTCAAAAATTGAAATGTGCAGTGCTGAGCAAATTCAGTTTGTATTTTCATGACACTTTAGCAAAACAGACGACACCCCATGATATGAAGCATTTATGCTCCAAATTACAACAAGATTATTATCAAAAGTAAGTAGAGAAATTATGAAAGTATACAATATTTGAAAGCACTAAGACAAAAACGTAAAATTAGGCAGACAATATTGCCACAAATTTTTTTTTTCAAATCAAGGAAACAGATTTCATACAAAAAACAAAACTTTTAATCAGTATATTTTGTCTGTTTCAAATACAAAAAAGACTGTCTTATTGAAACTCTCTTATACAGATTTTATGAGTATCCTTTCAAATAATTAAGATAAAGATGAGTAAAAACGATAAAATGCAATTATATTGGTAATTTTTGCCGCCCAATCCTTGAATATGCTCACCCAATCTACCTCAACGTCAGAAATCCGCCTTTGAAGAACTTGAACGTAGCGGAAAGATCTAGCCTGCGAACAATCACCAAAATGGGACACCCGCAAAACCCCCTTCATTATCCTCCAAACCATCTCCTTTATCAACGCACTAATGTACAACCAATCGTCGAAAGACTGATAAAATTATCCCAGAAGTTTGCCAACAATCAAAACAATATTCAAATTATCCAAACCCAATCCATTCGAAGAGCCCCGACAGTGAACCCAAGATTCAAGTTTCCAACAAACACCCTGATGGAATGCCTCACCACTTTAGCAGAAAGGCCAGGAAATTAACAAAATCTCATTTTTTTTTTTCAAACCTGCAAATTAATATTTATATATATATATATATGTAAATATCAATGACTTCCGAATGTATAACAGGCTGAAGGACCCCGGTCGGTAGCCTATTGGGTAGCCAATAAAGTACTTTTATTATTATTATTATTTGGTAATTTTTTGAACTTGGAATTGTGTCCTTCAGTATTGTAGGTGATAAAGAAATTGTCGTTAGAGGACAAATAATGAACTTCCTATTTATCACCCAACGTTTCGTTTTATTAAGTTAAAACTTCATCAGGGCCTCAACTGGGATCATATCTAAATATCCAGTAAGTCCATATCCTGTATGTCAATAAGATTATTCATGCAACCCATGGATCGTGATGTTACAAAACTAATTTTTCAGGGTATTCAGTGTGATCAGTATCATAGCATGATCACTTGCAGAAAGGAGAGCAGACTTGTACATTTTAAATGGGTGGTATTCAACTGTCTACCAAATTACCTAATTTTTCTGTACAAAAAATACTTTTATAGAAATGTAGGCTTTCACGGCTGGAGTCAATGTTTTGGTTGGTTTCCGGGTTTTGCTGTGGTCTTCTTTGGTTAAAATCTTCTGTTTCCCAAAAATAGTAAATGCTCACCAAAATTAAGAAAACCAAATATTTATATCATGCTAGTCTCATATTATTTGTTTCTCAAAATAATTTTTTTTGGCCAAAAATTCCACACAAGCCTAACCTGAGCTAGCTAACATAGTTTGCGAGAAGAAAATGCGTGAATTTTAAATTTGGTGAACATTTATTAAAATCAGTACTTAGTCATTTATTTGGGTTCCATTGAAAATTTTTATGTTCATTGAATTTTTGGCAGACAGCGCTAAGGATGTATGGTTTAATTTGGTATACATTATATTGTTCCCATTTAAAATGAAGAAGTTACCCTGTTCAAATAATTGAGTTATGTTATTCACAGTATATGATGATTTTGACCTCATATCCAAATTATTAAAATTGTCGCTTTCATTTCATCTCAATATTAAATGGTGGACCACAAACCACTTTTGCCTAGTATTATTCCCATAAAATTGGAATTAACAAAATAATAATTCTACACATATTTTCAGGATGGTCACTTTCCTCAAAAAGTATGATGCTTCTTCAGTGATATTAATGTCTGATAATGAAGTCAACTGCGATATAACAGATTACGACAGCTTTCCAATAATTGTATCATATCCACCAGTAAGTTGATATTATTTATTGAATCATGAGGTAAAAATAGAGTTGTCTTATTGTGAGACTTTTCAAAAATTCATTTGATAAGCAGATTAGTCCCAATAAAAACGAAACAGAATGCTTTTTGGTCAGAGAGGTCAACTTTTTTTCGAGTAGAGCATAATTTCCATAAAATTCATTGCATTCTTTATGAAAAAAGTAAGGTCTATTACCTTTGGAGGAATTTGTCAATGAACATACTTTAAAAAATGTTGTTTGCAATTCAATTATAACAAGTCTTATACGTTTCTTAGATGTTCTTCATTTTTGTTTCTCCTTTGACAATATCCACATTTTTATGTATTTGTTTATTTTATACACTAATTATTCTTCACACAGTTTTACAATATTCATCTATAATACCATAAAGTCGACGCAAAGACTAGTTGTGTTTAAAGTTGCTCGGTAATAAGCTATATTTTTTGCAATTCTATAGTGAAAATGAATATTAAAATTTACATCAATTCAAAACTCTTTAATTAATACTCAAGTGATTGAGCTATTTGCTTTTGAAAGTTTTGTTTCCCTAATTCGAAACATAAACGCGAATTATTTTATGTGCATCATGTGAGAATTATTGTTTATAAATAACGAAAGTACTGGAAATTAAAAAGTAAACGTGAATAAAAAACCTCCAGTGATAAAGTGCCACGGTTCCCAAGACTGCCAAAAAAGACGAAAAATAGTAGGAAATGGCACATTTGACAAAAATTAATTATAGCCAACTTACTCAACTTATAAAAAAAATTCAAGAAAAGTAAGGAGAAATAAATGATAATATGATGATCTTCGGCCGTCTATGTCCGTTTGTGGACAGTTTTGCGTATTACGGGAAAACATAATAAAAAACAAAATGTTTTCGAGGAGAGTTTATCTTGTTGATTTAAAGGTCGCGGAATTGAGCAGAAATTAGAGGAAAGAGGACTCGAAATAACTGGTTAGAAGACCAAATACAGACTCTCAGAAGGAGAGATTCAAGAAGGAGAAAACCCCAAAACCTTTTTTTTGGTTTCTGGATTTGATTCGGGTTTGGTAATAACTAAACTTGACAAAAATACCAAATAATGGGAAAATACATTGCAACAAAATTCAAGGAGCCTGGAAGATGAACTTGTAGAAAATTCGGTGAGCTTGAAATATGAACCTTCAACAAAATTCGGTGAGTCTGAAAGAACCTCAACGTCTGAAACAAAATTTGAAGAGCTTGGAAGATAAAATTCTGGGAAATCGAAGTTTGAAAGAAGAAATTTAAGAAATTTCAAAGAGTTTGAGAGAAGAGCTTCTAGAAAATTCGAAGAGCTTGAAAAAAGGAAGCTTTTGGAAAACACAAGGCTTAAAAAAATGTGTGGTGTGGCGAATCTACTAGAATAAAAGAATAACCCTCGAGAAAGTCATTTCAATAATTTCATCTGTCAATTAAATCAAGAATTAACAACTAGAAAGATGTATATCTTTCATCTTTTCGACCAAGAATTACTACATTTCAAAAAATGTAAATAGATTTTTTTCTGTGTCTTGTGCACAATAATAAATTTTATTACTATTTTTGACTCGTATGAAAATGATGGTAATCCCCTGTGACTAATTTTCAAAACCTGAGTCTCAGGCTTGTCTGCTGATCTGAATTTCACAACATATCAAGATCGAAATGCTTTGAAGATAATTTTTAATTTTTTGTTGAAGTTTATAAACACCTTAATTGTTAATTATCAATTCTTAATTGTTAATTCAAAATTCTTAGTTCACTTGAGTTTATAAATCCACAATAAGTGCACACGAAGAGTGGAAAACTAAACTGGAAAGCTAATTGAGTCACACATTAGGTATGGTATTCCTTTCTGGAGAACCTGCAATGAACAGTGCTTCAAGATGATTTTCATTTTGGAGAAGTCTGCTGTTTGTTATATCTGTAAGGTTGGGTATAGAGTCTCTTGTAAGGAACTGTTCAAAGAGCAGAAAATCCTCATCTAACTTTTTTTTTCATTCTGGAAATAGTATATCTAGTTCATAAAAACCTACCAATTTATGATATTACCTTTAGACCCACCCGGCAAAAAACAACAACATAAAACATAAGGCTACCCATTCCAACTGCAAACCTATTCAAAAACTCATTTGTTTATAATGCCCCCAAAATGTATCATCTTCCAGCAAGCGTGAGTCATTTATTCAGGAGATACGTGAATATGATTATCGCAGAAGAGGTATTTTATGACAAAAACATGAGTGACCGTCGACTTGTTCAATAATTAAAATTGAAATTGTATCTCGTTTTTAACTATGTCTGACATTGCTTGTATTATTTATACCGTTTCAGTTAAATGTGTATGTATGTGTTTATATTTATGCATCAATATGTAACTGATATATGTATGTTTTAACTTTAACAAACACCTGAGTTAAACTGTCTACTAGCGTCGTTTTTTAGTGGCGTTATCTGATTCTTCACCCACTTTGCCTCAAATAATTTTTGTTTGATTATCTCATTTGTTTTTGTTTTTTTGTAGCGAAACATTCCTCGGCACAATATGGTACTGAAAATGGTATTAGAAACTGCCCATGAATTAACAAATGGGGATAAAATAATCTATAAATTCAGTTCACAGGTAAGATATTTAATAAACCAAAAAAAGCTGATTTGGAAATGAATCGATTATTACTTTTATTTATTTCTTGATTTCAGGAACAATCCACTTGCATTCTAACAACAATTGAACCGAATATATACCTAGTCATAGTCTTTGAAAGTAAGAAGTCAGAAAAAGATACATTCATAAATAATTTCATAACTGAACTGTGCCATCAGTTAAACTGTACAAAGGTGTTCACTGGTCTCAAAAGTGTCGCAAATTAAATATGTCATCCTCAAGTCAATATTTTTATTTCGCCAATTCAGGAAAATGTTTGACTAGGTTGTGTTGATATGTTGGAAAAACTGTGGCTTTAGTGGACCGTCACCAAGTTATCAAACAGGAATGAAAAAGAAAAGACTAAACAATATAAAAAGCAGGTAAACACTTGTAAAACCACAGATAGGTGAATATCAACTGGAGAAATTACTTGCGGTGTTTCTCAGGGTTCAGCTTAAAGCCCTGTTTGCTTTTTGCTCTTTATGAATGATTTGACTAATGTGACTATTTTAAGTAGATTCAAATTATTACACTCGCGAACAAAAGAAAATGAAACCAAAATTCGATTGTCAGTATCCAACTGACCTTTTTTCAACAGTTGGAACAATTTTATAGCATTCAAATGTTTGCTAAAGAAACAGTTTTGCAAAATAGTTAAGAATCTATATGGATAGCCATTAAAAATTTGAGACATACATTGTAGTCTTCATATAAAAACTATCTTCTGGTAGTTATAATGTAAAACCTCAAATCGCAGATATGACATTATATTCTGGGAACACAGAAAACTTTGATAGAACTTGGCCGGAAGAATTCTTTAAAGTGACTAAAATGGAATGTCAAGATGGACAAAATTTTTTTCGAGATGATTGAAGACAGGTACCTAGCATTAAATGGTATGGCCCAAACTATGGTGAATGAATCCAATATGAAGACAAGCAAGAAAGGGGACAAGGAAAACCAATAATATTTTATAAGACTTTACAATGTTGATTACTTATTACTGGAATTAAAGTACATCACTGAAATCACCTAGAGGGGTCATGCCTTGCCCCAGCATGATCATAGCACACATTCTAGTGGTCCACCACCTATTTCAGGACTCTTAACGAGTAAGGCATAACGTGATGCGATTGTTCTTGGTGCACCCCATAAATGACTAGAATCGTAGGTCCCCGCAGTACGAACCCGGTAGCTCTGCAACTGGCCCAGGTACGACAACCCCGTTCTTAGCAAGAGCCAGGATATCGAAGACCCATAGCACCCGACCCGCAGCAGGAATCCCACAGGAGCCCCAATCGTTGCCCGAGCCTAGCATTGTCGATCCTCAGAGACTTTCGTATGCAGTCCGTGCCATTAGGCGCGCTACAGACAATGTCGCGACGCCCAATAACGAAGTGTCAACTACCGCCAATGAGAGACAACTCTTACCTCCAAGGAACCCGCCAAAGGAGAATCTGATTGTGATCAAGGTACAATGTCACCCCAAGGACCGATATACGCCGCCGAACGGAGACTCCTCAATGGTCCAGGCGGACGATTTCTGATCGTTCGCAACCGATCTGCCAGCCCCAGTAGGTATGAAGAATAAACAATAACGTCCATAACGAAGACACGGCCTTTGAAGTGACCTAAAGAAAATTATAGTAAGATATTTGTTTTTTGAGTGGTATTATTTAATAATTTGCGAGGGGGGAACCGCTGGTGAAATTTGGTGTACGTGCCTTAGGTATTAGTTGGTTATTAGTGGGGAATTAGAGGAATTAGTCGAAAATTATTGGGCTCAGTATTTTTGTAGTAGTAGTAGTAGTTTAGTATTAGTTGGGAAGTAGGGGTATTAGTTGAAAATTACTGGGTATTAGTCGGGAAGAAGGGGTATTACTCGAGTATTACTCGGATAAAAAAAATGTCTTCAACCCTTGGGAATTCCAGGAATTATTCGGAAATTTGAATTCGGTGAAAATCATAATTGTTGAATACAATCTTCAAAATATTCAGATATTAGAGGAAATACTTGGGCATTAGGGGCATTACTTCGGGCTATTACTCGGGAATTACTCGGGTATTAGAGGAATAAGTTAGGATTATTGGGAATTAGTGTACACAATTTCCTCAGTGGTTGCCACGTCGATTATTTGTGTACCATATTATGTTATTAGTAACAGTTTTGCGATCAGGTTAGGTTTGCCGACCGATAAATGAAATTTGCGTATCAATAATGTTATTATCTTGAGAATAATTACCCATACAATGAGGCTAAACATTTCTAAAAATATAACTGAGATAGAGAATGTGGGGAACTGTCCCACATCCCGGATTTAACTCAGCTCCGCTTTGCCACATGAATTAAAGTTACACACAAAAATATTAATAGGTGTTACGGTTATAATTTGATATCGTCAAAAGGATATTCGAACAGAGGGCGCCTGTATATTCAATGCGAGACGCGTATGTACTCTATAAAGCACCTACCTTACATATCCTATTATTGGATTTACTCAGATTATTTTAGCACCAACATTTCATGAATTTTCACATGTATACTCACACTAGTTATTCAGTCCAGGTCATAAACACAAGACGACCATTTCAGGAAAATCCACGGCAGCGATTTCTAATTCATTGCAGGCTGCTGCCAATATTTGCGAGATTTAGTTAATTCATAGAAATTCTCAAAATGTATATTATAGGTGTTGTGAAAATGGTAGTCGCTCCTTCCCCAACTCACCTTATTATTTTTTCAAAATTCAGCTGCCTAATCATTGAGTCGTGTCTGTCTCATAGGAAGGTGTTGGCATTGAAAAATTATCATTGTTTCAAGAGGACTTCGGGCCCCCTGTCTTTTCGGGCCCCGGGCCATTGCCCCCCCCTCTCTCTCCGGGCCTGAAAACAAACATAACTTTCCCCCATCTGACAACATGAAACTCGTAAAACAGGTCAATGACGGAAACTGAATGAATTCTGAAAAAATCTAAACATCTACACATTCAAAAACCACAATTTCCTTATTGATGAACTAATACAAATCAAAACACAATACTTAACATTTAATATACTCCACAAAACAATACAAAAAGTGAACTCAAAGAAACAGCACAGCAAATTTACCTGCAGTACAAGCGAATTATTGAAGTCTTCGGATGGAATAAAAGGACAACTACCTACCCCTACAGTAATTAACATATATAACAAACACAGTCATTAAGGTGTGAAAACAAGCAGTTTAAGTAGAAGATGACAGCACTTACTGCTGTCAAAAGCGCAGGCATATAGTAAGGTTATAAAACTTGAACACACCCTTTTGGTAACTTACTGTGAATATTAAAACATGAATAGGTTTTTTGCCAATTTGTGAGAAACACTAACAATTGATCAGAAACGGAATAGGTAAAAAAAATCTCTTGTAACATCTAGTGTTTGTATAATTTCATGTAACTCAACTAAAGTTCTTAAAAATAATGGTTTCTTGATATAAAATAAAGATGTTGCTCATCATCATACATTTCTCAAATAATCTTTGAATATATGGATTAAAGTCAAATGTTTAATGAATAAATTATCACTCAATATCACGGTAAACAGCGAACCAAATCATATTGTTTCATCATTCAGAAATCTCAAGCTGGGCCCACAGTTATCTGAAGACAACATTGTTCATACATCCTGGCTTGGAGAATATTTTGGTGATCGTCTTGTCAATGTCAATCGAGTAACCCATTTATTTTACAGTAATTGCAAAATTCAGTTTTATGCTGAATCTTAACGTAAGACTCCAGCCCAGGTATCAGATATTTCAAGTGTAACTTACTTCTGAAAATATCGTCCAGACTGTTAGTTAACGTGGTAATGTTGTCAGTGTCCTTGTAAACTTTAAGAGCTTGTGTGAAATTTTTGAATGATGATTCATCCAAAAATTTTTTAACCTGCAATGTACAAAGTGTAGAGAATGTAGTAAATCGGAACTGTAATAAGTACCATAATGATATATTCCTTGGTTGTGGTACCGCTCGTATAGGGTGCGGTGGAAGTATTGGGCACAAGGTTTATTTTCATTCGTTTTGGGATATTCACTGAAGAGTTGGTTTGGAATCTTTTGTGAATTGAGACTTCTCCGTCGTTTCCTGAAATTTCCGAGGAACTTGAAGCTTGTGAACTAGTACTGAAGTCGAATCTGTCCCCTTTATATGTCTTAGGAACCTCAAATTCAGCTGGTGGATTCACAGAATTTGCGCATTTATGAGAAGAACCAAACTGAAAAAGAAAAGTGCGTTTTATCACAAAAATTAACATTTTTTGTCTTGTTTTAAGCATGTGACTTGTTTATAACGCTTTTATTTAATTTGATTTTTCTTGACGTTACTACTACTATATAGGCAAATTAATTAAACTATAACTATACATGAGGAACTTTTCTCCTGCCTCAGCAATGTTAGAGGCAGAAGCATCTGCCAATTTGAAGCTGGCTAAGGCATGCAGGGAAGTGTTTTGTTTCAAACGACGTTTCATCTTGTTTGAAAATGGTGTCACACACACTTATGGCATGGAGAAATGAAATATGTATTAGATCTAACTTGTAGGAGGAAGCTGAATATAATAATGATGAGACATTGCCTCTTCTACTTTTTTGGAGGAGGAAGCTAGTGCTTTGAGTAAAACAGGGAGGTAAACATCGTCGACAGTTATGGTGACATACTCAGCAGCCTTCGATATTGCTGTTTGAACAATCATATTGTCAGCATATTTAATTGCCTGTTGACTCTAATGCCGTTTGGTGCCATTTCTGCCATCAGCTAACGATTAGGTTGGATTTGTTAGTGTTGTTCAATAAAAAGTTCTCCTGAGCCACAGCGACTGGGGTTGCAGACGAAACATCAGATGCAGGTACCATAATACCTTTCAATATGTAGTAAAATTAAACTTATATAGCTAAAACCAGCCTTTTGCAATTTTTAACAAATTTGGAAATTTTGCACTTTTTTGAAGCCCTGTATCTCGGTGAGTATTGGGTAAAAAAATTACGTTTGTTACTGGAAATTATAGGAAATTTTTCGCTCTACAAAAGTGAATGATATTAACCAAAGAAAAGTTATACAGGAAAAACTAAAATCCACAAGAAAATTTTGTTGGTTAATTGGGGAGGAGCACTACTATACCATATCGAACCACCTCCCTACGTTCCATTAACTTGGCATTTATTTTAAGAGAGCCCTCTTTGTCAATCTGTGGCGACTGGACCACTAGTATTATAACAAAAATTTTCTACACAATTGTTTTTGTTTTGTGACTGAATGAAGAAAATCATAAAAAAAATCATTAAAAATTTGACATGAATCTCAATACTCACATTGGCATCTGCTTTTTTGAAGAACATTTTCAAGTCTCTCATTAATTCCCCGAAATTACCGACTTGTTTTATTCGATGTCTGAGCCATAACGACATTTGACTTTTGATTTTTGGATTATTGAACCTTGCGTCCAATAACAATATTGCTCCATAATCATCTTTGTGTCGTATGACCCTACCAATGGCCTGATTTACTGCTCTACTCGCTTCTAGACTGTACCATTCATCTCCTCTCAAAAACTGAAAGGAAAAGTTGAATATGTGAGTACTCGTAAACTATAAAAACAATAATAATAATTTTCATCAATCCTATTGTAGGACGCCCCTTTTGATACATGAAGACTAAATTTTCCAGTCTAGGCATTGAGGTGCTCCAAACTGATGCCCCCCCCGCTGTAAGAGATAAGGCTTTTTCACTACCGTCTATCTAGAGAGTACCCTGCGAATGTACAACTTCTATTCACATTTTATTTTATTTTGTTTTATAATTGTACTAGTAAAAACTAGTCACCTCTCTCATATGGAGACAACCCAATGTGGTGTGGCTCTGTACTCGGACCAACATAGTTTCCACTTTATATAAACGATATTACATAATTAATTTATATTTCTAGGAAGTATACATTATTTGCCGATGATACCACCACACATTGGCATGATAGAATAGAATATATTGCATATTGCATGGTCATACGCAATTATATATAAAATACATTAAATTCATAAAATACATCTACATTCTGGCACAAGAATAATAAAATAAAATAATACGATGAAGAGAGGAATACCCATTAATTTACTTTCATCTAATCTCTTCATAGGAAGTTTATGTCCATTATGGGTGTTATAAGCATGAATATTTGAATGTGAATTAAAAATATTTACCATGTGTGGTATTTTCATAGACAAATTGTGAAAATCATAATACTTAAATTTTGAAACAGTGGTTTACAGTGTTCAGTGTATCAGCTCCTACAATGCTACGTACAGCTGCTTTTTGTAATGTAAAGATTGAGACTGAGTAGAACATTATGTGGTATGTTGTTGAAGCAGCTTCCTGGCTCACAGTTGCTGCTATATGCCGAATGCAAAACACAATGCTTATATGTGTAAAAGATGGGTCGAGATTTACTCTCATTCGCTTGAAAAAGATACTGTGTATCGAAACATGTCGCGAAGACAATAAATTTGTGGAAATTTAATCGTGTTTTACCTTAGTGCCATGAGTCCACGTGGGAAACAGTGCAATGGATATTGTGATCATTTGAAAATAGGTATGTTTGTGTTTTCGTTTTGTTTAAAAATAACTTATTGTGGTCAAACCATTGTTTTTTATTCTGTAGTGTCTTCTGAAATATCATCAAAATCAAGTCTTTGCTATCCAGAAAAAGGCAATTAGAATTACGGCGGGTGCTGGCTATAGAGAACACTGTAGGCCATTATTTATATATTTTAATATATTCACTATGCCAAGCTTGCTTATTTATCAAATCTTGATCTACATCAAAAGGAACATTTCTTGTCTACCAAAGAATGAACAAATACACGATCATTACACCCGGAATAATATACAATTACACCAACCTTTTAATAGGTTGACAGTGTCGCAGAATCATCCCGTACACAGTGGAGTAAAACTATATAATAAGCTCAATGATTGGATAAAATCATCTCCAAATGTCAGTGTATTTAAGAATAAACTAAGGTTATTTTTGTTGGAGAAAGCATACTACTCAGTTGATGAATTCGTCCAAGATTCATAATTAGATGGGATATTTTAAATATATGTATTGAAACTATTGTTTAGTATCACTTGACATTATTGTAAAAGAAAACTGGTTCAATAAAATTTTGATTGATTGGCATAAATTAAGAACGAGAAAGGGCCCAAGATGGATCACTGCGGTACACCTCTATTAATAACACGTTCCTGACTTATATTGTCATTATTGTAGACCTTTTGGGTTCTATTCTCGAAGTAGGGTTGAATGATATTTCTAGCAACTCCTCTCATTCCATACCATTCTAATTTCTCCAGTAATCTTATGTTTAATACAATCAAAAGCCTTTGACTGGTCAGTTGATATTGTTGAAAAGCTTTGATGATGTTGTTTGCCAGTCTGTTTACCGCATCAACAGTACTTTTCTTTTTTCTAAATCCAAATTGATGAACATCAAACAAATTGAGTTTTTCCATATAAAGATGAGCATACATATTACATCACAATATTCAAGTAGACATAGAATAAATTGAATACTGTTGTGCCGATAACTTGCTTGTTTTCAACGCCCATGAAACGAATTTACCAACATTTCGCTGCGTGCTTTCTGACCTGAGCATAGACACAGATGACATCTCGAAAATGTCTCCTACACTAAATTTCTCGGCTGACAAAAAAATTTACTTTAACGAGCATATCACGAAATTGTGCAAGAAATATTCCTACGCCATTAGGATTATTATATACTTTTGTTGTTAGACATATTTTGAATGTTTTCACACAGGCCTCACAGTACAACGAAATATATTATTCCAAGTAAATAATAGTTATTTATGTACCAAAGGTATAAATAGATGTTTATGCCCTGAGGGCGACGTTTTACGAACCCGAATGCCATTGGCCTGAAGGTTTGGGAGTCGCCTGAGGGTATACACATCTGTTTATACCCGCCGGTACATACAAACTTTTATGTCATACTAGTTCGTTATTGCAATCCAATCTCAATACAAATAAGTATTTTAAAAAATCCTGTTTGAATTAATAACATTGCCATTTTATGATAGTAGACACTATCGTTGCTAGGTGATTGTTGACAAACGTAAATGTCATAAAATCACAATAATTTTTATATGTGTCAAAGTTAGAAGTCAAAATGAACGAAGATTATGGAATTCCTGACGAAATTATTGAAAAAGCAAAGAAAGCAACTGAAAATCTGTTGCCAAAAAAGTCTAAAGAAGCTTACGAAATGGAATACGAAAAATAAGTTAAACAAAAAATTATTTCTCTTTATGAGTATGACATTAGATAGTTGGTAACTAAGCAATAAAAACACAATAATGAACTAGTATGACATAAAAACAATAAGTTTGAAAGTCTGACAGAGAATTTTTATAACTACTGATAAAGTTATGCTTTCACGAAAAGAAGATTTAACAAGGATAATATCACGACCGTTGGGTTTCACTACTGCTAAAACATCCTATTTTGCACTTATTGAATCTCATCTGGTCTATGGTATGGCATTCTGGGGTATATGCAATTATTGCAGAGGGTAAAAGTCGCACAAAAAAGAGCATACAGCTCTTTGTAACGTAAAAAGCATGTGAGTCTTGCAGGGAGCTTTTGAAAATCACAGAACCCTCACAGATAGTTAGATCTTTACTTTACAAAAATCGAGAAAAATATACTACAGTGACATCAGGTCATAAAACTCGTTCTTCGCAAAAATTGAGATTACCATTACCTATACTAAAGAGCAATCTTGCTAAGGAATCCATCATCTATAACGAGCCGAAAATTTATACAGTGAGTTTCAAAAAGTTTGAAACTTGTACAGGGCAGAACAAAAAATAGGAATTTTGATCAAGAGTAAACTGCCCTTATTTTTGATATTTTCAAAGAAGTTTATTTAGAAAAGTTGTTTAGAACCTAAAACAATATTGAGATTTGAAATCACAGCCACCTACGGAACAAAAAAAAATTTCATTATTTTTTATAGTTTTAGCCTCATAAAGAGTACTGGTTTTCGTATACAAAAATTGTTTAAATTTTTACTAATTTTTTTATGCAAATTTATATGATACATACAGAGTGATTTATGTCCATAATAACTATCAGTATGACTTTATGGAAGAAAATTATTGAATTAATCAATCAATTATTGGTAAATGATTAAATAATAATATTTTGCAACTTAACGATCACTTATAAAAAATTGTATATTTTAATTTTTTTTTATTAAAGTGATCGTATAAAGTGGCAGAGTTGTATTATTGAATCGTTTACCAATAATTAATTGATTTATTCAATTAATACCTTCCATAAAACCATAATGATAGTTAATATGGACATACATACAGAGTGATATATCAAATATGCACAAAAAACTAGTAAAAATTCAAACAATTTTCAACACACGTCGATATATACAAATAATAAATTGTACCAAATTTCGCATTGAAATGTTGTTGTAGGAATATGAGGGATGCGCCTAAAATGCATTTGAGATAGTGGTACTCTTTATGAGGCTAGAACTATAAAAAATATTTTATAAGAAAAAAAAATTCTAAATAAACTTCTTTGATTATATAAAAAATAAGGGTATTTACTCTTTATCAAAATTCCAATTTTTTGTTCTCCCCTGACCACCTTTTGGAAATACAGAATTGTGATAACTCAAGTATTTTCTGACAAATGCATAATAATAAAGTTTCCAGTATGGTGCAAACTTTTTGAAACTCACCGTAATTGCTTACCATTACATTTGTGGAAAATTTGGATTAAAAAAAAAATGCAAAAGAATTGTTACACATTCATCCTTTCTATAATATATAAGAATTCTTTAGTTGTAGAAGCTTGTGTCAATATTAAAATATGTCTGTCCCTTCATTTTATGAATGATTTTAATATGCTTACTGGGAACAAAAATATAATGTACACCAAATCAAACCATGCATCCCTAGCGCTGTCCGCCAAACAAATGAACATCAAAAAATCTTAATGGAACCCTTGATGGAACCCAAATAAATGTCTACCGATGTCGAATTCACGTATTTTCAACTTGCAAGCTAGGTTAGCTTGTTCAGGTTAGGTTTGTGTGTCAAGTGCGAGCTAAAAACTAATTAACGCATTTTCGACTCGCCAACTAGGTTAGCTGGCTCAGGTTAGGTTTGTGTGTCAAGTGCGAGCAAAACACTAATTCACACATTTTTGACTCGCAAGTTAGATTAGCTTGCTCAAGTTATGTTTATGTGTCAGGCGCGAGCGAAAAACTAATTTACTGAACCTATAGAAATTTTATTTTTCAGCTAATAAATTTAATTTACCATGGCAAATAATATTAGTAGCGGTCCTCTACGCGCACAGGCTGTGCCTTTGGGTACATTCTATGAGTGTTTATGAGGAAGCATTATTATTATTATTATTATTATTATATTACTGTTTCATCTTATACAAAAGTTAACAAGTAATTTAAAACTTTCAGGAAAGGTAGTATCAATAATATTACCTCTTTGTCTGTGGCATTACAAACATCCAAGTAACGTTTCTTTAAAATTACTCTAGGGTCTTTGAGCGGAGGAAACGGTAAACCAGTTATAATCACAGCCCTTCCATTAGCGTCTGCAAAGTCTAGACCTTCAGACACTTTTCCTCGACACACTCCCATGAAAATAGCACCTTTCAAGTTAGGATCATTGATCTTCTCATAGTAATTGGTCATCGCACTGTTGAATGAATCTTTGTCTCTGGGTTCCACATAAACGGCCTATAAAGTTGAATAGAGGACACAAATCAACTATTTATCTGAACTTCATCTGTCATTCACCTATGCAAGAGTTCTACAAGACCATTTACCTTTTGGGAATTGATATCGCCCCAGAGTCCAGATTGCTGCCAGTACTCTTTACATTTTAGCATAATGGGATAGGAAGGAAAAAATATCAGTAAACCATCTGGTGTAACTCTTGTGATGTTCAGAATTGCTCTACCCAAAGATCCAAGGTACTTTACATTATCTCTAAAAACAAAAACTTCACCTGAAACCCTTAGTAGATATTGGATTGAAATGTACTGTTGAACCAAATGAAGGGGTGTGCAACCAAGTTTTATCATTGCACTTGGCTACACAGTACTGAGGCAAAGAGCCGAAACCCGATAAAACTTCCTTTTTTAATCCTTTCGGCCCTGGCGGTCACATTGTAATAGTGATATATTTGCAGTAATAATCTTTAATAGACTGCCTAAGTGCTGACGTGCTGAAGTGGGCGGAGCTTATAAAACCTTTGCAAATAAACTGGTATGCAAACCCATAAGAGATTATTGATTTGATGATTTTGCATAATTCCGTCGAGAATAAGGATAATTGATATTATTTTCCATAAAGACTCAGTTAGTTGAAACCTTGTTCCAAAAAAAACAATTTCAATGTTTGGAAAGGTTATCAAGTTTCACCCACTTTGACGTCACACTTAGGTAGTCTATTAAATTCTTATTTGTACCACTGAGCCTTACGTAGGCATACTAATACAATAACTGAACAGAAGTCATGGCTCCATTCATCAAAAACTAGTTGAACTTGACCCCGTTGTTTGGAAGTGACAGTTGTTTACCAAGATGGAAGACACAATTGCAAGCGAGCAAATAATGTTTATTGTTCTTTCCGAACTTGGGCATAGTTATTTTAGTTTCACTAAAAACTGTTTATGAAATACTAAATAATTAGTGTGTCGTTGCCGGTCGGTGTTTCAAAGTCACGCGACTGCAGAATCTTTTTTCTGATGGCCCGAGAAAGTGCTAAGAATCGCACGTTAAAACGTAAGACCTTGTTAATCCGTGGCTGGCACAAGTTTTGACTTCTGAGGGCTGCGGTTCGTAAGGGGACGATAGCTGGTTAACGAAAAAAACAATTTTAACAATACTGTACAGCTTTTTATAGTCCCCCGTCCTACTCGACAGGTGGCGCTGGCGGCACATCAACTTGAAAATTTCGAAATAGTCTCTCGTCCTACTCGACAGGTGGTCTGGTGGCACATTAACTTAAAAATTTCGAAAGGCATAAAGGTCGAAATTGCGAAAAAAGGTATTCACGAAATTCGAATATATTTAAAAGGTTGTAAAGAAAATTGAATTCTTTTTTCAAAGATGTGACACTTGACCCCCCCTGCTATTAGAAATTTTTAAGTCGATATGCCCCCCGCGCCCCCTTTTGAGGAATCACCATGTCTTTGATTACAAAAAGTATTATCGGTGATACTCCCAAACAATTTTTTTCCATATTTGTACGTTGAACGTTCAAAAGTTAAGAGGTGGCAAACTATAAAAATGCGCACTGTAAAAAACGGGTTATGCTTACAAGCAAGGGCGTCGCCAGCTTCTGACTAAGGGGGGGGGCAATTGGGCAATATTATGGAGGTTAAAAAATATGAACGCCTGGTACAGTCGAGAGCATGAATCTTGTGAAATTATTCACGTTTTGTCATGCGATGCGGAATTTATTAATAGGGGAGGAAGTCAATTGCTCGCACGGCCTTAGGACTTTCTTCGCTTTCCGGCTAGCTACATTTGATCTCTAGGGGGGGGCAACTGCCCCCCCCTGCCCTTCCTTGGCGACGCCCATGCTTACAAGGTCACAAATGTTACCAACAGGATTCAAGGGTAATTTATCAGAGTACACAAATCAATCAGGCCTCTCTCTCAATAGTAACGTATCACATGAAATAGCCCAATAATAATAATAAAAATAATATTAATAGAGAGACTTTGCTTATTATTTTTCACTTTGTGTCAGTGTCACAAACACTCAAGTTTGAGTACCGACTGTTAGCAAAAAAAACAATATCTCCAAAAAAGATATGAATATCTTTTCATTAAGGTATTTGGAACGATACGGTATGCGCCAAAAGTTTTCCATTCACTGCCTATTAGACATAAGTCGATCATAAAAGTAAATTTGGTGTTCTGACTGTACAATTTTCCCACCATTTAAACTATCCAATCTTGTACCGGAGGCGCTAGGCAACATTGCTGTGTCACTAGTGTAGGGGCAGTAACTTTTATAGTCCTGGCGATCAGATAGCTTGAAAGTGATTGAAAACTGATAAATTGTTGCAATGCCTCCATCCAAGCAAGCCGATGTTCGTTTAGATGGAATAGGCCATTGGCCAGTTGTAAAGGAAAAATCGCAAAGATGTAAAAAAGATCATTTTTCTTCTTGATCAATAGTTTCTTGCGAAAAAGGCAATGAACATCTTTGTCTGACGTCAGTGCAGAATTGTTTTAAGTTATTTCAGTGAAATATGTTATCCTTCCATTAATTGTATTTCCAAACCCTGTTGGTTACATATGTATACGTCACGGTTTTTTAAGAAAACAAACAATTATTTTTGCAAAAGGCAAACTGTACAACTATTTGATAAATTCAGGGCAGAAAGGGTCAATATTATATTTCCCCGCGATTTAACCATTCTGCTGATATGTGCAGCATTCAATGACATACATTTTTACTAAGTGTGTACCTTCTAAATGTTGACTATTTTTCAATTTATCGAGATAAGAGTATCAAATATCTACCTATTATAATAACTACAATTCAACGCTTCCATATCGGGTCCTGCTGTAACGATTTTCACACAAACTTGATCATCTGTCACAATATGAGGGCTTTCCAGGCGTACTCCAACGTTTATCTCCAACTCGGTTATGAGGGGTCTCAATGGAGCTAGCGTACCGCTCGTTAGTATTAAAGATCGCATTCCACCACTCATCAACATATTCATTCTGAAATAAGTCAATTTCCATTGTAAGCAAATCCTTTGCAGATAATTAACATTTACCATCTACAAAAAAAGATAGTTACCCAAACCCAGGGCTGAAACACCAGTAATTCAGTACTTTTCCCCCTGATTTTACAGTTGCCTTCGACAGCCAATCGGATTTTTTCTTCTTAACTTCTTCCTCCATTACATGTAACTAAATGACAGATGTATGAACCAAGAAAAATAAATGGTTGATAATAGTTGGTACCTTATAACATTTTTTAACTTTCTGTCTAAATTCATCGGAACTTCCTAGGAAAACGACCTTGATGATGTCTTCAAATATTCGAAGATTATTACCTTTTCGCGCAAAAGGACCATCACTGACAGTTGCAAGGAACTGGACGACATTTGCAATTAGACCTGTTAGAGAGTGGAAGTTTCCTGCGGTTACCTGTAAACACATTATTATTTCAGAAAACGTTGCTTTAGTAACAAATTTAATCCATGCGAACTCACACCAGCTTTGGCAAATATATCAAAAATGTGCGTTCCTTCAAAAGTCGTTCCTTCAGGACCTTTCTTCAACTCTATACTGTCAATTTCTTTTTCCAAATCCAAAAAAACCTGCTTCAGGTTGCATAAGTCTTCAGGATCGAAATCTTTTGGAGAATCGTCAAAATTCAATGACTCGTTTGCCAACATTTTCATTATAGCCGTCACCTCTTCAATAGCAAGGGCGACATCGGATGACTTGATCTGCAGAGAAGCAGAATCTTCACAAATTTTTTCAACGTTGTGAGCTTCATCCAGTATTACCACCGCATCGGTGAGATTAATGCCTGAATTGTAAAATTGAAAGTTTTTTATCTGTTGATTTTCATTGATACATAAAAAAAGCTCTAAAAGCATATAACTCAATGTTTATAGTTACTTATGGTACTAGTGTGTTATGTTGAAAATAAGACACGCGAGAAAGATTTATATAAATTCTCAAGTGACTTAGGCAACATAACACACGAGTGGCATACAATGTTTTATCCAACACATGACAGTTATTACTGTCATTAATGTAATTTTGGACAAGTAAACTATAAAATAACTCACTAGTGTGTTATTTGATAGTTTACTTGTCTAAAATGACATTAATAACGACAGTAATAACTGTCATGTGTTGGATAAAAAAATTAATGTTCACACAAATATGAAGGAAGTTAAGTTTGTAAACAAGATCTAAATGACGACGAATCTGTTCTGGAAAGTGACTCTTGCAAAAAATCTATTCATGCCACAATAGAACATTCAGGTTTCACTGTATCTGAGATAGAAATGCATGATACTCAGGAAAATATTGTTGAAATTCTTCTGTGAATAAGGCAACACAGGATTCTCTCAAATAACAACAATGATTCAAGAGAGAAGAGTACCTACCTTAATTATTTTTGGTGTAAATGACCAGATGCTCGAAAGGGCTATGATAAAATAGCACTGATTAATGTATATTACTCCTCGTTTCAATAAAAACACCAACAGTCCAGGCTATACGAATATTTGAACCAGAACATCTCAATGAAAAAGTGAGTTCATTGAAAGTGAATTTGATAATAATTGGTATACCCCGCAAGAAATAAACCAGTCCATACGAAAAAGAAAAACCAAGAGAGCAGATGATCCAACAAGAGAGGAAGAGCATTTCTACTGTTCATTATAAACCACAGAACCAGCCTAGGTGCGGGACGACTTCCTGATTTTTGGTGGTCTATTCACTTTTCAGCTGTAGGAAAACTCAGATACCACCACAGCACCACCCAAATGGTTTGAAAGTGTTAGGTGAACAGTTTAAAATGACAGGGCTTTCGTAGATTTGATATCTACATTGAAATTTTATATGGTTACAGAAAATCTACTTCCTTGGTACGATCTTGAGGTGATATCATTAGGTAAACAAAGAGACAGTCCTTATAAAGTATTCAGAAGTTGAGTATCTGAATATGACAAGCCTGTCAATGGGACTATATACAAAAAAAAAACAGAAATTATATAATCAATTTCCTGAAAAAAGGTATATTATGAAAGAAAAATTGATAAATCTCATGATTCTACACAAATGTGGAAAACTTTCAAATCTTTATGGAAACTATCAAACATTCATTTACGTAGTGTAATCATTTTTCACAATCAAGAATATCTTATACAGACAAGTACTGATGCAGACAAAGTTGTGAAATTCAAAATATATTTCATTAAGAGTAAGTATATAAGAGATAAAATCAACCGTCTCCTGACTGGTCCAACAATAATTTCCCAGTCAATTCCAGTTTCATAAGAGTTCAAATTACTCACTCTAAAAGATCTGAGACTGATTATCATAATTAGCATAACAAAAATGCAGTTCAGATTTCATAAATAACAAACAAAAAAATATTTGAAGTTATTGGTCACAAGAGTTCGAGACTGTATATAAATCCTTTATTGAGCAAAACTGCTAATAGTATATAAAGGTGTATAGTACATACATGAGTATAAAAAAATATATAAAGTATAAAAATATTAATATAGAAGTCATAAATGAGGTCAAGACACTATAAAATAAAAATAAAATATTAAATACAAAAATCATAAATACAGCCGAGATACTCTTACAATATAAAATAATACTAATATTCGACACTTTCAAAACCATATTAATATGTAGGTTCATCGTTAAAAAAAAGTTCCGGTGAGACCGGCAGTTGCATGAAGCTTAGATACTTGTCAAAAAATGCAATTTTATGTTTCATAAATATCCTCCAAATTTCATCTCAATATCTTCAAAAACAAAAAAGTTATAGGGGCGAGCCACCTTCCGTGGACACTTTACAAAGTTACAAAGTTCTTGTCTTCATACTGTGCAGTTTTGAGTCAAAATCAGTTTGACCATGCTTGCCAGGAATTGACAATTGTCAAGTGTGTTATTATGAACACTCGATCCGTAGCGAAACTGACATTTCTATATGGCAAACCCAATGAAGAAATATCAATTTCTCTATGGATCAAGTGTTCATAATCGTACCCAGTTCCGACGCAAGGTTTAATACTAAAGATTAAATGAAAGGCACATTTTTCAACTTTAGCTAAATACTTATTCTACTCTTACCTTACTATTAGGAGCTTTTTGGGATTTTCCAGTGGTGTTACCACTATATCCCAAGAATAAATATAGACCCACTCAGATTGATTCACATTCAAAATATATTCAATATAATCTTTATTTCAAAATGAAACTGACAGTAACAAAATAACACAACAAAAATTACTCAGCGCTCCAGGGTGGCTTATTATAAGTGGTACTCAGTCCTTCAGAGTGGCTCATTGTAAGTGGTGCATTTGCATTTAGAGCTGCAGATAAATCACTATAACTGATAGACACATTCTTTGATTGTGAAATTCTTCTCTTTTATAAAAAGCATGTAGAAGGTCTCCAGACACTTCAATTTATACAAGGCATCTGATGAGGTTATTGCCCCACCAGTTCGTTCTGTCTTTGGCCAAGGTGTAGTAAGGTCCGTATCAACTTCAGATTTTTTAGAACCAGAGTGGGTCGATGAATATTTTTTACAACTGCAGTAGGCTAGGATGGGGTGTTCATCGTTGTATGAGTTTGCTGCTTCAGTCAGAGGCAAGATCAAAACTGAAGAGCTTCAGACTTTCAGAGTTATTATTAAATTGGCAGGAGCTTCGACTACTTTGGTTATTTTATGATTGTCGGCTAGGTAGGCATTTATTTGCCAGAATTATTGATTAGGTATCACTGGTTAGATGCTCAGTTCCCCGTCAGTATAAGCTTTTTATACAAATAGGTTATAACACATAACAATACAAACTTAAAAAAGCTATTTCTTACACCAAAGTTAAGAAAAACAATTTGAAACCAAGTCGAAACACAAGTTACTCAATCAGCCGTTAGGATCGTTATGGTCCACCAGCCATCTTGAATTTGCTTTGACAGCATCTTGGAATGCCTAATTACTTGTATATTGTATATTAGGAAATACCAATATTAGGATACCTATTTCAATAAAAAAATTCAGTTAAATCGAAAAATAAAAAGATATAGATCTTATAACCACTTTTCTGAATAGTTCAGCAATTTTTTATGGGTTTTATATCTAACTATTGTTGGACAATTAACCTTTTGAGTATTTTCACATATTACGAGGATTAGTTTACTAATTCCAATGATGATTTATTTATTTTGTGGAAATTCATATTCAAACTATAGATTGATTTTCAGGTAAATAAAAAATACTAAATGAACTTGAAAAGCTGAATACACTTGTTTGTGATAAATGAAGCGAATATTTTGTATATAAGTGTATAAATTTATACACTTATATACAAAATCTTCGGTTTATTTATTAAAATATACTAACCCAAGACTTTCCTTATAACTGGATCTAATAAATAGTTGTAGGGCATGAAAACAATATCTGCTTGCTGCTTGACTTCCTTAGCCATATAAAATGGGCAGAACTTATGAGTATTTCCTAATTTGACCATATCTTCAATATCTATAACATTGACTCCTGTTATGTTGGGGTCATCTTTCTTACTGTCTACTCTGTTATAAAAGTAGCATGATCTTGTTTGAACTTTCAATTGGCACATCTGATTCTGAAAAAAAAACAGCATTGGTTTGAAGCTCTTTTATCCCTTTTATGGAAGTATATTTCTGTTCACACTTGAATGAAGATATATTGAATCAATTAGGTAAGTAATTTACACATTCTGAATATCTGAATTGGGAGCAGTTCAGCAGAGACCCAGCGAGAGAAAAGGTCGCTCTATGCGCCTAATGGCAAAGCACACCAGAATGCCACATGTGGAAAACAATTTTAAACAAAAAACAATTTTGCGCAAAAAATATAATTTCAGTAGTGCCTTTTACGAGTCTCATGGCTGCACCAAATAAAAATAAAAGTTGAATAATTAAAGAAAATTATTGGTAATTATTATTAAGAACTGAAATACAATTTATGGAGTGAAAGTGTTGACCAAAAGGGGCCGAAAGTGAATTTCAGTGCAGTTACAAAAAGCAATATGTTAATCAAATTAAAAATTGAATACTAAAATACTAAAAAGGTGTAATGTAGGTGAAATAGAAAGTTAAATCAATTTCATTGAAAAGGTTCAAATACTCGTAACTTCAACGTGAAAATAACTCCTCAGATTTAACAAATATTTACCTTGAAAGTACCATTTTCTTTTGCCAGCTCTGGATGAATACATAACTGATCTCTGGATCCAAGTACACAGGCTTTCATGTGATTATAAGCAGTTCTTTTCAATTCTTGCATAGCCTGCGACAGTTGAGAATGTGTCCTGGAGGCATAAATAACTGTTGGTAAACCTAACACAGATCTGCTATTAGCTTGTTTCCCAGCAAGATCTTTCGCTTTCCAAAATTCTGCCGTAAATTCATTTTCATCTAAATTTCCGCCCATTTGACGTTGAACTTGCAATTGATCTTTCTTCAACTGAAGCCAGGCCAGAGTTGAACATAAGAGAGATAAAGTTTTTCCAGTCCCCGTGGGTGACTCCAGAACTCCATTGGTTTGGTTTTGTAAACATTCTAAAACCTTTTCCATGTACTCTTTTTGAATTTCATAAGGTTCAAATGGAAAATTTATGGGGACACCTCTCAGAGTTACAGTAGTCATTTCAAACTATAATATATAATAATAATGTATCATATGCAAAATTTCAAAACATCGACTATCACAGACTTAACCTATAAGAATTTGCCGCGACTTTTTACGATCCAAAACAAACACTCCGAAGTTTACGCCATCTAACAATGACGCTAGCAACTACGATAGGGATGATTAACAAATTCGACCGTCGCCATATAACGCCTAACTGACATCTTTTGGTCTTTAGTTTTCTAGTGGTTTTCTAGTTTCTATCATCAGATAAACAAGTGCTTAGAATGGACCATTTGTGACATGTGGTTTTTAGAGTTGGTAAAAATAATCATATGCAGAATATTTATTAAACCTTATATTTTTTTCTGGGCCTCATCAGTGTTTCTCAGTATCAGTCTATAAATTTCCTTTTGGTGATAGATAGAGAGTTGTATCTCGAATGGAAGACAGTACTTAAGACTGGAAAATCCATTACAAAAAAATATATATATATATATATATATACTCTGAGAACGAACTATTATAATCTTCTTCTTTTTTTGATGGCTAACAACTTTTATTTTGAACCTAACCTTTATCTAATTTATCTTCCAAAAGTTCCAAATGCCAAATGCCAGAATGCCACCTATGCAAGGATAATGCAAAAATTTAAATATTCAATATTGTATTAAAATGGATATCAACTTGAATATTTTTATATTTTATGGGTCTGCTCTGGTTTTCTCTTTGTTTTTAGCAGTAAGTTCAGGCCGTGAAATATGTTCACTTGCTACCTATTTCTTAATATTTACAGATTTGTATCCTTTTAATAGCCACATCCAAGATATATCCGGTGGTAGTTAGAAGCAAAAAAGAGAAATATTTTGTTGATCCCAATAATGGAAAGAGCAGAGAATTCCCTTCCATATACGAAAAATCATCCATACATCTGAGTGTTATTGTACCTGCCTACAATGAACAAGAAAGGCGTAAGAATTACCTATTTCAAGTTTACAAAATTAAGGCTTCTGTAGAATACATGAGATTTGTTAATGAAACAACTAAGTGCAGGTTTGTTTCAAGTATTTTTCCTTGTTTTGAATATTGAAATTAAAAACAAACTTGGTATCCCACCAGTATTTCAATGTAAAAGAAACATTTTCAAAAAATCTCACTCCAGGAAAAAAATGTAATCTAGAATGAATCAATTATTCAACAGTTGATTTCATTTTAAAATTTATTATTGTAATTTCATCAATAGGACAGCTGGGAAAAACTGAATTTACAACAATATGGTTTCTGCTAATGGTGAAAATCTGAAATGTGTTTTTTGGGGACTACATTATTATGAATATACCATGACTGCAGAACTTTTATTTTATAGAATATTGTTCTCTTAAGCAAAAATACCTTTATTTGACGTTCTAGAATGTGATCTTTTCAGTTTCCCCCATGTTGGAAGACTGTACAAAATTTTTGGAGAATCGCTGTGAAAGTTCTAATTTTCAGTATGAAGTGATAATAGTGAGCGATGGCAGTAGCGATAAAACTGTAGATTTAGCCCAAAAATATGCCAGCTCATTAGGAACTGAAAAGATAAGGGTATTAGATCTAGAAACAAATCGAGGAAAAGGAGGTGCAGTACGATTGGTAAGTAATAATTTTTGTAGGTTCAATTTTTTTCTGGGGTACATTTGTCATTGTAACATCCTGTTGTTGCTATCTTGCTGAACTAAGTAAAGTCAATGGAGTGATATTATTTAAACTGACTACAAAAAAACATGTTATTTTGAGGAAAAAAGCGAAAGAAATTCTGACAATAGTTTACTTCTTTATCAAAACACGAATAAAAACTACCATAAGAATTTAAAAAACTTCTATAGGTAACAGCAGCCAACTAGTTTTTGTCGATATTTGTTGATTCTCCATATAAATGTATGTGGTTTGGGCAAAGTGCCGTGAGAAATAATATTTCTCACAGTATGAGCAAAACATGGTTTTGAAAGTAAGTAAGCCATGAGAAATACGCTACTTTTCATAGCAGTTGTAGAAAAAATGGTTTTTTGTACGACCGGATCGGTGCATTTTCGTCTAAGAAAATCACTGTTTATAAATCTGAAACTGGACAAACAATATTTCCGAAACTGATAGATAATAACATGTAGCTCAACTCTGCGCAAGATGTTTTCTGTCCAATGTGTAGTTTTTGCACAATTGCGTTATAAACAATTCAAGGGCTTATCTTGCAAAATGCGTAGATTTAAGGAAAGTCATCATATTCAAATTCTGTGAACGGCATCTGGAAGTACAGATCAAACTCTACAATTTGTATATTTTGGATTTTCTACCGAGAGGTGGGAAATGTGTTGAAAATGCCACTGAAAGTTCGAACTGACTGAGTATGTCAGTATGTCAAACCTATATGTTAAATATTATTTTATATTCTTACATGTGAACTCGTTTGGTTCAAATTGCCTTTCTGGTATTTGCGTTTTTGGTATTTGCGTTTTTGGTATTTGTGTTTTTAAACTTCTTTTTTGCATATTTTCAAAAGCTAATTTTTTAATAAGCTTTATCAATAAGAGTGTATGTTCATGGATAATAAAGTATATTTCTCTCTCTCTCTCTCTCTATCTCTTTCTTTCTTTTTATTATTATATTTACATGTATTTTTCTGAAAATTTCTGGAATGATTCGAATCAGACTTTTCTAGGGCATGCAGAGTGGAAGAGGTGCTTTACTCCTATTTGCTGATGCTGATGGAGCCACCACATTTTCTGAACTAACAAAGTTGGAGAAGAGTTTATCTGAGCTGCTAAAATGTTGGTCATCACTTCTTAGTTTCGTAGTATTTTTGTAATGACCTCATTGTTTTAGGTAACTACCTGGAAAAACCTGCAGTTGCTGCAGAAAAAACTGCAATTTCTATTGGTTCGAGAGCCCATCTAGAGGAAGAAGCAGTGGCATCAAGAAGTTTTTTTAGGACTATACTAATGTACGGATTTCATTTCCTTGTATGGCTTTTTGCCGTTAGAGGGTTGAAAGATACACAATGTGGATTCAAGTTATTCACAAGAGAAGCTGCAAGAATTTGTTTTGATAGTCTACATGTAGAGAGATGGTAAGTAATCTTTAGTCCTGAGATGAAGTGAACTTTTGTTTAAATTAATCTGAAACTATGAGAATAAGTAATTTACCTCACACTGTTACTTTGACCCTAGATTCGCATTACTATTAGTTTGTTATCTTCATCAGTATGTTAATAGGCCACAGTAACTAAATATCTGTTTTATTTTTCTCCCACCAAGTATTTAGTTGAATTACTTACCTACATATGGCTTTTAACAAAGCTGATCTAATGGGCCTTGGAATAAGGGAAACATTATTGCTAACAGAGCACTGTCAGCTGACGTCACAACATAGCGGTCCTGGGGGGACAAACAAAGCATTTGACATTTCATGAAATGAAAATTTGTTTTTTGTGGGTGTTAGTGGATAATTGCGATTTTTATAAATCACTTTTCGCAGAAAATTGACCAAAAAGATTCACGTAGCCTTATGGAAAATGGGTTTGTTCAGTTGGGTTTGTTCAGTTTGGTTTGTTTAGCTTGGTTTGTTTGTCCCCCTATGACATTGTTTCGCAACTTTCATATTACGTCACTGACAGTGCTCTATTAGTAAATCATCATGGGCATTCATGGGATAAGTATGCTTTACAAACAATCTAATTTTCTGTGATAATTGAAGGGATTCACAATTTTAAAATTTAAATATTGATTATATGATGTGTTTGTAGAGCATCACCATATACATGACTACGTTTATCTCGACAGTCTCTATCCGCTTCAAATTCGATAGCATTGAGTCAAGTTAAACCACCCTTCAGTTTATGTCCCAGTATATAAGTGGATTCGAATCCTATGCTTCAATCCGATTGAAAAAACCTAACTTCACAGCAATATATCGAATTTCGTAACGTAAAATTTCTTGTGTTCTGCGAATTGATTTACGAATCGTTGAAAATATGCGAAATCCTTTCCTCATCCATGTATCACAAAAAATGTTTTTCCTTAATCATCAGTTGAATGAAAAAACTGCTCTCTTCTTTGGACAATACGTTCTTTTTCATTATTATTATTTTGTTCTCCATTTTGAGAAAGAGAAACTCATCCGATTACAGACAATTGAGACGTTAAATAACCAATTTGGATCGGATCCAGTCAAGTCACAAACCCATTTTGAGCGGATCCAAAGTTGTGAGATAAACGTAGTCATTATCTTCTCTTGTAAATCTTGATCAAGTGTAGTGCTTCAAGTGTGAACTGCAAATACTTAAGTCGAAAACAGTAGAGACAAATGAGGTAAACCAAAATTGCAAATGATTCAGTTTCTATTTTGGCTCAATAATCTGTACCTTCTGAAAGTATCATTGTTTCAGAGTCCATTTTTGAAGCACTTAAATCGATACTCAGTAAGATAATACACTGACCTTGACAAATTATGGCAACCTGACTTTATACAGGGTGTAATCTAACCTCTTAATAATAACGAATAATACTGGAAGAAACTGTGTAATTTCGAACAGCGGTTTCCAAGATTTTCCGAATTTTTCAACAAAATTTGAAATTTCCACAATTTTTTTTCGAATTTTTCACACCTGCTATTCCTTATAAAATGGAATTATACACTCGTCCTTCACGGGAGTGCAAGAGGTCAGATGTATAAAACCTGAGTGTTTTTTATTTTAATTTCAGGGCATTTGATGTAGAGCTGTTATACATTGCACAAACTTTAAAAATTCCAATCTCTGAAGTGGCTGTGAAGTGGACTGAAATTGATGGTTCGAAAGTTACTCCAGTATGGAGTTGGATACAAATGGGTGTTGATTTGGGCCTCATATGGCTGAGGTACACAATCGGTGCATGGAAGATAAAACCAATGAAGAAAGACTAATTTATTTTATCCATTATTCATTTTGTAGTTCATTATATGTTTATTATTAATTATATTTGATAAATGTATTATTTTTTATTAATTCTTTGAAGGACTTCCTTGTGAGATTTCTGACAATGAGATGAAAAACTAAAACCTATGGCATCTAATTAGCACGGCACCTTCTCAAAAACTACCATTGCAATTAGATAATGCAGTTCCAGAATCTTCAAGAACAGAAGAAGATAATTGGATGAAACAGTTTTTTTTGCTAAGCTAGAAACTGCAAAAATCATACAACTTTTTGACTTGTTTACTACTGTATTTGCATTTCAACTGAAACATGACTGGGTACTGATCCATGATTGAGTCCTGATCCATGATTGGGTCCTGATCCATGACTGGGTCCTGATTCGACCTGAGCTCGTGGATGGCCTCAGATCTGAAATATTCTTGTTAACTACGAGGTCAATAATATTAGGAGTGTGACCATTCCAAGGGTGGTGTGTTGGCTCATCCAAGTGCATCTATCACTACACTATTGAGAAGATATTCCCAAAGTGTTCTGCTGTTAGCATTTTGGTGAGACTCGAAACCCCTCCAAGGTCTTCTCTAGTTGATATCGCCGATTAGCAACACCTAATGGTCCGTGCTAAAAAAGTTTTCTGAGTCAAGCTTTATCTATCTATGACTTAAGAGTGTTATTTACTACAAACAAGCAGGTGCTCAATATCCAATTAACCCTTTCATTCCATGTGTTGCCATATGGAGTATTCAGATTGGCAACCGTGTAACTGTTAGGAATCTGAATTGATTGATTTGAAAATAAGGTGAGTTAGTCGGTCTGATATGCTGGCCAGAAGTCCAAATCTATCCGTTAATACGTTGGTTAATACTTGACATGATTTTTATAACGGAGGCAGATTCTCGTTTCGACGAATTTGAATAATTACATATCATACACACAATATAATGTGAATACAGTCTCCGAAACGTCAACGTTTTTCTAAAAAGATAAAAAGAAGTATTTTTTTGTTAATTTGATCTCATTTTTTCAGATAGGCAAATTTAGTGTAGAGGATACGTTACTGACAAAAATTTATTTCATTCAACTAGTTGGTTTTCATTCAATTGAAATATCCACATGGCCTTATAACTCCAACATGCATTTCGTTGGTTTTTAGACTTAAATAAGTTTCAAATTTAAACAGATAATGTTTTTACAAATCTCGATACTTCCTGTTGCCTGACTAGTAAGCACTGAAGATTGACGCAAGTCGAAAGCGCTTTGCAATAAATAATAAATTTATACACTTATATACAAATTCTTCGCTTCATTCATAAAGAATAGTATAATAAAGTATAAGTGGATAAATAGGTCTTTCAAACACGCGCGATTTTTTGAACATGACGGCTTGGTAATAAGGATATGTTTTATTTTTGAATATTCCATATTTCATGTTCATTCAAGTTTGCTAATTAATTATTCTAGCGCAGTGCATTCGCTTTGAAGAGAATTTGAGATACCTACATGAAACTCTCAGTAAGTATATAGTGACTAACATATGGGAGTTAAATTATAACCTACAAAATCATACATGTAAATTCGAAGTGTATGTGACATATATAGGAAAATCAGAAAGTGGAGCGCATTTTTAAATGATTACCAGTCCATTTAATTTCACATATGCTCATTTCGAGTCACACACCTTGTGTCTCACTGTTTGACGTCTCGAACTGACCAACGGTGCACCGAATAGACGTTAATGCGATAATAATGGGAGTCACTTTGCGATTCACAGGTGTGATCTGAAACATGAATGTGAAGTCCACTACCATCTCTGAGACAATTTTTTTGTGGACTGGACGGTGAATAACATTGCTGGCGTTGGCAATAACATTTTTATTTTCCAAATGTCTTTTTAACGCGGGTTTAGAAATGCCACCTCTTCTACTACATTAATTTAAATGACAATGTCATTATACGCCGCAAAGTTCTTTCTAATTCTTGCAACCACTATGCCATAATTCTAGAATACAAAAATTGACAACCAAAACTGAGTTCCAAAATCGGACCGGTACGAATTATGATTTACTGAAAGGTAATTAAGATTGGATGAATTTTGATACATGGCCTTATGACAAATTCGTACATACGTTTTATTTATGTTTTTTTTTTGGTAGAAATAATCTCTACACTGTCTATTTTCTGAATGAGTTGCCAGAGTTTCAAAAATATTACAGTTAAATATCAAAAAACAATCCTTAGTACCATCAGCGTGCAACCAGGGGCGGATCCAGAACGTGTCCAAAGGAGGAGGAGGGGAAATTAGGTAGTATCAAGGGGGAAACCGCTAGGGAATTTTGGCGTACATGCCTTGTGTATTAGAGGTATTAGTTGGATATTAGTCGGGAAATAGAGGTATTACTCAGCGGTTTCCCCCTCGGGTAGTGTTGAATTTTGAAGTGACCGAAAAAGAGGTGATGACGTAGGACTTGTAGGAGTAATACCTGCATGTGGACAATTGAAGCAGTACGATTTGGGAGCCGGTACGAATACGACAACTTTCCACCAGGAATGTTGCATTTCTTCAGTAAAAAAATTTATGATTCGATAAAATAAAAAATGTAGAATTAGTTTCACCTGATATGAAATTTGTGACAACCCTCCCCTATACCTACCGACCGTTTGGTGTATGTTATGCGCCTATGATCGCAACCTGAATAATACACAAATTGATTGGTGTAAAATGATTGACTTTCTTCAGTAGGTAATTAACAACAATAACAACATTATTCTGAGCGTCAAGGTTTTAATAGTTTTGAAACTACATAGCATGAAACATTTTAACCTTTCGTACTAATAATATACCTGTAATTAAAACCGCAATTGATTATTCTATTCAAACTTTGTTACGAATATTCTTCAATATGCTTGAAGTTTGAAATTACCCAGATAATCACCTATCCTTTCTCTTTCATGCATCGGAAATGCGATTCACCAGGAGACATTTCATACTAAGTGACCAAAAATTCTTTTGTTTTAAATATGAAACTAAATAAATATGAAAGTACCAGAGTACGACACATATTTTCGATCCAGAGGCATACTATATTTGGAGAAAATTATTAAAACTAAGAGTGGAAAAAGAAATGTTGCGTCCACACGCAATTGTGTCTATTTCTTTTATTTTTTATTTTGAACAAATTTTTATTTTGCATTACTGAATTTATTATGGATTTTCATCTATAATTCAAAATTATTAATTATCAGTTATCATTTTTGAATGCTCAATCCAATTCTTTCTTGAGTTTGCGCATATTTTTGAATTCAATCTTGTTGTTGAGTGTAGTTTGTGTTGTTTATAGTATCAAACAATTCGATATGTTATGTAATAGAATTTAATTTATCATAAGGTCTACCAAAGTTTTGTTTAATTGATAGTAGCAACCTCATATATCGTAATACCATCAATTTTAAAAATGCATATGTTAGAAACGCAACATACAAAGTTGACCAAACTTTCATATATAATAGTCAACACGTTCATAATAGTGAAAGTAACATTAGGTCCGCATTGACGGAACAGTTTTTGAGATATTGAATAAAAACATTGTAATGACCTAAAAAAAATGAAATGCACCTGTCTAAATGAAAGGTTATATGAACAACTTTTTGTTTAACCAACAGTGGCAATTATTAATTTTTGTGTATTCAAAAACGATCTGTCAATTGTTTCATTGTAAGGTTATAATCCAAAATATTAAAAATTCATATTTCAAACAGAGAGAGTCATCAAGAAACAAAACATATGTTTTTATCGCCTAGAATAGACTGAAACTATGATATTCTACCAAAATATAAATTGTTGGTTCAGGACTATAGTGTTATGAAAAAAAACCCGAGAAACGATATTTTTTATTATGTCCCGTATACACCCTAATGTACTTTCATTAATAACGTTATAATTGGACACGTTACACGATTTCTGATAAATACATTTTCATCCTGAATTTGTCTTATTTCGACTAACAATTTTTTCCTTTGTCAACCCTACCCAACTCCGACGTTTTTTCGAACTTCGACTGCTTATATCTCAGAAACGACACCTACAAAATAATTTAAACTCGCACATTTTAAGGTGAAAGATAATTCAGTTTTACACAATAACGATCCCCAGTAAACCTTCTCAAAATGCGCTCGTTTTCTCTTAAATCGTGATTAAAGGCTGACTTTAAAGTTTAGTAAGCTGCAAGTTCCGACGAGGCCGAACAATATAGATTTCTTTGTATGCTAAAAATGGAAGGAAGGAAGAAAGGAAAAGTAAAAGTGCATTTCGTTCCTGGAGACTTTTGCCTGAAATGATTTTATCCCAATTCATATAACTCTCCTGTGCTATTTGTGGATGATCCAAAAATCATGGATATTTCAGTAAATATGGAATAATTCAACTCAAGCAGGAACCAGTACCCTCTTTGGACTATATGCAACGATTTAAGAGTAGTGAGACAGGTCTCACTTATAAATGCAAAAAAAGGTAAATATTTTAGCTGAATCCTTCATGCAATTAGTTTCTACTGACTACAGTTAGTAGTACACTCTTTTTCATGATCTGACAATCACATCCATGGACCCGTAACTATGAAACAAATGAAAATGGATAAACACGTTTTGCGTTTTTCTTACTTGAAATATAAAGTCTACTATGCACTACCAAAATTTAAACAAACGATACGATACCTTCTATATATCGCCTTAACTCGTCAGATATACCCTGTATATTGAATTATTTTCAGGGTGACCTTCCATAACAGGAACTTGTAAAACTTTACATTATAATTTGTTTTAATTCCAAATCAAGGAATCAATTAAATGTGATGATCGATCATGCAAGCAGAAACACAAAACTGTTCCCAATTTCTAGATTCTTTCATTAGCGAATCATTAGCGCTTCAACCAAGATGTCTTATGGGTATCCCTCCGACTTTTTCTATTCATATAAAGTTATGAGGAAGATTTTGGGAATATCACTTCCAGGCAATGAATACAACATCGTTTTCAAATTACTTCAACTGATCTACGTATTGTTTTTCTATAGTATTTGCACCATCGTTACAGTTGGCTTATATATAATGCCTGTGTATTTGACGGATTTGAATGAAATTGCTAGCCATCTTGGACCAATGCTCACTGCTGTGAACGGCAATATAAAGTTTTTCGTTTTGGCGTTAGGACATGCAAAACTGAAGAAACTAATAGACGTCCTGCAAGACCAAAAGTATCAGTACGTTTCAGTGACAAAGAGTGACCCAGGTTCTTTGTTCCGGAAGGAAAAAAAGATCAGTTCATTGCTCACCTACTTGGTGAGTACCCACACAACACACGTCCTATGGACGTCCAATTTATGTCGGAATATCCTTGGATCAATTTTGGATAATCATAGGATATATAAAAATAGGGATTGTTTTCTTGGATATGCGATGGATATCCCTTTGGGATAGCTACCAATAATATCTTATGGATATCCATAAAGGATATCTTATGGACATCCATCACGTACATGATTTGTAGAAATAGATTATAGATTCAGTTCTTATTTCGCGTCCTGTGCTGTCGAATGTCGAAAAGTATATGTTCAGCCGTTTCAACGGTTTGTAGTATTTCAGTTTTAAGTACTTTTGTTAAGATTTTTCATTTGAATTGAGGTAAGATTGTTTTCGGAAAAGCTAATCAGTCCATATTTACTGTGATTTCAGAAAAAGTTATTTAAACTGTGAATTTGAAACAGATCTAACCTAAAAATAAAAAAATATTCGAGCACATATTCAATATTTCTTCAATATACAAAAAACAAAGAAGAGCTGGAGACAATTGTAAGTATATATCGGAAGTATAACCAATAGATACTCGATGAAGTACGAAATGTCAAAATAGATGCTAATAGAACTACTACTTCTACTCTACCAAACATTTATGATCTTTGTGGCTTTTCAAAATGTTTCTATTGACTCCGAAGAATCGTTGGGAATGCTGCTAGAAGTATATCTGTCTGAAAAAGTCAGTTTAAAGCTGCTGTGAGTATTCATCATTTGAATTTTGACCGGACATAACTTTTTTTCAAGTTACAGAAATTTCAAAAATAGGTGCTACATTATATGATTTCACGAAAGGATGCCTCTCATCAATAATCACGAATGGTTTTGCTTCGCAGTTCAGTTGGCAAGGAGCGAAAGGGAGATTGAAGGTTCTTGGTAAGGAATACTATTGAATGTTATATAATTTTTTTTTATAATTCTAGAAGCTACCAAAGTCAAGACAATATCAGAAAATCTTCCGAACAAGCTAATAATAAGACTTGGTTGAGGAGGCCAAATAAGAGGTAGAGATATATCTGGTCTCCAGAGCCGATGCTAGTCTAGTATCTTGTTCTAACTATGATGTTTTTCTTTCAAAAGGAAGTTACTTACCAAATAATGCATATTTTATATAAAATTATCTTTGTTTTTTACTCATGAATATATGTTTATTGAGATATTTTTTGTATGTTTGATTTTGTCTCTAGACAGCAATCTATCATAAAATTATCATTGCATTTAAACTGAATGTTTTCTTATGCAAAATTATAAATGTTATTTTCCTGCTCCAAAAAAATTTCGGACTTGCTTTTCCTGATGTTCTTTGTAAATTTCAGGTTTTCATTTACTTATCACTTCTGTCAATTGTTCGATAAGGACGTCCATGCGGGATATATTTTAGACAACCATGAGATTATATCTTATGTACGTCCATGAAGGATATTTTATGGACGTTCGTAATGGATATCTTATGTTCGTCCATAATGGATGTCTTACGGACGTCCAGGTTGGTGGCCTGAGAACGTCCATCGGAAGTCCATAAGATATATGGGTATATTACTTGAAATGAGGTGGAATTATTCAAATATTACTACTCTACTTTTTCCACTCTTTTAAAACGGACTAAAAAGAATAAAATATAGTGAAGAATATACACCTTAACACTATATAAATAATTCATTTATACTTCAATTTCTACATATAATTTGTCTCTGATGTCTAATAATAATCGGAAAGTTTTCATTTTGGGTATGGTGGTTTCATGAGAACCTAAAGAATAGCTTGCTATATGTTGAGAGACAATTTCCTCGACTCACTCGAGGAAGGGAAATCGACATGCACTGTGTGTGGTGTGTCGCATTGCCCAGTGGACCATTAATGTGCCGGGTGGGGTAACAGGAGAGACGTACTACTGTTTATGTGGTAATCATATCATTGCGTTTCTTGTTGCTCGCGTAGATTTCTGTCTATTCCCCAGATACTGTATTCACTATTTTGTGCTTCGTTTCACTGGTTGCATTTCTAATCCTCAATCTGAATTGTTTTTTTAGCAGCTGACGCGGCGTTATTTATAGAAATCTACCGAGATCTTTCTTAACACTTCTACTCATTTCCAGAAGGAGTCATCACGACGTACGTGACTAACGCTAGAAACGCACGATCTGCGATGTCACGCGGATGTTAATTTATAAAGGAATATATGGTAGACAACGCACTGGCTTCCGCGCGGTAATGCGGTTTAACGATTGACATCAATTATTTTAAAACTAACTAATGCCTGCGAATTCGCCTAAAAATGAGTCCGTTAATAACCCCAACAAAAATATATAGGAAAGGTTAGTCGGTGAATCAATGATAATGAGCAGTGACGAGAGTACAAATGACCCTGTAAAATTTCTTAACAGCTTGGAATTGGCGTGCCTTTCAGCAATTTCCTCTAAACTTATGTCGGTTGTTCAAGGGTATCGAGTGCCTAATACCTACACGTACTGACTACATAGAATGTCGTCTATAGAAGAACTTATATATAAACTGTAACAAATATATCAAATTTACGTTTCTCTCATATCAAATACTTGCGGATGAAATTTTGTATTACTTTATTTTTTTATTGATAACACATTTTTCAGTTCTCTCTATATCCATTTCTGAGATAAACACAGAAGAAGTCGCGGGAAAAAAAAAACAGGAAAACGATGCTAGTATCTTCGTCGATAATAGGCATATCCCATTTTCGAACATTGATTCATTCTATTGAATGTTTTCATATTGTTATTTTTAAAATTGTTATTTCCATCAACCGGCTGCACCCTCACGAGCAACTCTTAGAAGTATTCGAAAGAATCGTGCTAACTAAGGAATTTCAGACGTATATTTCCATTTTCAGCTCATCCTGATGTATTGTTCCACCGGTGTAACTGGAAATATATCAACTATTATAAAACTGAACAACGAATTGGTTGGCGATACATTCGAATCCACTAACAAAACATGCGACGACTTTTTATCCTACAAGTACTATATTCCATTTCCTACCGACACCAAATGGAAGTGTATGTTGGCGGCCAACATCTTGGATATAGGAATGGTGGTTCAAGCATACATTCACGCAAGTACAGTAAGACACATCTTGTCTAATGACAGGGCGATAGTGACAGATTTTGGGATACGATTTTAGTCACTATGCCTTTTGGAGGACGTAGGTTCTTGATATTATTATTATTATCTTTTTTATTATTACCCGGTTGGATTATACCAGTCGGGCCCTGTCTCCGGAGCTCCGACACATATCCGGAGGGCGCGCAGGTGACATTTACCCAGATAGCCACTCCCCAACTTCTGGGTCCGAGAATCATGTGCCCTGAGCAGACGGAGTGAACCAAAGATGCATTCGTCCGGCTGAGATTTCTGCCATATTATGGCAAGCCGGTATGATTTTTAAGTTCAAAAACAGTGTGTCCATCATACCACCAAGGACCCCTATAATCAGAACCACCATTTTAAGAGAATGGTTTGGGTAGAGCCTGCGGAGTTCCAAGAGTAAGTCTCGATATTTAGTCCGTTTCTCCTCCTCTTTTCGGACGATGTTCGTTTCGCCGAGGAGGACTACATCAGGCTTATTGCTTGTATTTGCCTGAGGGTGGGGAATGCGTAGGTAGTTCCAATATATTCGGCACTTCTCATTCTCTATAACGGACTCAATATATTCCGGCGCATAAGGCAACACCGGTGTCTCGTCTATACCGTACGAGTGTCTTAGATGGTAGTATAACACTCGTAGAGCCGCGTTATGCCTGTGGATATAGGCTGAGACCGCATATTCTGGACATGCTGACAGCAAATGCATAAGGGCCTCAGGCGCCCCACGACACGCTTTAATATGAGCCTTTTGCTTAATGGGCTCCAACTCGGTGACAGAGTTTGGATTAACCCGTTCAAAGTCGAAAACGAGACCAAGTTCATCGGCTGCACGGGCTGCTGCCTTGAAAAGAAAAGCTCCGATCCCTACTTTTTCATGGTTACAGACCAAGGAGAGAAGGGAATCTGAATTCCTGATAACTTTACAGGCTCCATCCAGTACCATTCTGTTATGTAGACACTACACGGCCTCCCTGTTGTCTGGGAAAGTACAACCGTGGAACGGACGATTTAGGATGCAAGCTCCTATTAAGATGCATCATCTTCATTACGAGTTCATTTCACCACTCCAAAGGAGTAGAGTAAGATCTGAACGGCAAGCATATTAGTTGCAGCAACTTTGTTCTTCCCCGATAGTTCTGACGACCAGATCTGTCGGAGTTTGTGCTGATACTTGCCGCGGATAGAGTTTTTAACAGTGGTTACCTCTTGGGAGCGGCGCTGTGCCACCCCTAGGTAAGTGTACGTCTCTCCGGCATCAAGATGATGAAGGATGCTGGAAATCCTCTCCCTACTCCTCACATCGTCCTCTTTTGAGATGAACCATGGCACATTTGTCGATCCCAAACTCCATTCCGATAGCAGGCGTGTACTCTTGCACCACCCTCATGGACTGATGTAGATCCTTTTCTCCGGAAGCATATATTTTCAGGTCATCCATGTAAAATAAATGGGTGACCTTGTATTATTATTATTCGGGTACAATTTTAATCAGGCTGCCATGTGTTTCGTGATGAAATAATAAAACTGAAATACTCGAAAAACCATTGGCATACCGTTAGGCCATTCGAACCCACCCTAACGGTATGCCAATGGTTTTTCGAGTATTTAAGTTCTATTATTTCATTAAAAAACAGATGGCAGCCTGATTGGAATCGCACCGAATCACATAATTTTTTGAAAATATTATTATTCAATATCGACGACTCTTTGATTCATGCATTATTATCATGATGATATACGGACAATATTGTCCTCCAGAAGGCATACTGAGTAAAATCGTATCCCAAAATCTGTCACTATCTCCCGGTCTATAAGATCACGCATTAGAGAAGTATATCCTCATTTTTAATTTTTTCAATTGATATAGCCAATACTTGATGAAAATCCATTTCAATATCTATAATAAAACTATAGTTCAAATGATTTTCACAGAAGAGGTCCACAAAACCACGACAATTGTTTCACTACACAAAAGCTTCTTCTTCTTAATAGCAGTATAATATACCTTCTTTGTCGTGGTTTAAACTATAGTTTTATTAAATATATTATATAATCGAATGAAATAACGTTGAAAAATAATATAATGATATCGGTAATGAAAGTGTGTAAGGCAGACACAAAAAACTCTAAGAATTTCACAGAAGTATGCAGAAAAACTCATTCTTGTTCTTGCTCTTTATTCTCATTGTAATCTAGAAATTCTTGGATGCTCTAGAATTTAGATTTTACCATATCAAGAAATCCAACTGGAGTTTTATTGGCAATGGTTTTGGCATTGTTAATTGTTTAAATAATAATTGAAATTGGTTAATGTTTAGTCAACTAGTTAGTTACTTCACGTATTTGAAGTGTGTTTTTGAATTACTGAGTTGTTTTGGCCTGAGCTGATGAAAATATCCAGCAAGTGTATGGCTTATTTAAGAATAAAAAAAATGGTGACAGAGGTTGGAAAAGCAATACGGAAGAGTCGGGAGGTTTTGGTTGATTTTCATTATGATCCTAAATGAGAGTCCGTTAGCTATTTTTTATCGAATGCTTATTCTTTATTCATGTTCAAATAGTTTACACATCAAAATCGACCAAAAAATGAAGATTTGAAAGTGGTGGTAAGTCTTTAACGTAGATAAACTGAATAAATATTGATAATTACTTATTGTGGAATAATTAAGAATTTAAATTGTTTGTTTTGCATGAAATAACAAGCGTTTAATAAACTCACTTATTTTATATAAAACGATATTAATCAAAAATAAATAAAAGTAGGAACATTTATATTTCAATATACTTATTTTCATAAAAAAAAAACAATTATAATAATGAAACATCTACGCTATGACACTTTCAATAAAAATAAAACTTTAAATTATGAATAAAATACCAAAATGAATTATTCAAAGTAGAAAATATTTTCAACAAAAACTGAATATTGTTTATTCTCATTTTCTTTTGTTTGTCCTTCTCCATTCATTATATATGAAATATTCAGTTTCTTTTCTAGTAGTTGACACTCTTGATTATTCTGCAGCTTCAGTAAAATTCTGTTTCAGTGAAAAAAGGTATTGAATCAGAAGTGTGCTGCAGAAATGAGTGCATAACAAGCTCTCTATAGGGTGTTTCACAAATTATCATAAATTTTTTAACCACATATGCACTTCTCAATGATAAGTGTATTTCTGTAAAAGAAATGTATTAAAAGTCCAACAAAAAATTAGATAAAAATTGAAAAAGTTTGTTACAAACCACTCTACAAAAGCTGTTTTACTTGTAGCACTAGTTCAAATTTTTCTCATTTCTGCTGTTTCTGAAGACGCAGACGCAGACGATTATAACAGTTATTATTTCGTTTTTTGTTTGACTTTCATTACAAGTTTTTACAGCAATGGACTTATTAATGAGAAGTGCATGCATATGTGGTTAAACAATTTCGGGTAAAAAGGGATTCTCCATGAAAATTGAAAAATGATGATTTATTGGTAATATCTAACAGAAAACAACTGTTTTCATGAATAATGTTCCCCTTTTCAACACGAATACCTTCCAAGAGGTTATCTTGAACGATGGAAAACAGCGACTAAAGTTTGTATTTCAGTCGCAGATGATTCCACAACAGATTTTATGAATATCCTATTCATATTTTCGAACAAAAATAAAAATTTTGGATAAGTTGTGAAACTCTCTGTGTAGTATTTAATGTTAAATTTAATATGTCTATAACTATCTTGAAAATAATTCAACCGACCTGTTGTCCTTTCGACCATCACACAATTCGACACTTCACTTCATTTGGGATATATCAAAAAGATTATCACATAGTACATAACTTTACAAATGTAGTAATGACAGACCAAAACTCAAAAACTACAGCTGACAGCATCAAACCCGCATCATACGTTGGACTGCGTTGGACATAATGTACAAATAAAGAATGTTCTTTGAAGGTGTTGAAAGTAGGATGTCTGTTGGAAGTACAATTTAAGTCCCGCCTTGGAATATTTTTCAAAAAGATTATTTTTATGTATTTGAGGGACATATCTATATAATATGAATAATTATAATTGAAAGGAATCTATGATATAAAAATGTATTTTATGTAGTGCCAAGGGGCGTTGGAAATAATTTGTATTGGATGTTCAACCAGGATGTCCCATTATTGCCCAAAGACGAATAACATGTGATTCTTATCACATATCTCTAATAATTAATTTGTTCCTTAAGAAGTAAATATGATAAAACTGGAAAACGTTATTACAAAACACAATTTAGGGCCTGTTTGTCAACTGTGGCATCCCCATAATATATTTGTTTTTTAGCTCACGATGGACTTTTGAGTGGGTTACTGAATTGTCTAAAAACTCAGCTATTGATTATTGGAGATGTTTTCAAAACAATTCGGAGAAGAAGCTTGGTGAACATCAATATGTCAGAAGATTACTTCATTTTACATGACGAAGACAATCCCGTTCTGGAAGAAGAAATGTACAGGCAGCTAACCCATTCCACTAAGCATTTGAAAATACTGTTGGCGTATGTATAGTTTTGTAAAAGTTCAAAACATTCTGTCAATCTGTTTGAAAGTTTGAGATTACTCGTTTTATCATAGATGGCCGTTTCTAGATCTAGGTCTTTAACTTCTCGAAAAAGCTCGGTTTCTCAAAGATCGTTCGAAAGTTGAGGATCAAGAACGAAGTTGTGCGTGAGTCCAACAGTGTGATATACTTTGGGGTAACAACTTGACAGACGTATGATTCTTCATAAACATATCAATCTGGGTATCCGGAGGGCAGAGGCTGTATTCAGCGAACCTACCTCCTCATAGCCAGAAGCTTCAAAGTAAGCACTAACATCAAACTTCCAAATATGAACGTACATGCTGCAATGTTATTTGCCTGTTAGGTTTTCGGCAGTCTGAACAAGTCACTCCTCACGAAACTTAACAGAATGCAGAACAAACACCCGAGGTGGTGCTGTAGGTTTTCCGGGTTTTCCTGCAGCTGAAAAGTGAATACGCCACCAATTTTCAGGAGGTCGCCCGGAGCGCCACGGCAATAATAATAATAGTCGTACTCTACCCGCACAGGCTATGCCTTTGGGTACTCTCTACGACTGTTTATGAGGGAGCGTTATTATTATTATATATATTATTAAGTGCTCCGTATAGCTACTAACAGTGATTGATACATTCTGTTGGATGCGCTACAAGAATTTAGTAAACACGGGGGCTAAATCTATCAAGCACTCGATATCTTTCAGGAACGTTGCGAAAAACGGGGCCAATGGAGGCTGAAAAGTAAGTCCAATTCCTGAATCCGGTTTTTTGCTGTGATTCTTTTCCAGGACTGACATCACACTACACAACAACTCACTTATAAGTAATGTAAGAGGCGTGAATTTCAGCTAGAGGTCTAGGTGATTCAATTGCCAAAATACAACAGTAACTCCACTTCACATTGAGGAGGATATAATTATTAATAATTATATAATTTTTTTAATGGAAGTTTCTTACGGTGTGCGTCATCAAATCTCATCATTCATTCAAAAAATCTACTTGGACACCAAATTTCCTGAATAAATCTGCATTTCCAGGACCAACTAATTTTATTTTTCAAGGTCAAAAATTAAAAAAATTACTAGCGATTTTTTTTAGAAAAAATCTAACTACACCATTGGATTCGCGACATTTTCAAATGGTTCATATGTGAATTACATTGAAATGCGACAATGAATAAAAAATTTATAAGGGCATGAAATTTGAAAAATATGCTGTTTAATTAACCCACCAATTCAATTTCGGACCTTCAATCGAAACTTTGACTACACCACTGGATTGAGGGTGTCTCGAAATATCACTGACTATAATTTCATTGAAATCTGTTGAAAAATAAAAATTATGAGATAAAATGACATTTTCCTGAAATTACATTAACATATTTTTCAAATTTTATTATCCTATGATTTTTTATTTATGAACAGATTTTGATGAAATTGTGACCAGTGATATATCGAGACCTCTCAATACAGAGGTGTATTCCGAATTTTGATAAAAGCTATGATATTGAATTGGTGGGTTGATTAAACGGCATATTTTTCAAACTTCATTTCCTTAAAACTTTTTTATTGATTGACGCATTTTAGTATAATTTACAAATGAACCGTTTGAAAATGTCGCGAATCCAGTAGTGCAGTCAGATTTTTTCTAGAAAAATCGCTAGTAATTTTTTTAGATTTTTTAACTTGAAAAATAAGATTAGTTGGCCCTGGAAATGGAAATGTATTCATGAAATTTGGTCGTAGTAGACTTTTTGAATGTCTACCTAACAAAAAAAAAAATCATGCCAATCTTTTGAATAATGTAAGTTTTATAAGGGTGCTTCCATCTTAAATGGGTCACACTGTATAAGATAAAACCTAATATTTTGCCGGCCAAAAATACGATTGTTGTCTAGCATTGGCACGAAACATCTGCATTGATAAAAATCTAGAGCACTTTTAGCGCGTGTGAAAAATTTAGCCGTTACAATATTAGGTTGAGTAGAATTCGTCAAGATAAATGGCGGAAATGAATTCATTGCACAATATCAAAAATATTGTGTTAGGTTTTTCTAAAAGAAACAGAAAAAAAAAATTATATGCACTGTTATAATTCACAACGTTTCAGCTATTAACATCTATAGCCGTTATCGAGTTTATGAAGGCCTAAGGATACTTCTTATAAAGCTAATTTTTGTCATTAGCGTGTATGATTCGGTAAATATGCTATTTACGTAATTAGTTTGCCGCAATTTCAAATGACCTAGGTAACTAATTGAGGGTTTTCACACATTCCGAATCCCTATGCTCAGTTGATAGAACACTTTGTTATTTCTGTTCTTTATGGATAGTTTCGGCTTGAGTACATTCAATATAATATTGAGTCGTCCAGACATGATATGCTATTCTATCCTTCATTGAGTATGTTTCTTGTGTTCAGATATCATAATATTTAGTGGCCTCTTTGTTCCTCCAACATAAGCTTTACCGCATTCACAATAATATAAATTATTGAAAAAAAAACAAATTGAGAATCTGAAACATAAGTAATCAATTCTGAATATACAACTATATTTTTTTCAATTGGTGCCCCTTTTTATCTATTTAAAGCACACCTCAGAGTGTGCAAATCGAATTTCAAAAACGCGCGTTTTTTAAAGTTCCATGGCTACGTTAACAATTCGAGTGAAGACAGAATGTTATGATTCTTATCTGACAGGAGTACCTTGTAACGTCAAATGAAATATTACAAACAAATGCAAAATTTTATCCAAACATTAACGAAAGGTATACTGATTACATACATACATTACGAATTCAACCATTTTACATTATAAATTCTTATTTCCATTATTTGTAAGAAACCAGTACTTATGATTTCAAAGTGCACCAATTGAAAAAAATATCGTAAAGTTTTCGTGGATATCTGATCTTTCAAAGACTTACTCTATTTCGAAAAATCGCGCGTTTGAAAGACCTTTTTATCCACTTATACTTTAATATACTATTTGCAGGGTACGAGATGAAATTGAGCACATATTCACATTTGTTTTGCTACTACAAGTCTTAACCTCGCTTCTGATTTACGCTTCTAATTTGTACATTGCAGCCTCGGTAAGTATTATCAGATTATTTACTGCAGACTTTCTGATAATACGTATTTTACCCTAGTATACGGGAACGAGGGCCAGAATACATTAGATTCTGGTAACTTTCCAAAGCCCTGGGCCGCTTGATCAACTGTAGGAACTTTTTGTGTCATCGCCTCCACCAAATTTCCCATTCGATTTTATATAATGTATAATCTAACCTCTTGCACTCCCGTGAAGGACGGGTGTATAATGCCATTTTATAACGTGGCTATTCGTCATAAAATGGCATTATACACCCGTCCTTCACGAGTGCAAGAGGTTAAATTACACCCTGAATACTTTATCGCATCATTGAAAATTAAGCGTCCTTTATGTTAAATCTTTATTACAAATCATTAACATCATAATATCACAACAACACATAATACATCAGTTACAAAATATAATACGTTAGTTACTTTATAATACCCTAGATATCAAATGGCATGCTAAAATGACTTACATGATAATAACCAAAGTTGTTGTATTTTATTTTATTTTCACATCATCATTGTCAATGATAAGATAAAGCTTTGAATGTAACTTGATCATTATGCAATTTAAATAAACTCTAAATAAATATATCGCTTAATAATCTCGTTACATTAATAGCAATATTCAACATTTTGGCGAAGGCATCTTTGAAGGACCAAACAAACTCGATATACTCTGAGACCGAAATAGTAGTCACTAGCTACCCAAACAACGCAATAAGAGCGATTTAAATAATATTCAATATTAATTTTTCATAATAAAAACTATTGTATCCCAAATCGATACTACCGAAATGCCGCTTGTTCCAAATGCGGACACTGCGTATTGACACATAACTCGCACCAGTGTCAAATTTATTTCGGCCCGTGCAATAGAGCTTACGAATCATTTGAAGCAGCTTCGAATGAGAGTTTGTGGGCGACGTTAGTAATTGCACTAATATTTTTTATCGATGGCGGCGCGGAGATTGCAACACTGAACGACCGATTCATTGCATTCCCAGCATTTAGGTTGTTGATACCTGTTGCACAGTCGTGCTTGCGGGGTTATTGAGTATTACTTAGTTTTGTATTGTGTTCTTTAGCCTTAATTACGTCAGGCAATTGCCTCAAATTGTAGTCTTGCCCTGAATTTATACTTTTCTTATATGAGTGATTTCATGCACCTCCGATAATAAGTCATTGAATAAATAACAATTATTATCAAAACTTCAACATTATTTCGACAACATTCTTCGATTTTTCTTAGACCCTATTCCCTATTAAAACCCTCGAAAACAAAGCAAAAATATTTCAGTCTTTGTGTGAAAACCGAATGTTTCTGAATATACTAAACTGAATGTTTAGTGTATTATTTTTACTTCTAGATCATCAAAAATCTGATCTCAAGATAAATTGCAATAATGATTGTACTAAGAACTAATTCTTTGTAGGGAAAATAATTGATATACCTAATAAAAATTTGTAGAACTATATTGAAGATGGTGTCTCATTGGTGAAGCTGTCCCATTATAATATGCTTCCACCAATACTTCAAAATCGACATCAACAAAACGTCGAACATAATATAATATTGATTCAAAAATTTGGTGGAGGCGTTTATATCAAAAGTTAGATCTGATCTAGTGACTTTCTGCGCTGGCAGCCACCTGTGGATTTGAAAAGTTACTATAAAATAGTTTTTTTGGCGTCTGTTCTCACATGTTTTATATTTGTAGTTTTTTGAGTAATTTAGGGTTTTTAACTTTTTCAGGTTTCGATGACTTCTGCTTATTTTTTTGCACAAATGAATTTTTTTTTGGGTGTTTTACTGCAACTCTCATTCATGTGTTGGTTCGGGAATGAAATCGGAGATGCTGTGAGTATATTATACGTCTGTAAATTTCCATAATAATCAGATTAATAATATTTTTTTTTCTTTTTTCACTGTTGCGTACAATTTAACAGAGGCGGCGTATGGAGATAGTGAAAGTAGAGCTGTCGATGTCACTAATAATAAAAAATAAAACCTAACCTAACCATTGACTAAATATCTAGCTTTTTCTGCATCGTAGTAGTACTCCTCAGTTCCATTCTCATTTCAATTATTTCTTCGGAATAAAAATTGAACGAAATGAGCATGGGATTCACTTCAATCAAGAGATTACATTAAAAAAAACTACGAGAGCGATTTAATTTGATGGATTGTAAGACGACGAAAACACCAATAGTGTTCAAAGATCAAGATATTCTGAAAGAAGCAGAAACAACACAGGGCATCATAACCGAGTTGTTTAATATTTTTGACATTACGACCTGACATTAGTTTTGCCGTCAATTTCTTCAGCAGATATCAAAGTAAGGCAACAGAAACTCACAGGATTGGATTGAAGCGAATATTGAGATACTTGCAGGGAACTATCAAATATGGATTGTTTGACCAAAGAGATGCGATCGATCCTGTATTAGAAAAATATACGGATACTGATTGGGCTGAATATGACGGTAGAAAGTCCACATCTGGTTTCCTATTTCAAGTGTACGATGCAACTGTATTTTGGAAAACAAAGAAACAAAAAACAAAATACCGTTGCATTGTCATCTACAGAAGCAGCGTATGTTGCACTGGCGAATGCTGCAGCAGAACTCATATGCTTGAAAAATATCCTGCAAGGTCTGCGAGTTCAAATCAACACACCTATCATCATACATGAGGACAACCAGTATTGCATTCATCTATTGAATAAATTCGATCACTATCGTTTGACGCACGTAAAATGCAACTTTGTGTTTGTTCTCGATAGTTAAATTTTGGAGAGAAAAATGCACGTAATAATTATAAATGAAAAAGATTCAGAATCAGTAAGCCCGACCTTCGAGAAACATCAAAACGACTTACCAATTTGATTAATACACACAATTGAGTTCAGAGACGTCCGGATTATGTTCCCCTTCATAAAAGGGCCCTTTTTGGTGGAAATTTGGAAAGAGTGGCTGGAAATCCGGAATGCAGGTGAAGCTCCGCGGGAACTAATCCAATGATCAATGTCAGACACACAACCGATATAATTGTCAAATAACACAAACGAGTAATTCTTGGTAATGAGAAAAGCGGAAATAAAGAGTTTTCCGTAGGAAAAGCCGGTAGCGGGAGTATACTTTTGCGATGTATTTAGTTTCAGTTTAAAAGTGATACTGCCGTCTGTGCAAAATGCGACACAAAAAGGGTTTCAAGGTCGCACTTCGAGGTCAGACGTTTTGATGTTCTATTTGACGATAATAATAATAATATATGATTTTAATAATTGAAGCGAGACGCAGCAGAAACGTATGTGCCAAGACATCGAATCGAATAATCAGAAGTCTGATATTTTGACCAAGCTTCTAACTACAGACAATTTTTGAGGATTCGTTCATCTTCATCCGTTCAAGAATCAACCTATGAATGTTGAATTGAGGCGTAGTGGTGGAAAATGCAATTCAACATACTATTCAGTAAGGTCCTAAAGTAACGGATAAATTAATTTTTTCTGATAGGTCTGATAGGATATATAGGTCGATTCTCTTCTCCGATGTATCAAATTTTGAACCCCACCCAAAATATATAGGGTTAGCGCCTTTGAGTCAATACTACTTTGATGGTATTTTTAAATGAAAGACCCAGTATATTTTTCTATATTTGGTTAGGGATCGTCATTACGAATCCAGTGTTACCAGATTTGATGGGATTATGTCAAACGGCTACGGAATAATTACCAAATACCTTCCTCGTATGCCTAATGAGTATAATTGAGACTCCAGACGATTCGGAAGGTCGAAAGTCTCTGTCGCACTCATTGAGCATATGGAGAAGTTTTTTGCTCATATCTCCGCAGCCGCTTGACATGATTCATCAAATCTGGTATCAATGATGATGATCCCTAACCAAATAGGGAAAAATATACTGGGTGTCCCATATAAAAATATCACCAAAGTAATTTTTACTCATACCCCTATATAACCCTATATATTTGTGGGGGTTCAAAATTTTATACATTGGAAAAAAAATCGACCTATCCGAGGATTTTTTCGAAATATCTTCATATTCAGAAAAAAATAAATTATCCGTTCCTTTTGGACCGTACTGTATATAAATTTGTTTTCTAAAAGTTGAAGTTGTTTTGCTAATATTTTGTAATGTCAATGTCTGATAACTTCGTACGTTATTTAAATAAAGTATTATCATCAGTAGAATTCTGGAAATTTCAATAAGTTCACATTGAGTAAACAATTCAGTAGGGTCTTATCTTGTGTTTTCTTAGCCTTCTCTACTTCTTAACTCCACTATTTTGGACAATGCTTTTCTGATTAATTTTCAGTGGTATATTATTATTATTTGTTGAAAATTGTAACAAAGGAAGAACATCTTAATATACGAATATATGATAACTGCAATCCAATTTAGAATAAACAAATAATAAGAGTGGTTAACTTCTATTCTGTTACAGAGCGCATCTATAAGTTCGTCGCTGTATGAAAGTGACTGGTTGAGTTGCAGCCCTAGATTCAAAAAGTCGATAATACTGACCATGATTCGAATGCAACGACCTGTATATTTGTCTATTGGAAAATTCAGTCCACTCACCCTGGCTACACTAGTAACGGTAAGTTGATTCGTTTTCTTGATATCTTCATCGTATGTGATTAGAACACTTTAGTTGGATGACCGTCTAACTCCTTTTCGTGATTCATCCAGTTTTTTTTTTCAAATCGGGAATCATTTCGGTTATACTTTTCTTCCTCAATGGATAGTTATCGTGATTAGCAGCCATATATCTTTGTCATCACAATAATATTCGGAATCATCAGAAGATACCGTTTAGTTGGATATTTTGCTGATCAGAAATTTTAGGATAATTGTTGAATTTGATACATCTTACCTATCTTTGTTGGTCTCGAATACCCTATCCAGGCAGGCAAACTATGCAATCTATCAATAAAAACGGTCTTTGTTCAAAGTCAAAGCCTTGATCACCACTTGGCTGTTGACCCTGATAGCAATTTTGCTGATGGTTTAGTCTACCAAATGCAGGCAAATTCCGCTCAAGTGTTCTTGGAGAATATCTTATATTCCAGTATTTGCACCCTTTTCCATTTTGGAGCCGTACATGACATGTGCTAAATTATATTTCAAGGAGAAGGAAAAGTCTGAGTCACCTTCTGGAGTATTGGACAGGTGAAATGTAGTTCTCTATCATATCACAAATCTTGGAAACCGCTGTTCGAAATTACACAGTTTCTTCCATGCGACAGTTCCAGTATTATTGCTGCTCTGCTCTGCTGAATTTTCCAACACAAAATTTAAATTTTGCACAAATTTTTTTCGAATTTTTTACACCTGCCATTCGTTATAAAATGCAAATGAAGTGCAAGAGGTTAGATTACACCCCTATATATGTCTTTATTTTTATTGTTCACCTTAGTTAAATACATTCAATGTACATTGATTTTCAGGTGTGTCGGGGATCATATTCATATTTTACATTATTCAGAAGCGTTCAATAGTTCATTGGATTCAGTCCACGAAAACGACCTACAATTCTTTAGTCTGCAATGTTATAAAGGTTGAGTTGGAAGGATGGAAACTGCTGAAGATGAAATGAAGAGGAATTATTTGAAACAGCGGATACTGAGTTGCTAAGTTTCCATTTAGTATTTTCAAAAAATCTCACCAAATCTCTTTGAATGGAAGACATTAACATGTAACAAAAATACTCTCATATTAGGTTTGCATCTGCAGAGTTTAAAGATTATCTTCGGTTTTCAAGAATATGGGCTCTGGCTGTTGGACGGATGTTGGACCATTGTAGTTTATGATTATTAATTCAATTTACTTAATTTCAACATTATCACTTAGTTGATGAGGCTTTGTCTATAAGTTTTTATAATTCCTGTAAGTAAAGTGTATTTTGACTTGAATTTGACCTCAAAGTGGCTCACCTCGTTTTTGTTAAAGAGGATTTCATTATGATATGACAGACCTAATCCGATTGTGGTTGAGATATGCAGGTGTTTTTAACAATTTGAGACCACAACAATAGATATATAAACGTTAGGTTTATATAATGAATTTTAGATTATACTGCATTTCAATGAAAATTATAGTAGAAAAAAAAATTACAAGACACGCCAACGACCTTACATATAAAAGCCAATCTAAGGAGACTGCTGGAAGATTCGTCAGCTAAGTCTATAGACGTTTGTTTGAAGGTTCATTCACCTGAAAACGATTACAGATTCAAGCAATTGAAACGTAGTGAAAAATTGAAAGAAGTAGAAATGTTTCAATCATTAAGACGATGTAAGTCCAAAATGCAAGTGATCTATAGATGTTGGTCGCTAAATGTAGTTTTAGCTCATCTCACAAATTACTAAACATTATAATAATAATTAATCTGATTGAAAGAAGGTTAAAACCTATTTTATAAAATTGAGATGGTAGAATAAGTCCCAGGTTTTTGTTATTTGAATAGACGTTTTTAATTGTTAAAAGTTGGTTCTTACATGCACAATACGACTTCTTTGCCTTACTGATTATTGTTTTTATTTCAGAGTTCTGATGATATTTCCAGTATCTAGTGGGCTTATTTTAGGAAAGTTATATAAAATTGTAGCTAATGTTCTGTTAAAAAAATGTTATCTTGAATTTAGAATATTCTTATAGTTAATAATGAAGTAGTTTTTACCTCTGTAGTTGAAATACATTCGAACATGAGTTTTTGGAATTGCAGACGGAAAGATCATCAGAACAGGATTTGAATCCGGGTCTTATAGTTTCCGGCCATATGCGTTAACCAGGATCGTTGGCGTAGCGGTTAACGCATATGGCCGGAAACTAAAACACCCGGGTTCGAATCCCGGTTGATCCACATTTTTTTTTAGTTCAGTTCTGATTTTCATTTTTCCGTCTGCTATGCCAAAAACTCATTTTCGAATTATAGTTAATATTGAATATCCGATGGTATCTGAATTGTCTCCTTTTTACACTTGCTATATCTGCAATAAATGCCACAAACCGCAAAACATGTTTTTTTAACGACAGTGCATAAAGTGGCACTTTTGCGTACAAGTTCGTAAAAAAATCACCTGTGCCTTAAATTATCAACGGTGCGTAAAGTTAAATTTTACACGCATTTATGAAAAATACAGAATTTTGCGTCAAATATTACTAGGAAGTCATCATTTGTTGATACGATGATAATTCATTTATAAAACATTCAAATTAATGATACATTTTTACAATTCGGCAATATGATAACTGTTGAAGAAAAAACTTTGTAAGATACACTTTCGTAAAGTCGGTTGAAAAATAGCGGAGATACAATTGGGCAAATTCAAACTTATATCATCATAACTGACAGTGACAAACGACATCAGAAGTTGTCAAAAAAAGCTTCAAAGTGCGATACAGTTGAAAATTCAGGTTCTCATGTAATTGCAGCTTCCATATATTCCAAAAATTATCAAAAATTATCAAAAATTACCTAAAAACGGAATAGTGCCCATAAAGAAATACTCACCACTGCCATTTCTCAAATGGCAACATGTTCTTTTTACTTTGTCATGATGAAAAATTATAAATTATCAGTTTGCTCATGTGAATAGTTTTGGAGAATTACTAAAAGAAACGAAGATATAATCAGGTTTCATGATGAGTGTTTTAATTGAATGATCTTCAACGTAGGCGGCTTAGAACATAATCAAGAAAGCAACGAAATAACAGTTTGTTTTACTTATTTAATTAATGCTGCTTTTGTTTTGATTTTTCATGTTCATGGCCGCCTTCGTTGAAGAATATCTAGTGATAACACAAATTGAATAATATGATGATTTTTTCAACCGATTTAAAGGATAGTGTTATCACAAATTGTAATGAAAAAATATACAGGGTGTCATTTGAAAAAAAAAAGTTTGGGGTCACGTCCGGTCAAACCGGAAATGGTAAATTTTCAGTAGTGAGGTCAAAATATGCGTATTCCAGTACTACAGCGACATAACAAATTTGAAATCTTTAACTTCAAAACTATAGAAAAACTAAGAGGGCGTACCTCACCCAGTGGTCATCCGGTATGGGTCCTGTGCTAACAGTTTATGAAAGAAAATTTCGATGCCGGATAGTTGTGTAGGAAACTCCTACACCGACTGTACTGTATTTGAGTTGTCACGAAATCTATATCTATACAAATTTTCAATGAAAACTAGATAAATTAAAAATCAATAAATGCATATTTTCATTTTCAGATTTTTTCATTTCAATTATGTTCGTAATATCTGTCAGATGTAGTTCAATGTCCAGCGTGGCTTTAGCCGGTGAAGTAGTTGTTTTCTGTAAGATATTCCAAAAAAAAATTGTATTATTTATTTTTCATGGAAGATATTTCCCTTTTCATTATACCTTCGTTATAATGCGAGTTTTCCCTATGAAGTTATTTTACTACGACTCTGATATGTATTGAACAACTTTCAGGGTAAACTTACATAATATGAACTATACTTTATAATTTGTTATAATTTCAAATTGAAGAATCAATCAATCATCGTTGTCGATCATGCTGGCATAAATGTAAAACTCTTTCCAATTTCTAGATTGTTTCTTTTGTATCCTTTAGCGCTTTAAACAAGATGTTTTATGGGTATCCGACCAACTTTTTTCATTCATATGACGTTATGAAGAAGATTTCTGGAATATGGCTTCCAGGCAATGAATACAATGTCGCCTTCAGAATACTTCAACTAATCTACTTTTTGTTCCTTTACGGTAACTGTTTTATCTTCACAGTTGGCTTGTACATAATGCCTGCCTATTTAACGGATGTAAATGAACTTGCTAGCCATATTGGAACAATGCTCACTGCTATGAACGGTAATATAAAGTTTTTCATTTTGGCGTTGGGATATGCAAAAATCAAGAAATTAATAGACATTTTACAAGACCAACATTATCAGTACGTTTCAGTAAGAAATAGTGATCCAGGTTCCTTATTCAGGAAAGAAAAGAATGTCACTTCATTTCACACCTTCTTGGTAAGTATAATTTAAAATTAGATGAAAATTATAGCAACGAACTATCTAGATTGTAAATAGATAATGCCTTGCTTCAAGTTGAATAAGGTGTGACTATATGTATTGATGGTGTACCCTGTATATGATGGCCCTAGTAGTAGGAAATCTTATTTGCATACAAAATATTCCATTATTAATAATTATTTGGCTTACTGTAAAGACTCTTATTGTAAGAACTTATGCCAGTTAGTATACATATATCAATGCTGTATAAATATTTTAATTAGATTTGTCTTATTTCCAGAGTAGAGCTGAAACAGTTTATAAAAAGTCGAGAAAAAGATAATGTAGGTACTTAGCAAAACGGTAGTGGATTTTTTTGATCGGTTATTATGACTTCGTCGTAAGTGGTTTATTTGAAAGTATAGTCTAGAAGAGAGAAACTTAAACGGGAACATCACTTTCGATGATAGAAATGATGAAAAAGTTGTGGCATGAATATAAAACTCTTTCTAATTTCTAGCTTGTTTCATTCGTTTTAAGCAAGATGTCTTATGGGTATCCGACTGACTTTTTTCATTCATATGACGTTATGAAGAAGATTTCTGGAATATGGCTTCCAGGCAATGAATACAATGTCGCCTTCAGAATACTTCAAGTTATCTACTTTTTGTTCCTTTACGGTAACTGTATCATTTTTACAGTTGGCCTTTATATAATGCCTGCGTATTTGACGGACATAAATGAACTTGCTAGCCATATTGGAACAATGCTCACTGCTATGAACGGTAATATAAAGTTTTTCGTTTTGGCGTTGGAACATACAAAAATCAAGAAATTAATAGACATTTTACAAGACCAACATTATCAGTACGTTTCAGTGAGAAAGAGTGACCCAGGTTCCTTATTTAGAAAAGAAAAGAATGCCAGTTCATTGCACACCTTCTTCGTAAGTATAATTTGAAATTAGGTGAAAATGATCATCTCTATTATTAAACAATACATTTTATACAGGAAGGAGAATCAAAATGATAAAAACGTAGATGCAGGCGTTAGCATTTGAATATTGGGCAGTTTTTAGATGAACTGCAATAGTCACCAAATGGGTTAAGATAAATAAAGTCGTGCCTCTTACGGTTACCTCCAAGGGGTCGAAATAGTCAAAAACAGTTTTATCCAGTATCCATTAGTATTGAAGGAACATCTTTTTTATTTGTATATTGTATAAGGTCAGAAAAAAATTAGATGCGAGTGGGAAACCAAGAGCCTAACGAATTTTCATTCTAACCGAGTAACAGCAACCTACTTAACTTTGGTTTGAACTAGCAACTTTCCATTGCTTTTTTTACTTGAAGGGCGACACTATCCTCTTCGCCACGCCTACTATACAAATCAAGTGAACCATTGTTGATTTTCAAGTTTCAAGAGCCTAATGTTATTATTGCTACCAAAGCAGTGGCAACATTTTTTTGTGTGATTCTCATGTCCAATTTAGATTTCAGAGAATTTGAACCGGATTTTTTTTTATTTTCACAAAGTAGGGCCCGGAACTCATTAAATACCTGCTCGCCTATTATTCAACTAACCCCATACTGAATTTCAGGAACTTCCAATTTAATTTGCAGTTTTAGTGGTTTTTTTACTCTGGGAGCTGTAGTATTCCAGATATATTTGCATTATTATCACCGAACATTTTCAAAATTCGAATAATTTTGGGGATTTACTATCATGATCGTTGAGTGCACTTACTGTCTATTACTAGGAATAACTTCATAGAAAAGTTTGTTATCGGGGAAACACATATAAAAGGTTTCATTCTCTTCCATCTCCCTGATGAGCTAGGCAAAGCGAAATAGATTTTAATCGACCAAAATGTATTGGGGATTAAATGCAAGGGAAGTGAACCTTGCTTCAATGAAATGAACGATTTCTGTGAGTGATATTTTTCCACATTATCCCTATGTAATTTATTTAATGAATTTTCAATGAAAACAAGAGAAAATTAAAAAATCAACTATCTGAATGAAAATGCGAATTTTCACTTCCAGATTCTTTCTTTATTAGTATTTTCACAATATCTATCTGATGTAGTTCAATGTCCAGCGTGGCTTTAGCCAGGGAAGTAGTTGTTTTCTGTTAGATATTACAAATAAATCACTTTTTTACTTTTTTTATTTTCATGGAGAATGTTTCCCTTTTCAACGTGATATTAGTAAGTAGTATTCTTTTTACCAATTTTAACTGAGATCAAGTAAGATTATCAGCACAGCCCAATAGCTCAGTTAGTGACATGTTACATTTACTTTAGTCTGATAACTGTCATATACTGAGAAAAAGAATATCGCTATTATATTATTGCAAGAAGTCTACAATCAAAGTCTCATAAAATCCGGCGATCACAATCCATATATAAACGTTACTCAAAATAATAGAGGTACAGCAATACTTGTGAAGAAAAATCTGACAGTACAGAATGTAATAATGATACCGAATGGGAGAGGTATTGTTATCATTATCGAAAACACAAAAATCATAAATATTTATGCACCTTCCGGTACGAACAAAAGATCTGAATGATATATAATGATATAATCTTTCCAGTTATCCGAATGGGAACACATATAGAGACAAAATTTTTTTTTGTTACCGGCAACTCCATAGAGTTTGCATTCACTCACAAAGAGGAAGACAAGTTTCAAAATACTCTTGAGAAAAATTTATTTAAAGCTCCCGGAAACCAAACAGAAATAATATTGGATTAAATAATTTAATCTTATGTTTTTATTATTAATTATTATATTAATTATATTATTTATGCAGGTTTTTATGGATGTATAAGTGAATATATATGTATATTTTTTTCTCTACAACCGTTAGAGTATTTGCTAATTCTGAAATCATATTTGATAAAAGAATGGTAACAACATTCTCGCTCTTAATATTGAACAAGTATTCTACAAGACTTGCAGTCTTATGCATTTTGCGTGTATTTCATTCAATCACTTGCATAAGAATAATATTCTGACTGGACTGGCATCATAGTGATAAGATGTGAATTGAAATATCAAAATAATTTTTCGTTGGCTTTCCATTTGATTATATGTAAAATTTGTGGTTGTGGAGAAAGCACAGTATGTTACTCGTTATAAAATTCGTTGTGGTCGTGGTTCCTCGCATCGAATTCTCATTATAACCTTGTTACAGAATATACTATTCTATTGTTAAAAATGTCAGTGACGTAATTTGACAGTTGTGGAACAATTGTCATAGAGGGACAAACAAACCAAACTAAACAAAAACAAACCCATTCAACCATTTTTTATAAAGCTCAATTTTCCGCGAAAAATGATTTCCTAGGAAAAAGTTCTTTGCATCATTGTGATAATTAATTCATCAAATGCTTTGTTTGTCCCCCCATGACCGCCATATTGTGGCGTCAGCTGACAGTGCTCTATTGTTTTTTATTTGGATTGTACATATATATTTATATTATATTAAAAAGAGTTACTTGGTGGAAATATAGTAAAGTTGAGTAATATTATTTTAGCTTTATGTGATATAGCTGTATGTATATATTTCTGTTTCTATCGGTCATCACTAATCCAGTTCAATTCAAAATAATGGATAAACCTACCAGTGGCGCAGTCAGTGTGGATTCTCAGCTACATCTGATAACAACTTAGCTATCACAATTAACACGGAGTATAACGACGTTCGTTCTTCTCTTACTTAACTGTTGCTGTAATGTAAAACCATGTTTAAAGAAGCAATAAAGGTATCATTATTATTATAATTTTACCTATAACAATAAAATGAAACAAGGAATTTATTTTATTTACCACACCGTTTTACTTATCCTAAATAATAGGAATTCCGGAGTGTGGAACTATGAAAATACATAGGTGCGCGTTAGCGCGTATTTACACAATGTCATGAATTTTTTTTGTTTTTGCTCTGTTATAGGTATCACATTTTCAAACATTGCTGTAATATTTTCGTGTCTTCCGTTAGAAATTGTTTTCATTCATTCAGTCATTTTCATTTTCAGCTTGTCTTTGTGTATTGTTTCACCGGTATAACTGGACACATATCAACTATGAGAAAACTCAACAACGAATTGGTAGGTGACACATTTGAATCCACTAACAAAACCTGCACCGACTTTCTGCCCTACAAGTTCTACATTCCGTTTCCTACCAACACCAAATGGCAGTGTATGGTAGCGACAAATATCTTGGATATAGGATTGGTAGTTCAAGGAGTCATTCACGCAAGTAAGACTCATAAAATATAATCTGAGGTCACTCATTAAAAATGTGTACACTTTTTAGGACCTTATGAATACCTAACTATTGAGAATACAACGAAGGATACTGGTAATAATCCAGTAACCTTGTCATGAAAAGGGTGGGCCTAAGTTGTATCAAATGGTGGTAGCAGGTTTCGTTTTTTTTCCTGATATGGGAGGTGACTGAGATACAAAATCCAAGTTTTCTGCAAAATTTTTGCACTTCTTTTAGTTTTGTCGCATTTGAACCATGAAGGAGCATGTTTTCGACAAAGACCATCCAATACATTTTTAAACTAGATTAAATTCGCTGTAATATGAAATAATAATGAGTTCGGTAGCTTAAAAAGCTATTGAGATTGGAACCTAATGAGGATTTCAGTGAGCCCAATATTACAAGTGAGTTGATAAAATAACTGTGCAAGGATAAACATGACCTGTGTTCCTAGTGTTGCGGTCTCGCATCCCCCTTGTTAATTAGAGGTCAACAAAAAAGAAGGGCGATTCCCTCCGCCCCCATGCACTTCTCTACCACGGTTTCTGTTCCTTTCAAAACATATCTCCTCGACTCCCCGCTCAATTGATATCCAAGGCCCAAAGATTGTCATTTGTGAGTAATTTTGTGGTCTGCGACTAATTTTGAGAGTAATGCCAAATTGTGTCCATTGATCTGCGGAACCTGCCTGAAATTACGGTAGAAGTCAATGTCAGAAACTACTCGCTAAAGATACCATTGTCGAGGAAGAATTCGATTTCAGGAGATTCAGGATGATAAATATCCATTGCTGTTGTTGTTAAAATTGTCTTTTCCGTTAACCAGCTGTCGTCCCCCTACGAATGGCAGCCCTCAAAAGTCGAAACTTGTGCGAGCTAAGGATTAACGAGGTCTTACCTTTTAACGTACGATGCCTAGCACTTTCTCGGGCCATCAGATAAAAATCTATAGTCTGTAAGATTTGAACCTACATGACCAGTGGCATGAATGACTGGACAAGACATCGCAAGAAAAAAAACAATCCTACTACGACCATTCAATACAACTTAAGATGTACTGGGTTACTGGACTATAAACGTTATAGAAAGGTATTGCCAAAACACATTTCAATGCATGTTCTTCAACTGTGACATCTCCATAATATTTTTCCGTATTTGGCTGAGCTAAATCGAAGCTGTTGATTTTTTTAGCGCACGATGGGCTATTCGTTGGATTACTGAATTGTCTCAAAACGCAATTATTGATTATTGGAGATGTATTCAAAACAATTCGTAGAAGAAGCCTGGTGAACATCAATATGCCAGAAGATTGCTCCATTTTCCATGACGAAGAAATTCCCGCCCTAGAAAAAGAAATGTACAGACAGCTAACCCATTCCACCCACCATTTGAAAATACTGTTGACGTATGTACAGTTTTGTAAAAGTTTGAAACACCTACTTGAAAAGTTTTAGATAATTATGTAAATTAATTAACTACTTATTTTTTAATGCGGAATTTACTTATCAAAACGACTCTCCTAAATGTTGATCTGTCAAAACAATCATATGCAAGAAAGTATGTTAACATATCAGTGAATCCACTACAACGATTCGATCAAATAATATGATGAACGAAAAAATGGAGTTGTCAGTTTCATTCTGACTCACCCGTACTATGTTTTCGATTCTCCCAACATTAAAAAATGTTCGGGAGGTTGACAAATATTCCGGTTATAAGAAATTCTCTCACCCTGTATATACAAACGGTTTTTTTGTCAAAATTTTAATAAGTTTTCAACTTCTCTTCTGGGGAGAACACACTGTACAATTGTCTGTGAATTTCGTAGTTCACCCTTCATGAAACTTGCTTTGATTCGAAAAGTTCATTATAGATCCAGTTCTAAATCAGAGATTAATACCGATTGACACGTCTTGTGTCATAAAATAGTCTGAAATAAAAGTGATTAGTTCTGAATATCCAACTTCATTTTTACAGGGTACGGGATGGAATCGAGCAGATATTCACTTTTGTTTTACTGATACAAGTCTTATCCCATCTTCTGATTTACGCCTCTAATTTGTACATCGCAGCCTCGGTAAGTAATACAAGAATACTTACTTCAGGGTTTCTGAAGGGGGATGTATTTCACCCAAGTATATGGGTACGAGAGCCAAAATACACTATATTCTAGTACCTTTTCAAAACCATAGGTGGCTACGGAGGCGAAAAGTCACTGATTCATTTTTAGCAACTTCATCGCCTCCACCAAATTTTTCAAAAGTTTTTTTTTTCAGTGTGTCCCACTCGTAATGCTCACCTTATCTATCGAGACCAACTAAAGGCTGAAAAAATAATTCATTAAAATCTATCTGATTTGTTTGAAACGCAAAGAAAGATTATGATTATTTCCATCACTCCTCCGTAACTACTTTATTAATGTAAATATTCCCATAGCAATTTTACATTTGTTACAACCAGAAAATAATGCACATGCGAACGGTTCAACGCTTTATTCTATACTGCCTTTTACAATGGACCTAATCAGATTCAAGCCATGAATAATACTTTAGTCACTGTAATCTGTTTATCTAATTACGCAAGTTACCCAGATAGTGTACCTGCACGTTCCCTAACCTATCGGAAATTGTTGTCACACATTCTAACGGCAGTTTTTCAAAGGAGCCCATTTCACTTGCCCTTGGACCTTGCCCGTGCACTTAGAGGCTTTTTGCACACCAGCTCATAAATCCAAAAAATATTTCAGCTTCAACTCATCGCCATAAAATTGCTATGTCCTACGTATATTTTGACTGGTATCACATTCGTCTAACAATGTGGGAAACAACGAGGAACTCTCAAGATTTGATAGCAGAGATGCTAGAAAGACAAAGAAGAGAATGTAACATTCTAATAACTGATATACAGGAATCTAATGGATCAACATTTGAGAAACGCAAAGATGATGACTTGAAATACGTGTCCAATATTCTTGTGAATTATAATGTAGACATTTCTGATATAAAAGTAGAGTTAGGACAATTCAACCCAACAAAAACCGTCTTATCAAAATAACCTTGAGGAATCGTGAGGATGCTATAACTGTTTTGAAAAACAAAACAAGGAGAATACCAGGTATAGTCATTTTTGCCGACCGAACTAAAAATCAAAGGGAATACTTCCTGTCTGTAAAAAAAAATTGGATGAACTACAAGCTAATGGTGACCACTCAAAAACGATCGAGTTTGTTAACAACAAACCCACTATCGTTAATAAAATACAAGCCAATTAAAAAAAAACAACTAGGAAATCCAAATATACCTCTCACACCTTAGCCAAAGATAGAACGGACTGGTATAAATTTGATGACAATTGCGTAAATAGAATTAGAATAGAAATAGAATATTTTACCATAGAGCAGATTGTCACAATTCGTCGGACCTCTTTAGAAGTTCTCTACCAATGAATTCCAACTCTTCAGATGACGTGGTGTGCAGGTTTTTCCGAGTTTCCCTGCAGCTCTGAAAGCGAATGCGCCACCAATATCATTTAAGCCGCCCCGGAGCGCCGATCAATCATTTTGATGTTTTCACTTTGTTCTTCAATTTTAACTAAAAAATAACAAAAAGTACCGACCCCAGTGTACGTATTTTGGCTCTAGTTTCCGCATTGACATACTATTGGTTAGAACAGTTTTATTTGAAGGATTATGGGCGATTTTGGATTTTTTCTGTTTTCAGGTTCCGATGACTTCTGCTTTGTTTTTTGCACAAATTAATTTTTTCTTTGGTGTTTTAATGCATACATGTGCTGGTTTGGGAATGAAATCGGAGATGCTGTGAGTATATTACATGTGTAGAATTGTCTATAATTATCACTTAGAATATCTCAAGGCTATTGATAATTTCGAAATAATTTGTCGCACATTTTCGAAAGCTTGTAACCTAAAAGCAGCAAATTGAAAACCAATATAACACATTATTTATTGAAAACGCGAAGTAATTTTCTTGTAAGAGTTTACCAGTCATATTCCAAATAGTTTTAGAGGTGGGCTCTGTAAACTCTGATCCGCCTTTTTCCTTCATGTTTACGACCTAATCTTTAAGTATAAGCGCCAACTCTTCAACTATACACCTTTCGTTCTCATCCAGAAAATCTGAGAGGGCCTATAAAGAGGGACCAGTTTTGTATCGGTCTCATCGTCGACTAGGAGACCTACAAAGGAACGGAAGGGGGTAGGATCCTAAGTGGAAACGTATATTGCTTTCGGACGAAGATACGTGAGCCAAATTGTGAGACGTACAGGGGAATTACTGGAAACTCCTGTATTTAATATTTTATTCTTGTGTAAAGGGGGCTTTCTTTGCACCTGGTATGGCTATACTTCTGGGCATATTATGCATCTCTGAAACAGACGGAAATAATAAAATATTGATCACTGCACTCTCTGCACCTGAATTTCAAAATTCTCTGCAGTAGAAATTCGTTTCTTTTTGTATTTCATCAACTACTGATAATAAGGTAAGTAACGCAGCTATACTTTATTCATATACATATACATTATTAAAGTTCTCTGTTTGTAGACCTTTATTAAAATCTTTGCTCAACGACTCGCTGATTCTCATACAATTGCAAAAAAAGATAAAGATTTTCACTTTAAGTAGTTTTTCAAGTGATGTGTAGAGATTCTCGGAACTCATGTGAGTTGATTTGACCGAGACATATCTTTTGTATGAGAACTGAATAAATGGCAAAACTAGCCACATAAGTTTTCGAAGATGAAAGCTTCACCACCTTCTTTGAATTACAGAAAGAATGAACTCTTGGCTTAAAAGGATTGAAGAATGTAAGAAATTGTTGAATCTTGAAGTGCTTGACCACATCTCTTTCGAATTCCAAGGTAATTTTTTAAATTGTTCAATAATGAATTTTGTATGGTAGATTTAAATACTACTGGAAACATCAAGAATGAAAGGATATACAGCTTAATCTTCTTCTGCTTTGAATTTGGTGTCCTGATTCTTCTGATGAAATGGTGGGCACTTCAAATTTTGTCTGTGATAGCAGATGCGAAAGAGTTTGTGAGATACTTTCTTGTTAGTTTATATGCAGTTTTGAATAAGATGATAGTGATAGGTGGTCAAAAAACTTCCCATTCTTAGGAAATACATCTGTCTACCGATAATCCCAAAATTGTCGATTCATTTTTTGACCTGTGAAGTCTATATTGAAATGTACTTCCTGCAATTATTGTTGAAGTTATTTTTGATCTTTTCTGGGTTTTTCTCAATACCTATTCCAGACTTGCCGAACGAAGTTTTGGATTCAACACAATGCTTCGAGCTGCTAACTGGATAGACTTTAGCCGATGAAGTCCATGCTCATGGTTTTCTTCGAACAAATTGATAATCTCAACTCTGGAGGTGTGGTGCAATTTTCCGGGATTTCATTCTTTCCGCGACGTCATATTTTCTTACGCCACAAAATTTTGTGGCGTATTTTTCACTTGTACTTTTCACTTAATGTAGTAACTTTTGGCGTATTTTCACTTATAATTATATCTTTTGAGTTTTTTTTGATATTTCCATATCTGCTCGAAGTGACTGACATTTTAAACTATATGTCATCATCATGGTAACACGATTGTTCAACAGTGATAATTTACCAGGGCACTTATCACTTGTAATATCCCAAGGCTATTGATAATTTCGAAATAATTTGTCGCTAATTTTTGAAAGCGAGTTGCTTTGTAACAGCCCGACGCCGAAGCAACTCGCTGGAGGAAATTTAAGACAAATTATGAGAATTCAATAGTCGAGGGATATTCAGTAAGAAATTTTTTTTCAGTGTAATGTTTGTCTGATTGGCTAATTCTGGTCACATGATCGCAAATACATAGATATGATAGGTTCAAATTGAACGGAAAAAAAGTTCAGTAGTAATAACCCAAGGGCATTGATAATTACTTATAGCAGATTTCGAAAGCTTGTTTGGCCGTAGGCGGAGGTCTGTTATTGTTACTGTTATTGTAAACAGTATATTTTGATATATTTGATACGAAAATTTCATTAATCTTCTCCTCAGTATTACAACCAAATTGTGACATCACTGATATTTTAACGTTATCAGATTCCGAAAGCTTGTTGCTTGGAAACAGACCGACGCCGAGGCAACAAGCTTGAAGAAGTTCTTATATTTATCAATGTTCGAGGGTTATTCGAATAGAAATTTTTTTGCTGACTGATACTTTGTAACATTGCAATAGTCTATAAATGATTTCCATACAAATATGTTGTTGTAAAAAGTATATTTTGATATATATCTGATAAGAAAATTTCATCAATCTTCTCGTCAGTATTACAACCAAATCATGATATCACTGACATTTTGACGTTATTGAATATTTGAAACTTCAAAATCGAAATAAATCAAAATATGTATATCCATAGCAACGTGCCTGGAGAGTGAAAACAGACAGTTGGGTCTATTATCAGTATAATGTTGTTCTTATTGGTTGTATTCAATCACATGACCTCAATGTAACTAATTTCATTGGATTTCCGCTTGAGCAAAAAATTTTCCCTGAAAAAGTCCCGCTTCATATTATTGTCAGGGGTAATATAATAAGTGGTATGATTATTACCGATAATTTTTTGGAATATTAATGAATTGCAATCCCAAAGCTGAAAATACAACGAGTCCGCAGGACGAGTTGTATTTTCTTGCATTGAGATTGCCAATGAATTGATATTCAAAAAAATTATAGGTTTTTAATCATACCACGAATTATATTTAGGACAACATATCGATTTGAAATAAAGAAAAATCGTGTCACCTGGTAATTGATGCTTACTTCTAGCCGTATTCAACGGAATACTCTTTTCCACGGCCTCATCTATGATACCAATGGACATCTGTCCCCAACGATCGCTCATATTGATGAATAAAGATAACTAGTCAAAGCACATAAATTTGACGTTTCTAATTTAAATCATTATTTTCACTTGACAGATAGTAAAACAAAAACTAAGCAGGTTTATCACCGTGAAAATACAGCGACAAGCTATATTTTCACTGTAGTTTCGATTCTATTGGCTGAATTTCAAAATTTGAAATCCACTGATTGGTTGTTAAGCAAGGAAATATATTGTCGTAGGTAATATAAACAAGTGTATTGGTGATTATTGAAATAAAAATACCATCGACTTTGAGAAATAAATTATGTTGCTTGGTTTACTACAGCAACATAATTTGTTTCGAAAAAGAGTTAAGACTATTCCATGAATGAAATCGAAACCATTTTTATTCATTTATTATCAATGTTGATATTGAATATACGCTTAGTGCTGTTGTAAGAGTATTTTAACATTATTCATATGGAGTTCGTCCTTTTTTGTACTAGTAGATACATGTTACAGCCTGCTACTCAATTCAATGAACATTAATCCCGCATTTAAGTTTTTAAACTATGCAACTAACAAAACATAAATATCTATTCAGTTTGCACCAGTCTTGCTATTTCAAACTCTCCGCTATTTCAGTGACCAATCACAGAGCGCGTCTTTCGTCGCATGTTTACTAACTGTCTTCTAGCTGTAGGTTATGTTTTTAGTTTAAATAGTTTTCGTTTTAGTAATTATATTACGTGTATGCAAAATTTGTCGAAAATTGTGAAGTTGATATGAATTAATAGTGAGGCGTATCATGGTTTTAATCAAAGTTCGGTGTTGTGTAAAAAATTTGTCGGAAATTGTGAAGTTGATATGAACATACCACGTAGGGATCCAATGGCCAATCAAGAGCCGAAATACAAAATCGAAATTATTTTCAAATATCAATATAAAAATTTATACCAATCAAAAACGCGTATTTTAGCATGAGTGGAATAGTCAGTATAATGTTGTTCTGATTGATTGCATTCAATCACATAACCTCAGTTTAACTAATTTCATTGGCTTTCCTCTTGAGCAAAACATTTTCAGTTAAATATTTGTTTGATTGGCTAATTCTGGTCACGTGATCACCAATAGACCATTCCAGAACACGTGACTTTGACAATTATCTCTGGGGGGCACACATACATTTCTAACCAAAAATTATATTATTTTGTAATTTTTCGACTAGTTTTCAACCTAAATAACTTCAAATGGCATTATTTTGGAATTTTTCGAATGCTTTTCACCCTAAAAAGCTTCAAGAGGCATTATTTTGGAATTTTTCGGCTAGCTTTTAACCTGAAAAGCTTTAAATTTGACAGGTTGCCCTCCAGCGTGACGTAATACTGGAATGGTCTATACGTAGATAAGATAGGTTCAAATTACACTGAAAAAATTTTCAGTAGTAATACCATGAGAGCATCGAAAATAATCGATGATACCCGGTTCATGAGACGTCTTGTACGAAACACCAATAGAGCGTAGTTCGAGTTGTGCTTTTAGGAATACGTCGAGATACGAGGTAAGTATAATCGAATATTTTCTTTTGCTCGAGTGGTATCGTTACGATTATACATCGAATAAACTTGATGATTCTTTCTTTGACGTTTGTCAGTTAACGTCATAATTTTTACAATGATAGAACTGTCATATTTGGAAGAAGCGGAAGTTTATTAATAAACACCAACATCAAGTTGCTAATGACAACATTCAATTTGTTGACAGTGCGAAAGGCCAAATCGATTATATCACGTCGTCAAGGGTATATACAGTGCTTGTCTAAAGTCCGTTCCCCCCTACTAATTTTTGAACCACCTGGTATATCGCAACGAAATTTGGAAGGCTCAAATAGGAGATAAAACCCTACTTTTTCATGAGAAAATTCCAGCTAAAAGTTTCAAAATGGCAGCTGAGCGCCATCTTCAATAATTTTTTTAAATAGAACACCCGGTATATCATCAGTCGTGTCCGCCAAAAATTTAATTTGCATTTTTTGTAGAGGAGACTGAAATACGTAAGTTTTTTTTGAAAATTCGATGGCTCTCTCTAACCGAATAATTAATAAAAAGGTAAAACATTTTGGTGAGTCATGGCTTCAATAACAACCTTAGTTGTGAGTGTTATACGTAGTATTCCGATTACTCAGAAAACATCACATAATAAGGTTGAGTTTAAAAACATCGAAGGCTGATACTCCGCCTATTCCCTATTAGTATCAGTTTTTTGTTAAATCATATTTTAGTATGTTTTTCGTTATACCTCATACTGAATAAAGATTATTATTACTATTATTATAATACGAGAGGTTTAACTTCTGTTACAGAGCGCGTCGATAAGTTCATCGCTGTATGAAAGTGACTGGTTCAGTTGCAGCCCTAGATTCAAAAAGTCTATGATATTAACCATGCTTCGAATGGACCGGCCTGTATATCTGTCTATTGGAAAATTCAGTCCACTCACCCTATCTACACTGGTAACGGTAAGTTTCAGAGAACTACTTTTACATTGAAAAATTAAAGTCAAACACGGCACCAAGTAATAGTTTTTCTGTTGCTATGGGCTACGTTGACAACAAATGCTTCCATATTCTCCACACATTCGATTTCTGTTTCAAATTCATTAAAAAGTTACAACCATTACCGTTTTTGACTATAAGTAGTATTAGAGAAATACGAGGCTCTTGTTCCAAAACTTTCCATTAACCAAGCTGGCAACTGAATTCCTCAATGATGGTACTGAATAATTCGACGAGAAAAAAATGCTCCTATTACCTGGTACCCAGACAAGTTCCACCGTGTTCTGTGCGCATAGGTTGCTGAGGTTTTTGTGATTTCCCAAATTTGTTTGAAGGAAAACCTGTACGGTAGCAGGGCCTTCTTTGCCGCCTGACTGTCGGAGAGAATAACTATGGGTTGGTTTCTAGGACCCCTCCTTAGAATATCTCTCGTGCAAACGGAAAAACCATTACTTCGGCGTGAAATATAATATATATGCTCAAGTACCGAGGCTTGGACTAATGTCTTTCCCCGTATATTCCAGCCCCTACACCATTGCTTGTCTTAAAGTCATCAGGGTCCTATTGACAGGATTGATGAGAGTTCCGCATCTCATATGATGGTGGTTGGAATCATTTTGTCCGACGGCATACCTACCTATTTTAAAGCAATATGCAGTTTGAGGTGTGGTTTAGGTCAAGTTTGTAAAGACCACTTACAAAACGCTATAATTATTTCTCCATATAATTTTATCAATTCCATAACCGCCTCTTCACAAATTATTGTGGATTTATTTTACACAAGCTTAGATATCGAATGTACGTCACTTTCGAACTGACAATTTTTACTTCCAAACTGACAATTTATTACTTTCAAACAGACATTTGTCACTTTTGAACTGAAAATCTTGCACACTCTTTAACGAGGGAATAACGAAGCAAGGTTTTGAATCGATGTAGCCGATACTTGATGAAAATCCATGTTAACGATTTTCACAAACTTGGCTTCTTCAAGCGAAAGTATACCACTGCTTGAAGAATCCATTGTATTGGCGAAACATATATAACGCGGTTTTGTAAACTAAAAGTTTCGGAAGATTATCATTAAAGTTTTATTATAAACGAATGTAGGATGGATAATGTTTTATCTGTCAGATGTTAAGAAGTCACAAAACTTGTGTTTAATGAAATTGCTTTTTTCCTTCAATTTTTAATCTCAATTAGTGGTCAGTAAGTCATGTAATATATAGGTCTTTTTTTCTAGGTGAGGTAGGTGCACGATATAAACCACATTCTAAAACAGGAGCTGTTCAGATACTGATTTCAGTAATTTTTAACGTATTCACACATATTTAAATACCTGTTTAATCTGGTAAAAAATATATGAATGTAGTGGTATCTCTGCAAGCTGTATGGCCTGTATGTTCATGTTCACACATATAAACATGTCTGTTCATTCTGTAAAAATTATATAAACATGTAACCAGATATGTTAAAAGGGTAAAAATTAACTAAAGCTTACAGAATTACCACTTCGTGTGTATAAATGACATCGAGTGTAGGAAAGTGAAACACTTTGGTTTCATTAATAACAATTTATATACAAAAACAACCAAATTTTTTTTTCTTCTATTATCAAGTGACAAGAGGTACAGTAAAACAAACAAAGCTGAAAATGTAAAATTCTCACTCTATAATGCGCAAAAAATAACGCGAAAAGGCAATCGGAATTAAGAAGTTGTACGCTCGAGTCAGTGAGAAAAACTATTACAATCGGTTACAAAAATATAGGAACCATTATGTATGTGGAAGAATTTACATTTCTCATGAAATAACATTAGCTATCACTTTCCGTGTCTGACCACTTCAAACTTTGCCGTTAGGATTAGATTGAAACTTCAAACTCACAAAAATAATAAATAAAACTAATTAAATGAGTATCTAATTACTAGAATGACATACTGAATCCCATAGTAAACGAGACACTTATATGCGGAATTAGTTTTTATTATACCATTCATGACTTCAACGATGAGCATTTAGACATATGACGTCAGGTATTGTTGATGTTAACGTCGTTATCACTTAAATGTTATGTATGTATAAAAAGTTTTAGGATAATTGAGTTTTTTAGAGTTCATTTCAAGGCCTAGGGTGAAAAATTACCAAGTTTTCATACAATGGAGTATTTTATATTACAATATATAGCTATAGATTCTCCATCAGCTTTCATTATAATTGAGGAAATTGACAGATGACAGTAGATGTGAGCAAAATCAATATTCGCTAGTGAAAGAGTGAGAAAAATTGTAAGTTTGAAAGTGACAATTGTCAGTTATAAAGTGAGAATTGTCAGTTCGAAAGTGACATTGTCAATTCGAAAGTGTCTATTTTCAGTTTGAAAGTGACAATTCTCGATTCGAAAGTGATAATTGTCAGTTGGAAAGAGGCAAATGTAGAAGAATAAACTGAAACACTGGCCCTAGGAGAGGCTGTATCAAAGCGTTCCTGAAAGTTTGAAATGTTATACATAATATATGTCTCTTCTTTATTACTCACCTAAGTTAACTTCATTTAATGTACATTCATTTTCAGGTGTGTCGGGGATCATATTCATATTTCACACTATTCAGAAGCGTTCAATAGTTCATTGGACTCAATCCACGGAGTGACCAAAAATTATTTATTCAGCGATTCATAAAGGGTGAGTAATAGCTAAATATCTAGATCGTTGCTGAGTTTTCATTCTATTTTTCATTAAATCTTACCGTCTCATATTGGATTAAAGATAATACAATCAGTTCTATCAAAGATACACTGATACTAGGTATACATATGTTGCGTTGAATTGAATATCTGGCACTTTTAAAATTTCGAAAACTATCACAGTGTATGCGTATGAAACTAATCGACCAATCAACCAGTCACTTGTACTTTGTAAATTTTTTTTCATAAAAATATATGGGATATTTAAAAAACAAAATAAAAATGGTAATGATTGAAACCACACAACTAGACATAACAAGAATAAAAAATATATAGCAAATCCACAGCAGTTTACAGAGAGGCCTCCAACAGGTTTAAACATACACATACAAAATCTTACTATAAAAACTGAACTTAAATCGCATAATAATCTCGTTACATTAATAATTATTATTGTACTTACTACGTTCATTACATGACTTAATGAACTAATAAAAGGAATTGCATGCCATTTTCATTTTCATTATTATTATGTAAATTTAAATTAAAAAAGGAGCCGTTTCTCCGAAACTCAGACAATTTTCGACCAATAACCACTACCCACACTAGTAAGCAGATATTGCCCTGAGCAGACGTAATGAACCGAGGATGACAAACTTCTGCATTAGCCCGGCTATGATTTATGCTGTCGTGCGACGTGCTGGTATGATTTTTACGCCGCCAAGGGATCCGATTATAAAAAAAAAATACAGAATGGTCTGGGTGTAGACCCTGAAGAGCGAATCTCGATATTTCAACCGTTTTTCCTCCCCTTTTCAGACGATGTTCGTTTCGCCAGGAGCCGAAAGCTCTATGGCGAAAATCGTCCAACTATGATGGTTGAGGAGGACTACATCAGGCTTATTTGCTTGTATTTGCCTGAGTGTAGGAAATGGGTAATTCCAATAGATTCGGCACATCTCATTTTCCACAATGGGCTCAATACCGGTGTCTCGTCTATACCGTACGAGCACTGATAAAAAGGATGTCTTCAATCAAATATATATATATCCTCTTGAACAGAATCATCTTCTGAAAAGAATAATTATTTCTAATTGATGAATATACTCTTATTTCAAACTTATTGAACTGTTTGCTTCTTTACATAAATTATCTTGAAAAGAATTTGTTTGCATTAATACATTCCAACTCTTTACCCTAGAGAACTCCTACTTGTGAAAAATGCTCATTTTGACTCAAGAACACGATTTCTTGGCGAAACCCCGCTACCGGAACGCCACGAACCCACGCGAAAGCACGCACTGCGACTGCCGACTGGGACCTCTATCCTGTTGCTTTTGCCCGCGTTTCGTTTGGGGGTTGTGTTTGAATCATAATTTAAGTTGTTAGTTTTGTATTTGACACAGTGGTTATGTGCAAATGTGCTGCTACAGAAGTGCAATATGGAGGTCCAATTATGTCTGCACGATTTGAATTTAGGTCATTTATGGACCAGTTGTGGAGGTAGGTTGAAGATATTTTTGTTTTCAACAGGTGTGTGATAATGGCGAATGACGCTGTCGTTTCTATATTCGATCGCATTTCTATGCGTCACCGAAGAGGTGACGCATAGAATTTGTTTGCATTAATACATTTCAACTCTTTACCCTAGAGAACTCCTACTTGTGAAAAATGCTCCTTTTGACTCAAGAACATGATTTCTTGGCGAAACCCCGCTACCGGAACGGCACGAACCCACGCGAAAGCACGCACTGCGACTGCCGACTGGGACCTCTATCCTGTTGCTTTTGCCCGCGTTTCGTTTGGGGGTTGTGTTTGAATCATAATTTAAGTTGTTAGTTTTGTATTTGACACAGTGGTTATGTGCAAATGTGCTGCTACAGAAGTTTGATTATATAGTTTCTAAAATTAAAATATTACAAAACTATTCTCATATATAACCGTTATACCTCAATTGTTCGCAGTTGTTCTCTGTTTGTTGAACTGTACCATATGAACATGGCTTCCATGGCATATTTTTATAACCAAGTGCACATTTGTACTGAGCCTCCAAATGCAGATAATCTTGAATCAAAAATGTATTGCATTATGAAGAAGAATATTGTTCGTTATTGAAGTTGAAATATTCTCGCCCCAACCAACTCACACCATCGAACAAAGAAAGTATTCATGCACCAAACAACTCTCATTATTCAGTGAAGAAAATGTTCATATGTCTCAAAACAGTTTACTTTCAAGTGGTCAAGAGGATTCTGTCAAAAAATCAAACAAATTTTTGGTTGGACCTATTCAAGAATACAATCGACTTGAATCAATGCAATTATGCATTGATGCAAAATATCTTTTTTATTAGTGAGTGTCGTAGATGGTGATATAACACTCATTATGGGCTCAGAAGACGCCCCACGACAGGCCCTGCTTTTAGCATCAGGTATCAGTATCTGGTATCTATACCCATAACGCGGCTACAATAGACCAAGGTGTTGAAGGCACCATCCTGTGGCAGTCTCTGACTTCAGCCCACTTGCCCTCAGAAAGACGAATGTGGAGGTTTTGGATAAGCCCATGTCAATAAAAGAATGGTGTCTTATGATCAAAAAGACTAGTATCTTATGAGTTATTTTGATCTGACATGTCATCGAGAATTAATTGACGTCTGTTTTTTCCATCCAAGTCACTCCTTTTCTATATCATAACCTATTCAGTAACTGTCATAAACGTCAAAGCCCTCAAATTAGGAAAATTATTTGTGTTTATAACATCAGTTGTGGTTAAGCTGTGGATAAAATTTTATATTGCATTTCATGTTTTACAAGTAAATAAATACTTCCATTTTCGATAGAAACATTCATACAATGAACAACAATAATTAATTTGATTTAAATAAAATATAAAAACTTTTTATGCGATTTTTTTAACTCTTAGATTTTACATTTAATACTTTTGAGTTGCACGGTATGCAACTACATTTTAAATTTTTTGGTAGAATAATCAAAAACTATTCAGGGTTTTATTTGTAAATTGCTGCCCGGAAATTTATTCGAAAAAAATTCCCCAAAACACATGTAAATTAAGAGGAATATTCACACTTGGGGTAGGTAAAACAATTGTCCATTTGAGATTGTTTTGGGTTCTTCAGTATTTCACATTTATTCCAAATTTGACAATATTTTATTTTATACACAATGTCATTCAAACATTTTAACAATTGATTTATTCATATGTTGTATATTTCTGTAATTTGTCGTTTGTATTTACGCAGATTTTTTATTGTAGCCCTGAAGAAGGCGAACATTTCGCGGAAACTTTGACATTCAAATTGTAAAGATCTGATGAATGCTTTTTAATTGTCCACTGGCTCGTGATCATTAAACAACAATTACTCAATCTTTGGACGTGAAAACAGTATACGTTAAAATTTTACTATCGGGGCTATCCCGACAAAGGACCGCAATGTGTGAATGAGATTTCTTTTTCTTACTAATTCTTGTTTTTATTTCAGCGTTCGTATGGTACTCTCAGTAACTAGTGGGCTTATTAAGGGGAATTAATTTCCTCAAAGATATAATATCTTATTTACAAAATGTTCCTGAATCTAAAATAACATTATAGTCAATATTGTCTATCCGATGATATCTGAATGATTAGTCACCTATTTTTCACTTGCTATATTTGCAATAAATGTCACAAATAGCAAAACACGTTTTTTTTTTGTTAGACATAAAAAATTATAAATTGTATAAGACATGTAAGAACTGTACATATATGGGAAAAGGTAGTATTATAGTTTGGGTATTGACCCTATGCCCCTATAGTTGAAGACATATTTATTATGGGTGAAGGTAAGTTTATCTTATCTTGAGAAAAAAAAATGGTTTTACTTACATTATTTGATCAGTCAAAAATCGCTCAAAATGTCTTCTACTTTTTGGCTATTTTTTTTCAGACGCTAATCAACTGATATTTCACAAATACAATCCGACCTTCTTGAAAACAATAAACATAACCTAAAATGACGGTAATATTAGTTCATTTGATAAGTTCACTGCACCGCCGACTATTCAAATTCAAATGTGAGCAAATAAATGAAGGAGAAGTTCTTTGCAGGTGACCTACCTCTCAAAAAGAACAAAATACTTTTATTCAGATTTTTTTTTTCCGAAAAAGTCGCATTTGAAAACAGTCGATTTTCAAAATTCAGAAAGGCGTAACTCGAAAACTACTTCCCACTAAACATGATACATAACGGACACATTTTTCAGAGATAACTTTTGTGATATTGGCAAACTATATACGTTTATATCACATCGAAATAATATAACCAATGATATTAGTTAGATGATATATAAAATGTTAATTATATGTTCCCTAAATATGTCTCAGACAGAGTGATTATGTTATTCCTTCAATGTTTTTGTTCAACTCTCTCAAAACATTGCTCACATGTTCATAGGAAACTTGCTATTTATATTATCTCAAAAAGTCCCTCAAATGTTTTTTTTAGGCAACACCATGTAATTATGTGACATTTTAACGTAACTGTTTAACAACATATAAATGTCGATAGAAACTCAAAATATACATGACTTAGAAGAAGTATATCGACATTCAAACAATATTTCTCTCAGTAAATATGAAATAAATCTCACTGTCATTTTTTTAAATTCGAGGGTCATATATATAAAATAAAATAAAACTAAATATAATATCAAATGTGTGATTTGATTCCATCCTGCTCGTAGAAGAGTACGTATGCCTTTCCGCTAACAATGGATTGTTGTACTCGTGCCACGTGCCTGTATATAAACAATAAACTCAACATTGCACTGCACTGTTTGGAACCTTTGGTGTAGTAATGAACAGTAATGGAGTTTTATCCCACCGCCAAACCGCTATTTTTTGCACCTCGATACGTGTTCCAATCACCAAGTAATCAATCATCTTCAAGAGGGAAGATTAAACTAAATCTACACAGGTACAGTCTATTCTGGTATTCTACTGGGCGATTTTATTATTTTTTGCAGAAATCATGGTAGAATTTGCTTGTGAAAACTATAAAATTATTTTCAAATTATTTTTGACATTTTTATAGCTGTGTGCTGCCAAATGAATCACGGAGTGTTTTGTTAATACGACATTTCAATAATTTCCAAGTTTGTTGTTTGATATAAGATTTTTATTTTTATTTTTGTATCTATGGAAAGTTTTAAATTTACTTCAATAACTCTCAAAAAATCATTACAATTTATATCAGGACTAATATTCAACTACACTAACACGTTCTCTCCTTCAAGCAAGTTGATTGTATACTCAACCAGGCTTGGTCAACAATAACTTCGTTTCAGTTCTCTCGTTTTCAAAATTGTTATTGTGTGTTTTTTTACATTTCTCGTACAAAGAGAAAATCATGTTACCTTCAGACTGCTCAAAAATAAAGTATTCTGAATGTTCTAATCACAAGAAGAATTCTCAGTACCATACGCGTTATTGGCGTATGCTGCGCTTATGGTAAAATTCATCAATTCACAAATTGATTGAAGTAAAAAATAATATCATTTCTTGAGTATTACACGATAATAGCTACATTATCCTGAGTTTCAAGGTTCTAATACTTTTGAAACTTGACAACATTACATTTCATAACTAATCATCTCATGCTGATAAACCTGTAATAAAAACTGTAACTTTTTGTCCTGTTCTTTGTTACGAATTATCTTCAATTTGCTTGAAGTTTGAAATTACCCAGATTATTACTCAATCCTTCTCTCGCTTGTATTGGAAATGCGGATAGCAGATAGCGTCTGTGATATAAATACAGAATGTTTCCGAAATTGGAGCAATTAAAAAAATGGGCCGCTGTATGGGCCATAATGTATCAATAAATAGCAAGAATTTTCGTTTTTGATGTGTCAAAAATTTTCGAAAATTTTTATAAAATTTTATGAAATCGCTTTCAGTTTCCTTTGTTTGAGAGGCACTGGTTTAATTCTCCAGACAACAGCGTGTCTGCCCGCTGGCAGTGTTTTAGCGCGGTTTGCGTAGGCTATAGATCTATTATCAGTAATTACCAAAAAAAGTATTGAAAACTATAAAATTCAATATCTCCCAAAATAATTTTTTTTACGAAAAAGTATTCTTTCATTTCGTTTTGTTTTGTCATTTTCTTCTTCCCATTTCATTTATCGCTCCAATTTCGGAAACACCCTGTATAAATGAAGAAAAATTAGCGGCATACAGAGAAATTTTTAAATTCTAGAAAAAAGATTCTCCTTGAGCAGGATTTGGACCCACGACCTTTAGATTGTCTGGTCTACCAACTGAGCTACCCAGAAGACATGCGTTCCACTGCATATCGGGAGATCGATTTTTTCCTAGAATTTTTTATAATAGCGAATCACCTATAAACTACAGCGTTTGTAAGATGTTGGACAGTTACGGGTTGTGTGAAAACTCATTCGTTTTCAGTGATCATCAAGATCCATTTACCTTGAAAAAAATCGATCTCCAGATATGCAGTGGAATGCATATCTTCTCGGTAACTCAGTTCGTAGAGCACTGTACCGGCAATCCAGAGGTGGTTTGTTTAAATCCTGCTCGAGGAGAACCTTTATTCTAGAATTTTAAAATTTGTCTGTATGCCGTTAATTTTTCTTCAGTTATTTTATATACCAAGTGACCACTAACTTTGGTTAGTGCGTATTTTGAGAAATTTAGGATCTTGGGCGAGGTAGTGAGCGAGATGAGCCAGGTGAGATAACTGGGAGTCCAACTAGACAGGCGGCTAACCATGAACCCACACATAAAGTTGGCAATCCAGCGGCGGGTTCGGCAGTAAACCGAATCTACCCGCTGATCGCCAAAACATCCAAACCAAAAATGGAAAATAAAATACTAATGTATAAGCAGATAGTACGCCCTGTGCTGTTATAAGCTTGCACAGTGTTCTGCATCCTTGCCGTGTCTCAGTTCAAAAGACTCGACATTATGCAGAACAAAGTACTCCGTATCGTCACTAATACTGACAGATACATTCGGTTGGACACGCTGCGGGAGCTCGCTGGCGTCGACCCCATCCCGACATATGTAAAATACTTGGCTAACAAGATTTACAAATACTTCATCCCCAGAAGTCCATTTACATGTGGCATTACCAGGCATAGAGCTCACGATAACGCATACCGCAAGCATGGTGGTGTTATTTATCAGTCATTTCCCATCTTCCAGGAGCGATGGGAAGAACCGGTTCATTAGATAATCGAGGTTGTATCTACAACGCCCAGTATCATGACCCGGTTATATCCTCGTAGCCTCCAGGAATCAATCAAAACAACGGATACCAGCGCCCTCGTTTGAGGGCCCTCGGCGCCGCTGAGAGGGGTGCACGGCTCTCGGGCGGTAAACTGCTGGACAGCCGTTACGCACAACTCCCCGTCCTCCCCATCCGTCCGTTCACAACTCTTCGCCGGGAGGTGTTGAGTCGGCTGCAGGAGTCAGTAGGCAACATTAGAATCATTCTCTTGGTGGGAGATCCATATTCATATTCTTTAACATGAGAGTCTTATATGGTTTCAGTTTAATGCATAAAAGGTAAAAACTCAAAATATAATGATTAATGTATTAATGTACTTACTGTAGAAATAGTATATTAAAGTATAAGTGGATAAAAAGGTCTTTCAAACACGTGCGAATTTTCGCAGCCGGAGTGCTCGAAATAGAGCAAGTGTTTGAAAGATCAGTTATCCACGAATACTTTACGTTATTTTTTCAATTGGTGCACTTTGAAATCATCAATACTGGTTTCATCATTACAAGTGATGGAAATAAGAACTTATTATAATGTAAAATGGTCGAATTCGTGATGTGACATCAGTATACTTTTCGTTAATGTTTGGATAAAAGTTTTGCTTTTGTTTTTAATATTTCATTTGACGTTACAAGGTACTCCTGTCAGATCAATAATCATAACATTGTCATTCAGATTTCACTGTTCTCGAGTTGTTGATGTATCCATGGTAATTTTAAAAAATGCGCGTTTTTGTAAGTTCGATTTGCGCACGCTGTGGCGTGCTTTGAATTGGCACCAATTGAAAAAACATAGTATCAATGTATTAATGTACTTACTGTACCACTAATAGCCGATTGGCTGATGCGGTTTTCATATGAATAAAAAAAATATTTCTTGTGAAAAAATTACCAGAATCTTGAAATTTGCAAAGTTTTCGCAGTTGCTTTATTTGCACTAAAATGTTGAGAAAACACGATAATGGGGAAAATTAATTCATTATTTTTTATATGTATGAAGTATATCGATGACATGGAAAAAAATACTGAAATCATTTTTCGTGTTTTTTTTTCAACATTTTAGTAGGTACAAAATAAATTCTCAGCGAAAATTTGTCAAATTTTTTCACAAGGAATATTTTAATTTTTTACTTTGTGTGCATCAAACTGATACCATTCAACTATGACGAACACATTTATCAGTCATATTGAAGCCCTTTATTCTTCGTAGGGCTGTATGCAGTTATGAACACGAAATATCAGTATGGGTAATTACACCCATTATGTTTTATTATATATTTATAATTAGCAATTTAAAGTAACAAATTCGCGCACAAATCCATATTGGGAAAAATTTCGACATCGATATATTCTCGTAAACTATAGCCTATACAGAACAATTAGTGAATAATTTTCTTTTCGGAGCTTTATCGACCTTTTTTTTTTGGTATGAATACTTTTTTGATATTTTCAACGGTTAACCAGTAAAAGACAAAAACAGGTTTTTTTGACCAAAGGGGTGATTTTTTAGGAGTGAAGCCATGGAACGGATTATTGTGGTTTTATGATGATTCAGACCTTTACTAACAGTTCACGCAAGAACATTTCCATGCCGTTTATCTGTGTAGGAAATTTTTATACCGACTGTACTCAACTTGAAAAGTTACAAAAAGCGCACTATTTTCCTGTTTTTTCTGTTACTAATGATCCGATAGGGTCGTATTAACTCTTATTTTATTCGTATTTCAATTATCTACAATTCTTCCATTGGGCAATGAGATTGCAGTGTTATTTTTCATTTTCTAAACAAAAAACTCAAAAAACACGTTTTTTTGTATTCAATTGTTTATAACAAATCAATCAATGAGAGTAATGACTTCCAATCATAACAGAAAATAACAACGGATTGTCTCTCATATGATGGCATAATCGGTTTTCTCCTAGTTTTTTTGTTTTGTCATATAATCACTCATTTTATGCCTTTTTAATTGACAGTTTTTCAATACTCTATGATAGTCATGTTTCGAAGTTGGCGCTTAAAAAGAATCATTGAATTGTACCATTATGACGAAATATGTTAGAGCGGTCCCAAATAAGGCGAAAATTGTAGTACAATTCACATCGAAAAATCCAGCCGCTGTAAATACTGGCTTGCAGTTCAAAACCCGAAAGGCAAAATTCAGCAGCTCCTGTTTTTCTCCAGAAAAAACGTCGAAGCTCTCCTGATGCTTATAGCAAATTTTAGGTATTTTCATAGCTTCTTTTGTTATCCAATGACAGCCAAAGATCACCATCACTGTAGCAGCCTGAAATTCAAAATCATGATTTGTAAGGACGAATGGAATTCCTATTTAAAATCCTAATATAGAGTATAGAATAACACCGAAGTAGGTACTGACATCATAATGGTATATAATATACAACGATGTTATAATGAGTAGGTACGATTATTCCCGAGGGTTATCACAATTACAAGTGAGCAAAACGAGCGTATTTTATGACTACGGTTATCTCATAACTTTGGATCCGCTCAAAATGGGTTTGACTTGACTGGGTCCGATCCATCTAATCGATATACAGGGTGATTCAAAAGTACTTTGACAAACTTCAGGAGGTGATTCCTCACAATATTCTAATATGAATTGTCCAAATAAATAAATGTCCGGAAACGCTTCGTTTCCAAGATACAGGATGTTGAAGTTTCATTTTTATTTTCGTTTTTTTCAAATAACTTTTGAAATACTGAACTTAATTAAACGAAACTTGGTAACAGGAGGTTTTTGAGGTGTCGAATTCGAACCTGATGTTCTTATTGCTCTTACTCGTAGGGGGCGCCACCTACACGTCTTTATCTTTTTTAAAGATTCATAACTTTTTTGGGCGTACTTCTAGCACATTTTTCAGTAAAAAAATCGATTCCTCTATCATATTTACGTAAATAAGCTACCCTTGTTACTAGTCGCTATAAGCAACCGTTTTCTAAATATTTGGACTTGAAAACTTCAAGTCGATTATTTGATAATCGATGCATGTTGAAGTTATTACGAATATTTTGCTTTTTTCACAAGAATGCTTTGGAAATAAATTTGACGTTTGTGAGTAGTTTTGGTAATTACATATTTTGTGACAGTTAGACGTTTTGTTGAAGTTTCCGTAAGTAGAAGTAGAAAACACTTATTTTGAAAAAATGGATTATTTAAACAATATTGCTCATTTAGCCGATATGCATTTCGTTTATGGCCTTGCGGATGGCAATGCGCGCGAAGCAAGACGTATTTACCAGGAGCGATTTCCTAATCGAGTACTGCCTTCAGCTCCAACATTTGCTAGTCTCCACCGTCGTTTGGCAGAAACAGGTAGCTTTAAGAGGGCAGCTGATATTATTGGAAGACCACGAGCAGTCCGAACCCCAGAATTGGAAGAAGCTGTTTTGAACGCTCTCGAGGAGAATCCAGAAACAAGCACAAGAGTAATTGCTGAAGCTGTCAATTCTACTCAGTCCACAGTTTGGAGAATTATCCACGATCAACAGTTTTATCCATACCATATTCAAAGGGTACAAGCTCTTTTGCCACGAGACTTTCCCCAACGCATTACTATGTGTCAATGGTTTTTGAGAAAATTGGCTGGAAATCCTCAATTTTTAAGATATGTACTCTTCACGGACGAGGCAAACTTCTCCCGAAATGCTATCACAAACTTTCATAACAACCATGTTTGGGCTCTCGAAAATCCACACGCAGTTAGTGAAAGGCATTATCAGTATCAATTTTCTGTAAATGTATGGGCGGCAATAATTGATAATTACTTGATAGGTCCTTTCTTTCTTCCGCTCCGACTGAATGGCGCAACTTACAGACACTTTTTAGAAAATGAATTGCCGGGACTACTTCAGAATGTACCATTAGAAATTCGTATCCGCATGTGGTTTATGCATGATGGGGCTCCGGCCCATTTTAGCGTTGTAGCCAGGGAATTCCTTAACACAGTCTAACCAAATCGATGGATCGGTAGGGGTGTAGAAGAACCTAACCAGGCGTGGGCACCAAGGTCCCCAGATCTAAACCCGATAGATTTTTATTTTTGGGGACATTTGAAGTCGCTAGTTTATAAGACTCCAGTAGTGAACGAGGAAGATCTAAGAAACCGAATAGTAGACGCCTGTGAATCAATAAGAAACACACCAATAATTTTTGAGCGGGTACGAGATTCAATGACTAGACGACTGACTGCCTGTATCTTTGCTGAAGGTGGACACTTCCAACAATTTATTTGAATACCATTTAGTTTCGTTTATTTTAGTTTATTCTACATATTTAAAATTTCCTGAAATAAAATGTTGGCATTTCTTGCAAATTTTATTAAAACAAATAAACTATTTCGCTTAAGGAAGAAAACTACTTACTTAAACGTCAAATTCATTTCCAAAGCATTCTTGTGAAAAAAGCAAAATATTCGTAATAACTTCAACATGCATCGATTATCAAATAATCGACTTGAAGTTTTCAAGTCCAAATATTTAGAAAACGGTTGCTTATAGCGACTAGTAACAAGGGTAGCTTATTTACGTAGATATGATAGAGGAATCGATTTTTTTACTGAAAAATGTGCTAGAAGTACGCCCAAAAAAGTTATGAATCTTTAAAAAAGATAAAGACGTGTAGGTGGCGCCCCCTACGAGTAAGAGCAATAAGAACATCAGGTTCGAATTCGACACCTCAAAAACCTCCTATTACCAAGTTTCGTTTAATTAAGTTCAGTATTTCAAAAGTTATTTGAAAAAAACGAAAATAAAAATGAAACTTCAACATCCTGTATCTTGGAAACGAAGCGTTTCCGTACATTTATTTATTTGGACAATTCATATTAGAATATTGTGAGGAATCACCTCCTGAAGTTTGTCAAAGTACTTTTGAATCACCCTGTATACAGTTTTTGGATTGGATTGAACCACTCAAGTCAATTCCATAAAATATACGATTGGACCCAACCGATCGCTTTGAAGAGAAGTAAAAGTACCAAAATTCAGATTGGTTGTTTATCGTCTCAATTAAGATGTCTAGAAACCCTGGTGCGTGCACTTATACCTGTAAAACTTTGGGATCAAACTGAAGACACCTGCCTACTTAAAAATGCTTGATTTTTTGATAATTAGGTTCGGGTTCCGAATTCCGATGTTCAGAGGGCGACTCAGTTATGTTTATACACAAGGTGCTCAAATTTTCGTGAACATTTTTCTTCCATGACCATAGATTTCTCTTTCTGACTGTCTGAATTTTGACAGTTTGTGACGTTTGTGTTGAGAGTTTGTGTCTGTTTTGATAAAATGTAAAGTAATGTTATGTTAATAAAAATTCCAATCGATTAACTTCGGAAAACTGTGAAAACGCCATAATGAGATATTTCCGGTATTATTATTATTATAAAATGCACACTCGGGTCATTTTCTAGGCACTAATTTAAGCAAAAATGTTCAAGAAAAACTCTTGACTGAAGTGTTGAACAATTTATAAGATGAAATAGGTAACAATCCAAAAATCAGGAAAACAAGAAACTTGATCGGAAAACACCATAAACAACGAAGAACTAGAAACAACACAATACACAATGAAAAATAGGACAAAAACTCCAATCACAACTAAACCAGAATCAAAATGAAATCAAATTCCTGATAAACTAATTCAAAATTCAAATTTATCGAAGTAACGTCAAATGTATGACAGCTTCGAGCGTTTTTAACGGAACCAATAAGAGAACAGAATAAAAATATAAGTCGTGAACGCAAAACGTCGTTATGTGTAAGCAGCCTAACAGTTTCTTGTCAGCGCTATAAGCGCCACGTACTAAAGAATGTGAACTAGGACCTAATCCAACAGGAGGTGCCGTCCATAAAAATCAAAACAAAATCGAATCGTTGAATTCACCAGGGTTTCTAGACATCTTAGTCTCAATTGTCTGCAATCGGATTTGTTTCTCTTCCTCAAAATGGAGAACAAAATAGAGTACAGTAACCACAGACAAATGTAAGCCACAAGTGGAGAATGAACCGTAGCAGTTTGAAACTCGGCACATTGACTTCTCGACATCATATATTGTTGGAAAAAAAATTCTCACCACCAATCACATTAGAGTGCAAAGTAGAAGTTTTTAGTATTGTGCACTCGTCTAGAAATAGTGTCAGCTATAGCAATATCACTCGCCAATAGGTTTTCCACAATCTGTCATTGAATCACAAATTCTACTATTATGCGATTTTTCATAATCGAGGATGTTGCCAGGCGACGAGTCGCCCTACTGATGTATTAAGTGTTGTGAATATGATGTTAATAAATTGTAATGAAGATTCAACTTAAAGAAAGCTTAATATTCAATGATACGATACATTATTCACACCAAACAGTCTACATCACACAATTTTCATGGCTGTGTGACTCAAGTACGATTTTTCCTCTATTGTTCATTATTATTCTCGAATGACTTTAGATTGCAAATATCACAACGGAAGAAAATGGTCCAAGTAAAACGTTTTCCTGAATTTTTTTCGATTGTGATAAGAAAATGAATACCTTCATTTAAAAAAAAATAATTTTGTATCTAGAACAATGAGAATTCTGAACGCAAGAACTTGTAGCTAGAATATTGTTTACATACAGTACTTAATTCTAATATTAGATAATTCACTTTGTTTGTATAATGCCAGCTCAACAGGTTACTAGCTCTGGAAAAGTGAATTTTCATATTTATCAACTTTGAGTTTCTGGAAAGTATATCTTTACAACAGAAACTCGTGTTACAGGCACAATACAACAATTTATTTGCAGTAAAACTTGGTGCTCCTGCGGCAAATGTATCGTGTTCACCTACTTGTTGATTTTCGATCAGTTCGGAATCAATCGGAAGTAACCGCCGCATCATTAAGGGGGTGTTCATCAACGATTTCGCAAATCTGTACCGTTTTGATGCTTTTATGGTGAATTCATACACGACATAACCTAATCTTAACATAACTTCACCTCAACCTTAAGAAGATAAAACTTGAATTTATTATGATAATGTTCATACACGCGTAGTAAAAACAACATTAAATCATATATTATTAAAATATAGTTTTTGTGATAGGTATACCAATTGGTCCTCCTGATTCATGGGTGTCGTTAAATGGATACATGAATCATTCACCAATCAATATATTCCAATCATGTACTCTACGCACCCAAAAAACTTTGTATGTATTCTTCTTCCAACATAAACCCTCTCAAAAAGTTTTCTAAAAGATAATTAGTTTCATATGACGAGATTACTACTTTCACACGAGAGACGAGATTATTAGTTTTATATGAAGAGACTACCGCAGCTTCATACGACGAGGCTATACTATAGATTCATTTGGCAAGATTATAAGCTTTATATGACAAGATACTCAGATCAATTTGACGAGATTTTCTCCTTCACCTGATAGGTATACTGGGTTGAAAAGACGGAGCTAACTAATCATCAAATCTTGGGGACCTAATTATATTCGACCAAATTCTCATTTTCACATGCTCAGGTTACTACATTGGTAGAACAGAGTTTCTAGCTCAATATACCAAGAGCATATTCTGATCCTCTGGGATTGGTTGTTTGAGAATATATGAAAGTAGTTTATTTTAAAACACCAAAGCTTATTTGGTACAGGTGACTCTCGTCGGATAATCTTAGGTGTACGTTCTTCTGTCACGCCGGGTAGGTATATGAAATTCAGCTAATAAGTATATAAATTTCGTATACTAATTACCGTTTTTTTTTTTTCGTGCGGCGTCATTTCAATCCAATGCCAGCGTTTGGGTTAGTAGTTATATGTTGACGTGTTACATCGTATGCCGGAATTATACTTTTGTGAGTTGCGTGAATAGTAATAGTGAACCATTACTTATTCCCAGTTTTTTCAATTGTATCTATGTATTTTACTTGTTGGTATGTAGAATGTGGATTCTGACCTAACATTTCTAGAGTACCTATTGACATTTTATGTATAAGAGGATCAGGAGAATTATTTTGGGTAGTTTCTATTTCATGAATTGTATTCACACCAAAGGTTCCAAATATTTATTTTCGATCATTATTTAGCAAGGTTCTCAAACAGTTTTTGCGAATAGTAATAATACATTCATAAAAATCGAATTTTCACTAGTTCTACTAATTTTGAATTTGTAATCAATGATCAGCAACGCTGGATTTATTTTCTCACAAATATTTATAAGAGGCCAAATGTTCACAGAAACGAATATTCGCAGATTTCTTGGTTTGGCCATAATAAACATTATTATAATATTGACAGCTAATTCAATTTAATTTTACTCTGATTACTGAATGATAACAAATATTTCAATATACGGTATGTTCGATAAATTTTTGATATATACAAAATATAAAAAAATTTGAGCAAGTTCACCTAAAACAAATTTCCTATTGATGAGGTGCATGGTCCTTTCTAAATTACCGTGGAAAAAGTCTAAGCTATTGTGACGGTATACAAACAAACTTCCGTGGCCCATCCGTGTTTGCGAATATTTTCGATGTCCTCGTACAAAAAATAACGTATTTTCACTCACCACAGTTATTATTATCAACATTGATCTCAAAACCTGATCAGCGGGTGAGAGTCCCACTTCTGAAGCTTTTCCTGAGACATATATCCAAAATACATTGAGAGTCACCAGAGTCATGGTACAACTCTGGACCATGCTCAAAAAAATTTGAAAACCGAATAATGAATTCAACAAATCGGTCACCTCACATAGTTGTCGGAATAAATTTCCAATAGAATTCATCGATGTAACCATTTTCTCAGTGTAACGTTTCTGCAAAGTCTCTTTCAGTTGGCAAAATTTATCATAAACACTGTAGGTGTATGCGAATATCAGAGTCATCTTCACATTTTCGCAGAACATGTAATAATAAATAACAATATGTCTCATATATTCGACCGAAGTAGTCTTTATCATCGTAGCTATGTTCACAAATGCCAGAAAGAAGAAACAGAAAGTACTGAGGACGAAAACGAAATCAAAGTGTTTGATGAACGAGCTTTCACCTTTCCTGTGTAGGAAAGTCTCTGTTTGTGAAAATTTCTGGTATAGTTCATTCCAACTATTCTTATTCCAAAAAGCCGCCCCCAGAATCGTTACAAAATATTGAGAAAAACCGACAAACTCTCTTGTTATATCTATAACAACTTCAGAAAAACGAAAGCTTTCTTGTGAGTTCTTGAGAGATTCAAAATATGCCATAGTGTTGTGGACTTGCAGGGTTGTAATGAGTATTACGTGGAAAGACGCATACATTTTGTATAGTACCCCAGTTAAGGATTGATTTTTGTAGTTGTGTGGAGGCGTAATGGCTAGAAACCTTGCTAAATAGTAAGCTTTGTTGAATAAATCAAATGTCCCTTTTTTCTTGGCTATGTTGATTGAATTCATATTATGTGATGTTATATACCAATCTCAAACGACCACTTTTCAATTCTAAATTGGGGGATTGCAGTGAAATTTCGATGGCAGAGTATTCACAGCAATCAACGCACTTAGATTCATATCAATTTTCCTATAATTACCTCATGAAAAACAACAGTACGCCAGGGCCGTTTTTTCTGATGGTTGACTAAAGAAGGGCGTTTTAGACCTTTATATATTTTTCAGCTATATTCGAAGCAAACCACTGAAAGAAATTCAATCAAACCTATTTATTATACAGAGTAAGTTAAATGTATGGACATTTTCTCAGTTAATATTAGACCTGTAGAAAAAAAGTTGGAATAAAAGTTGAAGGGTTCACTCTTCACCTTCTAATGAATTCAAATATTTTTTTGATGTGCCATTGCTTCGAATGACTCGAACTTTTCTTTCATAGGATACATTTCTTTTCTACTCAAAATTTTCCTATCAGTAATTTTATTAGAAAAACTGACATTAGAAAAAATGGCTCGACCTACGGTCTCGCAATTTTTTCAGTCCGATAAAAAACGATCTTGTGTTTTTACTGTAGAGAAAAGTATACGGTAACAGTGTACTTTACACCTTTATTTCCTATCAGATAGATAATTTCAATCAAATGTTCACTAAATTCGTTCTATATTTCCTAAAATCAAACCTTTATATTTTCATTTCATATTAAATGTGTTTCGACCGATCTTGATTACCTAAGATTTGGAATTTTTGGGTAATATGCGGTTTGTTTACATATCAAACTCATTTGTTTTTAGTCCGAATGTTTCGACAATATCTTTTTTTCAGATAAAATTTAACCTACGAAGAAAGATCATTAACTGATAATGAATTGATAACAAGAAATGTACTTACAGTCACAGAGTTGATTAAACCAATGTTGTAGTTTCGAACCTCATCTATTAACTATATTTCAAAGTGTCAAAAAATTACTTTAGCGCATATGGACTCTATGATCCTTGAACCGGCACTGTACCGTCCTAAATAATCGACTATTTCCTAAAACAACTAAACTGTTTCCATACTAAAATTACTTATTAATGACGTAAAATTATAGCTAAACGTATGTTAGATTCCTGGGCAGTTATATTGTAATTGAACCTGAAACTATTTTTTCTAATTTCTATTTTACAATAATTTGTACCTTAATCTCTTGAAGAAGTCAATAAAGATTGATATGGGTTGAAGTTGAAGAATGGATTGAATAAACGTTTCTATTATTTTCTCTTGAAAAAAAAAGGATATTGGCGACATATTGGGACAAGAACAAATGAATTTGTTTGGGGAACAGAACGTTTACCCAACAATAGACTACCTAAACGTGACGTCAAAGTGGCTGAAACCACTGAAACCTTTCAAACATTGAAATGGTTTTTTTCGGCAAAAGGTTTAAACTTTGTCTTTATTGAAAATAATATCAATTATTATCGTTATTGCCGTCGGAATTATGCAAAATCATATTACAAGTTTGTTTGGAAAGGTTTTATAAGCTCCGCCCACTTGTGACGTCAGGGCTTAGGTAGTCTATTCCTCGTCTTGCATAATAAAGATCGGTCCAGAATACATATTTGTAAACACAGTGTGAGCCATAATGGTTGCAACATACAGGACATTTTTCATTACAGTCACAAAAAACACTTCTTGGGGAAATGTTTTTGCAAATCGAAGAACCTAAAAATCGATTTTGACATATGTCGCGTTACCATAAATAAGGCGGCAATTTTGAAAAATTCATTGCGAATAGGCAAAAAGTGCTGTTGTTTACAATTTAAATTTAGTGCCATATACATATACCTGATTGAAAATGGTAATTTTTTTCTGTTTTATTGTTAGTTGAAAAACGCTGTTTTTTTTTTAGTTACAGATTATTTTAAGGAATCATCATGAATATCATTGAAATAGAATTTTCTAAGTTTGTTCTCAAATGCTAGTTTATTTATTTAGTTTATCTATTTATTTATTTTTATTTCCAACAGGTAAACCCAATAACAGGAAATGAACATACCGAATTTTTATTCTAACCGAGTAACAGACTATAATTTCTCCACGATATTTGTTTTACTCTGTCAATGAATATATTAGTCATTTCTGAAAGTTAATTTTAATCGTTTCATGATAACTATTATGACTTAATTTTTTTTAAAATAGGTATTTGCCACCTATTTATTTATTATATACTTTTGTGACTTGATACAAACTTTTCAAAAACGTAGTTGGATAAATACTTCACTATTTTACTATTCTATCATCAGGACAATAAAATAAAAAAAGTTAGAAATAGAAAATGACAAAAAAAGTAATTTAGGTTGTTCAGTTAATTTAAAAAAATGGTATAAGTATTAAACCAAAAGTGGAAGTAAAATAACTAAACAATGCTCGGAATTCAGTTGTGTTGTGGAAAATCAAGTTAGGAGAAAAACTGTTACCATGGGAAGGGAGTTTGTTGAAAACGAAGTTGTTGAGGAAACCCATCGAGAGAAAACGAAAACAAATTACCGGTATTTTGAAAAAGCAGAGAAACGTAAGAAAAACTAAGAATAACTTATTCAATTCGACTATACAAAGAAACTACATATTTAAGCTGACAGAAGAAAGATAAAAACTCACCTTGACGAAGTATAACGGCAGTAAAAAACCAGGAAGAAATTTTGAAGAACAGACTACCAGCAGAAGGACCTATTCCAGCAAGGTATTTATTGAAAAAATCCTCCACGAACTGATTGATGTTTAAAAATCAAACACGCCGAATTTTCATTCTAACCGAGTAACAGACGATACTTTCTCCACGATTTTGCTTCTACTCTGGCAATGAATATATTAGTCATTTCCAAAAGTTAATTTTAATTGTTTCGTGACTTAATTTTTCAAAAATAGGTATTTGCCATCTTTTTATTTTTTATACAGTTTTGCGGCTTGCTACAAACATTTCAAAAACGTAACGTAGTTACATAACTCGAGAGAATTGAAACTCTAATGAAAATTGTGGATCAAGTGTTACCTTCCAAGTGGCCAATTATCACATTTCGTTTCTGAAGCTTACAGTAAATTATTCATGATAATAATTACTTAAAAACTCTAATACCTTCGTTTCTTCGTTAAATATATCTTTCAGTCATATTTTAGGAATTTCTTCGCGCACATTTTTAAAGACCTTTTTGAATTTTACAACTTTTCCATAGAAAACATTTTCCGTTAAGAAAGCCTATTCGGTAGACTGATTTTTCGTCTATTTTAGTTTTAAAATTTGTCGACAAGAAAAAGCCTTTTATTTCAACGGGATATCATATTAGCATCCACCCTGAGAATCCATTCTGAACATGGGTGTTTTTTTTTTTAAATCGGATGAGTATAGTTTCGGAGATTCAATCCAACACCCAAACATACAAATTTTACCTCTCGATATTAGTGTGGATGTAAATTGATTTCATAGCTTCAAATAATTCCCAGAAAAATATTGAACAATCACATCGAAAGGGGTCTTACGACGATGGGTACCTGTATAAAAATAATAACATAGTAGGTAAATTATCCTAAATCTTTCCCAAATGACTAACATGATACAATTAATATTTCCAATTTATATAACAATCACATCCAATATTGACAGACTCAGTAAATGCAGAAATATGTACCTTGAGGTTCATTCGTAATAAGTGACTGGAAATATATATATCAATTGTTTAACTTGTCAGTTATATATTCAATATTTGCAGCGTACAATTTTTGTTTGTTGTTTGTTCTCATTCGTCAAATTATTTTGGCTGTCACTATGGAACCGACTCTGGTGAAAAAATTGTCGATGAACTGATTCGCTGCACCGAGTGTAAGCAATCTGTACCCCACGACTGTGCCTTCCAATCTTCGAGGAATCATTTCTTGAAGCGTCTCTGTTTCGGAATTACAATTGAATGCTCGTTCGCTGCTGCGTACGGATGTCACTTCATGGGAAGTGGCATGGAAGTTTATTTACATGAGGAGAAAGGCGATTGTAGTAATAGAACGTTAGAACATTCTATTATAAGAGGTGAGTAAGTTACTTTTAGTTTGTTAATAGATTTCACTTAGTAGAATCAACAATACTATATCAATTAAACTCGACTCGCATTTCGGCAACAACTGCAATAGCGCGCCTTGTGAGATTGTATAATGGAAATCGAAGTTCGAACAATTTTAATATACTGGGTGTTTCAAATTTCAATACAAATATTTCAAGGGCGTATTCCTTGGTTCAAAATTAGACTTTTTTTAACATGTGTCCGCAACCGCTTTATTTCTTGGATACAGAATGTTTGATTTCAACAACAAAAAATCAGTTCTTCTTCAATATCTCTGAATAAAAATAAATGAGGAAGGTTTTCTTAATCTTCATAAATGGCGTCCCTGTCAACATGCCCTGTCATATTTTTGATCAAAATAATGATACGCTACTGCTTTTTTTACTGTATTATTTTCATAATTGTCTTTTATCTTCTCATCTTGATTTAAAAAATAAAAGACCTTCATTTGCTTGTACCTATGCTATTTTCTGTTATTCTCAATGAAATGCATGTTATCGAGAACTGTTAGCCTCACGAAAAAAGTCAAGACAATTTGAGTTTATAGAGCACAATCATAAATATAGTACTAATTTGATAAAAAACACGGTGGCGTATCAGTATTATTTTTGTTGAATTTGAACATCCTGTATCTCAGAAAGAAACCGGTTGCTGACACATGTTCATGGAAAAACAGTCTTACTTTGACAGCAGAAAGTGAGATTTAATTACAGAAATCGTTGTTCGAGCAAATTTGATACATTTGAAGTTTTCATTGTAAAGTTGGTTTTAGTTTGTGAATAGATTTCGCTTACTACAATCAATAATATTATGTCAATTAAACTCAACTTGCATTTCGGCAACAGGTGCAATAGCGCGTCTAGTGAGATTGAATTATAGAAATCGTCGTTCGAGCTATTTTGATTTATTTGAAGTTTCTATTGCACAATGTGAGTAAAGTTAGTTTTAGTTTGTATATAGTTTCCACTTCCTACAATCAATAATACTGTGCGAATTAAACTCGACTTTCATTTCGACAACAGCTTCAATAGCCCGTCTAGTGGGATTGAATCACGGACATCGTTGTTCGAGAAATTTTAATATACAGGGTGTTTCAGAAATTGGGTCAACAAATAAAATGGGAAGTAGAAGATGACAACAAAACTAAATCAAGGAAAACTTTTTTGTAGAAAAAACATTTTTTGAGAGATATTGAATTTTAAAGTTTTCAAGACTTTCTTCGATAACCACTGATAAGAGGTTTATAGCCTGCGCAATCCGGGCTGAAACACTGCCAGCGGCAGATACGCTATGGTCTGGAGAATCAAACCAGTGCCTCCCAAACAAAGGTAACTGAAAGCGATTTCATAAAATTTCATAAAAAATTTCGAAAATTTTTGGTTACTTCAAAAACGAAAATTCTTGCCATTTATTGATACATTATGTTCCATACAGCAACCCCAATTTCGGAAACACCATGTATTTGAAGTTTGTCATAATTTTCGAACCTTCCATTGTAAAATGTGAGTAAGGCTAGTTTTAGTAAGTGAATAGATTTCCCTTACTACAATCAATAATACTATGTCAATTCAACTCTACTTGCATATCGGCAACAGCTGTCTACTGAGATTGAATGAATTATAGAAATCGTTGTTCGAGCAATTTCAATATACCGGGTGATCACGAGGTGAGGTACGCCCCTCAATTTTTCTATAGTTTTGAAGATAGTGATTTAAAATTTGGTATGTTGCTGTGTTATTTAAATACGCATATTTTGACGCCTCTACTGAAAATTCACCAAGTGCACCAAGTTTTTTTCTCAAATGACACCCTGTATAATTTTTTTCATTATCCGAAAGAGTACGCAATTAGTGATAATAGTGTTCTTCAAACTTGAAAATCGGTTGAAAAATGGCGGAGATACAGTTGATTGTTCAATCTAACAAAGTTGGCCATGAAATTCAAACATAAATCATTACAACTGAAGTTACCGGAGGAAACTTAAAAGTGCGATACACTTGAAAACTGAGGTTCTCAAGTAATTGCAGCACCCATCTATTCTAACAGTTTTCAAAAATTTACTAAAAACGTAATAGTACCATAAACAAATACTCACAACTGCCATTTCTCGAATGGCAACATGTTGTTTCCACATCGTCATGATGAAAAATGGTTAATTATCACATTAATCGTGTAAACAGTTTTGGAAAATTCCGAAAGAAATCGAAAATCCAAGATGTTCTATAGTGACGAGTGTTCTCAAAATTAGACATTCTTCAACGAAGACGGACATGAACATAAAAAAGCGAAACAAAAAAGCAACATTAATCAAATAAGTAGAACAAATTATGACTTCGTTGAAATAAAATAAAATGGTATATTGCTTTCTTAATTACGTTCTAAGCCGCCTACGTTGAAGAACATTCAATTTTAGGAACACTCATGAAACCTGATTGTTTCTTCGTTTCGTTTAGGAATTCTCAAAAACTTTCCACACGAGTAATCCGATAATTTATACTTTTTCGCCATGACAGAGTGAAAAGTACATGTTGCTATTTGAGAAATGGCAGTTGTAAGCATTTCTTTATGTGTAGGTACTCTTCCGTTTTTAGGTAATATTTGATAATTTTTGGAATACTTATATGGAAGGTGCAATTAAAGGAGAACCTCAATTTTCAATGATATCTCACCTCGAAGCTTCTTCTGGTGATTTCTGATGTCGTTTGTCAGTTGTGACTATTCAAGTTTGAATTTCAAGGCCAACTTTGTTCGATTGAACAATCAACTTTATCTCCGCTATTTTTCAACCGATTTTTAATTTTGAAGAACAGTATTATCACAAATTGTGTGCTCTTGCGGATAATGGAATTTTTTTTACAGGGTGTCATTTGAAAAAAAAAGTTTGGGGTCACTTCCGGTTAAACCGGAAGTGGTGAATTTTCAGTAGTGTCGCCAAAATATGTGTATTCAAGTACTATAGCGACATACCAAATTTGAAATCTGTGTCTGCAAAACTATAGAAAAATTGAGGGGCGTACCTCACCTCGTGGTCACCCGGTATATGAAGTTTGTCATAATTTTTGAACATTCTATTGTAAAATGTGACTGAAGTCAGCTTTAGTTTGTAGATTTCACTTACTGCAATCAATTACTATGCCTATTAAACTTGACTTTGACTTGTACCAGCTGCAATAGCGCGACTAGTGAGATTGAATTATATAAATTGTTGTTCGAGCAATTTCAATATATTCGAAGTTTCTTTGAATTTTTGAACCTTCTATTGTAAAATGTGAGTGGAGTAGAGGTTTTAGTTTGTGAATAATCTTGATAATAATGGGTAAGGGGGCGCTACGTGTGGAATAGGTATGTTGTGGTCTATTGGCAGCTAGTTTGTTTTTGTTACGATATACATATGTGCATGCCTCAAGGATGTATATATACCAGCAACGGTTGATATTTTTATATTCTGAAATGCTTCTCTACAATAAACTCTAAATCCCAACTTAGCAATGATGCTTATGGCATACTTTTGACTTTTGGAGCTTGTACCCCAGTTCAAAATACCATACCTGAGTTGAGAATTGAAATTCGCATAATACAGGGTTAACAGAATTTATTGCCTACAATGATTAGATAGGTACCTGGGGGAATAGCAAGCACTCCTCAGTTTTTTACATAAGTTGTCTACTTGTGGCATACATCCATAATGTTTAAATCAATTCCAAATCAGTATTCCAAAACAGATTCACCTCATATCGATATAGATTTCACTTACTACAATCAATTACTATGTTAATTTGTGTCAATCAAACTTAACTTGCATTTCGGCAGCAGCTGAAATAGAGCGTCTAGTCAGATGAAATGATAGAAATCGTTGTTCGAGCAATTAAGATATATTTGAAATTCGTCGTTATAATTTTTCTCCATTACAGATTCTTCGGTATATTCGATGGAAGAAGCGATCCTTGCAGAGTTACAGTGTCCAATCTGTTACAATTGCATTAAACCACCTATAATGCAGTGCCTCAATGGCCACCCACTCTGCAATGATTGCACCCAGCAAGTCCAAATGTGTCCAATATGCAGAGGTCCAAAAGCTAACGAGATTAACCTCAGTTTGGAGTACTTTTGTCGCATTGTGGATGTGCCCTGCAGAAACGCCTCCTTTGGTTGTGCCATACGCAGAAAGGGTGGAAAAGTTGCAGAACACGAAAAAAATTGTGTATTGACTCCAAGATTATGCCCTTTGAATGATCATGAAGAATGCAGATGGAGTGGATTGACAATGGAGATCGCGGATCATTGCAAGACACAACATTCCGATAAACTTTACATGACATCCGAACATATATGGAATCTGGATGAATTCATGTCGGATATGTTTTTCTTCAATCTATTCTATACTCATGGCGTATTATTCAAATGCATTTGGTACATTCGTGATGATAGTGTAATGTTCTCTGTGAACTATATACAAAATAAGCATATAAGTGATCGGTACAAGTACAAAATGCAAATCCGCATTCCTGGTACTGATCATGCATTAGCAATTGTCGAAGGTGAATGTGCTCATTCGAATGATGGTGGATTTCAGTGTATTGTTTATGATTCGATACTTGTACCTTCAGAAGTTCTACACAATTATTATTACAGTGATGAGGGCCGTGATATAATTTTTCTTCTCAACATAATCGACAGCAAGAACAGGAAAGCACAAATAAATTAATTGATAGTATTGTGTTTATTGTTATATATCTTATTCATATATTTTAAAGAAGGTGACCCCCAGCAAATATAAATATTACTGAAGTCTACAAGGTATAACATTTAAAGTATGATGTACAGGCAATACGTATTTGATCAATAGTTGTAAAGTTGGACTTAAAAATGTTTTTGCTATCCTCACAAACAGGTATTTTTTTTTGTTATTTTGAACATATCCGTTTCAATATGTCTATATATATAATCCGCCTTAATATGTAATATGTAATAATGTTTTAAATTTAGTCTGAAGAGTGTATTCACTATCCTCACAAACATACTTAGCCTCTTTGAATTTTTGTTGTTTATTTTGAACATATATCGGATGCATTATATTTGATGTACTTATTCTTTCTGCAAAATTAACTTATATTCTTTACATATCAAGGATGTGTTATTTGCCATACAAAGTCATTCATCATTTCCTAGCGGGACTAATGAGGTTCGAATAGTGAAGAAATCATACCCCAATCAGAATTGTATTTACTGATGTCAATGTAAATAAATAATAAACGGCAGCCCTCAAAAGTCGAAACTTGTGCGAGCCAAGGATTAACGAGGTGTTACCTTTTAACGTGCGATTCCTAGCACTTGCTGATGGAATAAGAGATACATTTTCTTGTAAACTTCCAGATGTTTTGTTTTTTAATACGTTAGTCGTAGATAAAGAATAGTAAGTAGTTTCACTTTAACATTCCATTCCTATTGTAGTACCTATACATATAAATGTTAATTTTTAGCGGAAAATCAACTTGTATATTATTTTATAATACATTAGTCGTATAGATAGAGTAAAGTATACATGCATACAAGGTTGACAAATCTAGCAATGGATGTCAGTAATCAAACAATCACTTAACTTCACAGAACACTTTGCGATGGTAGAACTGACCAGTTGTACTCATACTTGTTTAACGGACAAACGGACTATAGTGCGCCATTCTGCTACCGCGCAGCGATAGGCGTGGCGACTTCACATTCAGAGCTACGTTTGCCAAGCTGTATACGTGATAGCAAAGCCCTCGGTAACGTGAGGAGATGGATTCAGTAACGGCCTCATTGTATCCATAAATATTGTTGTTGTCCATACATATGAGATATTTTAATAATGAATTTCTTGTTTTTGTCTCACTTCTTAAATATTTTATGGATGTCGTAGAAACATGAGGAAAGTTTGTCAATAAATTTGCAAGTATTTGAATTATTCAATAACTGATTTGTTGACAATAGCACAATCAAATCATCGCTTCATTATATTTTAAATTATGAATTTTAGTTTATGGAAGTTGGTTGTAGAAATATGTAAAACAACTTCTGCGGGTAATGATTTGAATGGTCTCCACTTTGGTAATCTTGAAACGGTTTGCGTAATACACAACATTTCTGATTGAGACAATTATACAGGGTGTTCCAAATTAAGTCGGTACCATTGCCAACTTCGTTATTATTGATGCTACGAATTCGGTTAAATGGGCAAACTAGTAGCATTTTTAGTGGCCTTCTCGACGCCGAAAACAAAAAAAAATTGACAGTCGCGTTTTCGAAATATTTCATAAAATCGTGCATTTCGACTCGTAACTACATTCTCAATAACAAAGCTCCTATGACTTTCTTTCCTAAAGTTGAAAATAAGTCGGTTTTGTCAATAGGAAACATTTATAAACATCGCATTTGATAAAGCGCTATGGAATATCGAGTAAATGTTCAAAAACACCGCCTTCTGATTGGTCTAGAGGCTAAGGCTCAGCCTTTTCCGGGGTTATCATCGAAACAACCAGCCTCACAAACTAACTGCAAGCATTATCTACATTGAATGCAATATACAACACGCATTAGCTTTGCAGGAGGCGTGTGTCTTACCGAATAGTACCGCAATGTTATGAAATGCCCGGCTTTGCGTTACCATCAGCGCGGTCGGGTAATGGCGTCCTCTTTCGGGGGCTCTAGGCTCGACCTGGCAGGGCGTCCTTCTGCTCTTTTCACCGAGAGTAGAAAGGATCGCTACTTCATATGTTGTGAAATGTATATATTGTTAACTTTGGAAATAAACTCCTATTTATTTATTTAGAGGCTAAGGCTCCTTCACCTCACGCCGGCGACCCGTGTTCAAATCGTGGTCGAGCCATTTTTTTTATGTGTTAGAGATATGGATTGTATTGCCAGTAATTTGGATACCTACTTTGGCTATATCTTTTAAAAATTGTCAGAATTGTAATTCAATTTTAATCTAGTAAATAATAAAAGAAATGAATATTATAATCTTTTAAAAATTGTCAGAATTGTAATTCAATTTTAATCTAGTAAATAATAAAAGAAATGAATATTATAATAAGGTAATCAATGATCAATAAAGCATCGAGTGTATTGTCTGTATCTGAGATCTGCGTTTGTCGAAAAAATATCGCGTCGCGCGGTAACTCTCTTTGTTCGAGCGGCAATCCATCACTTTGCGCTCTAAATACACAAATAGCTATTTCCAACCGCATTAATATGACGCTCCAGCATTTTCTGTTCCGTATGGCAGAAATATTTTGATTCACAAACTAAATACGGCTAGTGGAATGGTTCAGTGTTGTGTCAATTGACAGGTTTCACGAGTTCAAATCCCAGCGCAATTTTTTCTTTTTACTGTCTTATTTTGCTGTTAGTAACAAAATATTGTCATTCGTATAAATACCAAAATTGGGTGTTTGGACAATCATGAGGTTTTATTCGCCAAAACAAAGAAATTTTTTGTACTAGTGAAAAAAATGAATATTTCCACATAAGTCGCTCATTTTCAACTTTAGGAAAAAAAGTCATAGGAGCTTTGTTATTGAGAATGTAGTTACGAGTCGAAATGCATGATAAAATATAGTGTTCCATTTAAAAAAATATCATTTTATGAAATATTTTGAAAACGCGTCTGTCAATTTTTTTTTGTTCTCGGCGTCGAGAAGGCCATTAAAAATGCTACTGTTTGCCCATCTAACCGAATTCGTAGCATCAATAATAACGGAGTTGGCAATGGTGCCGACTTAATTTGGAACACCGTGTAGACTGAGTTCATTTTAATAATGATTACAAACATTATCGTATTGGCGGTTTTGATGGACATTAGACAAAATTGCTAAAGGTGCGTATTTACTAGAGCATTCGTTTCGCATGAGCACCGAACGAGCAAATGCTCGAATAGTGGGGACGCTGATTTGAGCATGAACAGAATGCGTGTTGACATTACGCAAAATGAGGCAGCCTGAGCTTGAATCAGAAGCACCTATTAACAAGTAAGGCTGACGAACACAACCGTTTGCTTACTTCCAGTAACAATCCGTTATACCAGGAGTAGGTAGATGTCAACTTTCTTATTTCACACAGAACACACAGTATTTAAATTCATTTTTGAATTTTTTATCAAATTCTGGTATCAATCTATGCGATGTTCCCTATAGCTAAGTTGAACAGTTTTCGAAATGTTAATAATTTTTTAAACTCCATAGTTACTCTACTCAAAAAAATCATATAGAATTTCATGATGCAGGAAAACTCATCTCTACAATGTTATGTGATGGTAGAACGATCAAAAACTATCGATCAGTTCAACAGTGTCATAGTAGTGCGTTTTTCGAAATGCAAAGTATTATCCCATTGATGAAACTGATTTGGCTCTCAAAATATGGCGAAGGAACTGATGTTTACGTATAAAAAAATATAATTTTTCTACGACAGTGCTAAACTAAATGTTTACGCATTATTGACACCCCGTATATACCAAATAAGTTGAAATTTCACCTGAATATTTTTAATTATACTTTAATTATACTTCATCATCATAAATATCTGTTTTTATGACATCTACCAAGAGTACCTATTTTCTATAAAATGGAAATAAAAACATGGAACAGATGCGTCTTACAAAAACATTAAGCAACGATGTTTCGTCTACGGTTAGCCCTGAATCTGGGACCTCTATACGCAAGGGGATCGAAACCCCTGATAACTTTATAGGTTCCAGCCAGTACCATTCTGTTGTGTCCAAACTCAAAAATCATCAACCAAATTTTTATCGGAGGGAGATATAACCTAGGAACAGACTATTTAGGATGCAAAATCTCGTATAGGTGCATCATCTTGCGCGTCCACTTCGTTATAGGCCATTTTCTCTCTTCGGGGATTTTAACCACTGCCAATTATGTCCGTGTTGAGTTCAAAAAATGAAAATTTAGCGATCGGGCGTGTGCTAGGCATATAGAATTTTTATTTTTTATTTTATAAAAAAAAATAGTTTTTTTTTCAATCTATCATTCATGGCATTTTAACACATTAATAGGTAGGAACAATACAATAGTGAAAAACCAAAGCCATAAGGTTTGCACGTCCTTAAAGGGTTGAAAAAAGGACGCCATCTTGCAAAAGAATACTCGGTTGCTGACGCATTTTTTAGCTTATGGCAATCGACAGAATGAAATTTGATATCGTTAGGAAGCTGAAAATTCCATAAGCCGGTCAGCTGTTTAAGTATATTCCGGCCGGAATTTTTTTTAAATGGCATGGGGAGTCGAGTGATACCTCATTCGATACGTCTTACAATTCTCTATACGTCCTCAAAATTTCAAACAAAAATATACATCCAAAACAAAATGGCGCTACATAATGTAAGAACTCTCTTAGAGTAACCTCACCCATGTTAACTTTTGAACGGATTGGAATTCTGTTTTGAATTTTTTTTTTGGTTTAATGGTAGTTCATAAGCTTCTTTATAGCATTTACGTGTATAGTCAAAATCGGTCTTAAGTGTGAGACTTAGTCACCGACAATTTATTTATATAGTTTCCTCTCATTCCTTTGTGTTGAATCATACCCGTTCAAATAAAATCCCAATGATACATTAGACAGACATATAGGAATTTCACATGCGAAAAGCAGATGTGTTGATAATAATAATTTTCAGCAGCGCTAACCCGCACGATAAGACCGATTTGGACTATATCAACAATGATCATTAATGATGTAAAACAAAACAAAAATCTGATGCCGTGAAGCCGTTTATTGGGTGACCTATAAAATGCAACAATACTTATTTGCTCATTATTTGAAGTTTTATCAAATTTGCTTGACTGAGAAAGGGAGGAACTAATATTCTGAATTCGACGGTTGCTATGCAAGGCATTTAATATAAATCAGTTACTTTCCAAGTTTTAGTAAATACTATGTAATTATGTATCATTTTATATTGTATACCAAAATGATTGATATATTATTTGTTGAATGTTGAATAGGTTTGACAATTTGAAATCAACATTATAATGCCGCAAATAATAATAATAGCCGACCTCTATCCGCACAGGCTATGCAATTGGGTACACTGTACGAGTGAGGAAGAATTATTAGAGAGATTGCATCTTACGGTATTTCCCTTTATCCGTTATTAAAGTAAATACAGGTACGTTAATAACGTACTGCAATATTGAGTTTTTAATCAATCATCTTCCGTTATTTACATGACAGTGACTGATGTCAGTAACATTTTAATTTATAACATGTTATTTCCATTTGAATATAAAATCACTAAAAACAAAAAACATGTTGTCTTTGAAACAGAAGAAAAAAGAACGCACTGCTACAGCCAAAAACCAGAATGAAACAAAAACAAATACTACAAAAGATAGGTGAGGTACAAAACTTGCTTTGACGGTAGCGACGTTGGTATCAATGTAAATTTTTTTTCATTTTCCATCTCCGATGTTGCCATAACATTTAATTGTATGAAATGTTTTCATTTCATATTCAAAAAACAAGTGCTAAAAATGGTTAAAACTATAGACTCAAAGACTTTGGAGTTTACTCTAAAACTTGAATATACATGTTCTACATGTGGCAACATGGCAAAATCAAGGAACCTTATTTCAACTCTAGTAACGTAAAGCAATATCGGTTATCAACGTTGTCCCTTATTTGAGCGCTATTGCGCATACGGTCATTAACCACGTGTTCTGGGTAGGCTGTGTTACTAACTCCTTACGCCACAGGATTCCGTTCCGTATTAACGTAATCATTCGATGACCTGGATCGACATTCGTAAGGCGCTTGATACAACATTATGCATAAGCTTGTCTTGCATTTGCTCAGATGCCTTGTCATATGCAATCAAAAAGTGAGATACTTCAAACAACTAACTCGGTGCACCATGAGATCACTCCAAAGATATCAGATAATGTTTAGAAGGGGCGTCTTTCAGGGCGACTTCCTCATCTCAGTTGTTCTTTGCCCATGGTCCGTTTCATTCAGGAAAACCCGTGGATACAACTACGACACCCCCAGCAACCGGAGGCATAAATCTAGCCAACCATCGTGTTACATCAAGAATTATGTGATGTAAGAATGTTGCACCAATGCGAAGTTCAGTCTTTGCCCATATTCGACGTATATTTGCTGTTACAGTCACAATAACACATCACAAACAGGAAAAAAATGTGATGTGGCAGCAACATTTATCAGACCACACCTATTCGACGTCAACAAATCTACAATATACAAGTCGTTATATCACATTTAGACGTGTAAATTTCGAGAATAAATAATAGTGTGTGTCGTTTGAAAGGAGTTCAATGAGTTTTGAATTTTTGGTTTAATGCTCGTTAATAATCAAACACGTGAGTTTTTTTAGATTTCAATTTGTTTTTACCAAATATTTACGATTTGCCTAAGGTGTCCACACTGGTGTTAACTGTTCTTATATGAAAATACAAATAGTCAGTTGTTGTACGCAAATGCCTGTCAGAAGTTTGGATGAATGTAAAAGTAGATGAAAATCGTGTTCGAAGTTCAAACAAAGTGGTTGTATTGAATAGGTGGTAGGCACCCCAGAGGTCGTCAACACTCTCGGCTCCCCTTTTCCAGTGTGTAGAAAAAATCGAGATCTAGAAAACTATGAGAAACAGTTGATATCACAGTGTGATCTATTTGTGATATGAAATGTGGACTTGTATAACACCTGTTAGTGACTTTCAATGTAACGTCGCATTTCATGTCATCACAATGATTTTCCTTGAAGCGAACGTTTTCATATTACCTTGGATTATATTGGATACATGTTTATGAATTCAAATGCGATGTCGCACGTCATAATGCGATGTCGCCTTTACATGTTTCTTATATCGCATGGTTAAATGGAAAGTCACCAAGTTATTTTTTATATTGATGACCTCAAACTGTATACTTCGGAAGAGTACACACATGCTATCGGAATGGTGTTCGATATCGACAAATGCGCCACGGTTCATATCAGAAAAGGTCGTAGAGAGAAGCAGCCTATATCTTCTTTATGTCGGAGAGACGTATACTTACCTAGGGGTGGGAACATCGCCGCTCCCAAAAGAGGTAACCACACATAAAAACTCTCCGTGGCAAGTATCAGCATAAACGCCAACAGATCTGGTCATCAGACCTAGCCGCGTATACAGCTTTGTTCCAGAGGGGGGGCTGCATGCCTCTCTTATTAGGATGAATGGAAGAGCAAGTTCCGATCTAATCTCAGGATGAAATCGGAAATTGAATTCTGCCTTTTGATAAAAGAATATACATGGAATATCTTACTTTACATATGCTTATCTTTCAATAAAATCAATTATTATTATTATTTCAATTTATTTATAAATTATAAAAGAAAACATCATATTTTTTGTGTCCACATAACCCCTAGTGGAAACATGTGGTGATACATTTTTAATTTTATTAAAGTTTCTTAGCTGGTAATGAACCTATATATATATATATATATATATATATATATATATATATATATATATATATATATATATATATATATAATTTCAATTTATTTATAAATTATAAAAGAAAACATCATGTTTTTTGTGTCCACATAACCCCTAGTGGAAACATGTGGTGATACATTTTTAATTTTATTTTATTAATATTTATTAAAGCTATTAATGTAACGAGATTATTATGCGATTTAAAATAATCGAGGAAATTAATTTTCATAATGACCTTGATAACGGAGTTAAAATCAACAACTTTGGTTATGTCACGTTATTGTCATTTAAGCGTGTATTGTAACTAATGTATTATGTGTTGTTATGATGTTATTATTTTTTTAATGAAGATTTAACTTAAAGCTTAATATTCAATGGTACGATAAAATAACTGAATAATTCTTCAACTGCTCTCTCATGTACACGGTAGAGTATTATGTGAACAAAAAAAAAGAGAAAATGTACGAAATGCCATACTCCTATTAACAAATTATACGTAGTTCCTATTTCAATAACATAAAACAAAAAGACTCGTAAACTCGCCTGAAAATTTGATCCCATTTTTCGGGTTGAAAGACTATCCTGAACTACGTGACGAGTAGGCGTGGAGATCACCTACGGTGACGGTAGTTTTTTGTTTCCAGCTCTGAAGTTTGTGACAGTAGCGTTCAATGCATATTTCCATGTTGCGTGGTTTTTGGTGCCTACAAGAATTTCGACTCGAATAATATGGATGTCTTCAACTAGATTTTCAGCAAGATAATCTGGCCCATAACCTGATATAAAATTCAAGTAGAATAACTTTTTAATTGACAACTTTTTACAAAATTATATACAGTATCGGAAAGTTTGCACATGGGGTATAGTGGTATAGTTAGTTATTGCTATAATGTTGAGAGAGCATTACAATTTCTCCTCTAATCGCTCGAGAAAGGGATATCGACTGAGCTATTAATTCGTCGGGCGAGGCGCGCAGTGGTGCGTCTGTCTTATTTATGTGGTATTATTATACTTAGCCGTTTTCGATTGGCGTTTGGTTCTGGTAGCGGTTGACATAAAAATGGCAGCGGTTTACTTTCTGGTACTGTTAATGACGTCAACCACTAACTGACTGGTTAGTGGTTGTGGTAATCAATCAAGACATTCGTTTCATTATTCACTATGACGTCATTAACAGTAGGTACCAGAAAGTAAACTGCTGTCATTTTTATGTCAACCGCTACCAGAACCAAACGCCAATCGAAAACGGCTTTTATGGTTTTGCGTTCCTTGTTGCTCGCGTAGATTTCGTCTATACCCCAGGTGAAAAGTTTCTGATACTGTATACATGGTCCTGCAACTACGCTCCGGTGATCCATAACTTCTAAACAGTGCACTTCAAAAGTTTCTTTCTCATGCAAGCATGTTTTCTTCTTGAAAGAGTATTTTTAGAAAATATATCCGAAGTATACAAGATGTCAAAGAAAAGTGCACTAAACCAAAGTTGTTTTTTGTAATGGAACATCCTATATTTCATCACAGGGTTGGATAGAGATTACTTTGAATATTCAAAAAATATAGAATCATGTATGTTCATCAGCGTTATTTCCGGAGATATATCGACAATACATAAAAAAACATGAGTTATTCCACACCATGTAACTCCTCGTGGAAAAATTATTCTAAATATTTATAGGGTGCGAAATGACTTCAATATGGTCTAGTCTCTGTAACATGACATATAGTTGAAATTTCATTACTCTTTGTATAATAATAATAATAGTAATAATAATCTTTATACCAGATGGAAGGATGGAACGTTACGCAAATTGAAAAATATCTTCGGTTTTTCAATTAGAAACCCACACATTCAATTTCAGTAATAGAAATGCCATAAATATTTCTTTTTCAATAATGACTCAAACTTAGTATTCATATCATAAAATCAAGAGTAATTACTGGAACAATTTCCCCACCTTATATGGTTTTGATTCAAGCAATTTCTATCGAAATAATCATTTTTGTCGGACATGACTACATCTTCATTGCATTTCCCGTGTAAATCTACGCAGTTGATCTTTCACCCAATAAAATTTATTTTGATCTTGAAGTAGTGCATCACGAATCATAATGCATTTCATTCATACATTTTTACGTAAATACCAATTGTGATATATAATTGCAAAGGAAATTTGGTGGCCTTTCCATTAAATGTGTAGATTTTCATTTGAAAAAACGAATATGTCTTTCAATTTGCGTTTCGATCCAACCGTTACACAAAAAGTAATAAAATTTCAACTGTGTATCATGTTACAGAAACTTAGCTTCTCATCAATTTTTAGATTTATTTTTGTACGAGGAGTTACAGGATGTTGAATAACAGAAGTTTTTTGAAATAATATCGATGTATCTCCGGAAATAATGTTGATAAACATACATGACCCTATATTTCTTGATTGGTCAAAGTAATGTCTATTCAACCATGTAATAAAATATAGCGTGTTCCATTACAAAAAACATAACTTTGGTTTGGTGAACTTTTCTGGGTCATCTCGTATACTTCGGAATATTTTCCAAAGATATTCTCCCAAGAAGGAAACATGCTTGCATTAAAAAGAAATTTTTAAGTTGCACCATTATGGACCACCGGAGCGCAGTTGTAGGACCCTGTATGTCACACAAATTTAATATGAAAAAAAACGTTGAGATAAACATAAACATTCAGATGTGATGTGAGATATATGAAATAATATTTCAACAAATGTCAAAGTGGAAATTTTGTGACAACTGAAAATATGAATTGTAATGTAATAGCTATTTGTGTATTTAGAGCGCAAAGTGATGGATTCCCGCTCGACAAAGAGCGGTAATTACACTTTGTGCTAGAATGACACACAATATTTTTTCGGCTCAGATCACAGATACAGAAAAAAATACTCGAAACTTGGTAAGTACCAGATTTGAACTCGGGTCCCCGGCGTGAAGGGCAGAATATCTATTCACTAGGCTATAGAGACACTTCTACAATTTTAAGTTATATTCATAATCGGCAAATCGGGGAAACATCTGAATAAGCAAGCGTTTTCTCAATTTTGTTGCTCTAGAGCGAAAAAGCTATCAATTAACGACATTCCTCAGAAAACATTTAACTTTACGTTGAAATGTGAACGCGCCAAAGGCTACTTTGTTATGCGGTTGTCGAAAAATTACTTTTTGCATGATCCAGTTTTCTTGATCACTCACTGTACCTGTTGTTAAAATGGTAGGTTTTGTTTACTGGTTGCTAGACCAAAGGCGTCGGTAAGTATCACTTAACGACGCGACGCCTGATCTCTTTCATCTGACTGACACTGTTGCCTTTTCAGATATCAGCTGGAAATTAATGTGTTTCATCAAGGGAAAAATACTAGGATCGTGCAAAAAACTATGAGTATGAGTATCACAAACTTTAAGCACTACCGATCTCAGACAATAATACTGCCTTCTGATCGGTTAGTTACAGTTCCGGAGATTTGTGAATACAACCTACTGTTATTTTAGTCATACCAACCAGTAAATACGCTAAATTGACGGATCGTTCAAAAAGTTACATTTTCGTTCTTTCGTGATTAGGGTAACATTTCACAACGATTTTGTTTATTTTGTTTATATCATTGTCATCCATTTCTTTTTCTGTAGTATCATTATCATGAAGTATTTATCAAAGTTTCGCAGTAACTAAATTGGACATAATGAGACAATACAGGGGGTCACTATCTCCTTAATAGGTCCAATTTGTCATTCAAGTATTTCTCTGGGTCTAGTCTAAACATCCAAACCGAATCATGACCCTGCCTGTTCGTTGGTCCACGTTCATGATGTGTGGTACATAAATAATACGTATTCCAGTTTCCAAAGTGAGTTTTTATAACACGAACGCAGATTCAGATTACACCCTATAATTCAGCAAATGCCAAGAAATCAATTGTATATCAAATATGCATGCATAGAAACAAACATATAAAAGCTGCCCCCAATTTCCATTTGCATTTATTCCGAGTGAGATTTGCTCAAAATGACTTCTGGCTATCCAACCAACTTTTTTCATGCAAACGAAGTCCTGAAGAAAGTATCTGGAATATGGCTTCCAGGAAAGGAATACCATATCGTTTTCAGGATTCTTCAACTGGTGTACGTAACATTTTTTTACGGAATTGGCACAATCCTAACGATCGGCGAGTATATGATGCTGAGTGAGGATCTGAAAGAAATAAGCAAGCTGGTCAGTGATCTTGGAATTCTCCTTACTAATGTCGCAGGCCACGTCAAGTTTTTTCTCTTGGCATTCGGTCAAGCGAGACTCAAGAGAATGATGGACTGTTTACAGGACGAGAAATACCAGTACGTCGCGATAAGCGAGAGTGATCCTGGATCTATGCTCGTGAAAGAAAAAAAAGTTAATTCCATTATCTCCTACTTAGTAAGTATAGATAGTCTCGCAGCGTTACTATAAAGCAGCTCGGGTAAGGTATCTACTACATTTTCCTCGCGTTCTTCACTGTGTGCTAAAATTTCTATCCCAGAAAGAGTAAAGGATGCAAAAGTGGTGCAAAAGAAATATATTTTCTTTGAAAATATTTTGAGGAACATTGCACAAATAGGTCGAATGTAGTTCAATATCCGTCGTGGTACTTTGTCATGCTTCGTTGGAAGGTATTATCTCCTTTTACAAATAGTAATGAAATAATATATATATAAATACTAGCGGTCCCGACAGACGTTGTCCTGTATATCGATATAGATGCAAAGAAAATTTCATGTCTCCCGTTCATGTTTCCCGTTTCATGTTTCATATTTCATAAACATCGAGCTCATGTAATATCTATCTATCTATCAGCAATTATCAATGATCGATATTGTCGCCAACATCAGAGATCAACTGGTGACCTGCTTGGTTATGTCAGTAGGAGATTTGAGCCGGTTCTGGGCCTCCCCCCACCACTATGACGTCATCAGTGACCTTGACCTATGACCTATGACCTCGACCTATGACCTTGACCCATGACCTTGACCTATGACCTTGACCTATGACCTCGACCTCGACCTAGGACTTGACCTAGGACTTGGGCTTGCCCTTAGCCTTGACCATGATGTATATTGTTGGGAGGTGTTCAGGATTTGTGTTTGACATTGAGATTATAATGACTTGGATTTTTTTTTCATACACGGACAAGTACTTTTTCCAAGTACTTAATTTATTTTTCTTACCTCAATGTCTTCCATGTCCTTCATGTATACTTACTCTGCCATTGTGTATGACCCTTATGTGTGGAGTACACATACAAATCTATACCGAAGTATAGAGAGGGTACAACACGTCTGCACACCACGGAGATCCAGTTAGATATGTGAACTCTGATTACTCTCCAGTGATGTATACCTTGCGATGGTGGTGGGAGGAGGGGTCGCGTGACGCTATGCGCATCCACCCTCGCTCTCGATAGGGTGGGTTGGATCCGCGCTGACGTCACACACCCATACGCTGCGGTGACTCATCGACTACTATTTACTCTCCGCCCTCTATCGATGCGATGCAAACTCGCGCATGGTGGGGGCTTTGTATCATACATGTTTCATAAGTCTGTGGTGGGGGGTGGTTCACTATCTATTATAAAAGAAGTTGGTATGGTGATATGAAATCAGAAGTTGTATACCTAGCAGTCGAGCAGTCAGCAAGAGTAGTGAAGTTATTCAGTGCCTACACAGTGAGAGAGATCAGTGAGTGTGTTTTTCTATTGAAAATTATTTATATTTTCCATATATATTATCATCATGTCAGTTCCAAAAGTAGATTTACAAAAAATCAATTCTATAATTAAACAAGAGATGGAAGTGTTAGAGCAAAAAGTAATATCATCTTTGCCACTGAATGAAGCTTACCCAATTAAGACGATGTCAGTTTGTTCTACCCGGTTTGGTAAATCCATTTTATTGATACTACTTGATGTAAGCAATGATACATTATTCAAAACATGGCTGCCAAAACGCGTTTCAGAACAATTTCCCAAAGATGATGATGTAGCATGCATCAATTCATCAGGTGGTAAATATACAGTAGCATATTTGGGTCAGAGTCCACAAAGCTTTGCCGGCATGAAAACGAGATCGTTGGTCAAATTTGATCTCACTGAATAATTGTAATATATAATTTCCACTTGTCATATCTTCTAATTCTGATTCTTTTATATTATAGGTGATAATTGTAAGGAAAATATAAAAACTTTTCATACATTGTTAAACACACTCTTCGGTGGAGACATCATCAAAAGTCTAATGTGAGTAGTACTGATTATTTTTGTAGCATTCTTATTTCAATAATTTCTCTTTGATCATAGCTTCATTTTTGAAAAATGTGGATGATGTATGCAAGTCAACACTGGACCGAAGCCATAGACATCTCTTCCGCCGTTGAAAGGTTAACTTCTGAGTTGCGTGCTTTGAGCGAGGATGCTCACCACGCCACCATTTATGACCTGAGCGTATGCTATGATGAAGAAAGGATCCAACACTGTATGCGTGATTACGAGAACTACAAAAAGGGTGTGGATCTCTGCGAGAAATATACAGATGGTTCTTTCGATCTACATCACCTCTGCGACGCAATGATTGAATGTGAGCTGAAAAGATTTCTCCACCGCCTCCTACCATACCTACCTGAAGACATCATCAAAAAGTACCAACTGGATGATGATGATAGTGAAATCGAAGAAGGAGAAAATTATGATGAAGATGAAGAAGAAGTTATATTAGATTGTTTGTACATACCTAAGACTATTTGAATTCTAAGCTAATGATATTTGAATAAAAAAACATAAAAATTTTTTACACATGTTTTATTTACCTATTTCTCTTTTACATGAATAAAGAAAGAAAAATGAAAAAAATGTGTGTGTGTGTGTCTTCATCAATATCTGCAGTGAACTGAACCATCCAATGCATTGTATGTCAAAAATGTATCATGCAGAATGAGTGCATATACTTTGGTGTTGGCTGGGAAGTTGACTTTCCTAGTTTCAAACTCGAGCTTAATATCAATAGTTGATGATTTTGTGGCATTCGGCTGATGTGAACAATCAATGATGAATAGTGGATTTTGTCGAAATTGACCAATGTCCATGAGAGGTTCACTCATATCTTTATCATAATAACTTCGTTGAAAGTTCTCATAGGCATAATAAGCCGAAGTATCGAGTTTTTTATCGAAATCCAAATTCCAACGTTCATATGGGTATACTTCAGAGTTCAAGTACACACGAATGTTATTGATATCAGCAGTTGTGAATTTAGTGATGTCCTTTGTCCTGTCTTCAGAAGTGGTAGTGCTTTGGAATCCAATGATGATGTAACGAGGTGTTTCAAGGGCGTTGGTTGTCTTGATAGCCCATATGTCTGAAGACGTGCCACGTAGTGATGGAAGTTCATAGAGATCCCACATGCGATAAGCCAACTTGATTTTAGCATTCAGACCGCTTTTGTTGATTCTATTTAAAAGTTTGAGCTTGTGCTTATCTTCTGGCACTATGTGTCTTATTTTCCACTCAATTTTATTGATTTCCAAATCAGCATCAACCTCACCAATATATGAGTTCTTGAAGGATCGAGCGATTATTAAAATCATTTCTTGTTTGGCATTCAAGATACTTTTGTTGTAATCTTCAGCGAAACCCATCAAATATTTCAGTGGTAATTTACCACTGAATACGTGACTAGTTGTATCCAAGATATCCTGTTTAGTTTCCGAAAGTCCCCATCCAGTTGTCAATAAAGTGTTAGCATGCGATTGTCCAAATGATATCATATTCTTCATTGTAGATGTTATCCCCGGCTTCCTGACCACAGCAACTTGTTCACCACCCATTTCGTAGCGAATTTCATCAAAAAGGAAGGCGATTGCATTATTCGAGAGATAACATAATTTTGTTTCATCTTTAGGTGTGAATTTACCCTCTATATAAATGAAACTCTCAGCAATGTCAAGTATAACGTCTTGATTATTGATTGCAATTCGAATTTCATCTGAATTCCTAAACAATGGTGATCCATATGGTTTATATGTATGCTCATGTAAACTTGTGAGGGAATGATCGAGCATCGGCTCGTCAAATATATTCAACTTTTCACTATTTGTTTCGAGCACCATTGTTCCTTACTTTCAGTCCAATTGATTTCAAAAATTTGAGATCTCTCAGCGAGAGAGCAGTGTGGTGTGCTAACTGTTTAGCGTACACTTTTGGAATGAGCCTTTTTCTATTCGAACCTTCCTTTTTAGCTATTTGTGGAATGTTTTCAAATCCTTGTCGATTCTGTCTATTATAACAAAAACCCATAATAGTTATTAGATTTTTTTCAATTCCAAAATTATAACAATCTCTTCTGCACTTCCAAAATCAATGAGATTATTATTATGATCCAAAATACGCACTGTGATGTTGTGAATCAACTGACGACCTTCTGGACTGATGGGCATATATATAATCTTGTGTGGTTCTTTTGTGAGATTGAATCCAGGCTCCACATCGATATCGAATGAAAAAAGAATGTGGGATTCTTCATTGTTTATGTATGAACCAGATATAATGTTGCAATCTAAGCGGATTAGTCTCACAGTTGTTATATTTATCGGATGTGAGGATTCGCGTATCTGATTCGGTTGAAATCTATCAAAATTAAAACCCATCATCTTTGCTATGGAATTCGGATGAGTTAGATCAATTTCATATTTTGATCGCATCTCACATTTGAAAGTATTATTATTGGCATGTAGGTAGAATATATCATCTGCATTGGTATCGTTTTGATTTTTCCCATGAAACAATCGAAACATGATATGTTTCTGAATAACTGCATTGATCTCATCTATTTCATAGGCACCACATGGAATTTCAATTGTGTACTTCTGAAGTATTGGTGAACTTATATCACTGATTCTAAAACTGATCACATTGTTTTTTTCAGTTATATTATTTACTGTGTTGCATCCATAGAATCCTAAAAGTCCCAATCCATAACGACTGTTTCTATCCAATTCAACGGGTGGGAAAAAGTCTGCACTCAAGACACTCGTCCCGACAGCTTGTAGTTCGAACTTCCGTGACATGACTGATACATTTTATGGATTTCACTTCAATTTATTGTTGTCTACAACACAGTCGGGACAACCTACGCTTTTTCGGAGATGGTTCATCAATATCCATTTCATTTTTATTAGCACCAATATTCATATCCTTTATATTGCAATAACAGCAGAATATTTTTCGAGGTATAGGACCATCATTCACATCAGAATCTGAAACGCTTTCGCCGTCAAGATTGTGGTGGTCATTGCAATATCTATATTTCATTATATCAACATCATCTTGTAGACTTTTAGGTAACTTTTCCCAAACAGAAGCAATCTCATGTGCAGCGCATGCGAGTATCACTTCCTTCGGCATATTTGCAAGCATCACTCGATCCATTCTTGTCAAGGTCCGATATTTTGAATACATTTTGAGTGATAATCCCATCGTCCTAATAGCCTCTCGAGTCATTGCTGGAGTTTTATCCATTCTATAATAATTCAGAGAGAAACTTCAGGCACAAGTGACCGCAGAAAACTGTGTTGAACTTCTGCTGGCGATCATAGTTATATAGAATTTTCACTTTCGAACATTTCTGGAAGTATTGAATCAACTCTATTGGTGGGGGTAGATTTCCAAAACTATCAAAGTATGTAATGTCTTTCCCACATTTGCTGTATGCCACCCAATGTGTTCCCGATCCTCTTATTCCATCTAAATTGACAATGGCGGTCTCGCGGTGTCGTGGACCTCTAGTGGGTAATGTATCACGCATGAAAATACCGCGAAAGTATGGAATTTTCATTTTCTTGGCATAATAAGTGAGATCGATGTCGGTGAGAGGTTTTCGAGGTAGGGAATCAACTAGTTTTTTGGATTGTATGGTTTCAAATAGAGTCCGAGTCCTTTACGGTAAGGTTTAAGGTATATACCACTACCACTTTTACCCAATGCCACACTTTCCATTTTCCTATTATGACGATTCGCTTCGATCAGGGCGGTTCTGCTTGCTTTTGCTGAATTCACAGCTCTGGTGATGCCTGCAACAGCACCAGCTAAACTTCCGAGCGCAGACAATCCAGCAAAAATTGGTATCAATGGTAGAATCCCTCCGACTTTAGGTATTGGAATTATGCGAGGCGTGCGGATCGTTTTCTTTCCACCGGCAGCTTTGAGGTATTTACGTGCTGCATGCAATGCCACTACGGTGGCTTTTTTCAAATTATTCGTCACAAATTGCTCACCCCCAGCTTTTTTCAGTACATTCCGCACTTTATGAACCACCCCAGAACCAAAGGCGATTTTTATGAGATTATTTTTCTTCTTCTTCGGTTGATTTCTCTTCTTTTTCTTCGGTTGATTCCTCTTCTTTGTCTTCACAGTAGTACTACTACAACCCATACCGAAACGTCTCTTTGATTTCATAATGTTGGTAACGAGTAGGGCAGCTATTCTTTCCTTAATACCAGCGTCCTTCGATTTAACCCTGTTCCAAGCTGCGTATTCGAGTTCTTTGTCTGCTCTATGTCTCGCTGTGAGATCAGTTAGATGATTCAAATATTGAATATCGTGTTGTTTGCATGCAATATCCAATTTATTGATTCCAGGATCTTTGCGGGCTAAACGTTTTTCCAATTTTGTACCGGGTCCACAATACTGATATCCTCCGGGTAAATGTAATTCGAACGGCAATTTGTTTATTAAATTATTAACGAATCCACGACCGCTTTTTCTGCATCCACTACGAACACATCCGTATCGTTTGATGGTACTCATTTAAATGAAATGTTCACAGCATATCATCGCTTACATAGTCTCCAACCACGGTACGATGCGCATTGTGAAGCAGAAAGAAAAGTTTGCTGTAGATAATCTAGATGAAAAATTCGGTTGTGGATTGAATGGACAGAAAGTGTTGCGGCATGGTCCACTACTTCCATCATCTGTTCGAGGACTCATTATCGGACCATCGAATTGTGGAAAGACGAATGCCATGATCTCTCTTTTAACACATCCACAAGGACTGCGATTCACAAATGTTTATCTCTATTCGAAATCACTCAATCAACCCAAATATCAATTCCTACGAAATGTATTGGAACCCATCAAGGGGTTGGGATTTTATACATTCAGTAATAATGCAGAAATAGTGGAACCATCCGATGCCAAACCAAATTCTGTTTTCATTTTCGATGATGTAATATGTGAAAAACAGGATATTATAAGATCATATTTCTGTATGGGACGTCATAAAGATGTTGACTGTTTTTATCTTGCTCAAACATATTCACGAGTGCCCAAACAGTTAGTGCGAGATAATACCAACTTTATCGTAATGTTCAAGCAAGATGAAACGAATCTACACCATATTTATTCGGATCACGTGTCACCCGATGTAACATTTAAGCAATTCCAATTGATGTGTGTTAAATGTTGGGAGGATCAATATGGATTTTTGGTCATTGATAAGGATAGAAAAATGCATGAAGGTAGATATCGCATGGGGTTCGATAGTTTTATATATCCATGATAATACAATACGCATTCAATCGATCGCTGAATTGCATAGAGGTTACTTCAGTGTATTCTCTCTCTTGTGAAGCAAAATGAAGACAAAAAATGATAAAGTAGTTGAAGATAAAAACAATGAATTGAATTTGAAACGCCAACTTGTTGAGACAACAGAAGCTGTACGGCAGAAATTTAACTCTATCAAGAGTGGACTTATTGAAAATCGAATGGCGCTTGAAAAACTCTATGATCCCATAATGAAGCCATTAAATGTTCTTTCTTCAGCTGCTGCTACCACGAAACCACAGCCACCACAGCCGACGTTTTCGATGAAGCAAGTGAATTCTCAGTCTACTCCAATAAAAGTTAGGAGTACTTCAGTGGGAAATAATTCATCATATAGTAGTGAATTATCATCTGTTGACAGTGAGACAGATACCATCAAAGAATTCGGAAAAGATGAAAAGTCCGTATTTGATAATTTTGAAGACAATACTGGAGATGTTTTGAAAAGACATTTGGAAAATGTCAAAACTAAGAATGCAGCTTATGACAGAATATTTGGCATACGGTTAGATCCTACTACACAAAAACTGAAAATGGGGAGTCACAATGTACGTTTCAGTGATGGAAATATATTATTTTGGAACAAAAATAAAACACGAACACATGAATTCCCAAGTAGTCTGGAGTTATACAACATGATTTTTTTGAAAAACCCACCTGAAGTTGATGATGATGATGAAGTTCGTCATACATATGCTAAAATATTGAGGCTAACAAATGCACCTTACAAACAACATCTACTGCGAAATGGTTTCAAACACCCGAAATCTAAAAAATTCCGTGAAGTTATTAAACCTATACTAAACTTATCACATTATCAGACGACCAGAAGTAGGACAAAAAAAGGTGAAGGGTTCCATCGAATGAAAATGCAGAAAATGTATGATCCCAAACCTGCGAATTATGTTTACTGGAATTCACCCAAGGAGTTAGTCGCTCGTTTGCGGCTATTGATATCTTCAAAGTCAGCTGGACACACTGGACATGATAATGAAATAATTTCCATAATTGAAGAATTACGTGAGGAAGGTATAATAATCTAATACATCAGCAAAAATGATCAGTTTGTTCTCATTATATGATGCCGTAACATTGTCAAATTGTTTGTCTGAATGAAAACAAATAAGTGATTGCGAGGAGATGGATAATGAAATAAGTGATGTCAAACGACAAGTTGTCAATGAGTTACATAAGCCGGCAAGACGTAATTTCATCAGAAGAACCACCACCGTCAAAGGTTTTGCAGATCTGTGGCAAATAGATCTTGCCGAATTACAACCTTATGCTAAACATAACAAAGGATATCGATATGTTCTTGTGGTCATTGATTGCTACTCGAAATATCTATGGACGAAGCCGATTAAAAATAAAACAGGTAGTGCTGTAACCAATGCAATGGAAGATGTGCTGAAAGAAGCCAACTATTCCCCGAAACATCTACAAAGCGATCAAGGATCAGAATTTTTCAATAGTTCTTTTTCATTTTTGATGCGAAAATATAAGATCAACCATTATTCAACATTCAGCACCATGAAGGCGGCCATAGCTGAAAGAGTAATTCGAACAATAAAGACGTGGCTTTATAGAGAATTTTCAGCGATGGGACACAACAAATGGTTGAATATTCTTCCAATCATAACAAGCAAATATAACAATAAGGTGCATCGTACAATTGGTATGAAACCAATCGATGTTATGCCAGCAACAAAACTGAAATTCAAAAGTTCCAAAGTAATCCCTCGAAGAAAACAAAGTATTTCCAAATTTCGAATGAATGATATTGTACGTATAAGCAAGTACAAGAATATTTTCGAAAAGGGTTACACTGCCAATTACACAACAGAACTATTCAAAATTGTTAAAATTAACCAAACATACCCCATAACTTATATTCTTGAAGACATGGATGGGAGCCCGATTAGAGGATGTTTTTATGGAGAAGAATTATTGAAAACGCAAAATCCTGACGTATACCTAGTTGAAAAAGTGTTGAGGAGGAAAGGAAATAAACTATACATTAAGTGGTTAGGCCTTCCAAGCGGAAAGAATTCATGGTTACACAAAAGTGCTATGGTTTAATATTTGAATGAAATTGTATTACTTATTATTCTCACTAAGCTGTAAGATTATTAATAAACTATAGAAAATATAGAACTATTTTTGAGTTTTTTTTCAAAATGAATAAATCATGAAGTGGTGAACGTTGCCCCAACCAAACGCAACGCCCAGTGTATGCCAAAACCGAAATAATCTGCATACTCCTCCCCACTTCATAGATTTTTGAAAAAGTCTTTCATTTCAACTCACAACATTGATAACATTTCATAATCCTCAGAGCTAATCACTATCAGATTGGAATGCGTGATCAAACTCTTTTCGCCACTTATCACGTACAGATGCTACCATATCAAAAAGTTTAGTGGACTCCTGAAGCTCAATCTCAGCTTGCATTTTCAAACAAAGGGCGGACTGATTCTTCTGTGTGATTTTGAAACGGAGTTTATCTGCATCTTCACACATTTTGATCAGTTCAGCCTTCGATGATACAATCTTTGCATCGAGCTTCTGAAGAACCACCTCGTCGTCCATGCTACCTCTTCGAACATCGTCATCGCATTTGACGATGATAGCTCTCGATTTTACGATGCTGCATTTCGCTTTCTTAAGCATGTCTCCACAACGCTGCAGTGGACCAAAAGAATGAAGCGATACATCTTCCAAATCACCTATCACATTCTTGAAGGTGTCATCTACTTTCTTCTTACGGGGTTTCCGTACACCCTTACTTGTTTTCTTGGGATTTGAAGCAGTAGATGCACACTTTCTCCTAGATGGTTTCGCTTTCGTATCGACACTAAGAGGAGAGAGAAGTGACGGGCATTTTGGTAGTGACAATTGTGAAAGGGTTGGATCAACACTTTCTGAAGGTTCCGGTATATCTCCCATCTTCAGATAATCATCAATGTTATATTCATCGATGAAACCTTCTTGGGATGACAAGTGATATACCGGAATATCTTCAAAACCAAAGTCATCATTTGTTGCAATACTTCTTCTTCAGCAGACAAATTTGGTAATGAGTTCATATTTAGCTCGTAGGAATGTGTGATATCAATGGGATGTGGACAGAAATGGTGCTGATGTTAATGCGACTCTAAGTTTTATTCAAACAAGTCGACTGGTACATGCGCACAATGAACATGACAACAAACCACCATAGAAGGAGAGGGAGTAGATATCCCTCCCTCCCAGGAGTTACCTTCACAAACTTCATAGGAAAAAGAAGTGTTGGACATCAAGAAAGTGAAAAATTCAAAATAATAGACCTACGGACGAATCCGCGGATTCGAGACCTTGACCGCTGTTTTGATTCGCGAGCGCGAATCAAAACGCGATTAAATTCGCGGCCGCGAATCGAACTGCGATTAAATTCGCGGCCGCGAATCGAACCGCGAAATAATTTGCTGGTTGAAAGTTATGATGGTGGGGGTAGGTCCAGAACCGGCTCAGATCTCCTACTCCTACTTATTTTTGAAAATTATATCTCACTCATGAATGATAATAAAGAAAAAGTTTGTTGGTCAAAAACATTAAAAATGATCATATCTTCCAAGAAAAAATATAAAATTGTAGGTTATACTTGAAATAAATTTTACAACAAAATCTCGATATCAATATTTAAAAAAATCATATCTCACTCATAAGTGGGAATTTCAAAAAAGTTCTATGATGAAAAACTTTCGCAATGATCATATATTTCCAAAAAAATATATAAAAAAAATCGCAGCAAAATATCTGAAAAGCGGTTCAATGCATTGCCCCTAATCAAAACATTCTGCACTTCAATGGCTGGTGGATACGCCAAGATTCAGATACATGGGTGCCCACCCAGGGTTTTTGACCCTTCATGTTAAATTCCTCCAGTATTAACAAAGTTAATACTTCTGAACTAAAGAAAATATCTCTTTTGAATAGGAACGTATGTGAACTGTTAGCAGTTTATAAACACAAGCAAGGGTCAAAAATATATGCTTGTAAATTGCCCATGCAGAGTTTTTGAAGCATGTACAATTTACAAGCCTGTAAACTGCAAGATATTTCACATACGTTCCTTTTACTTGCACTTCTATCACAAAAAGTCATATTTTCTTCGGGGGAATTTATCATGAGGGGTTAAATAAAGGTCTTTAGAGGTAGCTATAACGAATTCCTTCGAAGATCGCATTAGCTCAGTTGGTATAGTTTATATGTGTTGTGCTATTTGGCACTAGATGGACCAACTCTTCAGTTTTACGGAATTGTAGGAGCATGTATATTTAGTCGCATACATTTCAGGGGTTTGATTTAAAACATTCATATAGAAGAAATTTGACTAATTCTTTCGGAGGCTGCGTAGCTCAGTGGTGAGTTTGCAGTGTGCCCCGAGAAAGAAATCTCTCTATATCACCTAGGAGGTGGGTGGAGGGTGATATTAAGAGATTTATTTCTCGGGCTTTTTTTGGTTTTGTGACCTATCACATGTACTGTTCAGTTTTTTCAAATTTTCATTGTCTGTATCAGTCGATAAATCAAGTTTCTCCAGTAAAGCAAACATACGCTTGCTTTCCTTGACAAAATTCTCCGTTTCTGTAGACCTTTGTTGTTTGTTGTCTGTCTGTTTTGTGTCTGTATCTGTAGATGAAGTATCTGTGTCTGTAGAAGAACTCCCTGAGTCTGTAGTGTTTTTTGTGTCTTTTGGTTTGTCTGTCTGTTGTTCTGTTGGTTCGTCGTCGTCGCTAAAGTCCTCCACTCTATATTCTTCCCTAACACTCGGTTGTAATGAAAAGTTCGGTTTTCTCCATGCATTCCGGGCATATGGGCTAGCTTTTTTGACGATTTCTTTGAATTTGTCTATTTTCGATATCGGCCTACTACGCTTCCTTGCACTTTTCACAGGCGATTGTTCCACAATTTCGTTTTCTCTAATGGGTGATATGATAGTCGGCACTATATTTTCCATGTCCAACAGTGCCTTAACCGCCGCTTCACTTTCTGATTGAGATTTTGTTACTAACGCCATTACAGATAAAACACAACTGAACTATCGCAAAGAGACGCTATGAAATAAAAATTTACCCAAATGAAATGAATTTACGGTCATCTCAGGTAAAATTCACCCTCACCGGTCAGTTACTAAAATATTAAAGCTATTGTAGACGGCAGGTATCATTGGCGTTTCCATGCGGGGTTGAATCAGTGCATATTGGAATTGCTGTAATGTATTGTATCCGCGATATAATGGATTTTATCGAAATTTGTCATACTTGATAAAAGATTTGAAAGAGTAAATTCAACTAGAAAAAATATTTGAAAATATTTTTTTTGTCATGTTTCTGCACTTTAATTCGAAAATCAAACATTTCTTTTTAGAATCTCTAATATTTTTGTATCCACGTTATAATGGATTTTATCGAAAAATGTCATACTTGATAAAAGATTTGAAAGGATGAATTCTAATAGAAAAAAATTTGAAAATATATTTATGTCATGATTCTGCGGTTTCATTCGAAAATCAAATATTTTTTCCTAATAATCTCTAAGATTTTTTTATCCACGTTATAATGGATTTTATCGAAATATGTCATACTTGATAAAAGATTTGAATGGGTGGATTCTACTAGAAAAAAAATTGAAGATATATTTTTGTCATGTTTCTGTGGTTTAATTCGAAAATCAAATATTTTTTCCTAAATATCTTCAGTATTTTTGTATCCTCGTTGTTTGCATTTGCGTCACTAATTAGATGACGAGGAAATCTAGGTTAATGGAGGAATTGCTATTCTCAGGAGATGAAGTGTGGGTTTAGTGGAGGTGGTAACCCCCACTCACGATTGTAACATATAAAATCGGTCCAAAATCCTAACATTTCATTCGACTTTTGTATTTTCTGTTAGAAACTGTGTTTGTATAGCAATTATGGTTGATCAAGTTGGTTTTGCATTGGAAGCCCTCTCCCAATTAGATGCCAACAATCAAGTTGATGTGTTGGCAGGTGACGAGTTTGTTTGGGAACAAGAAGATGAAGTTGTAGTGGGTGAGAATGGTGACAATGGCGAATTCCATGACCTGGTAGATTTTGAAGATGGCCGCCAAGACATACCCGCTGGGGATGACTTCGTCGAAGAAGAGTTCCTAGAAGATGACGGAGAAGAACCAGAAGTAGACGATGGAATTGTACCAGACTGTGAGGATGTCCCCGAAACGATCGTGAGCAATGCCCATCAGATAAATATGACAGAGGTGTTAGAAGACGTTGCAACAAATTTGTACTGTTGCAGCTTTTCATTTGTTACTATCAAAACTTGTGATAATGAAAAACGCTTCCTATGTGATATTTGTTTTGTACGGTATTGCGGCATGAATAATAATGGTGAGTGGTATCAGCATGTTAATTCACATGATACACTCGAGTATGCAAATGTTCCCACTCATAATTGTTATTCTTGTCACTCACCCCTATATCTGCTCTGTCCCGTAGGTGGATGTGTACATTGTAACAAATAACAGAGCTGAAATAGGGGTGGGGTTATGATGGGGTGGGGTTTTCTGGTCTGAGGGATACTGGCTAAAGAAAGAGGTGTGGCTTAAGACATAGTGGGGATTGAAGTGGAAGGTCGGAGTAGGTGGTCGAAGTGGGGACTGGAGTAGGAGGTCGGAGAAGAAGAAGAGGAGTGGGTGGTCGGAGTGGGGATTGGAGTAGGAGGTCGGAGAAGAAGAAGAGGAGTGGGTGGTCGGAGTGGGGATTGGAGTAGGAGGTCGGAGAAGAAGAAGAGGAGTGGGGTGGAGGTCTGAGTGTTTAAAACAAGAACTTCCTCCGAATAATCTTCAGTCGCTCTTCTGAACTGACATCAGCTACCACATCATCCACAAGATCACCCGCCAGATCAACCACCAGCCAACTGAATTAGCAGACTATAGCAAGCTGTAATAATTTGAGAGTAAGTTAACAATCTTGTAATCATGAACCCGTTTAATTTTTTTTTGTATGTTTAGCTATGGATTCTCCCGCATTAACTGGTCTTGCAGCAATAACGATCCTGAGTAACATCAGGGTGGATGGCGCCGCACCTCAAATGCCAGACGAAGAGCACTTCAATGACGTTATGGACGTCATCAGGAGAGAGGCCCCCGAAATGCAGTCGCTGACGATGGACCAACGCAGACGGCAAGGTGGGTTCATTAACGGAGTTGCTTCCAAGAGATCCCGTGACGCAGGAGCAAATTCGTCGATGGAAGGTTTGCCTATAATCCAAATTGCTGACAGCGATGATGATTTCCTGCCTCCAAAACCACCGAAGAAATCATCATCGAGGAAGCACGCACACAACAGCAGAAGAAGGGTGTCCAAGAAGACATCCTCAACTGTTGTGACACCGGTTATAGACGCACCTTTACCACCTGTCGTTGAAGTTGCCCCTCCACAACCCACTGCTGAAGAAGTCCACCCTCCAGCACCTATCGTACCTGAGCTGGAGATGAGTGTGCAACGGGCAAAGCGTGGGATAGAGGAGGCCCAGCGGGACTATGATGACAGTCAGCTGGCGCGGGCAGAACTCAACCGCCAGCTGGAAGAGCTTGAGCGCCAGCAGGCAGAGCTGATGGCCCGCGATCGGCAGCAAAGTCTCCGGGAGGTCCAGCTAGTCACCAGGCTGGAAGACGCCAAGGCGCAGGGGGTGGCTTTGGTGGCACGGCTCCGAAGCAACCTGGAGCAATTTGCTAATTTTAATTTTTAGATATGTTAAGGTTAAGGTTAAGTTATTTGTAAGTAGATATAAGTTTTGTATATGTAGATTTAGAATAAAAATAGAAAAAAAGATGAAGTGAAATAGGAGTGCACATTTAATGGTCTGGTGCACATTGAACAATGCGGAGGATGGGGCATTTTTCTTCAATTCATCTGAATTATGTTTTTACATATTTTATTTATATTTTATTTATATACATATTTTATTTATATTTTATTTACATATTTTATAAAATAATATGATGTGTATTTCTCCCATCTCCTGATTTCTCTCAGCCTTCAAACCCCCACTCTCTTCTCCCACCCTACACTGCCACCCCCGAACTAGTATAAATTCAATGCCAGCTCAGATTATAGTATCAGTCTTCCAAGATGCCTCTTCCAGACTCCACCTCGTCTCCGAGACATTGTGCCGAATTCGAAGATGATTTGGAACGGGAAGCGATGATAGCAAGATATCAGATCGTCTCTGCCGTACAGGTCCAGCAGGTATACCAGGGTGAGAGGCAGGATCCATTTTACCATCGAGATCCACGGGGTCCGATTCAGGTGAATGAGGTGTCGGACTCCACAGATGTGTGGAACTATCCATCTCCGTCGACTTCGGACGACGAAGATATGGATCAACGCGTCGACGACTTCGATAGCTCCTCGGAGGATGAGTTCGAGGATGATGGCCAAGTGGTCCATATCCGTGTCGAGGACATAAATATGGACCTCGACCCGGACGAGTTCCCCGTAGAGGACGACTCCGATGATGACACCATCATCTTGGTGTCATCGGATGACGAGGATGACGATGTCATCTAAGTCCTCACCCTGCCCCCCCCCCCCGTGGTCGTCCCGCATGAATATGCGGGATGGCACCCAGCTCTTCGGAGCACCCAATAGGCCCTTTTCAGGGCCACACAAAGAACATAAACACACGCATCTGCGCCACTCAATGGCAAAAATGTACAAAGTTTCCATAACTTGAATTGATACTTTTCAAAAAGAACTCACCCACTACCAAATTCTATAATATATTTGGTGAGTAAGAAATGAAAAATTTCAACATTGATTTAGAACATTTTATTTGTAATATTTTCATAATACAAATTTATTTTTCAAACAGCGGGTTCTGGATCACTACCTGGAGCCCACAGTTTTGGTCTATGTGTGAGCCAAACATCAGGATGTTTATTCTCCAATTCAGCTAACCTTCTTTCCAAATCATTATATTTCAGCATCACTGCAGATGTGACATTCAATGCATTGGCATCCAAATCATTTTTCAGATTTTTGCTGTTGTAATCGAGTTCAGTTGTCAACTCTGATATTTTTCGTGTCATTGTGGCTGTAGCATCCCATACTTTGATATCCACATCACTTTTTAGATTTTTGTATTTGCGATCTAGATCATCAGTCACCTCCTCTACTTTTTCATTGAATGCTTGACGGGCTTCAGGTACAATCTTAGCCATTGTGGCATGTATGGCAGCCTGCAAGGCTTTAAGGACAAGTGCCTTCGTCTCCGTAATTTGTTCATTGAGATATAATTGAGTTACACAATCACTCTCGTCTATCGGTTCACCAGCATTTTTCAGTCTTTTACCTTGCATATCATATTGGTCGTCAGGCGAAAGCTTGAATCCCATACCTTGAGGACCTTGGGAACCTTGAAGAACTCGAACTTTGACAGTACCCCCATTTTCGTCTACGGCCGAATTTATCAATAGCTTTGGACATCTTTCTTCCACCTTGATATCTTTCATACTGATGATTTCAAGACAATTAAAATCTATATATCTCTGTGTAGATATTTATTCTCTTAAATGAAACAATAGGAAATCAGAATAACGTGTATATTTATATATTTTTATATATTTGGTAACTGGACAAGACATTAACTAAAATTGACTAGTATAATTTGACTTTTATATAATAAGCGTAATTACATCTCAAATACAAATAAATAAGTATGGTGGTGAATTTTCCATTTGAAATGATATTTCATTTGTTCAATTCAGCTGTTAATAAATGAAGTAATTGATCCAAAGGACTCTCTTGGGAAAAAGATTGAATAATATTGGAAACCCAACGAATATTCTCTACTGGATCATTCTGGTAGAATTCTATATCGCTATGACCCCAAGGAAGAGTGTGTGTCGTATTGGGAATGATGAACCGTTTATCATCATGGTATGACAATGCAACTTTGTTCTTCAATTCAGTATACATGTCATGCAATATGCTTCTGAACGAGTTCATCTTCCTGAATATTAGACCACCCTGTTCGACAATTTTCTTATAATCTTCACATGTCAATTCATTCTTTATGACGGATCTTTTGACACCTTTTGCTTTTTTGAATTCACTACCTACAGACTGAACATAATATGCTTTGGCACCGGTACCATAAAAGCTAATTATGGGATCATTCGGAAATTCATCTTTGAAATTACCCAGAATTGACTTTGTAATAGGAATATTGAATTGGTTTCCTACGTTGTAATTGGAAGTATCAAACTCGCATATATTGTTGGTCATGAAATCATAAAAATTATCGGTATTTACTTTCAAAATTAAAGAATCCGTGTCAGTGTAGAGTAAGGTGGCATTTTCTGCATAATGACGTTTAATACATCCATAGAAAAAGTTGTACATGACTGTTTTGGATAATTCTAGAATACAAAATCCCAAATATAGCGGTTTATCGTACAATACATTAACTTTGCCCAATTGAATAGCAACAAAATTTTCTGAAAAAATTGAACAGCTTTTGAAATTTGGACGTGATATTAGGGCGCTAGCACCAATTTTCCTCTTGATACTTTCCCAATGCGTAACCAGTCTAACATCAATTCTGTTATCAACGTTTTCCATTGTTTTCCCATAAACTGCATTATTCATGAGTTTATAGAAATCTTTTTCAGCTTTGTTGTTAGATCGATTTCGCATTTCAGTGTTCAAATCAATATAAGGTTTCATCCAACATGACTGCTTGAATCTCAACACTCTATGTGTGTTCATAATAATAAGACCATTGGCCACAGCCTGCTGTAAGTTTTTATAATGTACAATATATTTTCTTTTGTCATTTAAATTTGGAATTAATTTAGGAATTTTTGATTTCGAGTGTGGTGGTATTAAACTTTCAACGAGAAAGGGAAGATCAGCATGTTTGTCATGTAACTCTTGGGGATAATGAACATCTACTTCAAGAACATAACCGTATGGACTATCAGATGCCACTCCCATTACATCCAAATTGATTATTTCATCGGGTGTTAGCCATGCAAAATCGTTGGTGGGTAATGGTTGTGACATACTGTGACCATATAGGTTAGTTGCATCTAAATATGATATGTATGATGAAGGTTCATCTGGGTTATAATCGGGTAAAAATTTATTATTAGCTATATGCTTCCTTTCACTACACTGACTTATTCCGCCCCGTATTCCTTTTTTGAAAAAATTAATCATGTCAATGTCTGTCAATAATTCCAATTCAATATTCGTATACTTCAGCATTGCATCCCACGATAATCCGGGCGCTGTATAATACTGTGCTGGATCTAATTTATATTTATCTAAGCATATATTTCGAAAATTCTCAAATATGTCGCATAATAGAAGAACATCGGACTTCAAATATAAATCCGAGTATTCCCCTAAACTCTTACACTCGAATAAATGCCAAACAAGTTTCGCTCTCATATAATCCTTATCTGATATATGCTCTCCGTTAAGATTGTCATAAAACTGATTTTTAGTGGGTAGAGTTGGATAATTCAACTTGTCAATATGATCAACAAAGTTATATGGAAAAACACCTTTCTGTCTCATCAAATTGAATTTGTCAATTTGTGGAAAATGTTTATGCATCTCAATACACTGATCGGATGTTAAGTTAGCACCTAAGTTCTGCAAAGAATTCGACATGAATTTGAAACTATCTATAAATCTCATTTTCAAAAAATTCTTTTTTTCTTTTCCGTCTTTGTCAGTGTATGTGTGAGTGAATAGATGCTTAGTGAAAGAAATGTATTTTTCCTTAGTTTGTGGAATAACATCCACTTTGTCTTTGTTTCTATACAGTTCTTTTATGAACAAATGACAATCATACCCACTCAGATTATGGAAAATGATTGGAACAAAATTTGGCAATTTGAAATTTAAGTTACATACGGAATGTGCGGCAGGTGATCTTTTTTTTCCAGTGAGGTGGCAATGGTCTCTCACTTTCACATCACCACCCGTGAATGGTTTATCACATATTCCACAAAATTGTGTAGAAGAAAACTCTGCTTCTTCCGCGGGGGTTTGTGCAGCCATAGGAATTGGATACCTCAAATAATTGTGATAAATATTTCTCAAATCATCTTCAAGTTTTGTAACAAATTTCTCGGCTGCATCCTCACCCCTATATGTAACAAATTTCGATAATTTATCATTGTATGAACATTTTATCGAATAAGCAAATGAATAAGGTTCGTGTTTGTATGTTTTATTCGAGAATGAGTGTTTAGGGTTGGGTTGACTAGTTTGAATGGGTTTGAGAACTGATTCAAAATCAGCATAAACTACAAATGGCACCTTCATTTGTTTCTCAAAATTTTCAAACATAAGTGCATTACCCGGTAACATTTTACCATATTTGTTGATTCTGAAATTGACTGATGGTGTTGTAGTACTCAAGTGATTACAGTCATGCAACTGATGACGTAACAGTAATCGCTCGTGAGAGAAATACAATAAACATCCATCACAAAAATATTTTTTATGCTCATGCGCAGATAGTTGACTTGAAACTAACCTAGAAAGGTCTTTAATCCAACAATAATGACTATTGCCAGAATCATCTGTTATAAGTAACAAATTAACATGTCTTCTAAGTCTTCTCTGTGAGTAACGCAACGGACCAACCACTTCATATTTCATTTTACCCTTATCAAGTTTTGACTCTAACCCATACACATTAATTGAAATATCATTCATGTCCTCAAACTTTTTTATAGCTTGAAGTTTAACTGGAAAATCCATACCTGTTACATTCAAGACATTGGCGTAGTGGGGGTATGAGGAAACTTCTGACACTCTACCATTCGCAGGAAACAATGCAGATGTGATGGCCCATGCAAAACAATGTTGATCTTCATTACGAATATTCACAACGCCTTTTCTTGTCTCAATGAACTCGGGCAGCTTCACATACGAACATCCGCTGAGTGGACTATACTTGTTGATGTTCACTTCGAGGAACTTAATTTTTTCACAACTCCATCCTGAAACATAACAATAATTTATTATTCATATAAATAGAAATGAAACTTTAAATAAATACCTGAATCACGTTCTTCAAATTCCGTAGTCTGAGCAATAATGACATCACGGAATCCATCGAATAATGCACCCAAATCCGTAGACTGATCCACAATTTTATTCTGTGAATTGAATGACTTCGTGTCACTCAAATCCCGTGTTTGAACAATGTAGCTGCCAAATACTTCCATATTCACTTTAAAGATCTTGTGAACCTTTATTGCCTCTTCAAGTAATCCAATAACCTTCTCCCTGATCTCATTGAAGAATGGCATATATTCAGTGTAAACATTGGTACTTTCCACTCTATAACTCACAATTCTACACTTGAAAGCATTCCTTATAATCTGTATGCCATCACTCACTTGCACACATGCATTGTTCCTGTGTTGGAGAGTTCTTTTGTGAGAATTAACTTGGGATGTAGGAATTGTCACATTACAACAATTGCATGTGTACATTGGTGTCGATGCAGCCACATCTAACTTAATCCTTTTCACAGAAGGGCCACCTTGGCAACTTTGAAGTTGATGCCGACGGAGATTATCACTACGAGTGAACGATTTACCACAACCACAGGAATACATTTTATCGATGTCGTCTTCTCAGCACAAAACTCAACAAAATACTGATTTCACAATCATTCCCACCTCCTTTATATGTAATATCGATGAGTGGGAGAGAGGGTGAACAAATTCTATCCGCTTCGACTATTCATACAACGTCACAGCAGAACCATCCCCACCATATCAATGAAGAGAGGACGGAGAGTAGTCGATGAGTCACCGCAGTGTATGGGTGTGTGACGCCAGTTCACATATCTGACTGGATATCCGTGGCGTGCAGACGTCTCTATACTTCGGTTTAGATTTTTATGCGTACTCCACACATTAGATCATACACAATGGCAGAGTAAGTATACATGAAAGACATTGAGGTAAGAAAAATATATTAAGTACTTGGCAAAAGGTACTTGTCCGTGTATGAAAAAAAATCAAGTCATCACAATCTCTAGGACAAACGCAAACCCTGAACACCTCCCAACAATATACATCATGGTCAAGGCTAAGGGCAAGCTCAAGTCCTAGGTCAAGTCCTAGGTCGAGGTCATAGGTCGAGGTCATAGGTCAAGGTCATAGGTCATAGGTCAAGGTCATGGGTCAAGGTCATAGGTCGAGGTCATAGGTCATAGGTCAAGGTCACTGATGACGTCATAGTGGTGGGGGGAGGCCCAGAACCGGCTCAAATCTCCTACTTATGTCTCACATATTTGGTAGCAATATATCGATAAATATGGTGAAACTTTGATCGACTTTGGCATCAGGGACTCCTTGCCAAACTTCCATCTTATGGCTTGCCTCCCCATTTGTGTTCCTTGCTCTCTAGTTTTCTCTCTGGCCGATCTCTCCCAATGAATGCAATGAGTGACTGAATGAAATGAATACAGACTGAAAAAAATTTCTAGAATGGAAATCCAACAACTTGGTAAAATTCAATGAGAACGAAACCCAAGCATGTCTTTTCTCCAGAAAGGCCGATCTCATAGTGACCAGCGTAACTATGTCAGAAGTATCTATACCAATGGAATCTTTCATTTCAATGCTCGGTATAACCAACAGCAGTTTCATGGAAAAAACATGTGATGTCCATTGCCAAAAGTGCTTCTCAAAAACTTGGTTTTCTGTTTCGTGCCAAGAAGTATTTCACATCCCGTCAACTGATTATGATTTATAAGGCACAAATACGACCTGTCATGGAATACTCTTACAATATATGGAGTGCAGCACCCAAAGATATATTGAAACTTTTAGGTTCGGTCCAAAAAAAAGAGCCATTCGTCTCGTCAGGGATACTTCGCTTACTTCTCTGGAACACCGCAGAAAGGTTGTCGATCTGTCTTTGTTTTAAAGATACTCCCATGGACGATGCTCTTCCGAAATATCATCAATCGTTCCACCGTTAGCGATCCCATCGAGACTGATCCGTCGAGTTCAGTCCTCACATACATATGCCGTCACTTTGGAGACTTGCCGAACATCTCTTTCCCAGGGCTGAGTCATACAGACTTCAGAAATTCATCAAGCAATTCTTACATACTTTCCCTCAACTCTCACGATGTCCTCTGAATAATAGAGGATTTTCCTTATTGTGGGAACCAGAACAAAAAAAAAATATATATATATATAACACATCTTTGAGTATTGAAACACAAATGTCCTTATATTAATTGTGCTCTTATTATTATTGTTGAAACGGTTCTATGAAGTTTATTAGTTTGGATTTTTACAAGTATCAAACGTGCGGATGTATTACATGCTTGGTCACGGGTTACGCAGGTATGCTCTATGATTGATTATTGGCAAAAACAGAGATATGCGAACAAATACTGTCTTTTGCATCTGGGTTTGAAATAAAGACTTCTGCGCCAAACTTTCTGTACTATTATTTTGTGCGTAGTGCACTGTTCATTTGAATTCGTTAAAAACCGCGAACTCTTTTATTTCTGCAAATACAGAGTTTTGCTTCTAATGTACTTAATTTAATAATGGCATATCTTAGATTATTTTTTTCAGACAAAAATATATTTCAGTTGCTATTTATGTACACCTTCGTCGGCGTCACTGGAAACATGTCGACGGTCATAAATCTCAATAGAGAACTAAAAGGAAACTCATTTGAGTTCACAAACAAGACATGCAGTGATTTTTTATCGTACTCATTCTACATTCCTTTTCCCACCGACACCAAATGGAAATGCATGATATATTCCACCCTCATGTATACGGGAATGGCAGTACAAGCTTTTGTTCATGCAAGTAAGTATAGTTTTTGTGCTGTCATCTACGTACGTAGGTTTTTTCAAATGGAATATTGAAATACAAAAGCTGATTTCACTTCCGTGCGTCCGCCCGTCCGTCATCAATCCGTCCGTTTTCAGTCCGTTCGTCCGCCGGTACGTTTGTTCGTTTCTTCGTTCGTTCCTTCCATCGTTTGTTTTTTGTGCATTTATTTGTTTGTTTGGGTGTTTATTCGTTTATTTATTTGTTGTGTGTTTATTTGTTGAGTGTGTTTATTTGTGGTGTGTATTTATTTGTTTGTGTATTTGTTTTTGTGAGCGTTTGTTTGTTACTTCATTCATTTTAATCCATGCATTGATCATTCATTCATTTCCAGTAAACACAATCGATCTCAGAGATGTTAGTGGACCTCACATTCACGTTCCACATCACAACTGTGAGTCGTGTTGCAACTTGTATTGACAATCTCCAGAACTTCTATTTCGGCCCTTTTGGTAATTTTTTGATTCACATTTTGATGCCAAATGTTACTCGAAGATAGGTGAATGTGACTTTTAATTCATACCTAAATTGAAGTAACACTTAGGTAACATTATAATCACAATGTGAAGTTGAGTAAACATCCCTTATTTCTCAATGTGACGTACTTTTCGATTCTTTTTCTGTATCACATTCCGATTTGGGGGAAGCCACCTTGAGAGCACCATGTTGTGCAATCCAAGAATGATACATATTATACACCTTCGATTTTCATGTTAATGGGTAATTAAACTGATGACTGCTGATAAATCGATTTTCGATATGTTCTCCCCCCAGGAGTCACTCGTAAAAATATCTTCATTTTACTGAATCTGTCACTAGCTGACGTCTATTATGAGGAATGTTCATTAGACCCAAAACACTAACACCTATGCCATTTCCTAAGCACATTGCAATACATTGAAAAAATGTATTAGAAAAAACTATAATTCTAATATTCACAGCTCACGATGGGCTATTTGTTGGATTACTGAATTGTTTGAAAACGCAATTATTGATTATCGGCGATGTATTGAGGACAATTCGACAAAGGAGTCTGAGGAATATCAATATTTCGGAAGATTACTCCATTTTGCATGATGAACACAATCCCGTTCTGGAAAAAGAATTATATAGGCAACTAACTCATTCTACTGAGCACTTAAAAATACTATTGGGGTGAGTAAAATTTTTAAAGTATTCCAAAAATATTTACTTAATGATTGTAAAACAGGTACGACACTCTTAATTGTATTAATAGTATAGTTTCGAAGAATATATGTACGTACTTAGGTACATTAAATGTTTGCCAAAAGATAAAATAGATATACAGGGTGTAACCTAAGCACGTTAAAATATTCGTATTCCTGAGACAATTTTAAGAAAAAAGTTTAAATAAACGTGTGTCCGGAAATGCTTCGTTTCGGACATACAGGGCGTTGAAATTGAATTTTTTTGTACGCTTTTTAAAAATAACTTTTGCAAAAATTAAGTTATTTGCACGAAATTTGGTACTCGGAGTTTTTTTAACGTGGGAAATCATAATTTCGTATTATTTTTCATGTAACATCTAGAGGGCGCTGCGTACGCTGTCATTATTTATTTCAAATTGCCTTAACATTTTTGACAGTAAACTTTTGGTACTTTTCATGAAAAAATATTATTCCCACACCTTTTCCAATAAAAAAAGGTATACTTCCTCAACAACGCTGGAGGTGATCTTTTTCGAGATATTTACAATTTTCTATATCAATGCATGTTACTTAGCTCCTAGGGCGCTAAGTGAAGTTGCTTAGAAAAATTTCAACAATCTGTATCTCGAAAACGAATCATTTTCCGATAAACATTCTATAGGAAAAAAGTTGTTTATTTTGACGAGATCTACCACATACTTAGTTTTTGGAATGTTCTCAGCAACTTCACTTAACGCCCTAGGAGCTAAGTAACATGCATCAATATAGAAAATTACAAATATCTCGAAAACGATCACCTCCAGCATAGACTATAGACTTTTTTTCTTAAAATTGTCTCAGGAATACGTCACTTGAATATTTTAACGTACTTATGTTACACCCTGTATGTACTCAGTTTAAAGTTTGTGATTATTTTTATCCTGGCTTTTTTTTTCAGGGTTCGAGATGAAATTGAAAACATATTCACATATGTTTTACTCATACAAATTTTAGCTTCGCTATTCATTTATTCGTCGTGTTTGTATGTTGCATCTACAGTAAGTTTTCACTAATTTTTCACTAGTATTTGCACTCTTGAATTATATCGAGCATGTGTTAATTTAGAATATGAGGATTCAGACACATTCAGACAAGTATGCCAGAATGAGTAACAAACAAATGAAACGATTTGTTTCGACAACTTCGGAATACCCATCCTTACAAACATTCGTTGTTTTCGAAAACAAAGAATTTATATATGTATACAGTGTATTGTATATTACTTACTACACCAAAGATTCCAAAAATTGCAGTGCATTTCCATTTCGTACCAAGAGCTATTATACTCTAAGAGCCGAAGAGAGGTCGACCTTTACCGTTCTGGTTGACGGATGAAACATACTTCTTATGATGTTTCATAAATCGACGAATACGAATGAAATGGATTGCCTATCAACATGTGGTCCAGACTATATACAGTGACTTTTACAAATTTGGACCACATGGAAAACTTTTTTATTATCGATTTGTCAGAAAATATTATTCTTCAAAAAAATTAGTGCATTGCAGAATACTTGCATTAGAGTTGGCAAAATTTCAAATCGATAATAAAAAAGTTTTCCATCCGTTGAACAGCACGGTGAAGGTCGACTTCTCTTCGGATCCTGTACTATATATAGTTCACGCACGCACTCAGTTCCTTTTTTGAGTCATATAAAGGGTGGCTCACCTATGGTTGCTTCAACTATGGCTGCTTGAAAGGCCTAGAGTCCCTGTATGCAATTTGACATTTGATCGTATTTTAGAGTCGGGACACTCTTTCACAGGACGTCGAAAAAACCCGTTTTAGGTTATGTCACCTTGTGTGGCTGAATGAGCACAAGGGCGTATCGTCAGGGAGGGAATGTGTAAAAATATGATTTGAGGTACACGTAACCCGAGTAACTGTGATGGTATCTTTCAAAATCGAACATTTGTCAAGGTTCTCAAGGGAAGCTTCCGAAACTAAATAAATAATATATTCATAACGTAATGTGTTCGATACAGAATTTTAAGACCAATTCCATTGATTTATATAATTTTCCTGGGGATCCAGCTCTATTACAAACATGGAAGACGGCGCTCAAGAGACCCGCGTGGAATATAACATCAAAAGCGCGAATTTGTCAGGTGAATTGAAATGATAGGTCTAATATCTATTGAATTGATAAAACGTTTGGGCAGAAGAGTTTCCTCCGATCGAGAAAAACTCGACTGAATGTATACAAGCAGGTTATTCAGAGTTTAAATAATATTTTTCGTAAACAGGTACACTTCAATAAAAAAGATTTTGAGTGGTATGTCGCAAAGAAGTTGAAAACTGATGCTATAAAAATATAATTTCAGCATAAAAAATTGTTGCATCCACAGACTCATGGTACACCCCTCTTTTCTCCTTTGTTTCCTTAGCAATATTTCTGAAATTTGGAACATTGAATATGCGCACTTTTTGACATATTTATAAAACAAATTCAACTTCCGGTTTTTTCCGGAAATGACATCAACTTTCAATTTTTCAATGGGACATCCTGTATATTATTACAAGATCGGTTAGGGATGAACATGAAGAATCCAACGATACCAGTATTGATGATGTTATCTCCAATGACTACGGAGATATTGCTATTTATTTTATCCATAAGCTCAATGAGTAGGAGAGAGAAACTTTTTCTGTCTGGTCCATCCAACTCTCCCACTCATTGAGCTTATGGGGGAAATAAATGGCGATATCTCCGTGGTCATTAGAGATAACACCATCAAACCTCTATTGTTGGATTCCTCATGATCATCCCTGACCGATCATGTAATAATATACAGGGTGTCCCATTCGAAAATCGAAAATTGATGTCATTTCCGAAGAAATCGGAAGTTGAATTCGTTTCACAAATATATCAAAAAGTGCCGTCTAGTAAGTATATTCAATGTTCCAAATTTCAGGAATATAGCCAGAGAAACAAAGGAGAAAGGAAAGGAAAAAGAAAGAAAAAATTCGTAGGGAAGACCAGTCCCTGGAATGTCTACTAATAATCCAGAAGATTTGGTAAAATCAAAATACTGATGGGAGTATCTTGCTAAGGGTCTGGAATATTAGTATCTTCTTGTATATATACATCTTCAGTTATATTTGATGCTTCCTGTGTATATTTCTATCATTCCCATTTGCAGTTTCCTGTACGGCTTGGGACCAACCCCAAATAATCATCTTCCTCTTCACATTCTAAAAAAAGTTTCTGAATACTTTATGTTGGTGGTGAGTGGATAACAAACATACCTCTTTCTTCGTCTGATGGAGAAAAATCTGCATCGGATTCATCAACTTCATTTTCACTAGATGACTAACTTAAAATTATATTTAGTATCGTTGAGTGTTCTTGTACAAATTTTTGCTCGTTTCCGACGTGAACAATTCGAGTCAATTTTTAATCTGATATAAAACCGGTCAAGAGTTTGACAACCAAAAACGGCTTGCTAGGTACCCAAGTTGAATGTTTCACTTATATTATTCTCCACTTAGAAGTTGCGTGCATGCCTTGGTGAATATATTTTGCAGCTTTGAAATATTAAAAAAAAAACGCACATGAGCGTCGTCAGAACCCTGCTAAAACTCCACGACGCGCATAGGCGTTATCAGCATGCAACGTGTTAAAGAAAATTTCAAATAAATTTGATTTGTTTTTGCAGTGATGATGGTCGTCAGTTTGATATGGCCAATCAGACAAAATGCAGGCCTTATTTGTATTCCACAAAAGCTCTCGATAAAATTCTGCGTAATGAAAAAATAACGCCTATTGGGAATATGAAAATGAACTTGGCTAATATAAGGTTACCACCAATACATCCATTTACAAATGATGTCTTCCCAAAACCGTGGGGTCGATTAAATAATAAATGATACGATCATCGGTTGTTGAAATATCCCTTTCATTACTAGTTTGGAAGTGGAAAATGGAAATATTATTGGTTGTAATGTTTTACGATCGAAATCACCTAAAGTAGAACTCTTCAAATCTCATGGCTTTGCTGAAAAATCCCCCTGTGCAGATATTCTGCTTGCGTAATTTGATAAATAAGATTTTTTCCACCCTGTTTACGAAACGCCACTGTTGACAGAGAGGGAAATATATTTCCAACTGTTAATACTATCGTTCGACCGTTGTCACATCAACGGTATAGATATATCAGGATATATCTTCTGTTCTCTTGTTTGACTGATAGAATTCGACATTTAAAAAATATTTGGTTTTGCCGTAATTTTTGAGATTTAATCTAAAACGCGTGTTTTCGACGTCGTGTCAAAATATGTCCCGACTCCCGACTCTAATATACGATCAAATGTCAAATTGCATACAGGGACTCTAGAAAGGCCTAGTGAGGGGGGGAAGCATGCGGGGGGGTAAATGCCATTATTACCACGCGGGAATAGTGGAATATTGTATCACCATTGTATATTGAAAATATCACAACTACAATATGTACTTATATTTGGCGTAATGTTAGTCATAAATAAAAAATATGTACTTCTTCACTAGCATCAGATTCGCTCTTCCTCGCATTTTTTCATTTATTCAAAGTAATATAGGTAGCTATTCTTTTCAATATAATTGTTTAGTTATAAACTCAGTTTGTCAAATATTAGTGCTGATTTTGAAGTAATCTATAAAAATGATTCCTAATATTTTTTATGGTTTCAGGTTTCGATGACATCCCCTGATTTTTTTTCACAAATGGAATTTTTTTCATGCGTTCTGGTACAACTTTCTTTTATGTGCTGGTTTGGAAATGAAATCAGAGATGCTGTAAGTGAATACTAGTAATGTATAACAACCAAGAAAAGGATCGATTTTTCATTTATATAAGAATAGTAAATACAAATAGCGAAGTGGTTCAGGTGTTAAGAGCTTTTGTTCTCACTCAGGCGGCCCGCGGGTTCGATCCCCACCGCCATAACGGAGCTGAAGTGGTTCGGAATCCACTTTTTAAGCTGGAGGTCCCGGGTCTCCTTGCTCGGACAAGCTCTGATTTCGAGGGGTTTTCTACGAAAACCTGGGAGCTTCGTAATAACAAATTTAAACAAAATGACAAAAAAATTCACTCGTTAGGTGGTACAAAAAAAATATATTAGCCAGTCAAACAGAATAAAACAAAATAAAAAAACTTTAAAGACAAGATTTAATTCAAATCCACTAAAGAGTAAAAAATAATTTCTTGAGATGTGTAATGTAGTTTGTTCTGTGAGTTACAGATTCAAAAGCTTGCCGCGCAAAGTTTTCCGTTCGAATACAAATTATGTTCATTTCTGTACCTAAACCTATATTTCCTATTACAGAGCGAATCAATAAAGTTATCGTTATATGAATGTGACTGGTTCAGTTGCAGCCCTAGATTCAAGAAGTCTATGATACTAACCATGATCCGAATGCAACAACCTGTATATTTGTCTATTGGAAAATTCAGTCCACTCACCCTTGCTACACTTGTAACGGTAAGTTTTAAAAAACTGAATTAAGGTAAATTTAAATCAAAAGAACCTGCATCAGGCTGGCATTTTTCTGTTGAGACAGGCGCTACTTTGACAATAAATAATGCTTCGGCAATGCTTTCTTTATCATGGTCTTAGCCCATGCCTACCTGTAGTACCATTCTGTCATAAAGAAACTCCGAACTCAACATGCAATGGTCCTGTTTTAGTACAAGCATATAGGGTTTTTCCTAGAAAAATATTCCGTAAGTTTTTTCCCAATAGTTTTATGTTTGTTTTTAGTGGCTGAATCCAATTTTTAATTTTACCACCTCGTCAGAGATCAGCTACCTTCAGTAATCACGAAAAACCGCAAATATTTTGCGGAGTTTTCGCTTATACCTGAAAGTTTTTTTTTTATTGAAAACAATTAGTATATTGAGAATCACAGCCATCTACGCAACAAAATATTTTTTTCGCCTTTGTTAAGGTTCTAGCCTGATAATAAGTACTAGTATCTCATAGACACCTTAGGCGACTCCCTCATATTCCTATAATAATAGTTGATACGAAATTTGGACCAATTTGTTATTTGTACTAAAATATGGACGTTTTATTAGTTTTTTTGGTGCAAGTTTGATAGTTCATTCTCTATGTATGTCCATAATAACTATCAGTAAGATTTTAGAGCAGATAAGTACTTATTGAATAAATCAAATTATTGAATAATACAAAACTGCGAATTAACGATCACTTTTTGATATAAAAAATAGGAAAAAATATTTTGTTGGGTAGGTGGCTGTAATTTCAAATTTGAATATTGTTCTTAATTCTAAACAACTTTTTTGAATAGATTTTTTGATAATATCAAAAATGAGGGTATACTTTTGCTCTTGATCGAAATTACTATTTTTTGTTCTTCCCTGTGTACCTACACACTGTTTGGAAATTTAGAATTTTAATAACTCTAATACGAGTTTTTCGAAATGTACCAATTTTCATGAAGAATACAATTTTCTGACAAATAATAATGAAAAAGGGTTGTCCCAAGGATGTACCAGCTAAGGCATCCAACGCAAATCCCCTGCTGGACATTCCTGGGAGGTCTCAAACATGTCCTTGTACCGATGGGACATAAAAGGGGCGTAGGGTTTCTTGGTTATTATGGTAACAAAATGAGTTGCATTTAGACATCACAGTTGACACTTTATTCTCGTTAGTGTAGCTTTGAGGTACAAATGTGAAGAAAATTGCGAAGCACATCAACATGAATTTTGGCGATTTTGTCGGTATACATAACATCACCATCACGACAGAAAATGGTGAGTTGTTTGTCGAGTCTAGAGTCAAGTAGAATTTGTATTTGGTTGACGCCATTCTTTAAATATTCTATAGGTTCTTCTGATAGTGTTTTGTTTGGTTCTTTTAATTTCAATAGTTATATGAAATGTGTTTATGAACATTTTGTCCACTTATTATATTTCTACAAAGATCTGTCTCTTCAAGGACCGTAATGGTGAGTGCAAACTTAAAAAGGTAAATTAGGTGATTTACAGAATTTTGCATTTTCAGGATAGATATACTAATTCCGCTGTCCAGAGGATTGGAACTAAATTAAATATTTTTCTCCATTTGTGTATATTGTTTTTTTTTCATGCTTTAAACAGTTTTTTTTTTTTTCGTAAAAAGTATATACCACGAAATCAACTCACGCATTTGTTTTCTAGCATTCCATTCCATATGAACCGTAATTCATTAGTAATAAGGATAATAATACTGAGGTCTAATTTCTATTTAAGTTGAAAAATGGTGAGCTTTGTTTTATTCTTGAATATCCTATATGTCATATTCATTCAAGTTGCCAATTGATTATTGTTTTAGTAGCGAATTCGCTTCGAAGAGAATTTGAGATACCCTTAGTAAGTCTATAGTGACTACATGCAAGTTAAATTATAACCTGCAAGATCATTCATATATGTGAAAGCATCATCGACTTTGAAGTGCTTGAGACATTCAGGAGAATCAGAGAGTGAAGCGAATTTGAAATAAGTACCAGTCCATTCAATTTCACATCGTTATACATCGAAAGGATCTCAATGTGCATTCGATTCCGAAGTATAAGTGGAATGTCACATTGGGCTAATTTTGAGTAACATTTGGCATCACATTTTGATGTCTCTAATTGAGAAACGGTACACCGAATAGACGTTTATGCGATAGTAATGGAAGTCACTTTACGATTCACTGATGTGATCTAAAACTTGAATGTGAATAAGCCCACTACCTTCTCCGAGACCATTCTGTGTTTACTGGGCGTGCAGCCATCTTTCCTACATGAGTATATACTACCAGTGTCAACCGGACATCTGGGGCTGGCCTCTTGAGGGTGAAAATAGGAACCAAGAAGTTTTTCAGCCTTACTCCAACCCCCGTTTTCATACTTTATTCCTATATAGCCACTAGTGAACATTCAGAATGTTACTTCGCTGAGGCTTCCGTTGTTGGAAGATCATGCTATATTAGCAGTCAGCTTATATAATAGCTCTTGAGCCCCAGCTTATATATGTGTCGTCTGGTTGCAAAACCGGCCAACTCCAAAACAAAAAATTTTTCAGGAGAGCAGATTTTCTGTCACATGTAGGGAAACCGAGATAAAAACCAAAACTCTTTTTATTCATACAACACTAGGTTACAAGGTTTTGAAGCACTACAAGGGAATCTGGGGAGACGTGCAGGGAGGGGGTAAGGCGAAATTTAATTTTGGATTTGGCTGGTTTTGCAACCCATTTTGGAGTTGGCCGGTTTTGCAACAAACTAGAGCAAAAATATCGACAAAAATTGCGTTAATAATGAGGATTTAGGCATAAAAAATTATCCACAATGTTTTCTGTATCATAACTTTACTAAACAATATTCAAACTTTGATCTGAATCTAACAGAAGTAAACTTTGAAAACGGAATCCTACTGAATTAAACTTACAAAAAAAAATGAAAAAAAATAATAGAAACTCAGAGCCATTTGAGACTCTAAACAATATTCAAACTTTGAACGGAATTAAACTTTGAAAAAAAAAAGAAAAGGATAGAAACTCTGGATTTTTTCAGACTCGAATGGCATTTTCGTCCTCCTGAGGGTCGCACATGACGTCATTGCTCTCCAAGGATTCTTCGTCGTTGTCCTCGGTGCCTCCCACTCCAGCCAAAATGTTTTGGTAAAAAATCAATCGTTCGTCATTGATCCAATCTGGTCCGTAATGTTTCGTCAGTAGGTTTCTGACATCGCGCAGTTTTAGAAGCTTTACCATAGTCCCAAGTGGTATGTCCTCAAGCCTGCAGTTCATTATGTTCATCCTGCGTTTAACCACCGACTTTCTGGCTCCAATTTCAGATCTGTAGAAGGTCTCCCCTTGCACCAACGGATTATTATTCCCTTTCGTTATAAAAAATCTTTTCGTTGGGGCGAATTTGAAATGCCACTGTGCAGGAAGTTTGATGAATACATTGTTAGCCTTCTTCCAATCGTGGTCGATGTAGTCTCTCCCAGGCTTCAAAACTGTTCCTTTTTCAGCTAAAATGCTTTCATGAGCTGCAGGCTCAACGAGGGTCTCTATTCTCTTCAATCTTTTTTCAATTAGAGCAAAAACGCGATCTGGAGGGATGAATGAATGTCCAGGAATGGGAAAAATTACCTCTATCTTCTTCAGGTTCTGAGGGGCATGCCGAGTCAACCAGTATTGAAGCATAAACATCATTGGTGTATTTTTGTTTTGGCCCCCACATCCATCTGCTACACATCTGAGAACCGTAATCCCTGTAAAATCTGTATTACATAGCCTTTGGAATAATGCCGAAGCAATTTCATTCGAACCTTTGGGATATTCATGCTCTCCCCAAGTGTATATGAACACGTTACTCGGTGTCAAAGGATCGTTTGATGAGCCCTGTACAATGGTAAAGTTGTAAAGATACAGCTGTCTACTGTAGTAAACAGACTGGTCTGGAATTTTTGGTAATGCAAAATTCTTTTGGCAATCGAAGCTTAAGGTTAGTAGGTCGTCTCTCTTTTCCTTGAGGAGAGAAAAAAATGCTGAGGCCCGCTTGCTGTGTGGTGTATATTCCGTCATAAGCTTCTGTTTTTCATTTTCTGTAATGGCTATTTTTATTCTCTCCTTCAGTTCCAAACATTTCGAACACACATCAGTTCTTGGGGACCCAAAACCAATGTTGAATTTTGTGTTGAATATCATGCGAAAGAATGAATGAGTGACTTGAAGAGACTCTTCTCGGTTTCCATTGTAAATACGCCACATTTTCTTTATGTTCAGTTCGCTGCTTAGGTAATGTCTCACAGAAGTCTTACTCCGACAGTAATGAGATTCGAGGCACTTGAACGATTTTATGAAAGCAATAACAGCATCCCTTTTCCTGTCATACACCATTGATTTTCGATCTCCCCCCCTCTTCTCTTTGGGCATAGTGCCATCAATCTTGAAATTTTTAATGACTGTATTGACTCGGTGCTTCGTTATTCCTAATACACCCAGGAAAGCTGGTCTGCATACAGGAACCTTCTTAGAGGGTGTGCAAATGAAGTACTTCACGCTCGTTGTTTTTGGTTCACGCTGGCCGTCATTTCGACGACGCTTGACGGGAAGAGGCTCAATGTTCTTGAGAATGAAAGCATCTTGAATTTGCTTATCAGGTCGGTTATAAAACGCTAAGTGAAAACTGTTTATATCAGTCACAGTTAGAGCGCTACATTGGTAAGCGTTTGATGAATGTCCACAGTCGGGTTTCTTTGGGTTCCCAGTCGGGCAGTACCTGTAACAAAAAACGCAATGGCAAAGGGGAAAATAATTTTTTTCATATGATTACTCAATAATTTTTCAATTTTGACAGAAAACTCATAATCCTTGCCTCCGAAAACTCCCAGATACCAATTTTGACTAGAATCGGACCATGATTACAAAACTTGTCCGCCATATTGAATCCACCATCTTGAGTTTTTCAATTTTGACAGAAGAATCATAATCTTCGCCCCCGAAAACTCCCAGATACTAATTATCAATAAAATCGGATCATAATTTTAAAACTCGTCCTCCATATTGGAGCCGCCATTTTGTTTTCTCCTCTAACAAAAATTTCATGATGCACTGTCACCGGAGTTATATACACTTGCCAAATTTCAAATCAATCGGAGGATTAGAAGTGGTTTCAAAATTGGTCATATGATTTGACTGTGACATTTTTTATTATTTTTTAACAACAGAGTGAGTTAATATAAGCGTGTTAAAAAACCGTTAAGAAACCGTGAAAACACAAAATGCACGAAACAACGATCTTCTTTCAACAATGATTAGGAAATAAGATTCTGGAACACTAGCATTACTACACTGGGGATGAAAATAAGCTAAAACAGTTGTGTACATACCTTTCAACTTTCTTTTTGTTCCTTTTCCACGCAGTTGGATCATTTTTCCTTTTCCTTGAAATATTTGCCGGCACTTCCTCAACGAATTTCTCCATTTTTTGGGATAAGAAAACACAATCACGTCCTTGGCACACGCTTCGGCTGACAACAAACACTGAACTGCAGTTGCTTCGGATATTACGCAGTCTGATAAGCGAGAACACTGGCGCTACCTGGCGGATTTGGAGATGGCCGGTTTTGAAAAACTCGGACGGGTGGATTTGGCCGATTTTGCAGCACACCGGAATCTTATAACCCACAAAACGCATGGATTTGACCGGGTTTGTTATTATTTCTCGTTGCCAATAGGTGGAAATGTTAGTAAAGGACTTAAAAATGTAAAAAACCGATTTTCCGAAAGATGAGGAGTTGGCCGGTTTTGCAACCAGACGACACATATATAAATATATATATATATATAAATATATATATATATATATATATATATATATATATATATATATATATTGGTGATGCGGTGGTGTCAACTACACTAGGTCAACAAGAATATCTCACCTGCCTCATAATAATTTCCTCTGGTGTTGGAAAACCGGTAAACGCAAGGTGAGGAGGTCGGAATGTCTTGTGATAGTCTTCAAAGACCTGACTTTGCGCGGTAATCGAGTCACGCAACCGCTATATAATACATACTGTCATGGTCATTTGCAAATTGACACTCCAAACGCCGTACTAAATATGCCATTACCAAATTTTCAACCGGGCCAATAAAGCAATGCCGTTGCCATCACTCTGCCACCTTTTCCATCTGAAGGCCGATTATTTACTGGTAGTTAATGTGTGCTGGGAACCGTGGCACAATTGTCGATAACGAATTCCATTCTTATAGAATACGTGTACTCTTCCACCACCCTTAATGACTAAGGTAGGCCTTTTTTACTGCTCGGAGTCCTGTGTGATATATCAGTCATTGAGCAGTTTCTCCTTGCAGTTAGAGACCCCTTCTTTGACCCTCTTTGCACATATATTCGTTGATTGATACACCTGATGTTCGAGCATGTTATCGGTCTGTATTTGTTTCATCTGACAGATCTCCGCTTTCTGGGTTAAGCGCGGTTCTCCTCTGGACAAACCAATTCTCCCCATTGCGCCCCATATCTAGCCATGAGCTGAAAACTCTTGCCTGATGGTGTTGGATAATTTTTGCACTAATAGTTATTTAACCTATCAGGGACTGGAACAGCAAAGTTCTTCAAGCCTTTGAGGGCTTGTCGAACAGTCGACCTTCTTCCGGTGATATCGGGTTGCTCTTCAGAGTAATAAAAGACCATAGACTTGAAGTCAACATAATTTTGTTTGTTTACAAGCGAGGGCCTTACACATATGTTCTTATTCACTCGGGTAGTTTCGTGTATGCCCGATTATTTAATTTGGATCAAGTTGTCGTTCTTCGCTTGTATTATGGCCCTTCTTACTCTAAATGTAAGCAAACTGCCCATAACATTTCACCACCCGCGCGTCACCCCCGTCGCTTACAAATTATATAGAAAAGGATAGTTCATGATCATTTCAAAACAGGTATTTGCAGGGCATCTCCATGTCTTTTATTACTCTGAGGTTGCTCAGTTCATCCAGCTCTGGCTGTTGAATCCCTCCACTGAATGCTTCAAACTGCTCCTAGGGCTGGTATGTTTAAATGCAGTGTGGTTGCGCATATACAATATCCTTCCAGAACGATGCCACCTGATCAGCACCAGCTATCAGCAGATTTTCTACTTGGAGGCTTTTGAAATTGGTGAAGATTTTCTCCACGATGCTTCTCACTCATCTCACCAGTCTTAGCTTCCATCTTCTGTAATCGTCGCTCGTGCCTTCCAACCGATGAGAAATGATTACTTCTCTTCATTTGGGAAGGCAATTGAGAAGCTCTGTACACGGTGGTGTTAGTTTATAGTTTTCCAGATATCAGACTCTTCTGTTAGGGCAATCTCGAACTTCTGCATCCACTTTGGCTGATTGTGTATTATTATCGTGGGTAGTAAGTAGAAATCTGATTGTTTAGCGGCTAATGTCAGAAGAACTTAATGAGTTCTAGAAAGAGGTTTGCTCGTGATGAACTCTGACAGAGATCTGGACATCAGAACTATCGGGGAAGAACAAAGTTGTTGTCATCCAACTCCAAGTTCTTTGGAGTGGTGATGAAGTGGACTCAAATGAGAGTTCTGCGACAACACGGTTATACTTCCCTAGACAATAGACGGAAGCCGTGAACTTTCAATTTTGTGTGTCTATATAACATATATATCGTTACTGGATGGAACCTGTAAAATTATCAGGAGTTTAGTTCAGATCCCTTTCTCTGCAAGGTCCATACCCTGATGCAAAAAGCGGGGATCGGAGCATATTTCTTCACAGCAGCTGAGCTCTTGCAGCAGATGATTTGTCTCCTATTCGACACACGAGGTGAACCAGACTATGTCACCGCATTCGAGTCAGTTCAGCAAAAAGCTCACGTTAAAGAATGAGGTATGCAAGGGGGCGTCTTCAAGAACATTGAAGACCTTGGCTTATCCAAGAATTTTATCTTTAAACATTCCTCAGGTCAAGTGGGGTGAAGTAGGTCTGAAATGATCATGGTATGCCAGGATAGTTAGTGTCTTCAACACCTTGGTCTACCATAGTCGCGTGATGGGTTTAGGTGTCCCAAACAGATGTAGAGTATCGTAATGCTCCTTGCTTGCCCAGCTCATGCGGTCTTAGCCTATACCCACAGGCATAATGAGAGCAAAATTGACACGTCTTCCTCCTAAAAGAACTACGTCACCACTTTTTCTGTCTTTTCAAACTTTATACCTACCTAATTCTTCCCTTAGAGACGTTCTAGATACGCCCCTGTACTTACTCCACAATCCACTAATAGAAAAAAATTACGGTTCCGTGTTCCAACCCCATAACAGTAAATATCATGCCTTCATATTAGTTCAGCTGTCATTTAATATTGACTAAATGTGGGTCGCATACTACAGTATTGAAACTTTAACAATGTTAGAATGAAATGATTTGATAGTTCTATTCACTTTTAAGAGGCACTATCGGCGCGTCATCATGAAAGACAAATTTTTACCATTGGGTGTGTGGGCATATATTTTTAAAGAGCGATAGTGGAGAATTCTCTCAAAAAAACTGAATCGTCTGTAGCAAAAAATTTCGCAAAAAAAAATAAAACTGAACTCCTTATATTATTGGATCACTAATTCATCTAATTATAATTTTAGGTATGCCGTGGGTCATTCTCATACTTTACAGTATTCAAGAGTGTCCAATAGTTCAAGCTAGGACCAGGAGATGAAGTAGGATATAACACATAGCATCCATAAATGAAATGGACGTTATAATTACCTACACAACCCACATTCAACATCACATCACATCACATCCATAGAAATTATAATATATAATCTTACTCTAGAATGCCAATTCAATGGGACGAAAGTGTTGTAAAAAGGTAAAAAGTTCGATGCATTATTTAGTGCGCATGATCAGGACTATTTTCATTCATACCAGGGTGGGTTTCAGTGCGATTTTTAAATGATTCATGATATTGAGTAAAATCGATTTAATAATACGTTGGTGTCAAGGCAGTCTATGAGACACGAAAAGTTTTGATGGGCATACCTATGTTGTGAAACTGATTATATCCGAGAAATTCATCGAATAAAATAACAATGAAAAAATATATCTTGAGTAGGTAACTATTGGTGAAGTTCTGATTCCCACGGAAAGAAACATCCTGTATTGTTCAGAGAACATCCTGAGAACTAAAGGAAGAATTGATATTCTGGGAAACAGATGTTCGGCATGTTTCCAAAGTGACGGCATATGGATGTGCTGAGGACTGGAGCTCGACGGGTGAGTCTCGAAGGGACCGCTAACGGTGGAACGATTGATAATATTCCGGAAGAGCATCGTTCATGAAAAATCTATAAAACACAGACAGATCGCCAACCTTTCTGCGATGTTCCAGAGGAGTGAGCTCGCTTGTGATTGATGCCATGTCATGCCTTTTGCTCTCGTCAAGCTTAAAATGATTTTTATAAGCCAAACGTAAAGAAAGGATTAATATTCTCAGTTTTACCAAAGATGGGAGTTATTTCTGCTCTATTTATGTTATTTATTAGATTTGCCATCAACAATTCATATTCAAGTAGGTACTTACTAAAAATAATGGATTCCAGGAATAACTATTTCCTTTATTTCCACACCATAGAACCAAGCACGTCAACATTGTCAAAATTAAAATTTCACTACCGAAAAACCCGAAAACCAATAACATACGCACTACCGATGAATAATTGAAGTAAACAACAGTAATACGATAAGCACATCTAAATAAACACAATAACGTTAATGGTTAATTTCACAATGAACACAAATCGCCTAAACCACCAAACTAACCCAAACCGGCTCTGGTAAACTACTTTCCTTCCTCTGTGACAATTGAAAACTGATAACACTGTTGCACGATCCCAACAAGTCAACGGGAATTTGGGTAGGCTTCACAGTAATGTTAGATTATTTTTAACAGAATCTCGACTACAAAGATAAAATTTTCTGAAATTTGTCAACGCTGCAGAGCTAGGAGACCGGTTATGGGCATGCGCATTGATGAAAACAATTGGAATTTTACAACAGTTTTCAGTGTCCCACGAAGGATTGGCATTCTAGAGTAAGTATATATATTATAATTTCTATGATCACATCACATCACATCACATCACATCACATCACATCACATCACATCACATCACATCACATCACATCACATCACATCACATCACATGACATCATATCACATCACATAATATTCATGTATCTACTTTGGGAATTTCCTCAGGAACCAAATATAGAAATAAAAGCAATAAAAAAGTTGATTTTTTCTGGTGTTTCTTGATATACTCCTGACAAAATATTATTAATAAATTTTTTACAGAAAAGAAATAAAAATATTAAATTTACTAAAACTTAATTTTATTTAAAATAATTCATAAATATATTGTATGTGAGATTTCAACTAGAATCTTCGTTATCATCAGATGGAAAAGCTTCCATCTCAGGAGCTGTCAATTTAGCACACTTCAAGTAGCTAGTCTTCAACAGTTCTTTTGCAGTTTTCCTCTTTGTTGGATTGTAAGTCAACATATTCTAAAAAAGATTTTGAGTATCAACAAATTCAATAATGTTTTTCGTGACTGACATGATTTTTTAAAATTTGATACTAACTATTCATTCAGTCCATTACTTTTTAAAATGTGAAATATGAAAAGATACCAAAAGTTCGATTTCTGAAGTTTTACCAGTCTTCGTGACAAACACAGAAATTTAATGCAATTTCTAAAACTTAAAAAACTTCAAGTAATATCTGAGAAAATTAGCTTGGATGCAAAAAACTCAGAATTAATTTTACCAATATGAAATCCTCTTCTTCCTGGTTGTGAAAATTGATAACATCAGCCAAATGCACAGCTGTCCACTTTGGGAATGAAGATTTGTAAACTGAAAATAAAGAAACACCCTCCCAATTCTCTTCAGTAGGAGTTCCCATTACTTTGAAAATTTTATACAACTGATCTATTTCTGAATCTCCTGGAAACAAGGCTTTCTTTATCAGCTAGAAGAGAAAATATTTATTGAAGGTTCACCTCGATGATTTATATTGGAGTTCTAATGTTCAAGTCTACAGACAAATTGCAGGGGTCATAACCATCAAGTTTTAAACAAATTTTTTGATGATTGCATATCAAAATATGTAGTTTATTTAATACTTCCCTAAACACCCTATATTTTCCTTGGCGTATTTTGATAAGAGACTCAATGATGATCTGCTTTATACATAAAATATTAAATAGGACTTTTTTTCTTCTGAGTTATGACTAGAATTGTTTGGAATCATGAGTTATTTCATATATCCTTCCACACTAGAAATTATGAATATTCTCCCTTACAAGGACAATTAAAATGACAAAAATATGGTGTGACCCATTTAAAATGTACCTCAACACTCTTATAAAACAAATATTTTTCCACTAGGACACCAAATTTCATCAGTCTTAATTTTTACGACAACTATTTATTTTTCAACGTAAAAAATTATTACTGTTTCTTTTTTTAACAAAAAATCGGACTACACCAATGGATTACCGACATTTTCAAATAGTTAATTTAAAAATCACGTTGAAATGCGTCCCTCAATAAATGAGGGGTTAAAACTTTTAAAACATGCCATTTAATCAACCTTCAGTGATATTTCGAAACTTCCTGAATGAAAATTTGATTCCCTTAGATTGATGGATGCATCTCAACGTAATTTTGAAATACCATTTTAAAATGTCGTGAATCCAGTGGTGTAGTAAGATTTTGTCAAAATTTTTTTTTTTTATATTTGACCTTGAAAAATAAGAATAGTTGACCCTGAAAATTAAGACACACACACCAGATAAAAAAAATTGTTAAGTTTGAAAAACTTATATTTTATACTGGTTTCTCCATTTGAAATGGGATCTGGAATCCCATTCTTAAAAATGCTAGGGAAAGAACCATTAAAAACAATTTAATGACAGCAGGTAAAAACATGTTATCAAATAAAAATGCCATTACAAGTATAGAACCAAGAAACTGTAAATAATGAGAGAAACTTCCTGAGGCAGAATACAATTTGCACAATTGGAGAGTTTAGCATTAGGTCACTACTCCTAACGGAATTTTTTGTGGTGTTTTGGCTTCGACTGTTATGGTCATTAGCCATGTGTTAGAAGCAGCACTGCTAAATTTTAATGCAATAGTGAATAGTGGAGGATTATTCCCAGTCGGCAACGAGATTCAATCATTCAGAAAAATGAAAAAAGCTCGCCCCGGCCGGGACTGGAACTCGGTCACCAGGCGCGAGCGCTAACTCTGTGACCAATAAAGTTACGACATCTGCTTTGTTTAAAACTATACCTGAGAACATTACAGTTATTATTTAAGAAAACTAATATTTTCACTTCAAATTAACACTTGAGTGATTACAACATTAAGTCGAACAAGATGAAATTGAACAGAACTACAAATGACAATGATTAGCGTATTCCACCAGAATATTTTGATAACACTTCAAACTGGTACTTGAGGGATATGAAAAACCACTTGAGAGGATCAAAACACTTAGGCCAATTTATGCATTGTCATCATCATAGTCATAGTCCTAATCATAATCACTGTCTCAATCATAGAATCAAATTGAAACTGTACATTTCAGTAAGGGCATTTATGCAATTTTACTCTCAATCATAATCAATCATAAGAACTGAAATATACAGTTAAATTTGATTTTATGATTAAGACTATGACTGTGGTTAGGACTATAACAGTGATGCATAAATAGGGAATTACACTAGAATTTTTTTATATTGAAATAAAAGAATTGGACAAGAACTCAAACACTAGCTATTTTCGCGCGAACTATTACCGGTATTTCATTGGATGAATATAGATGATGTCAAAGTCTCTCCATATATTGCACGTCTGGAATCAAAACAAACTGTGCCTTCCCATTAAATTCAACTGAATAGTATCGAAAGAAGTTTAATAACTCTTTCTCATGCAGAAAACATTCTCAGAGGACTCAAGGACAAAAGTTTGTACAATACTGATGACGTCAGCTGGTGAAAATATGGCGTTTGAATCTTTCTCAGTTCGGAATAGTTTTGACGTGAATTGTAGTCGATATGAAATAGATTAATAGGTTCATGGTGTAATTTTACATGAATCATATATGCAAATAAGCTCATTATTTGTTACAAATAAAACGTCATTATTTATTACAGTGTATTTCTCTATTGTCCCTAAGAAAAACATGATAAAATTTAATGAAACTACAAATGACGATGATTTAATGTGAACAAACAACTGTTCTTCGGCGCCATTTTCCTAGCGATAGTAGCGGCACCATCGGTAGATTTACTCTCCAATAAAAAAATATATCATATCAAATACGAACAGACCTCTGAAGAAGTTGGCCACTGGAGCTAATGAAACGTAAGGATACCAAACGTTAGGAAACCATTAAAAAAGACGGCTGCCTTAAAACTGTAATAAAATGCTGCTAGTGAAAACTTCGGCTGCGAAAGCATTAGCCATTAGTGGGACATATAATGATTATCTATGTGATCATCTACAATTTCCTGGTTTTGAATTACGCAAGGATTAAAGTTCTTTGGTTTTTCTCTATATTCTATTGCATAATTCCATTGAAACCAACAACGTACTTGCTCAATTCAAATTTTCTGTATCAGTTTCACAAACTAGTACACACCATGTGTTTATAACTCAAAGAGCTAAAACCAATAATTTACTCATATCCCCCATCTATGTAAAGTGAAACAAAAATACTGTGACATAATTATATGCAAAATAACAAACTTCTAAGGGTAGACAAGGTTTACCTATAAACTCATAAATTATCATTTATATTCACTTTTATCTGCCCTGTGAATCGTTCTACTGTTGAACAATAAGGCTATTATGATTTTCATATCTTCAAACCCAGGCGAGCTTTTTGTAGATGATTTGTAAATCAACATTTGAAGAATCCAAATTTTGTGAACCTATATGTTATGTATATGTCTTCTGTTATCTAGGGCACTTCATTCAATGATATTTCTGGTAACTTTCCACAGAATCCACAGTCTAGACTGCCCCCGAATCAAACTGTTCTGAGCACATGTTGCTTTAAAAGTTTTTTTTTTTTCAATTTCACGTTTATGATAGTTATGACCCCTGACATTCGTAATGATTACCATTTCTGCCATAATGCAACCAAGACTCCAAATATCAATACCTGTGCAGTACATTTTGGCACCCAGGAGTAATTCCGGGGCCCTGTACCACATTGTGACAACTTCGTGGGTATATGTTCGAGTAGGCAGTGAAAAAGATCTAGACAATCCGAAATCTGCTAGTTTGATGTGACCCTCTTTATCGACCAACAAATTTTGGGGCTTCAAATCTCTATGCAATATCCTGTGTGAGTGTAGGTACGCCAAGGCTTCAATAAGTTGTTTCATGTAGCTCTGAAAAAAAATTTTCACCTAATACTATCTTGATGTGTGTTTGGTTAAAGCTCCGGGGATAATCCGTAAGTGTTCATTAAATTAGTGTCTACATTGTCTACATACAAGTAATAAAAGATAAGATGAGTAGAATATAAAATGATATATAGAATGATGTAAAGTGATTGTGAAGTGATTAAAAAGAAATTAAAAATCAATATGTAAATATTACATTACATACCCGAACAAGCTCTGCTTCCACAGTTCGTCTTGTGTTGTCCAGATACCTTTTCAAGTCCAAATCCAAATACTCAAAAACGAGGTACAGTTTATCAGTAGTCTGCATAACATCCAACAATTCCACAATAGATGAATGCCGAAGACCTTTCAATAGGCTGATTTCACGTATTGCTGTGGGAGGTACTCCTTCAGAATCTCCATTATTATAAAACCTGAGGAGAGATACGATAAAATCAGGAATCTATTATCTGATTTTTTTTTCAATTTTAATTACAGCTGGTAAAGGTAAAATACATGAATTATATTATGAATGAGTTTATTGATAAGAAGTTTTTTATAACAAAGTTGATATTATGAGTTTTCAAATAATCAGTAGTAATACCACGAGAGCATCGAAAATAATCAATAATACTTCCAAGCGAAACACCACGAGAGAGTTAGCTCGAGTGGTGTTTTACTAATACGTTGAGTTACGAGGTAAGTATAATATATTATTTTTGTTTGCTCAAGTGGTATTTGTTAGTTATACATCGAATAAACTTGATGATTATTTCTTTGACGTTAACTGGTAAACATTAAATAATTTTTACAATGATATAACTGTCATATTTGGAGGAAGCGGATGTTTATTAATAAACGCCAGCATTAAGTTGCTAATGGCAACATTCAGTGTGTTAACAGTGTGAAACACCAAATCGATTATACCACGTCATCAAGGGTATATTCAGTTATCTCAATACCTGGTAACTATGTAAAACTTGCATTTGCAATTGGCTACTTCAATGATGAGTTATATAATCAGTAGAAGTTTTTTGGAAATTTGGCAACGAATTATTCTGAATTCAAAAGAAGCCCTTCTAGTAAGTAATCAATAAACCAAATGTTTCCCCAGACTGAAATTTAGATGTATTATTCTACATACTTTTTATCAATTTATATGTCAATGAGATGTTCTAAAATAATTTCAAAGTGATTGAACCAGAGAGATTTTCAATCATTAAAAAAACTGAATCCTTGAATACATTTCACATAAAAAATATAGACACAATTATTTGATGAAATATATTACATTAGATCGAAAGATCAATTATGAATTTCGATTTATGTTTGAAAATATGAATAGAATATTCATAAAATCTGTTGTGGAATCATCTACAGCTGAAAGACAAACTTTAGTCGCTACTTTCCATCGTTCAAGATAACCTCTTGAGAGGTATTCATGTTGAAAAGGGAAACATTCTCCATGAAAAATGTGATTTTTTTGTAATATCTGAGAGAAAACAACTACTTTCCCGGCTAAAGCCACGCTGGACATTGAACTACATCTGATAGATATTGTGAAAAGACTAACTGAAAAGAAAAAATCTGAAAGAGAAAATTCGCATTTTCATTCAGATAGTTGATTTTTTTAATTATCTCTAGTTTTCATTGAAAATTCATCAATTGAATTAGATAGGGAGAATGTTATTCAAAAATATCACTCACAGAAATCGTTCATTTCATTGAAGCAAGATTCGCTTCACTAGAAAAAAATGTTTTGGTGATTAAATGTGAAACAAGCAAACCTTGCTTCAATGAAATGAACGATTTCTGCGAGTGATATTTTTGAATAACATTCTCTCTATCTAATTCAATTTATGAATTTTCAATGAAAACTAGAGATAATTAAAAAAATCAAGTAACTGAAAGAAAATGCGAATTTTCACTTTCAGGCTTTTTTTTAGGAGTCTTTTCACAATATCTATCAGATGTGGTTCAATGTTTAGCGTGGCTTTAGCCGGGGAAGTAGTTGTTTTCTGTTAGATATTGCAAAAAAAAATCACATTTTTCAATATTCTAGGAGAATGTTCCCCTTTTCATCATTTATGAAGTTTCTAATAATTTCATGCAGCTATTGTCACCTATATTATTTAATAAAAAGGTGTTGATTTTTGCGAGGTTTCCTGTATAAATTTAAGGAGTAACTGATATTTACACCAAGAAGGGAAGTTGGGAAGTTCGTATTCGAAATTAGTTATATGATAATGATATGATTTATAGCAGTACTTTCTTACCCAGTAGTTAGTGATGATTGTAAGTAGAATCGTAAGCTGAATCATGTGGTGCTACATCCAAAATAACGTAGGTCACCCACAAAATTCAGCCCATAATCCCACTCATTAGTATGTATGTTAGGAAGATGGCTCAATCCACAATAACCTAGCGAATGTTAATAAAATACAGCTCAAGCAATTACGGAACATCAAAGATCATCCTATGAAAGCTTATGGAACGGAAAACAAAATAATTTTTACTCACTTCTCCAATTTAATTCTCTTGAGAGCTACATTCTTTCCAGTTAGCTTATTCTTAGCTTTGTATACAACACCATAGGTACCTTCTCCGGCCTTTGCTAGCTTAATAAATCGGTCCAGTTTATCCATCTCCACAATTTTAAAGTTGGTCCAATTAGATAAAAACCAGCACCAAAAAGCGGGAAAAATACATTTGTTAGGGATGCCATTTCTGTTTATTTTCTTGAGCATGCGCAATTCCTAGACTCTCCATGCATTGATTTCCAAACGAAGAGCAGTGGGGGATCATGGTGATTGGTCATACCACAGAAATCATGGAATTCGCATTCTGCGCAAAGGGTGCTACATCTACATTTATTTGGTTGAACTGATAAAACGTAGGTCCTTCTTGTCATAAGCGGTAGTGTATCTATTTTATTTGTTTTCTCATTATTGATCGATTTTCATTTTTACACTCGATTTTAAGAATATTCGTTTGCAGATTAATTTGACACATTCCTTTGTGTGAACTTGGGTGGGATTCCCTCCGATCAAATATATTATTATAATATAATTATATAATAATTATTATAATATAATTTATTATTGCTCTGAGGGATTCCTCGTACCATAGAATTCTATTTTGACAGTTTTGTCTCTGTCTGTCCTATGAATACGCATAATTACTGTCGACGTCACATCTGTCATTTTGTTGAGAAATGTCATAGCACTGAATCCAAACAAAAAGATCGTATATGGCGTTTTGCATTGGTATTATTTTGGAGTTGTGTTTTTTTTTCTATTCCCTTCAGTTTTTGATACCCTGATGGTCTGGACATTATTGTTTTCATCTCTAGCAGTGGATTGTGCACAAAGGGAATTATATATTGGTCGAATACAGGTACATATCAATTATTATGCGGAATATTGACTCAAATTTACCTTAGAAAATACTGGACACGACTGGAATATATATTACAAGCTTTTGCAAAGTCCTGATGATACGAAAGTATCCGTAGTAAATGAAATATATTATTAAAATCACCAAAACTAACTAGGAACAGTGCAAAACTACATAAGAAACAAATTTGTTTGGATTCAATTTCTGACGTTTCTGACGTCACAATAATGCAGCTGGCATCTCACTTTTCTATCGACAATAGAATTCTATTGTACACAGAATCCCAGCCCTTCACTCAGCTACACTTGATTCAAAAGGTGGTGTAAATTACACTATACCTCGTAGCAAACGAATGAACCTATTCTTTAGTGTTTATAAGCCTAGCTCTTTCCAGCAACGTCTTGACATATATGGTCTTGAAGCCATCGAATAGTCCCTGGGCGACCATGTGCTTCAAGCCCCGAGTGAAACGGTTTTATTATAAGATCAAACAAACTTACCTCAAATGAAGTTCGATCTTAATTATATGAAACGCCTTGATCGAAGATGATTGAATGTAGTGCCCCTTGTTTTCCGTGTGAACACGCAAGTTTTTAAAGCAAAGTACTGTGTCACTTCAGGCCAACAAAACGCACCCATCTCTGTACCTTCGTGTCTGTGGCTCTATTCTAACATTAGCCGTTTTCGATTGGCGTTTGGTTCTGGTTGCAGTTGACATAAAAATGACAGCGGTTTACTTTCTGGTACTGTTAATGACGTCATAGTCGTAGTCATTGGTTAGTGGTTGCGGTAATCAATCAACACATTCGTTTCATTATTCACTATGACGTCATTAATAGTACCAGAAAGTAAACCACTGTCATTTTTATGTCAACCGCTACCAGAACTAAACGCCAAATGTTAATTACACCCTCAGACTAATAAAAGGCATAAAGAAAACCATGCCTATCCCTACACAAATACCTGTTTTGAAGTGAACATGAACTATCCTTTTCTATAAAATTTGATGGCGAGGGGGTGACGGGTGGTGAAATGTTATGGACAGTTTGTTTACATTAAAAAAAGTAGGACAATAATACAAACGACGAATGACAACTTGATCCGAATGAAATGAGCGGGAACACACGAAATTACCCGATTGAATACAGATTTAACATGTATAAGGCCCTCGCTTGTGAACAAACAAAGTTGTGTTACCTTCAAGACGAGGATGATAAAGGCCACTCTATTTGGTTTATTCGTTTTAGTATTCGTTTGCAGATTAATTTTACACATTCCTTTGTTTGAACTGCACTTAGCTTCACTCGATTCAAAATGTGGTGTAAATTACTCTACACTACAACACAACTTGATGCAAAAACGATTAAACCTATTGTCTTTCTTACTCTGAGATTACACCAGATGCAACGATCATGAACCTAACGTTAGGACCCTTGGAGTCGCACTGACTGAATATGCCGCAATAAAAAAAAGCAAAAAAATAAGAAGAAGACTTTTATGGTTAGAGTGGTTAGACATTTTTTGACAAGTAAAAAGTAAAATATTATAATAATGTAATAAATGATATTAGAATTTACCAAAAAAGAAAAATCATTAGTGTTTAGAAAATGGATTTACCAATATTAGTAGCGTTAGCATCAATAATATTTGTTATTATCATAGGATTGACAATATATTTGAAGAAAAGTAAAGTTGTTGAAGGTAAATATTTTCACCCATATGGTGTTGGTTTACTAATGGGGTTGCTTACAGCACCAGCAAGGGCAAGACCTGGACCACAAAGAATTAGGGATGGGGCACCTAGAAGAGCTCAGATGGCTAGGAACAGGGGAGTCCGGCTGAGAGCAAATGGTAAAAACCCTCATTCTTGTATTATTTGTTACATGAAGTACCAGTTTCTTAATTTCTGATTTTCCAGTGGCACATGATGACATTCAAGAGTCTGAAGAAGAAAATGAACTCAAAGAAGAAATTGAGTTACCTGATGGTAAATTAGGTGCAAAAAAAAGAGCTAAACTGGAAGCAAAAGCTGAAAAAAAAGCTGCTAGGGAATCAGAGTCAATTAGGCGTGAACAGAAAAAAACTAATGAACGGTTAGCTGAAGAAGAGAGAAAGAAAGCTGAAGAGAAAGAAAAAGCTGAACAAAAAAGAATTGAAGAGGAATACAGAAGAGCCAAAGAGGAAGAAGAGAGGCGTGAACATGAAGAATATCTAAAAATGAAAGAAGCTTTTTTGGTGGAAGAAGAAGGCTGTGAAGAAGGTGATGCAGATGATTTGCAAAATCTACTCCAAGAATTTGTTAATTATATCAAAACAAATAAGGTGGTTGTCATAGAAGATTTGGCTGCACATTTCAAACTCAAAACCCAGGCAGCAATTGATAGAATAAAAGATTTGCAAAAAGATGATATTCTGACAGGAGTCATAGATGACAGGGGAAAATTCATTTATGTTTCCATGCAAGAAATGGAAGCTGTTGCCAAATTCATAAGGCAGAGAGGAAGGGTTTCCATTGCGGAGCTAGCTGATAATAGTAATAAATTGATAAATTTGAACCCTAGCACTGTAGTTAATTGAAAATATTTTGAATCAACTGTACATAAACTATAGATTTTTTTTTCATCCTATGGGTTATTCTTTACTCATCTGGAATATTATTGATTAATTGGTCTCTTTCTCAAAATCACTTTTGAATTGTATTTAGTCTATAACAAATACAAAAGCGTTCAACAAGAACAAAACAAAGAGGTACCTACTTCTTGAAATCTTTGTATGGTAACTCATCTCATTAAGTGAGTCAGAATAATATGGCATTATTATTGATGAATACCATGAACTGTAGTTTCTGACATGTTCATTAATTTTCAATTAATGAGTTATAAAAAAGAAATTACCTATGGTTTTGTAATGAATGTTCAATGGCCAAAACATATTATTAGAAAGGATCTGTATGTCACAAAAATGGCAATTATATAACTTAGAATTATTCCAAAGACAAAGATCACCGTTGTGAAATATTCAGTGTAATATTTTTAAATATCACCTACTAGGCTTCTTAGCTGAAAGTATAAATCCTGCTCAAACCAAAATTATCAATACATCTTTTAAATTTCAAGTTGGATGTAAATTTAATCAGGACATTTGCTAGCATGTTCTCTGTTCACATGGGTTTTAAGCAAATATTCTCATTCTCAACAGCATCTCAAATAAAGTTGTGACAAATAATAATTTGCTTCTTATATATTACGCATTATTTTCGGACAGTTCAATTGCCCATTTTTTATCGCATAAAATATAGAGTTGCTTGAATTTGAAATTTTTCAATCCTATATTCCTTGGAAAAATTGTTGCAGATTCATTTGTGGCTCATAGCCATGTATACAGCTTTTGTGGTTGATAGAGCCACCGGTAATAATTGCTTGCCACAATTTCAAGAAATCAAAAATATTGCAAAATACACTTGGCACATGACTGATGATCATCTGGGCTGGTATTTTCTAACTTCTACGTATGCGAATTTGGTCAAATTTTTCACTTCAACACATATGAAGTGTGTATGTTTGTCCCCTTTCATTCGTTGACGAATTGAAACCGCAGTTAGAAAATAGCAGAGCTGATCTCTTTTCCAGTTTGAATCAGAACACCCAATTATTTCAGGAAAATTTCTAAATCCAAAGGTTAATTTGTTTCCTCTGGAACCTTGAAAGAAAGTGGGTAGGAATTGGTGTTCTTGAGTTTCTTGTGCTATATGGATCAGGAACTTCTCCTAAAGCAGAGTTCCAGAGATTTGCAGTTTCTTGGAAGAACAATCCCTGGAAAAGAGTTGTTCAGAATACTGAAGACAAATGCTGATGAAAAATTATTCATTCCAAACTTTCAGGCAAATACAATGTCAATAAGCAAAAAAATATTGTCTGAATAAATGGTGGTTCTAATTATAAGAATCCTTGTGGAATGATGCATTCTTTACTCTCACACCTTGAAACTTTCATCGGCTTGCTGTAAGATGGCAAAACTTTTAGCCGGACGAATTCCGAAGGCCGTTTATAATTGGATCACTTCGTCTACTCAGCGCACATAATTTCCTGACCCAATAATCACTTGCTCCTTTGGCGTGGAGAGAGGCTGTTTGGGTAAATACCAGCACGCCCCTTGTTCGGAGCTTCTGGGAGAAGGCTTGACTGAAATATGCCTGAAGGAAAAAAGACTCTTACGGTAGAAGACGGTATCGGTATTATTTGCTGTAGCACTGTAACGACTTACTGACTTACGGTGGTGCTAAAGGTAAACCCCGAGTGAGTGCCACCTCCAAGTATTCGGTGCATATTCAGCATATTCCAAGCAAACAACCCATACCACCTTGTTTCAAACAAGGCATGAAGATGTCTTAGCAAGATTATTACATCAAAGAAAAAATTTCAAGCCATCACGGGACGTGAGGCAACTATTTTGTATAGAAAATATGCATGAAAAGATGGTTTATTGAAGAAAAAAAAAAAAATGGCATAATCAAAAAATATGGCATAACCGAAAACAAAATGAGATTTTTTTCTAGAGAAAAAAGTTTTTCTGTATTTGAGAAATACATATTAATTTGAAGGTGAAATTCTTCTTGAAGAAACATAATCAATGAAATTGATTAATCTTTTGCAAAATTTACATTGAAGTCTCAAGCTTGAATCAAAGACAGTTTGTTCATATTTATTGTTTTTAAAAAACATTGAACCTCTGCGACTATATGGAAATAATATCTCGTGTAAAAAAATGGAATCGTTCATTTTCAGTTTACCCTCCGTATTAGATGTTTCACATCAAAATTTCTACTAGTTTTGGTAATGGAAATCACATACAATGACAATGACAGCTTAAATTCATGAGGTGACATCTAAACTAAACCACTCCGCCAACTGTAATCGAAGTAGCAGTTTAAAACAAAATTAGATAAAATCAATGCAATAACTCCCACATTAATAAAGGTTTTGACCCAATTGTTCAGTTGAAACTTGGTTGAAACGGCATCGGCTGGTTTGGTATATTATATTTATGACAACGACAAAAAAAACATATTTTTATAGCTGGATTAGAACAAAACTTTTATTCTTGTAGAAGCCATAAAATACATTAAATATGTATTCGCGATCACAACGGAGTGGGCGACATCTACATTTTGAAATCGAACTAAAAACTCCGGGAAAACAAACATTCTGCCATAAGATCTCATGTTAAGAAATCATGTCTTTGATATGACGATTAAATTAAAAAAACATTGTTCAGCGCCGCAGTGGAAGAATAATTCATCTTCAAATGAGTCCATGTACTCTTTTCCTAGAAACTATGTAAAACGTGGATTTAGACTAAAAATCGGAAGCCAATCAGTTATACATAAAAGAAAGAAACAGTTTGTTAATAATTGGTTTAAATCTATCTAATTATTTTCTATACACAAAAGGTGACGGCATTAAAACGATTGATGGAAGGTCAAAAGGGTCTGAATGAATCTTCACCACAGGCATTTCCAAAGAAGCACTCCAAAGTTGGGAGATAGAAGTGAACGTTCAATAATCCAAAAGACATTGTCAAATGTCAACACGGATAAATGACATTTGCTTGTTTTCCCGGGAGTTTTAGAGTGCCACCTGGTGCCAATGGTGATAGCAAATACAATTTTCTAGTTACTGATTAAAATAGAAAACTAGTAACTAGTCACTCATTGATTCGTCTGCCTCTTCTTCTTCACTAGTAACATCATGCTGATCAGCTTCTTCTTCGCATTTTGAACAGTGACAAACAAAAAGATAATTCTTCATCAATTCCTTCCTTCGGGAATGCCTTGATCTATTCAACATGCAGTCATCTAAATAGCTTATGAAAATCTCTTCTCCCTCTTGAATGTCTTCTGTTGCTACCAAAGATAACCTGTGATTATTATGAACAAACGTAGGTTCAGCATTTGGACGACAGCTATGATTGCAAGAGCTCTGGAGAATGTATAGAGCCACCCCTTCACTGTTCAAAAAGTCGCCAACTTGCGTTTCCATTCGCTGGTAGAGGTTATCTAAAAACAAGTCGAAAGTTTTTTGAGCTTCTTCAGAAAGATTTAGATTTTCAACACGGGTAGCCCACTGACTTATTGGACTTGTGCCAACCCCCTGTCCATTGGTTCCTGAAAAAATTGAATATTTCTGAATTATGAATAAATCTTTAATTCATCAGAAGGGAACACCCTAACAAATCATTAATATCAATAAATAATAAATAAATTATTGATCATGTAAAACTAGTCGAATATTCTTTAAAAGTGTTGCCCTTAAGATTTTCAGTTATCTAAATAACTAGCATCTTCATCTATGAAACTGTCAGAAGTCTGGTTAAATATAGTAAGTAAATAAATTATTTCCTCAAATTTTATGTACAATATAAAGATAAACTGGATGATTTTTGGGTTATGCTTATTATTATTGAAATTATGATTTCTCACCAATCTCACCTTAAAAACCTCCGGTTACCAAATGTTGTGCCAAAAATTTATCTTTAGTGAAAATTAGTTTTCAATTTCAACACCCTGTATCGCAGACTTAAGAAACGAATTTTCAATCATTTGGAAAATTCCACACCTAAAGGCAGATTCAGATAGACGGGTGCACATCCAGGGTTTTTGACCCCGTATGATAAATTCCTCCAGTATTAACAAAGTTAATACTTCTCTGAACCAAAGAAAATATGACTTTTTGAGAAACGCAAGTAAAAGGTACGTATGTGAACTGTCTTTCAGTTTACAGGCACAAGGTCCAAAAATAATTTCTTGTAAATTGCTCATGCAGGGTTTCTGAAACATGTGCAATTTACAAGCATATATTTTTGGACCATGCATACGTCATATTTTCTTTGGTTCAGAAGTACTTATTAACTTTGTTAATACCAGAGGAATTTATCATGCGGGGTCAAAAACCCATTTTCGATCATTTAAGGTCTCTATTTTTCATCCTTACCATAGCAACTAATCATCCTTGGGGTAAGGAGCATGAAATGTGTCGATCATCGAAAATTAGAAAATTCGTGTTTTCGAAAAAATTTCCTGTAATAATTGAAGCTCTAGTGGTATTACAAGTGACTATTTCACTAACTTGCAAAATGAACCAATCCGAATAAGCTCTAGTCAAGTTCAGATTACCGATAATACCGAACTTGACTCTGATTGGCCTATCAAGTTCGGTGTTTTCAGACTTGTTTACAGTGCATGTGACAGTTAAACGTTAAATATAAGTGATTACGCTGTGCACGCATTCAAAAATGTTTGTGAAATAGTCTAATAAAATTCCACTCGTGATTGAATTTTTCTCATAAGTATGTCTTTCATTTATGATCTCAACTGAATTGATTCAAGAAAACACCACGAGTCCGCAGAACAATTCAGTTTCGTTCAGAAATGAATCGACAGACTTATCGCGAAAATTCAATCACAACATTTAGAGTCACTTTTCAGTCTTTACACTCCAGATTGTAAAGAAAAAAAAAGAAGTGTCGGTAACAAGGTCAACAACTGCTAGTTCTGAATCTTGTTTATCTTTTGTGGCCTCGAATTTTATTGACAGGTGTGAATGGAAAATTGTCGTCAATTTTTATTCAATAATTCATAAATTTTACAGCATTTTCTAGTAACTTTCGGTGTGTTATTATGATACCTGTTCGTTGGATTAAAGTTTTTAGGTTGAATCTTTTCATGTCATTATGTTGGTTTGTCTGAGATAAACACCAGAGTTGACAAATAAATTGTCTTGTGTAAATACAAACAATATTCTTCAGTTGCAATGATCATTTTATTCATGAATTTCATTTGACTGTGTAAATTGGCACTTAGTGTGGGTCAGAAGGGCTGTTATGCATGGTTTTCCGATTTTATGTTTTTTACAAAACACATGGCAGCCTGATAAAAATCGTACCGACATAACATAAAATTTTCGAAAAAATCATTTTTCAATTTGAAGAACCCAAGACGACTCTTTGGTCTCTTTGATGCATCGTTATCATGTGGATATACGGACAATATTGTCCCCTACAAGGCATTCTGGAGTAAAATCGGGATTATATCACGCCTTTGTATCTATATAGCCACCCGCCGATCGCTGCACATGCGTAGTTTTTAATACCGAATTTGGTGACTGAAGAAATGTAATCATGATCCTTCAATGAATCATTTCTGTTTATTTATCTATTTCCAGAAAGCAAATTTTCAAGTTAAATTTTGAATGTTAAAATAAAGAACTATTTGCTCAAGTCATAGATACAATTAGGATTTCCCTATGTTCGTAGAACTTTTCACTGTATGGTTTAAAGACAAAAAGTATACAATACCTTGCATATCTACTATCGAATGCCTGGCATATTTCTCATGCAATATGGAATATATAGAAGGATAATATGAGCCATGATTCTTATATAAGTTACCCTCAAGTTACCTAATTCGGCATATTCGAAACTTCAATAAACCCATTTACAACTTTTCTTGGTTCATCTCCTGTGCTAAAATTTCGTGAATAGCTTAAGTGTTATTTCGAAATTCAATGAATGAATCAACAATCCATTCATACATCCATAGTATCCATGTAAAAGTACCTACATATTTATGTGAGGGCGCTCGAACCAGTGACGAAAAATGATCCAATATTGAGTATGCAGGGGTACAGCAAAAATCACTTTGAAGGTGCGATTTTTTATGAATTCCTGCAATTTTTTTTTACAAGAAAGATAAATGTATAAGTGAGGCATCTCTCACAGTACTTTTTCGAAAAAAAATACCTAGCGAGATAAAAAATAGTGAATTTGGTCAAATTTCCGCACTAATTTCAAGGTCAGTTTTTAAAAAAATTGAAAAATTACTCTGAGAAATGCCTAGATCCAACCTTTTGAATTCAGATGGTGAAAAAAAATCTCGAATTTATTGAGCGAGCTCCAAGTATGTTGATTTTTCGTGCTCCATGTTTCACCAATAGCCACTAACCCCCTCTTAAGCAAATAATAATATTCATTGAGGAAGTATTTCAACTGTTTTTTGAAAATAATTACATTTTTCGCAGATGTCAAATTATTGGGTAGTAAATTGAAAATTCTTTGGACCTAATACAGTATACCGGTGTGAAGTTACCGGCCAATTTCCAGCGGCCGAATTGCCGAAGATTGCCGAACGCCCATAGACGTACTTCCTTTTTTTTATTTAGGTAAAATGAGCTCATAGATAATCAGTGTATTGATAAGTTTTATGGAAACATCATATTACTTTCAATCGAATAGAAAGGAAATATTTTATTATAATTATGATTATAATAAAGTGTCTCGTATATAAGAATAAAATATACTCGATCGGCTAAAAAATTCAGTGGTTGGTAGGTATTACAAGAATATAAAATAAACTTCATGATCGAAAATAATATGTTTTGTTTACGAATACATACATTTAAATGAAATGAAAAATAGCTCACGGGAACACAGTAATTAATGATTTTGTCAAAACGGGTTTAAAATTAAAGAAACTGGAAGAAACAAGCTTATAGTCATATACATTCCACTAAAAAATCTAACTGTATTTGAAAAAAAACACCGTGAAAAGATGAATCAGTAACGGGCGGTCAAAGGGGTCGAAATCGTAAAAAAATAAAAATTGAAATAAATCAGAACACGAAGAAGAAAATTTAAATAATTCGAAACAACAAGAAGAAAACGGACTGTCACATCTATATTCCACTAGAAAAATCAAACTTCCATTGGAAAATACACAGTGAGAAGATGAATCAGTAAGGGGCCGTCAAAGGGGTTGAAATCGTAAAAAAATGAAATAATTCGGAAAACGAAGAAAAAAATTTAAAAAATTCGAAACACCCAGAAGAAAATGGACTGTCACATCTATATTCCACTAGAAAAATCAAACTTCTATTGGAAAATACACAGTGAGAAGATGAATCAGTAACGGGCCGTCAAAGGGGTTGAAATCGTAAAAAAATGAAATAATTCGGAAAACGAAGAAAAAAATTTAAAAAATTCGAAACACCCAGAAGAAAATGGACTGTCACATCCATATTACACTAGAAAAAGCAAACTTCCATTGAAAAATACACAGTGAAAAGATGAATCAGTAACGGGCCGTCAAAGGGGTTGAAATCGTAAAAAATAAAATAATTTGGAAAACGAAGAAAAAAAATTCGAAACACCAAGAAGAAAATGGACTGTCACATCTATATTTCACTAAAAAAATCAAACTTCCATTGGAAAATACACAGTGAAGAGATGAATCAGTAACGGGCCGTCAAAGGGGTTGTAATCGTAAAAAAATGAAATAATTCGGAAAACGAAGAAAAAAATTTAAATAATTCGAAACAACAAGAAGAAAATGGACTGCCACATCTATATTCCACTAGAAAAATTAAACTTCCATTGGCAAATACACAGTGAGAAGATGAATCAGTAACGGGCCGTCAAAGAGGTTGAAATCGTAAAAAAATTAAAATTGAAATAAATGAGAACACGAAGAAGAAAATTTAAATAATTCAAAACACCCAGAAGAAAATGGACTGTCACATCTATATTCCACTAGAAAAATCAAACTTCCATTGGAAAATACACAGTGAAAAGATGAATCAGTAACGGGCCGTGAAAGGGGTCGAAATTGTAAAATAATAAAAATTGAAATAAATCAGAACAAGAAGAAAAAATTTACATAATTCGAAACACCGAGAAGAAAATGGACTGTCACATCTATATTTCACTAGAAAAATCAAACTTTCATTGGAAAATACACAGTGAAAAGATGAATCAGTAACGGGCCGTCAAAAGGGTCGAAATCGTAAAAAAATAAAAATTGAAATAAATCAGAACGCGAAGAAGAAAATTTGAATAATTCGAAACAACAAGAAGAAAATGGACTGCCACATCTATATTCCACTAGAAAAATCAAACTTCCATTGGAAAATACACAGTGAAAAGATGAATCAGTAACGGGCCGTGAAAGGGGTCGAAATTGTAAAATAATAAAAATTGAAATAAATCAGAACAAGAAGAAAAAATTTAAATAATTCGAAACACCAAAAAGAAAATGGACTGTCACATCTATATTTCACTTGAAAAATCAAACTTTCATTAGAAAATACACAGTGAAAATATAAATCAGTAACGGGCCGTCAAAGGGGTCGAAATTGTAAAATAATAAAAATTGAAATAAATCAGAACACGAAGAAAAAATTTAAATAATTCGAAACACCAAGAAGAAAATGGACTGTCACATCTATATTTCACTTGAAAAATCAAACTTCCATTAGAAAATACACAGTGAAAAGATAAATCAGTAACGGGCCGTCAAAGGGGTCGAAATTGTAAAATAATAAAAATTGAAATAAATCAGAACACGAAGAAAAAATTTAAATAATTCGAAACACCAAAAAGAAAATGGACTGTCACATCTATATTTCACTTGAAAAATACACAGTGAAAAGATAAATCAGTAGGGCCGTCAAAGGGGTCGAAATTGTAAAATAATAAAAATTGAAATAAATCAGAACACGAAAATGTAAAACAGAAAACGGTTAATGACATGTGTGAACTTTGCCAAAAATACTAGGTGATGAAAACTCATTTATCTGTACTTACAATGTGAAGGTACCAGATTTATTTTAATTTTAATTTTTTTTACTTTCCTGCCAACTCCTGCGGCCCATAACTAGTTTCTCTTTTCACTGTATATTTTCTAATGAGAATTTGTTTTTTTTATGAAATATGTATATACCAGTTCGTTTCCTACTTCGAGTTTGGAAAATTTTTATTCTTATGTTTTGGTTTTTTTACTACGTGTTTTCAAATGAGGGGTCAATTTTTTTAGTTGCCTGTTAGTGATTTACTTTTTCACTTTTTCACTGTACGCTTGCCAATGAAAGTTTGGTTTTTTAAGTGGAATATAAATGTGACAGTCAATTTGCTTGTTGGTGTTTCGATTTTTTTTTCTTCGTTTTCCAAATTATTTTATTTTTTTACGATTTCAACCCCTTTGATGGCCCGTTACTGATTCATCTTTTCACTGTGTATTTTCCAATGGAAGTTTGCTTCTTCTAGTGTAATGTGGATGTGACAGTCCATTTTCTTCTGGGTGTTTCGAATTTTTTAAAGTTCTTTCTTCGTGTTCTTATTCATTTCAATTTAAATTTTTTACGATTTCGACCCCTTTCACGGGCTGTTACTGATTCATCTTTTCACTGTGTATTTTCCAATGGAAGTTTGATTTTTCTAGTGAAATATAGATGTGACAGTCCATTTTCTTCTTGGTGTTTCGAATTATTTAAATTTTTTTCTTCATTTTCCGAATTATTTCATTTTTTTACGATTATACAACCCCTTTGACGGCCCGTTACTGATTCATCTCTTCACTGTGTATTTTCCAATGGAAGTTTGATTTTTCTAGTGGAATATAGATGTGACAGTCCATTTTCTTCTGGGTGTTTTGAATTATTTAAATTTTCTTCTTCGTGTTCTCATTTATTTCAATTTTAATTTTTTTACGATTTCAACCTCTTTGACGGCCCGTTACTGATTCATCTTCTCACTGTGTATTTGCCAATGGAAGTTTAATTTTTCTAGTGGAATATAGATGTGGCAGTCCATTTTCTTCTTGTTGTTTCGAATTATTTAAATTTTTTTCTTCGTTTTCCGAATTATTTCATTTTTTTACGATTACAACCCCTTTGACGGCCCGTTACTGATTCATCTCTTCACTGTGTATTTTCCAATGGAAGTTTGATTTTTTTAGTGAAATATAGATGTGACAGTCCATTTTCTTCTTGGTGTTTCGAATTTTTTTTCTTCGTTTTCCAAATTATTTTATTTTTTACGATTTCAACCCCTTTGACGGCCCGTTACTGATTCATCTCTTCACTGTGTATTTTCCAATGGAAGTTTGATTTTTCTAGTGAAATATAGATGTGACAGTCCATTTTCTTCTTGGTGTTTCGAATTTTTTTTTCTTCGTTTTCCAAATTATTTTATTTTTTTACGATTTCAACCCCTTTGACGGCCCGTTACTGATTCATCTTTTCACTGTGTATTTTCCTATGGAAGTTTGCTTTTTCTAGTGTAATATTGATGTGACAGTCCATTTTCTTCTGGGTGTTTCGAATTTTTTAAATTTCTTTCTTCGTGTTCTGATTCATTTCAATTTTCATTTTTTACGATTTCGACCCCTTTCACGGCCCGTTACTGATTCGTCTTTTCACTGTGTATTTTCCAATGGAAGTTTGATTTTTCTAGTGATATATAGATGTGACAGTCCATTTTCTTCTTGGTGTTTCGAATTATTTAAATTTTTTCTTCGTGTTCTGATTTATTTCAAAATTTATTATTTTACAATTTCGACCCCTTTCACGGCCCGTTACTGATTCATCTTTTCACTGTGTATTTTCCAATGGAAGTTTGATTTTTCTAGTGGAATATAGATGTGACAGTCCATTTTCTTCTGGGTGTTTTGAATTATTTAAATTTTCTTCTTCGTGTTCTGATTTATTTCAATTTTAATTTTTTTACGATTTCAACGCCTTTGACGTTACTGATTCATCTTCTCACTGTGTATTTGCCGATGGAAGTTTAATTTTTCTAGTGGAATATAGATGTGGCAGTACATTTTCTTCTTGTTGTTTCGAATTATTTAAATTTTTTTCTTCGTTTTCCGAATTATTTCATTTTTTTACGATTACAACCCCTTTGACGGCCCGTTACTGATTCATCTCTTCACTGTGTATTTTCCAATGGAAGTTTGATTTTTTTAGTGAAATATAGACGTAACAGTCCATTTTCTTCTTGGTGTTTCGAATTTTTTTTTCTTCGTTTTCCAAATTATTTTATTTTTTACGATTTCAACCCCTTTGACGGCCCGTTACTGATTCATCTTTTCACTGTGTATTTTTCAATGAAAGTTTGCTTTTTCTAGTGTAATATGGATGTGACAGTCCATTTTCTTCTTGGTGTTTCCAATTATTTAAATTTTTTTCTTCATTTTCCGAATTATTTCATTTTTTTACGATTACAACCCCTTTGACGGCCCGTTACTGATTCATCTCTTCACTGTGTATTTTCCAATGGAAGTTTGATTTTTCTAGTGAAATATAGATGTGACAGTCCATTTTCTTCTTGGTGTTTCGAATTTTTTTTTCTTCGTTTTCCAAATTATTTTATTTTTTTACGATTTCAACCCCTTTGACGGCCCGTTACTGATTCATCTTTTCACTGTGTATTTTCCTATGGAAGTTTGCTTTTTCTAGTGTAATATTGATGTGACAGTCCATTTTCTTCTGGGTGTTTCGAATTTTTTAAATTTCTTTCTTCGTGTTCTGATTCATTTCAATTTTCATTTTTTACGATTTCGACCCCTTTCACGGCCCGTTACTGATTCGTCTTTTCACTGTGTATTTTCCAATGGAAGTTTGATTTTTCTAGTGATATATAGATGTGACAGTCCATTTTCTTCTTGGTGTTTCGAATTATTTAAATTTTTTCTTCGTGTTCTGATTTATTTCAAAATTTATTATTTTACAATTTCGACCCCTTTCACGGCCCGTTACTGATTCATCTTTTCACTGTGTATTTTCCAATGGAAGTTTGATTTTTCTAGTGGAATATAGATGTGACAGTCCATTTTCTTCTGGGTGTTTTGAATTATTTAAATTTTCTTCTTCGTGTTCTGATTTATTTCAATTTTAATTTTTTTACGATTTCAACGCCTTTGACGTTACTGATTCATCTTCTCACTGTGTATTTGCCGATGGAAGTTTAATTTTTCTAGTGGAATATAGATGTGGCAGTACATTTTCTTCTTGTTGTTTCGAATTATTTAAATTTTTTTCTTCGTTTTCCGAATTATTTCATTTTTTTACGATTACAACCCCTTTGACGGCCCGTTACTGATTCATCTCTTCACTGTGTATTTTCCAATGGAAGTTTGATTTTTTTAGTGAAATATAGACGTGACAGTCCATTTTCTTCTTTGTGTTTCGAATTTTTTTTTCTTCGTTTTCCAAATTATTTTATTTTTTACGATTTCAACCCCTTTGACGGCCCGTTACTGATTCATCTTTTCACTGTGTATTTTTCAATGAAAGTTTGCTTTTTCTAGTGTAATATGGATGTGACAGTCCATTTTCTTCTGGGTGTTTCGAATTTTTTAAATTTTTTTCTTCGTTTTCCGAATTATTTCATTTTTTTACGATTTCAACCCCTTTGACGGCCCGTTACTGATTCATCTTCTCACTGTGTATTTTCCAATGGAAGTTTGATTTTTCTAGTGAAATATTGATGTGACAGTCCATTTTCTTCTGGGTGTTTCGAATTTTTTAAATTTTTTTCTTCGTTTTCCGAATTATTTCATTTTTTTACGATTTCAACCCCTTTGACGGCCCCTTACTGATTCATCTTCTCACTGTGTATTTTCCAATGGAAGTTTGATTTTTCTAGTGGAATATAGATGTGACAGTCCGTTTTCTTCTTGTTGTTTCGAATTATTTAAATTTTCTTCTTCGTGTTCTGATTTATTTCAATTTTTATTTTTTTACGATTTCGACCCCTTTGACCGCCCGTTACTGATTCATCTTTTCACGGTGTTTTTTTTCAAATACAGTTAGATTTTTTAGTGGAATGTATATGACTATAAGCTTGTTTCTTCCAGTTTCTTTAATTTTAAACCCGTTTTGACAAAATCATTAATTACTGTGTTCCCGTGAGCTATTTTTCATTTCATTTAAATGTATGTATTCGTAAACAAAACATATTATTTTCGATCATGAAGTTTATTTTATATTCTTGTAATACCTACCAACCACTGAATTTTTTAGCCGATCGAGTATATTTTATTCTTATATACGAGACACTTTATTATAATCATAATTATAATAAAATATTTCCTTTCTATTCGATTGAAAGTAATATGATGTTTCCATAAAACTTATCAATACACTGATTATCTATGAGCTCATTTTACCTAAATAAAAAAAAGGAAGTACGTCTATGGACGTTCGGCAATCTTCGGCAATTCGGCCGCTGGAAATTGGCCGGTAACTTCACACCGGTTACTATTATATGGTATATGGAGATATGGTATTCATGTTACTAATGTCACTATTACCTACATAAGAAGGAAGACTTATTTATAGACACACAAAGCTCAAAAATGAGGACTCCCGGTAATGTTAATAATTTCATTTCTTTGAAGGTACTTTTTCAGAATTCCGTTTTTGATATGCCAGTAATACTTCTAATTGCTCGTTTTTGTGCTCGAAAAACATCCCTTGCTGATACAGATGTTCCCAAAAACCAGATACCATATCTGATGCGTGAGTCTACTTGGGCAAAATACTGGCGATGCCAATGCAAAATAGGTCATTATTAGCAAACCATTTCTGGAGAGTAGATAATGTAATGTCTATTCTATTTGTATTCGTTTAATTTTGAGATACTTGATGCAACTATCTGTCTCCCTTAAGAGGGTATTAACCCTATTAGTGGCTATTGGTGAAACAAGGAGCAGGAGAAATCAAAATACTCGGAACTCGCTCGATGAATTCAAGATTATTTTTTTACCATCTGAATTCAAAAGGTTGGAAGGTAGGAAATGAGAGCGTTGGACATTATAAGGGGGATTTATACAGTACGTAAATAAAATAAGAAATAAAATACTGTTGCGTCTTCGGGTTCAAAATAAGTGTACACTGGTATGAACTCGCCTTTATTATTCAAACTTCACTTGACAACACTGTGATACAAGTCACTGTCAAAATACTTGTATCCAAGGTAACTCAAGGTAACTTTCTAACTAACTTCTTCATCTAACAAATGCATTGCTTTTATATACAAATAAAGTTCTAGAAAACTTAAGAAATCAATAGAACACAAATAAAATGTTCGACGATTGATCCAGAACAAAAGTTAGTGCTTCTAGATTTTTCCATCTAATTCATCGAACGATCTCGAACAATTCGAGAAGTCTTTATCAAATTTCAGGTCTGTAACAATACTATATTTCAAAAGAAAATCATAAGCATATCATATAGACATAAAATAAAAGAAATTAAAGTTATGAAATATATAAATCCAAATTTTGACACTCGTTTTGTTTTATTTTATTTTAGGGGCTGTATAAACCCAACTTTATATCGTCCACCGCTCTCATTTCCTACCTATTTATTTATGAGCTTGTCAATATTCTGCCTGGGATAATTTTAGTTTTTTTCTCAAGTGTCATATTTTATTTAGTATGTATGAAAATTAATAACGTGTTAATGTAGTATAAAAAAATAGATGGAAAGGCAGAAGTTATCCCTATTCACGTAGGGAGTTCGGCTGAATCTCGTCTCGGGTTTTCTTCAATTATTTTTGTTCCCGTACATGTCTCCATATTCAAATAATAATAATAATAAAAAGGTTTATTTACTACGAAACAAGAGGTGTTTATACAATAAGGGCAGTTATAGCAAATAATAATAAACAGGTACTTGATTAATAAATTAATTAAATAATTTAATTTGATTTTTTTATCACTTGATATTATTCAGCATCATTTCCTTGTTACTGTACTATTTTGAGCAAGTTCAGTTGTTAAATAGTTATTTATGCAATAAACGATTTTTGCACGAGTTAATTGCATACAAAATTTTTTCTATGTTCATGCAAAAAGCAAGAAATGATTTCCTAAGGTCCAGCACTAGGTGTAGGAAAATGAAAAGCGTAACTTAAATAATTAATTATTAATTTTGCATTGAAACAGATTACTATCATTTATTTTCCCATTAATAATACTCTTCTAATTATGTTATTGTCAGGAATTAATTTTTAACTGACGTTTCTGTAACCACAGTTGCATTATAAAAATCAAAATCATAGTAGCCGTGAGCGTGTATGTTATCACGAGGTGTGGTCAGAGTACAGACAGTTTGCTCTATGCAGGTAGACGGTTTAGATCAGATCGAATCAGTTTTGATCAAGGAGTTAGTCTCAGGAAGGCATTGTTTGTTTAACGCTGGCAGCTAACATTAATACAAAATAATATAAAATATGTAACTGTTCAAAATGTATTGCCAATCTAACAGAATATGTGCTAGATATGTAGTGGGTTTGAATGTTTATGTTTGTCATGATGACAGCACGTTGAAGTAAAATGACAGATGAGTGCAATAAAAACTTTATTGCACTAGTGCAATAAAGAATTAATTTTTCTAGTAAATATAGTTCAATAAAGTTTACCTTTTTGCATGAACGTAGAAAAAATAAATAAAACAACTTTGCACCAAAAATTTTGAAGTTTACTTCAGTTCAAAAGTAGAATTACCACAGGTGACCTAATATTTGGGCAGTTTGTAATATTAGACAATTTTTGATGAACCTTGTATACATGACGTCGTTTAAATGAACAGTACTCTATTTGGTGCGAAAAATTATTTCATTTTCCGTCAACTCATTATGATTTATAAGGCACAAATCCGACCAGTCTTGGGTTTCAATATATGGAGTGAAGCACCCAAACACATATTGAAACTCTCGTCGGTGATACTCCATTCACAAGCTCGCTCACTTCTCTGGAACACCGCAGAGAAGTTGCGATGTAATTTTTATTTACCTGGAATAAGTCGGTTGTATCCCGGCTCGAAGAACGTCGATACTTGGAGCTTACACGTTATATTTATTTGTGGTATTCCAAGTTCAGTTGAAATAAAACTCGATATTTCTTTCAGAGTCAAAATTTTTTCATCTATTTTTTTTTTTTTGTTATTTTATGTCATGGAAAAGGATAGTCGACGTGAAATGTGCAAACGGGGTAATATATCGTCGACCAGTATCGAAACTCATAGTTTTGGATGTGAAGAAGAAACAGTAATTTCTCTCTGGAAGAAATTACTGGGGAGGGGAAAATGTTGAGATGTTATATTAGGAGAAATGAATTGTTCATTTCATACCGTTATCTGTGAATGTAATTATAATTTTTGACAAATAATTTCCATGGCATAAAATAATAAAAAAAATACACATGAAAAATTTTGACTCTGAACGAAATATCGAGTTTTATTTCAACTGAACTTGGAATACCACAAATAAATATAACCCGTAAGCTCCAAGTATCGACGTTCTTCTAGCCGGGATACAACCGACTTATTCCACGTAAATAAAAATTACAAACGACAGTCGCATGAGATTTACGACACTCGCCTACGTCTCGTGTCAACATGATCGTTACATAATATACCTACTATTTATCCGGTTTTATCCCTGATTCTATAGATATATGCAATGACTTCCAAAATACAAAAATTATTCACTTAATTGACACACATTTCTATGTAACCCTTTTATGCCTGATTGCGCTACTTATTTTTTACACATGAGGAAATTCGAAAGGCTCGTACGCTAAAACAATGCAATTGAACAAAACGCAACCGCGGACTCATTTATAGAAATTTTCCATTAATATCTCTAATGAAGACCCGTAGGATGGTTTTCTCATAGTTTGAATGGTTTTTGCAGCGTTGCTATATACCCACACAGCATGAAGGCATCTTAAAGACGTCTTCAAGGCGTCCAGTAATATCTTGAAGACGTCCAAAAGACATCGATTGTTACAAAACGGGACGTCTTGCAGACGTCTTCGGAACGTCCATGTGGACATAATCGGGACGTCTTGAAGACATCTTTCGAATGTCCAGTTTATGTCTAATACAGGACTGAATGGACCTTTTTCTGGACATTGAAAAAACTTTATTTAGTATTCAGTACCTATACCTTGTAGGTTTGAAATTAAATTGAAAAACAAAATTGTAGGAATTTTATCAAATTATATTTTATTACTTTTTTTCTATAACTTTTTGTTTTTACTAAATATCGTACGATCTTCCGCTATCGTCAGCTACGACTGAATACATTTCTCAGTTTCCTTCCGATCGGTAAACACTTTTGTCATCTCACTGGCACCTAGAACAATAATAAACATTAAAAAATCATAAAAAAAAACAGTTTTTTAGTATTTTAGAATTTGAGAATGTTGTCTCTCAACAAAAAAACTATATCACCTCTTATTGTTAATAGCAGTTTTGCAATTGAATAAGTATTTCAAGCCCAAATCATTTGTGATCAGGCTCTGCAGGACATGTTTAACGAAATGGTAATTACTTTTGCTCCATCTCCTCTATCCATTTTGGCCATTCCAGTAACCTGAAAAATTATGATCAATACAATAATAGCTTCGTTATCAATATTTATCTTCTTAGCCATTCATTGACATATTCGAGTAATTGATATTGAAATATAACACAATAACAACTATAATAACACATTTACTACACTTAACACTCAACAAAATGTCAGAACGACGCAACAATTTCTCTATGGACGCAACATCACAACACAACAATACAAGTTACGATGTTACGAACTATTGAAGAATGGAGATTGGAGAGTGAATCCGAAGTGGGACGACTCACGAAGAGTTCCGACGCCCGACGAGTAAAATGCCGAATCCATTTCAATTCTATGATTGGTTAAAAATTGTCACTGTCAAATTCCACCAATGGAAATATCGGATTTTTATTCTCACGTTTGTTGGTATATAAGGTTGATACAGGTAATTCAAAAAAAGAACGGTTATGATTTATGAGTGATGCAAGCTTCACGCATAGTGGAAAACAATGACAAATGTCATGATCTTAGATTTTGTTTGTACATATCATTAGGAAAGTTATTCAAATTATATATTTTCCTACTGAAATAATAATTTTATGTGGTTCTGCTGACTTATATGTTATTTAGCATAGTTTTTTCACTGAACATTACTCCCCCTTCTAGAAAAACTTATTGGAAAAAAAATCAACATTCTGGACCAGTACACGGGACGTATTGAAGTCGTCCATTTATGTACGTCCCTAAGAAATCCCGAAACAGACGTTTTAAGACGTCCATTTTATGTCTCTGGACGTTCAGGCATTTTAAGGACATAAACTGGACATCTTTAAGACGTCCAGTGCTGTGTGGGTATTTACATATGTCGATAAACACGATTTTTAATAATTATGATGTTTGCCTAAACGACACATATTTTCATAAGTTATATCAATACCAATCAATATACGAAATATCGATTCTTTTAGAGAATACTGGACAATGTAATAAAATCAAGTCTGCCAGAGTGGTAAAAAGCGGCGAGCGTTTGAGTACCTATTTACATAGCCTCTAAGCGTTCAAGGTTAAACTACTATGGCTATGAGTAATTTTTATTTTACACCGAAATGTGAGACACTATTAGATTTCTTTTATTTTGAGACTCCGCCCCTATCGTTTGGAATTCTTACCTCGCCCTTTTACCCGCAAATTTCCTTTGACCTTTTTCAGAAGGTAAACCCCTTCTTAATTATAACTTATCAGATATTTACCATGATTCAAATTTAAAAAAAAATCATGTGATTTAAATCTCAATTCAATTCAAGTATTTAAACCAATCGATTTGAATCACTTCAACCCTGGGAGAAAATATTTGTTTTCATTAAACATATTTTATGAACATGATCAGCACATGCCAGAACCAAAATTTCCATTATTGGTAATACTATAATAGTAATGCTAGAAAATCTAGTAAATTGTTCTCCCAATGTATTCATCATTTTCATCAAGAGATTAGATATACTGGTAGAAATATAAACATAGGCTGCGCCACAATAGGCATTGGGCTGCAATTGAGGGAGACATCTATGGCTCAAATATCATTAACCTAGTCAGGCTTTTCTACTGAACCTTGAAACAGAACACTGATATAAAGATAAAAAACAACATTCAAAATAATGACCATTTGTAAATGAATAAAAACTATGAATGTAAATGAAATCATTTTTCTTGAAAATGGCTTTACTATTCTAAGTATCATTGTTTGTTGAGCAATAATCAGAAAGCTATATTCTAATAAATATTAAGGACAAACATGTTCTACAACTACTCATAAGTGCCATTTCTATCAACACTTTAAATTATGTGTGTAGTGCCATCTCAACAATAATCTTTACTCAACTACCTAATCTGATAAATTATTATTAATTATTTTATTCATTTCAGTAAAAGCCATTTTCATGAGAAATATATACATAAACCAGGATATATTTTTTGCAAAATATTCTATTTAAAATACTAGTTTTTTTGTACAATATTCTATTTAATATACTGCAAGTCTCCAAATTTTATTTGATCAAAAGTTTGGTCATAGTAGGGTTTAATATTGACAAGTAATATACCAGTTGTTACCTCCTACAGTAGTCCTATGGCCTATGTTCTTTCCAAATATATAAACTATTATTGAGCAAAATCCCAGATCATGATTGAGCAGTTTTAACGTGAATGGGGTACAGAGTCATATACAGACTCCACACACTCACACACTAATATATTAGTACTTATGATGGATATATCCAACCTTACCTATCAATGCCAAAAGACTTTGAAATCCCTCAAATGTCAGGAATTGCTCAACTCCTTCGTGGGGAATGGAAGCAACAAACAAACTGTGTAAGAAAGGCAGCTGATCTGCAAATTTTTCCCCTAAAAGCTTATGAGATAAATTAGCATCTTCATTGATGGTTCGATGGCAGAACTGTAATGTTTGAGCTATCGCAATGCCTTTATCAGAGGCTTGTAGAATTCTGGCCAAGAGACGGACAAGGAGTAGAATATTACTTGTTTCTGGAGGATAATGGACTTGCCTAAAATTCAATGAGTGTTGTAGTTTATATTTAGTTTTTTTCCAATCATATGCTTACTTCCATGCATCAGTTAGCTGTTCTAAAGGATGGGCTTTTGATTTTTCAGTTGACTGTATGCATAATGTTTGGTGATATTGTTTAAAAGCATCTGCTTTACACTCTTCCGAACAATATTGCTTACCACAACTCGAACATGTAGTAAATTTACTTTTGTCAGTTGTACAACATTCTGGGTAGGGCAGCTCTATTTCTTGTCCTGTTAGTCTGGTGGCATTTTCTTGAGCAGTTTCCAAGGGTCTACAAAAACTAAAGGCTAATAAAGAAGTTTCGCCACCATTTTCTGAAATACCTCAGACAATGATCACAAGCTAAATAACGATATTCCGCATTCCATGCCAGCTGGATTGAAACTAAAGGGTCTTCTTCGAAAATCACTGAACCACTTGGTATTGCAGCCTTAGCAAACAGGCCTTTTCCCTAAAATAACATAGGGAGATTATGTCAATTCAATAAAAATTTATTTAATACCTTCAAATTATCAGAAAATCTCACTTCTACGTTCATTTTACAAAAACAAATAACCCATAACCATAACCTCAACCTCCGTACACCTTAACCAAAAATTATTTTTCTTCTTCACCTTTAATTCCTTCTAGCTTCTACTTCCTTCAGTTGGCCATACCATTAAGCAATTTACCCAACATCTTTGTGAAGTCTTGTGGTGTCGGAGTTTTGTTTTTTAGAAGTGGACTGTAACAAGTTTTATTTACCACTCCGTAGCTACCGTTCGACTGTTGAATTCTTAGTTGAATTACTGGTAATAAATCTCGTAGATGTGTTCAATTTGAATATATATTGGATCGTTTCTTACATTTGATGACAGTAGTGAAAATTATTTGACAAGTCTCAAAATTATTATGAAAAATAAATAACCTTTGTTACCTATCAACCCAGTACGCCATAGGCGTATCAATAAGTTTTTAATGATATTCAACAATCTTCTATTAACACCCATTTACCTCCGAGCAATAAAAGATATTTATTGCTCGAAGCAACATGTCATTTCACTTATTCTGTCAGCAATAGAATTCTATGGTACACTATGAACAGTATGAACACTCAATCCGATCGAGTTTGGTACTTCGCGTGGTACCTCGATTGTAAAGGTATTTAAATTCTGAATCCAACGGTGTATGCATTTTTCTTTTTTGCCCAGTGTTAGGAGAGATATGAGCATTTATAATTTAAATAATGTATATTCTTATTTCACCTATGCAAGTGAAAAAGGACGTATGGTATCTTTAACCCATTACGGTCCAATTATATTGTCATACCCAAGGAAATTATATTTCGGCATCCAGTCCAAAGATGTTAATTATTTCACCATGTAGTACGCCTGTTTGTGCTACCAACCCACAAGGTTTTAAAGACGAATTTTCCCGCTCCGACCCCCACCCCAACCACTCCAGCAGCCATCGTCTCAGCTAAGGTCTCAGCCGTACCCATACGCATACGCCATCATTCGCCTTTTTGTGCTCACAGAGTTCGTACCGACCGCCGCTACGGTACGGGTAAGTATATATTATAACATAATAATTCAGCACTTCAGCTATGGAAAAATTGAAAAAGAGGAGCTAGACATCGTTCTTCCGATAGTGATTCAGATATGTCTCAACTTCAAACAGAGATCATTTTAGGAGACGACTCAAAAAGCTTAGCCGAAATGTGCAAAACATGGCCGTTCAAGGTCTCGATCGCGTTCTCGGGCAGATCGCAGAGACCGGTCAGGGCAGCGTGCTCCTAGCTTGTTAAAACATTCACTTGGGAATAGTTCGCTACAACACCGCCCTTCACGTTCTATAAGTCGCCGACAAATATTTCCAATAATTTGGGTGTAGCCCGAGATCCGAGCGACTCGGCAAACACCATCGACAGTGTTGCCCATAGCCCGTGCGACATAGCTCCACGATCACCTGAAAGCGAGTCGCCGACAAATATTTTCAATAATTTGGGTGTAGCCCGAGATCCGCGCGTCTCGGCAAACAGTAGACACCATCGACAGTGTTGCCCATAGCCTGCGCGGCATGGCTTCACGATCACCTGAAAGCATATACTTGAATGTCCTGGAACATATGTATATTTGTCCACAATGATGTTAAATAATTCCAATCGATATCTAAATTGGCAGCAGATCTTACGCCCACAGACAACGAGGTTGTAAAATTGCACCCAGCATTGTCTATCGTCTGTGCACTGGCCACATATTCTTACTTATGGCTTGCCAGGAAACAATATTTACACCAGGAACATGTAATATGACTAAAAAAGAACGTCAACTTGTTTTTATAGAAATTGAAAAACTGCTTATAAAAGGGGCAGTCATAAAGTGCGAGTCACTTTCCGACCAATTTTTATTTAATTTTTTCTAGCAGAAAAGCCCAATGGGAAGGAATGAATTATACTTATAGTTCTAGCAACATAGCTGAATATGTGGAGTTCTCACTCATTGCGCCAACGTTCATGCTGAGGGCCTTATCACCGAATGTATTATGGTATCACTGGATATATTACGGACTAGTCCGTTGTACGACGAATGCGCATTATGGGCGTGCATGTTTTCACGGTTTCAGCTATGTTAGTACAACTATTACTTGAGAAAATGAAAATGTCGATGTCCCACATTTCAAAAGGGAAGACATACGAACCGCACTAATTCAGAATTACTACTTTCTTGCGTTAATAGACTATAAGTACCTATGGTAAAGGAAAGAAAATATTTAGGGTTTCGCTTTAACACACGTTATGAATCCATTCGGATCATCATTGCATGGCAACTCACGCCTTTACAAAAATTCTCAAGCCAGTATTATAACATTTCAGATCACAAGATATAACTTGTGGTGTTAATTATTTAGATGATTTTTTGATCTTTGGTGAAACATCCATTAACTGTAAAAAGAAAAAATCATTCGATATATCAAATATTTTAAAAAAGGTATTTAAAATCAGAAAGTTTGCAGAATTTGTGCGGGTATAAGTCGCAGTGTGCCCAGCAGCTAAATATGGCTGGCTCTATACAAAATCATTCGAGAGAGAAAAGTTACTACCCCTACAAAACAAAAAAAAAATGAACCATAAGGCTAATATATCGATCAGCTGGGACTTTTGTTGGTGGCTAAATATAGCCACAGCACAAAATGACATTAAACTCTTTCCAAATGGAATTTTTTACAGATTCCTCTCAGGTGGAGGGCGTTGCAATAAAGAAAAGACACATGGTTGGTGGACTCTTCAAGAAAAGAGACACCACATACATTTTTTTTTTGGAACTGCCTTCATATGCTTTTCCAAACATTCACGAAACTGCAACGTCGTAATCAGATGCGACAATACAACTGCTATTGCCTGCATAAATCGAATAGATAGCGTTCAATACTCTCACCTTCATAATCTCACAAAAGTAATATGACAATGGTGTGAACAACGCAATTTGTGTTTATTTGCGCCCCACATCAATACAAGAGGCAACTGGTGAGCTGATTTAGAATCCAGGTCATTACAGCCAGAAACACAGTGGTCATTGGCCGACTATGCCTTTGCACAGATACAGAAAACATTTGGCAAACCTAAAATAGATTTATTTGGTTCCAAAAACTCTCGAAAATGCAAAAAATACATCTTGTGGCTTAGGAACCCAGATGTATTCACTTGTGATGCCTCTACTGTGTCATGGCAAGATATACAATTTTAACAGATTTTATGAATATTCCATTCATATTTTTGAACAAAAATGAAATTTTATGCTTCCCCACCTTTTTCTGTTATTTTTCATCAAAAGATAATAACCGATAAGGCTGAAGGGATTTTAGTAGTGTCCTATTGGCCATCTCAAGCAAGGTTCCACTTTTCAAGAAACTCTCCTGTGAATATACAATTTTTCTTGAACGCAACCCGAAACTATCGGTTTCTCCTTTCAGCACCTTACATTAGTAATATCACCACTATCAGGAAATCTCTAATACTCAAACACACCGCTTCCCAGTTTATCTGATTCGGATCAATGGCCCGCCGAAGCTTCATATATCTATGTATGAATAAGGCCATTAAAGAGTTATTAGAGAATTGTCCCCTTCAGATCTTTTATTTGGACCCAATATTACTGAAGGGTAAAAACAGCAAAAAACTTGCTGGCGGCAAGTAAAAATATGAATCTGTCTACTTACACGCCACTAAGTTTAAAAACAGTTATCCCAAACAACTTCAAGGCTGGAAAAAAGGGAGGGGGCCAAGAGAGGAACCAGCCCTATCATCCTCATAAAAGTTTAAACGGGTATCGCCCTAACCGTCAACCGAGGGAGACCGGTCACTCTAACAAAGGGTGATCCTCGAAGAACATCAAGAAGTACAGGAGGAGAAAATTATGTAAGTTTCCAAATAATTTCAGGAGACTTAATTTAATGAAAAGTGGACCATCGTAAAATCCAACAAAGTTGTTCTAAAATGGATTAGGGGCTCAGATAAATAAAAAACCCTAGCAGTTATTGTATACCCCTGAACAACATCACTATGAACAACATACAAACTCTGGTGGGACTAAAAATCTAATATTAATCCTTACAAAGGTAACACACATGTTTTTTATTTTTACAGTCCTTACTAGACAACTCCAACACTGCCTTTTGGGTTGTTTAATTCACATAGGTCAGCTCATTCATTGATTCTGCCTGGTAATGTAGGGGAAGAAGCAATCCTAAAAAGGTTCCTGAAAGGCGTTTTCAGGCTAAGGCCTCAAAAACCCCACTATAACTTAATCTGGGACCCAAAGCAAATATTTTATTATTTAGAGAAAAATCTACCAGGCTCCTCAAAAGGCCTTATCTCTAAAACTCATTATCCTTTTAACTCTGGCCACTGGCCAACAAATTCAAACACTATTGTTAATCAAATTACCGAACATAATACGATAGCAGTATGCAAATTTTCATAAACATGATTAAAACATTTGGCATGAACAACCATGTCTAGCCTCCCAATATTTGAGGAAATGTCTCACATATGTGTTGTGTGTTGTGTTCTGTTTAAAACAATACATACTTGAAAACAAAAAATAAGGAATCCCAAGTTCGAATGGTTATTCCAAGGTTATTCATAACTTTCCAGAAGCTCCATAGAGTTGCCTCAAAACAAACATTAAGCGTTGGGTACAGTCTGCATTTCAGCTGGCAGACATCAACACCAGCATTTTCAAGGCACATTCAAGTCATCACGCGTCGACATGTCGATATCGACAGCAAGCAGGGCAAGGGTGCCAAGCCAACTGCCAATATACATAATAAAATAAAAGACTGCAGTCTGGAGCAGAAATTTCTCAACCTTTTGTAGGCTTTATAACCGCCTCCTTTCATAACATGGCTAGTTGCCACAAAAGTGTTCATATCCTAAATAAATTCAGATTTTGGGTCCACAACTCATTTATGGAAATTATTCAGAATAAAATTTCTTATTTTTTCTAAAATAATAAACAACTTTTGTTATGACTTATGACACTTGTGTTGTGACTTGTGACATAAAATAAACAAAATTTTCTTCTGCTTTTCTATGATTCTATGTTATGTTGTATGGCTTTTTCCCTTCGGGAAGTTGGCCAGGCCAATAAAACGTTCACTTTCCTGAAATGGTATTTCACAAACCCGCATGTTATGTCGATCAGGATATAATGCTATCAGCTGATACCTTTTCAAATAAGGAAATACTGAAAAGACGTTTGCGGTTCAATCACAAATTCATAACCATCCTTATCTTTGAACATCTACATGGTGAAATAATTAACATCTTTGGACTGGATGCCGAAATATAATTTAACGATCAAAAGAACTTACCTGAAGTTCGATCGTAATTATATGAGACATCCAGTCCAAAGATGTTAACACCCCACCCAACTGCACCCTGCTGGTTATGAATTTTTAGGAGTAACATTTAAACAACAAATGATGGCGTATGGCCACAGAACTATAGTTCTGTGCGTATGGCTGAGACGATGGCTGCTGGAGTGGCTGGGGTGGGGGTCGGAGCGGGAAAATTCGTCTTTAAAACCTTGTGGGTTGGTAGCACAAACAGGCGTACTACATGGTGAAATAATTAACATCTTTTGGACTGGATGCCTCATATAATTACGATCGAACTTCAGGTAAGTTCTTTTGATCGTTAAATAAAAAACAGTTCATTCAAAATATGCAGAGGAAAAAAACACGGCCAAACATAAAGTAAAAAAGTAGCGACTTCGACCAAACCCGGTGTCTGGGTTAACCCGACATCGGACCGGAACGTGAGACTGTTGGGGATTACCTGATATCGGACAAGAATGTTAAAATTTTACTATCGTGGCTATCCCAACAAAGGATCCCAAGGGTTATTATTATTTTTTAATTTCTTCATTCAATTTTGAGTAAAACACATAAATTGTTTGAATCCGGAAAAATCAATCGTTTTCAAGATAATTGCGCTTTTATGAATACATACTAATACTGAAAAAATTGTTTTGCTGAAGTGAATTTGACAATCCAAATCACTGCTTCAGATCAATGCTACTTTCACATGCATTTTTTCACAAAGCTGGTTTCTTGCAGAAATACAGGGTGTTGAAACTGGAAAATTATAAAGCATTTTTCTTGTGTATCTCACTTCTCATGAAAACACCCCCCTATCTTTATCCCCCTATCTTAAGATATATAATTATGAGTTCTGTGGAATTTTCGTGCATCGTAGTTCATGTGTATTTTGCGGGTAAAATCAAGTGATTATAATTCTTGGGTAAAATCAAGTATATTCTTGAATTTTCAGCTCATGACTTTCATTACTTTTTGGTGGGTAAAAAGCGTGTGTTTTGGTAAAATTGAGCATTTTGAGGTGAGGTTTAGGCCTAGGGTGTTTTTTTCATATGCGAGTTCGCGAGTTGCCATCGGCAACACTGTATGTAACACGGACTAAATGTCAAATTTATGTGGTTTTGGTTTGTGATTTTGTGAATTGTGGTTGATTGATTGGGTAAAATAAAAATATCCTAAATAGGCAACAAATTTAAATAGATTTTTGAATCATAAAAAGTGAATAGTGCTGAAGTGATGGTGTTGTCTTTTATCCAATAGACGATAGACTACTTCTACAATATCGATAATCAGACATTCGAGGATACAGTGTGATAAAATTGATAAAGGAAAAATAGTGTTTGGCGTTTTCAGTCAACCGCCATTTTGTTTTGTGGTGTTTCATCAGCGAGTGTGATAATCGTGATTATATCGCTTCTAGACATTATTAAAACATAATTTTTCAAAATGATGACTTCATTTCAACAGCAACGTCTATTGCTAAATGCCGCCACCAAAGCTGTAAGTACATATCTAGTGTTGCCGAGTTATTTCCCTATAAAATTAATTTTCAGCCTCCTCCACCTCAGTCGGTGAATTCAGCAAGTGCTCCCCCTGTCCCTCCTCCAGGTTTACCTCCATTGCTACCACCAGGTATGCCTTCTACGGTCCTACCTTCTTCCAGCATGCCACCTCCAATTGTACCTCATGTTATGCTTCCTCCTGGTATTCCTCCTATGGGCTTATCTTCAGTACCTCCTCCTCCCATTCCACCACTGCCTATGGCACCACTGCCTATGGCACCACTACCCATGACGCCACTACCTGTGACACCACTACCTGAAGAGCCAACCGTAATGGATACTTCGATCGAACCTTCTGAATTGGAGAGTACTGAAACCGAAATGGAGCTAGAACTAGATTCAATGGAGAGTGAACCTCCAGCCCCAGGCACAGAGGAGCCCCCTGAAATACCAGTGGACCCAGCCAGTAAGTTTTTATTCTGTAAGCGATTTTGTGAGTGTTCTTTGTTGAGTACAAGACAAGATATTAATGTGAGATGTCTTGCTTGAGATGTTCCAGAATGAGAGCGCCTGGTAACCTCGTGGACTCTGGCATAGCTGTTACTGACGTTACTGTAGCCCTACGCTACACGGTAGGAGACAAATCTAAGTAAATACATGAATGATTGAGTATGAGTTTATAATGATTCATCAACATCTCTTCATATATTGTTTAAAAAACGAGATGCTGATTATTTGGTTCTAGTTGTTTAGACTTTGTGATATTTTCTAATATTGATAAATTCTGATACTCTGATCTCTGAATTGGCATCAAGAACTATGCATGAAGTTGTTTGAACATTTCTGGTTAAATTTTGACTTTTCTGTAAGTTGAATATTACATTTTTCACCTACTGCTGTAAAACAAAATTTCTTTTTAGTATAACATTCAAAATAATTTTTGTGAAAGTCAATGTATAAATCACACATGTCAAATAAATTATTGTTATAGACCTGATAATATTGCATAAATGGTAGGGTATCGACAGCGTTGAACAAACCCCAAAGCTAAACATTGTCCTTGAAGAACAAGGCTTTCTACTTTGTTTATGGCCATATTTATGTTAATAGTATCACACACTTTCACTGGATCAAAAAAAGCGTGACTACACATCTTCCCTGCTCCAAGAAGTTATAGATAGAGTTCAAAAGAGTGCAGTCTGGGCTCTCCGTTGATCTACCAGGAAGAAAGCCGTTTTGAGATGGATTTAGATTATGTTTATTGAGAAAATAAAGTATTTTGTTATAGATGCATTTTTCAAACAGTTAACAGATCTGTGGGTACTGTAATCTATCAGTAATTTTCCATAAAAAGGTAATTGAATTTTTTAATATTAGTGAAACAACCTCAGTTTTCAAATCAATCAGAAAAGTACCAGAGTGAAACTGACAAGACGTAAACGCCAGCAATATGAAAGGCGCTATGTTTCGATAAAGTCGTGCTTGGTGTTGCGGCAACATATGGATTTTCATTTTATCACGTTTATTTTTATCTGAGTTGGTGAAATATTTTCTATGAATGTTCTAGTGAGATGAGAAACTATCTTATCTTCAAAGCACTATAATCAATAGTTAGGAAAGCATGTATATCTTGAATTAATGAGAGCGAATCATGAGATATAATGAAAAAAATGTTTCTTTATCTGTATATGATATTTTCGGAATTTTTTCACGAAAAAAATGTGAATTTTGATTTTGTCGCATTCATTTGACCCCTTTCCTCCACTCTAGAAATAATAATAATGAAAAATATGTTTCTGACTTCGATTGCCATCTTGCTGTTTTTTTTTTTACAGAAAATGAAAATAAATTTTGTGTTGAATTCGTTGAATGTGAATGTTGATTTTGTCGCATTCATTTGACCCCTTTCCTCCACTCTAAAAATAATAATAATGAAAAATATGTTTCTGCTGGAGTTTATTACGCAGAAAATGAAGAGGAGTTATGTGTTGAATTTGTTGAATATTAATGTTGATTTTATCGCATTCATTTGACTCCCCCACCCCTCTAGAAATAACGGAAAAAATGTTTTCGAATCGCTCTATTATTTTTTGTGGATTTTTTTCACGAAACATATTGAAAAATGAAGTGTTCAATATGTTGAATCTGAATGTTGATCTTGCTGGGGTTTATTTTGCAGAAAATGAAAAGAAATTATGTGTTCAATACATCTGAATGTTGACTTTGTCGAATTCATTTGACTCCCCCAACCCTCTATAAATAATGAAAAAGATGTTTCCGACTCGCTTTCTTATTTTTTGTCAATTTTTTTTACGAAAAATATTAAGAAATGAAGTGTTGAATGTGAATGTTGATTTTGTCGCATTCATTTGACCCCTTTCCTCCACTCTAGAAATAATAATAACGAAAAATTGTTTCTGACGTCGATTGCCATCTTGAATTCGAATTCAACATATTCAACACTTTGTTTCTCAATATTTATCGTGAAAAAAATCTACAAAATATAATAGACATAGACAGAAACACTTTTTTCGTTATTTATAGAGTGGTGGAGGAGTCAAATGAATGCGATAAAATCGACATTCACAATGAACACTTCATTTTTCAATATTTTTCGTGAAAAAAATCCAGAAAAAATAATAGAGCGAGTCGGAATCATTTTTTTTGTTATTTCTAGAGGGGTGGGTGAGTCAAATGTATGCGACAAAACTAACATTCATATTCAACGAATTCAACACATAATTCATCTTCATTTTCTGTAAAAAAAACAGCAAGATGACAATCGAAGTCAAAAACATATTTTTCAATATTATTATTTCTAGAGTGGAGGAAAGGGGTCAAATGAATGCGACAAAATCAAAATTCACATTCAATGTATTTCATTACCTCATTTCTCAATATTTTTTGTGAAAAAAGTTCTAAAATTATCATATATAGATTAAAAAACTTTTTTTAAAATCTCATGATTCACTCTCATTAGTTCAAGATATTTTCCTAGATATTGATTATAGTGCTTTGAAGATAAGATAGGTTCTCATCTCCCTAGAAAATTCATAGGAAAATATTTCACCAACACACATGAAAATAAACGTGATAAAATGAAAATCCATATGCTGCCGCAATAACAAGCACGACTTTATCGAAACATAACGCCGTTCATATTGCTGGCGATTACGTCTTGCCAGTTTCACTTCGGTCAGAAAAGTACCCTTCTGAACAGAGTCGTGAATAACACCAGATAAAGTGTCAGGTATAACATGCCATATTGTCATTATACTATTTGTGGAAATGCAGTCAGTTCCCAGTTCCCACTGTATTAACATTTTTCAAATAGTTAATGGCTTCAAAAGTATCCACTGGTGTAAAATAAAACGTTTTCAACCTGCCTGATTAACGTTAACTAGACCTCAGTATGTTCATTGATGTCAATAATGAAGTCCATTAATTGTGTAACATTTATTGAACTGGTTTGATATTCATCAATTAATATGCTATACAACCAAGTCCAAGGATGTACCATGCTTGAATGCAGCATAAAAACAAACTAAAGATTTACCAACTATTTTATCCCCTCATTTTTCTAAAAAAGTTATTTCATGTTTGTAATTTTTAGTTTGTATTTTTTAAGGAATTACGTCTATCACCATGTTTAGATTCTAACTTTAAGAACTCTGCAAAAATGTAGGAAATTATTTTAAGAAATCCCTGTACAAGGTGATATTTAATTTACAGAACAGTTGAGTAATTCCTAAAGGGTCATTCAAATTCAATTGAGATCAAGATTGGTCGACATATACTAGATACACAAATCTCACATGTTTGAACATGGACTCATACTCATTCATGCCATTCGTAAAGCATTCCCTTAAGGAAAGGCATCCGGTTGTTTAAGACATCTCTATTTTCTTTTTGTGTTTCCAGATGCTATTAGGTGCAACAATTTGCGAGATTTTCGGTTTCTAGCGGCTCGAGTTGAACCACCAGATGGATAACGACTTGCCAGAGCTTCGAAAATGTATATATATTTTTCTGAAGTTTTTATTTTTATTTTATCGTTTTGAATTTGTGTTGTTTGTGTTTCAGAAGTTTTCTGAGCATCTTTTCTGATCGTTAAACTGATATTAAACATGCCAATTTATTGGAAAGGTTAACCAACCCAAATCTAGACAGGAATATCTGTAAAATGTACAGGCTGGCCATTTTCTTATAGAGACTAACTCCCAAACAAAAGGAAATGGAAGGTCAGTTTAATGGAAGATATGTTTCAAATTCACAAGACCACTTTATGCTACCCCAGTCTATTTCTAGAGATTCTTAAAATGCTTTGTTTAAAAATGTAATGCTTAAACAAGTTCTCACTGGGTCATAAGGAATAATGATGCAAAATTCTGAATGTCTATTGATGTAAATGATGACGGAAAGCTTATAGTACCAGCTCCTGTGACAAATTAATTGGAACTGTGCAGACTATAAACATTTTGTTAGTTTAAAATTTTTTATTTGAAAATTAAAATTGAAATTTGAAAAGTTGATAGAAATATTATACATACAAATAATGTACGGTTCCCACAGAAATAGAAGATGGTTAAGGGTAAAATGCTGATTGAGATTGTCTTGATTATGATGTTTAGAAACATTAAAAATTAAACAAACAAGCAAAAGCAGTTTCCAAAATCAAGCTAACTTTATTCTTAAAATAATAAATATTGTTCACAATATTTAAGAATAATTTTCGCCAGTAAAAAACTTGGTAAATTTGTCCAAATAACGAATTAGACAAAAACACAGTGAGATCAAACAAGGACATCTCTTGACATGACTGCCACTCGGAATTATTTAGTGTTGATATTTTTCATTTTGGCATCCTTGTAAATGCTAGAATCATGTATAAAACTATGAATTTAGAAAACTCACCAAGCTATAGCTGTCTCAAAAAGACATAAATTAATGAGGATGCCTATGCATACTTAAAATGACTCCTTCAGTTTTTGCACGATGTTCCATAAAAAATAGATAAACTATACCGATAAGGAAATTAACAAACACTTATTCATCATCTGAAACACTCAAGTTATTTGTGTCATACCAGTAAACTCATCTTGAAATGTTATGAGCACAGGTGTAATGCTGTTAGGCTATTATTTGTTTATCAAAATACAGAAATGAAGACACATGTCAATATGAAAACGACTACTTTCCGGGCTTTATTGTCACGCCGAATATTGAATTATATTCCATAGTTGACAAACATGAAACATATGTGCCACACACCAGTTTAGTTACAACTCCCGTACAAAAAGGGTATATTTTATAATATATTTCTGATCAGATTTGTTTCTATTTAACCTACACAAAATTATATTTGACAATACTAATATTTTTTCTGACGTATCTAATCTTTCAAAAATCTAATTATACAGTGCCTGGGCTATAAAGTATGTTACATATGTGGAAAATTGAATTTCAGAATAAAATTCAAAGTAATCCATTGTGCATGTCGTACAACTTGAAATATAGACAAATTTAAAAAAAATACTATGAAGTTGCTTAGAATTTAATTCTACTCATACAAATAGTTTTGAGTAAAATTTTGAAAATTGAAAATAGCTATTTGTGTGGGTTTTATACTGAAACTCAACTTTATATTCAAAAGTTCAATTTTACTGCAAATCAATACGCGAAACGGGAACGTCTATTTTGACAACTTTCAAAATTACAGTAAAATATCACAATTGTTATTCTAAAAACTTTACTAACTGAAATTCATTCGTATGGTGGAACATTTGTATTTCGGTTACAGAACTTTTACTCTCTACACCAGAGAGCACTAAATTAAAAATAAAATGGTTTTTGACTGATCTTCTCTGGTAATTGATTTATATCTAAAAGTTATATCAGAATTCCACGACTATTCAATCAAAAAACATCTTGTTTTTTTTTATAATGACCCTGTTTGATGGTGATTGTGCAGGAGAGTTTCACTTCCCATAAGCCTCTTTTTTTTGACGCACCATATTCAAGTTTATGTACAAAGCGAAACGCTTACGCATTGGATCATCAAAACTTGATTTTAGTCAGGAAGGTAAACACCATGTTTTTAGAATACCATATCATCACAAAAGTTGTGGAATTCTGATATGACTGTTAAGATACAAACCAATTTACTAGTCCAATTCCAATTCCACAATGAAAGTGTTATAAAACATGTCACATTTTACATATAGTTGATTCACATTTAAAATTGACAATTTAAGATGTATTTTATTTTTTATATTTTTATATTTTTATATTTTATAAAAAATATATTATTTTTTGAATGGTTCAATATTTTTCAACCAAATTTGGCACACTTCTATGAGAACATAAATGCTAATTTTTACGATATTTGTTTTTTCATTTGGGGGAAAAATTTAAATGGGAAGGTAGGTCATATGGTACCTCGTTTGGAAGGTAGGTTGCATAATTTCAATTTTCGCCTGCTGTTAGGGGAGATAAGGGTATTTATATTTCAAAATTATTATTGTATCCTATGCAAATACATAGGCAAATTACTTGAAAATTATTTTGATAATGTAATAAATATCCATCCAATAATAGAAAAATTATAAGACTTATTGCTTGTGATTATAAATTGTTTATAATTATCACATACCGTAATTCGTAGTGGCATAACCATATTCTATTAAAAAAAGCATTGTATTGTTACAGCTGCAAAAGTTTCAGTAAATTAATTATTCAGAAACAAATATGAAGGAAGCCATTGAATATTTTGATACCATACGTCCATTTTCACTTGCATAGGTGAAATAAGGATATAAATTATTTATAATATATATGCTCATATCTCTCCTAACAGTGGGCAAAAAAGAAAAATACGTGTGTTGGATACAGAATTGAAATACCTTCCAATCGAGGTACCAAGCGACCTACCTCACAAAATGACGTCACACTTGTGCGACTTGTGCGGATGACGTCATAAAGAAGACATATTGTAAAAAGTAGCATTTGTGGTCTCGTAGAAGTGTGCCAAATTTGGCCGAAAAATATTGAACTATTCAAAAAATAATAGGGGGGGACTATTTACGTCCGCACTGTATATTATTTGTAACGCTGTATAAAATTGAATTCCAATCAATGTTTTGAAATAAAATTTCTCAATCTATAAATAGATTTTCGGGTTTTCGGACTTACACAATTAATAGATCGCGAAAAATTGTTTTTCAATGCTTTAATAATGAACTTTTTTTTTCCATGGTTTCATACTTTATGGCAGGCACTGTATAAATACAAACATTGTCTGATCAATAATAAATAAATAGTATATTCAACTCATCTTTTTTCTTAATAATAATAAAATACTTCCTCATAAACACTCGTAGAGTGTACCCAAAGACATAGTCTGTGCGGGTAGGGGACCGCTATTATTATTATTTGTCGTGGCGCTCCGGGGCAACTTACTGATTTTAGGCTTATTCACTTTTTTGATCCGGGAAAACGTCTACAGCACCACCTCGGGAGGCCGGCGTGACCTCTAAGCTAGCACTAGACGAGTTTGGCATCTAGACAACTCACAATACACTTGCTTTTCAACAAGGCATGCGGCCGCCTATCGATCCGATATAAAGTATTTGAGAAAAAATCTCTTGTATCTACACCGGGCTCGAACCTACTATCGCTATGCTGGAGTTTCGAACGGCCGGGCCGGTGCATTAGACCACTGAGCTACCTGGTCACCCAGGTATAGGAGACTTATCAGACTTTTCAGGATCCTTTCTCGAAACGTTTTAAAAAATAACAATTGAGCCTGCAAATCCTGGATATATTTGCAAAAAGGGAAATCCGAAAATTTTTTTTTTTTATTTTCTGAAAAAGGATAGATTCAATTTCAGATTAGGATAAACTGAGTATTTATGGAATATCAATTCATACAGATTTTCCATTTGTGCATCTGTTCTCTAAATGTGAACAACTGTGTTGAATAATTTTTTTGAAAGAAGTAATTTATTTATGCCTATATCCAAATTACTACTTCTTGTTATATTCTATACTTATAGATTTAACATGGCACCACTATTATGGGAACAGATGCAGAAAGGTGAAATCTGTATATTTATAATCCAGAATATTTCTCCGATTTTTCAGGATATCAATGTTGACATTATTTGTCAAGATTATCTGGCTTCAGTGAAAGAAATTCAGAATTTTTATACATAACTGTTATTTTACCAAAGAACTTTTTTATGAAACGTCAATCATCAATATGAGTATAATATACAATTTATTAATTTTTTATCAGGCACTCTTCTTTTTTTAATGTCTTGACAAAAAATATCAATTCTGCCTTTTCCTTAACGCGGGGACCTTTATTTCTTGAATAGGTTATTAATTATAATTTTTTCTTGTTCTTCTGTCATCTGGCTGCACCCTTAAAAGGAACCCTTAGCTGTCTTAATGAGACTCGTCCAAGCCAGAAATAACGATGGTGATGCTGAAAGACTCCAAAAAATATAGAAGCGAGAAAAAAAAATTAACAGCATGATACCTACTGGAAGAGGAGCAAAATATTGTTCGCATGACGGGAAAAATAAATTGGGAGTCGATAAAATTGAGAAGGGTGGAACGGGCCAGCCGCCATTTTTTCCGTTGAAGCGTCTACTTTTAGATTATGTATTTAAAGAGTAGCACTACTATGGAAAATTTTTCCAGGAAACGCAAAAAGATGAAAAAACAGATTTCCAAAAATCAGTTTTTAAAATTTTTGTTCTAAACTCATATTTATTTATTGAAATTATCGAAATTAACGGTTCAAATCTTTCGAGAACATTAATTTCATGGTACTTTAATAGGTACAAAGAATAAACAAGGGGACATAAATAAGGATTTGATTATGAGATGAATTTTTGGGGGTAAAAATGGTTTCCAATGATTTGCATTGAAAATTAACCTCCCACAAAAAAAAGTTCAAATAAAAGTTGTTGAAAGTAAAAAGATCTACTTTTGTATTTAAAATTTTTCTGTACAACCTCAAATTTTCCGGGAAAATCGGGGAAACATTTTAATTCAGTTCTAAATTTTTTCTTGTGTAAAAATTGTATGTTTGTTGCAAAATTTAGTGGAAATAAACGTTTTTAATGTTCTAAATTGAACGGTTTTTTGCAATTTAAAGAAGTTTTTTCATTACTTTCAAATCACCTACTCATTATCAGTAGAAAACTCTTTTACAAAATAGTTACAAGTGCGGAAATTGATACTATCCCGCACGCGAATGCCGTTAACCCGGACGACCTGAAGCAGAGTTCGGGCAAGCAGTCAAGGGCGGGAAAGACACTTTACGCATGAATTAGGAACATTATTTTTTCTACGACCGCATAAAGATTCAAAAAGCGCATTGAAAATTAATATTTTATTTCAACATAACAAAAATTTCAATGATTATTTTTATATGATCCTGTCAGCCAATCGTCATGGGAAAACATTTCAAATCGACCAATAGTATCAAAATTACACTGATAATTTGTTAGTAGCAAATTACAGCGATAATTTTTTCACGTTGTTTGATTGGTTCTTTGTATAACTGTATGAGCATAAGACAGTTAGCAACATGTACAATGAAATGTACATATAATAACGTTAAATTGGCATATTTTTCCCGCAGGACTGCGGGAAAGTGACACTTTCAAAACTAAAATGCGTGTGGGTAAAAACGAACGGTCGTAGAAAAACGTATTATTTTATAGTATTTTCATTAAAATGGAAGAAAAAAATGAACGTTCGAAAAGTAAACTGAGGAAGTTATTTAATAATGCAATCAAAACTAATTTTTACAACACAATGAAGTCCGTAGCTTTGGCCTTTTCGATGGATGCTCATTATCGGATGCTTCATTACCTGATTCGGCATCTGTTGAATCTTCACATTCAGTATTTTACTATTTTACCCCCTAAAGTCCACCTCATTTCTCCCTTCTCTCATAATTAAATCCTTATTTATGTCCTTGTTTATTCTTTGTACCTATTAAAGTAACATGAAATTAATATTCTCCAAAGGTTTCAAAGATTAATTTGGATAATTTGAATAAATAAATATGAGTTTAGTACAAAAAGTTAAAAAATTGATTTTTGAAAATATGTTTTTTCATATTTTCTGAAAAATGTTTCCATAGTATTGCTACTCTTTTATTTCATAATCTAAAAGTAGACGCTTCTTCTAAAAAAATGGCGGCTGGCGAGCGAGCTTGAAAAGACGAATTTTACCGGTGAAACTTTTCAGTTGAAAATGAGATCGTTTTCCGGAATTAGTTGATAATGAAAAAGGAAAAATCTGTTGTTTGCTACGAAAAAAATTACTGCTTACTTGAAACATAAGTTATATTTCCACCAAATTAAAAAAAAAATAAAAAATTTGCACTAGAAACCAAACTAAAATTCAGAAATCTGTTTTTCCGATTTTCCCGGAAAATTTGCTTTAGGTGGAAAAATGTTGAAAAAAAAATCTATTATCAACATCTTTGCCATTTAACTTTTTTCGATAGGAGGTCAACTTTCGTTGCAAATCGCGAAAAACCGTGAAATACCACTCTCAACCCCAAAAAGTTCACCCCAGTTAGACCCTTCTCCATTTTGTCGACTCCAATTTATTTTTGCCATCATTCGATCAATATTTTGCTACTTGGCTTTCTGATCGACCCAGTTGTCTTTTTTTTTTCATATTTCTGAATTTGTGGAAGGTTAGGTTACAGAAAAAAATGTCTGGGTTTGGTTATGTAAAGCTTGTTGGTGGAAATTCGACTGTATTGGTTCCTTGATTTATTAATTTCTAGCGGTGGCTGTTAATGCTTTCTATTACTTTACATACTTGTATCATATGGAAGGTCATTGTAACCATATCTCTGAACACCCTTTTTGTACGGATGAGTAACGTTTGGTCACACAGTTTCGAATGAAACAAAGATAAGCTTCCGTTGTGACACTATATTCACTCTTTTTTTCCATTTTCATACAACTTTTCTTGTTCATTTTTTGTCTCTGGTTCAGTCAAAAAGCAACAAACGCTTCAAGATAAATTGGTCATATTGTCGAACGCTTTTCTATGATTTTTCTAGTTGCCATGTACTGTACAGAAAATTTACAGAATGGGTAAAATTGTGCAATTTTGGGGATTTTTTGATATCCATACTCTGAAAAATCGAAAAGTTCATGATTCAAATTTTTTAAGGGGGTTTATCCACGAATATCTACAGCAATCACCGGGACCAAAGAGTTTCTTAAACATTTACCATTAAATGCCCAGTGGATGAGATACAAGGTGTTGAAGATGGACAAAAAATGCTAAAAGTAAGAACTATATTTAACAAAAGCAAAACATTCCTCCAGAAATCCTACTAGGAAAACTTATCAGGCAAATATCTGACAGTCAACAACTACTTATGGGCTAATACCACGACATTTACTTGTGCAGTGTTCCTCGACGACACCCTTTTGCAATTGTTATTGTGATCAAACAGCAGAATTTTGTACATTTTAGACTGGAGTTCGTTTTGAGCGCCTTTTCTCTTATGCCATTTGCGACATTCCTAATCAAAAGTCCGCTATTTGAATATTTTTCTAAAAAAGTGTGGTGTTAAAGCTTTCACCTATCATCCATATAACACATGTTCAGTTCAACTGTCTGCCTCTGATCTAGAGTGGTTTGGAATCCACTTTAATACGTACAGTCCCTTGGATGAGCTTCTCAGGGATTTTTCTGTAAAGCTGGGGGATTTGTGGAAACAATACAATACCAAAGCTGGACAAATTTTTTTGATATTCATTGTTGATACCCAGTTACTGACTCTGTTGGGGGTATTAGAGATGTAGTGGAGACAACTTGATAGTGGATACTGCTTCAGCTTTTGACAAAGTAGTCGAAAATCTGACCTTGGGTTTGATTCAAACAGACCAAAGTCGGCTTTAATGTTGTCTGTGATGTCCTATCTTGGCACTGATGAAGAGAGGTACCACAAATTCAGTTTACAGATGGTCATGTGGTTGTCACGCCATCCAGATCAATTTTAGATTAACTGTAAAAGTGCCCTCCTCAAGGAATATTGCATAAGGATCCGTAAGGTAACATTTAAAATCTGACTGAGTTTGATTTAGTAGTTTTTCTCTGTCAGAAACTGGCCTCAACTTTGTTGGATCATTGTCTGACAATGGCGTTAACATTTACATTTGTCATGCCCCGAAAAATGTTTTGGGTCTGATATTCAATTAACAAATGATCAACATTTTTGTACAAAACTACTCGGCAAAAATTTCGAATTTCTTCAAATAACTTTCATTCCATTTAGACCAAGCTATAGACGTTTTTTCACCCACAAAATAAAAGACGCAAATGGCCTATGCTAATTTTCATAAGATACTTCGTTAATGAAAATCCCGGTTTTCGCCCCAGCAAAATCGCTTTGTGGAATTTTTTGAACAAGAAATAGTAAAAAAATTACCAACTTATTTGTTTTCTTGCAAATATTCCCAAAACTATTGAAGGAATCGTTTTACAGTCAATAGAACTTTTGTAGAGAATTATTAAACCTACAAAATTGTTTTTTGTACGACCGCATCGGTGCCTTTTCATCTAAGAAAAAGAGACCATTTTTCAAAAATTCACAATTTTTATAAATCTGAAATTGGACAAACAATATTTCGAAAACTGATAAATAATAATATGTGTTTCAACTCTGCGCAAGATATTTCCTGTCCGTTGTGTAGTTTTTACACAATCGCGTTAAAACAATTCAATGGCTTATATTGCAAAATGCGCAGATTTAGGGAAATCATCGTATTTTAATTCTGTGAACGGCATCTTGAAGTAAAGATCAAACATTACAATTTGTAAATTTGGATTTTCATCTGAGAGGTAGAAAATATGTTGAAAATTCCACCGAAAGTTGCTCTAAACGCTTGAAAGTGCATATTCGAGTAGCAGTAGTGGGGGAACTATCGAGGAGAGGCGAGTATAACCGCGAGGCGATTTGAACAATGCAATTCCCCCACTACCGCTCGTCGATTCTGCCACAAAAATACTTTCAAGCGTTTGGAGCAACTTTCAGTGACATTTTCAACACATTTCCCACCACTTAGGTGAAAACCCAAATTATGAATTTTTGAAAAATGGTCTCTTTTTCGAGGTTTTCCCGGATTTTCTCAGTGGAAAATGCACCTGTATAATTCTCTACAAAAGTTCTATTTACTGTAAAAAGATTCCTGCAATACTTTTTGGGATATTTGCAAGAAAAAATCCACAAAGCAATATTGCTTGGGCGAAAACCGGGGATTTCATTAACGAACTATCTTATAAAAAGTAGTAGGTATAGACCATTTGTGTCTTTTATTTTGTGTGAAAAGAGCCTTTATTTTTATCTACAGTTTGGCCTAATTTCCCTGCCTCAAGTAGTGTTTATATTTGCCACAGATTATACTATTTTATTTCTCATTGTTCCTATGATGTTAATTTTTCGTCTTCATACGGTTTCTCTACTTTCATCTGCTTGTGATTTTTCCCACAAAAATTATAGGGTTTTCTTTTGCGAAGAAAAAAAAAATTTCGTCAGATATCAAGGAATCGGTCATAATTTTGCGGTAGGCTTTGATGTAACTTCAAATAATGTTTTTATTGACTACTACACTGGTCACAGTCGATGAAAGTGATCCTTTCAAAATAATTGAATACCAATATGTTACGTTACCTGTATTTTATAAACGAGAAGAGACGGTTCAAACTCAATTCGATTACTGGGCAATTTATGTTAATTAACCATATTCGTTTTCTTTTGCATTGTTTTATATGATCCTAATGGTTAGTTCTGACATGGCGGAATCCACACGTTTTCAACCGCGTGGATATGCAGTAGAAGAAGCAGTGCCAAGATTGAAGTCTGAGAAGCAGAATCTTTGTGGTTGCTCTCCTAAACAACCCAAAAAGGGAAAACGGCGGAATTGGTTGCATCCTATATCCAGTTTTAAGATATTAGTTTACAGATTATGTTGATTGCAACTTCATATCCCGAATTAAGAAGGTTTTAGTTAAATTTTTTTAAATAATTTAGAATGTTGATAAAGTCATTTGATTAATTGATTGAAATTCTGTGGAAGATATCTCAAGTTCTGATATCTGTTAGGTAGATTGACCACTGTAGAGCAAGAGCAATTGATAAAACTTCACAAAACTAGTATCAACACAAATACCAACACAACTGGTGATATTTTGAAGGAGAGAGAAAACATGGGTATTAATTAATTGGGGATTGATTCAGCAAGTAGGTAGATTACTTCTTTGTCAAAGGCTTCTCTATTGAAAACAGCCAAGCTTTTAGTGTCGTCTGCTTAAAAAAGGATACCCGTGACGCTGCATTCAAAAATCGCTAATTCAAACATTGAACAATAGAGGGCCGAGAATGGACCCTCAATGTATCCTACTTGTAACTCATTCGGTTATCATTATTCATATATGTGATTGTTCTAAAACACTCTTCTACCATTCCATTTGCCTGGATATATTTCGTTAACTAGTCCATTTCAAATTTGTCCGTATCTTGTAATTTCGTTCTTCTTTTTTTTCACTCTTCTTTTTTTTTGGCAACAATATCAGTTCTATCTGATAATGTGTTAAATATCCTTAACTTTCAATATCGATGAAACTTATCTCCAACAATAGAAATTTTTCACAAACCGTGTTTTTTATTAGTACCGTCCATTTGACATATACAGGGTGAACTACGACCACTTAACTTCGTTAAAAAAAAATGTTGGTGTCGAACTAGCTGTCACATATCACATAAGTATTTAATGCCTTTTGAATGATCCAAGAACGAAAATGCGTTGATGTAATGTTTCAGCAAACCGCGGGCACATTTCGACTGTGTTTGGAACCACTGACTGGAGCAACGAGCATTCATAGACATTATTGATTATCGATGGAGCATAGACAAAACATAGGTGTTGAATTCAGTTTAGCAACTTTGTAGGTTGACGAGTAAAAAATTATATGAATCGTCACAGATTGGTCTGAAATTTTACAGGTGGGTTTCCACATGATAAACTAGTACACCATTTTATTTATGTTTAATTTATTGTCTTTCTCATACCAGAACTTGTTTTGTCTGGAAGTATTACCAATAAATAGTTCACCCTGTATATGTTAATGTTGTGTAGTAATAGTTAATGGTTGAAGAGAAATCAGGGTAGGAGTACAATGTAAATGGGATTAACACACTCATGTCAAACGCCAAACTCCTCAAATGTGTCTTCTTTAATTCAGTAAGCGACGTTTCCAGGCCTTTATCAATAATGTAATGCGTTGCTAAAATTTCGGAATGATCGTAGGAGGTTTTTTACTGCAATGTTCTATAATCTAAAATTTCGTAAGGTGTCATAGATTGTGAAAATTTCATATCGTGTTGTTCACCAGAAGCCCGCGGGTCTATTATGACCGTAGTATTCATTTTTTTTAAATTTATATGTATAGCCCATTAGTATTTGTGATTCGCACCATAAAACCACTGAAACCAGTAGTGCAAAAAATGTATGTATCACGTGCGTAAAATGCGTTTATGGCCTGCATCATGTAATGGCCCGATGGCGTCAGCCGCACGTCGCTGGCCATAAACACCTTCTTTACGCCCTTGATACATAAATAATTACGGCAAGCCATTAAATCGACCCCCATATTGAAACGGTAAGAGGTTTCGAAACGGCTTAGTACATTTTGCGTGACTCCATTACATTGTTATTAAAGGTAAATGTTTTTTAGTGTCTGATGAGAAATATTTTTATTGGTTGGAGATAATATAAAATACAGGGTAATTCAAATTCGACTCCCACCATTGGGATCTCCTAAACTACAGGAGAAAGGGCAAAGTTGCGTATTTTGGTGATTAACAAAATACTGTTTTGAAACTTGGAAAATTCCGAGTATTTCTCGAAATATCCGGAAAAAACTGAAAATCGGAAATTATGTTTTCATTTTTTTCTAGCGTTATTTGACAACACAGCCCAAAACCAAAAACACATTTCCATTGATACTTTTTTTCAGCTACACGTTGTCATGTTCAGATTTACTATCCGACGTTTCGTTTTCTTGCAATCATCATCAACTTTTTTTTTCTATTATGGGCGCCATATTGTTTTTTACACAGAAAAATACTGATTTTCATTCTGATTTCTTTAATGTATAATTTATTATGATGTGCTCTTCTGAAACCACAAATATTAAAATAAACTACTTCATCTGAGATGGACTCCATCGAATAATTTTGTTTAAAAAACACTACTTGTCAGAACTCATCAAACATCATAAGTTTGCATAAATAATGCAGTCGAAATGTCCACATTTTCAAATGAAGAAAAACAAGATATGTTGAAACTTTATTATAAATTTTATAGGAATAGTACGAAAACAGCTCAAATTTATTTTGAATTATACCTGGAAAGACAAAAGCCGTATAGAACATTGTTTGGAATCTTGGACAAACACTTGGCTGAGTACGGTGCGTTTTAAAAACTAAGAATGAAATCATAAGCTTGTGAAATATGCACAAAAAGTATTACAAATATTTGAAATGATGGCCTTCCTCTTGAATACACAAGCGCCTCAAGTCGCCTCAAATTAAGATATCCCTTCTTCTAATAGACCTAAACTGTATGATGATATTCTCTAAGTTCATCCACTGTGACATATTCTTCATCTCTATAGATTCTGTTTTTTAAAGTGCCTCACCAGAAAGTATCCAAAACTGTGAGGTCAGGTGACCTTACCGGCCACCTCACTAGTCCAGAATTTCCTAACCACCTATTAGAAAATCTTTGGTCTAAATATTCGCAAACTGCTCTTTTATTGTGTGGAGCCCTGTCATGCTGAAACCAGCAGCTGTTATAATGGTGTCCCCATTCAAAGTATTAGAGAAATGAGTATTCGGTCGTTATAAATTCCAGCCCACACATTCAAAGGGAACCGAACTTGTGGGCTGACTTCTCTGAAGTGTCGTGAACTATTTTCACTCCAAATATGCTCATTATATTTATTAAAAACGCCATAGTTCGAAAAAGTACTTTCGTCGGTCCGAATAATGTTTTTCAAGAAGTTTGTGGAGTCTTCCCTACTCAAGAGCCATCTACAAAATTCCATCCTCTCAGGATCACCTGGATGTAATTTTTGTGAAATATGGATCTTATAACATTTCAAACCACTTTTTTTAGAATTCCTTCCAAACACTCGTCTGTGGCACATCCATTTCTGTCGAGACTTGATGAGTTGATTTTGAAGGATCTGCATTAATCTAAAAAAGTACAAAAAATAATTATACTTTTTCGAATATGGAAAGAATAATTATTTTACCTCGGCTAATAAGTTATTTCTAGTATTTTGTTCCATTCCATTATTGGTTTTCGAAACGCACCGTTCTCAGCCAAGTGTTTGTCCAAAATTCCGAATAATGTTCCGGCTGTTGTCCGGCTGTTGTCTATTCCTATCAAATTTATAATAAAGTTTCAACATTTCTCGTTTTTCTTCATTTGAGAATAAGGACATTTCGACTGAATTATTTATGATGTTTGATGAGTTCTAATAACTAGTGTTTATTAAACAAAATTAATTATTCGATTGAGTCATGACCATCTCAGATGAAGTTTTTTTCAATATTTGTAATTTCAGAAGAGTAAATCAAAATTAAACATAAATGAAATCATAATAAGAAGCACTATTTTTCTATGATAAAAACAATATGGGGCCCATAATTAAACAAGTTGATGATTATTGCAAGAAGACGAAACGTCGGATAGTAAATTTGAACATGACAACGTGTGGCTGAAAAAAAATGTCAATGGAAATGTTGTCAAATAACGCTAGAAAAAAATAAAATTACGATTTTCAGTTTTTTTCCGATATTTCCGGAAATCGCGGAATTTTTCAAGTTTCAAAAAAGTATTTTGTTAAGCACCAAAATACGCAACTTTTACCTAATTTAAGCTTCGGCGTATCTCCTGTAGTTTAGGAGATCCCAATGGTGGGGGTCGAATTTGAATTACTCTGTATATGGAACGGGGTGGAGTCTGAAACTTTTTGATGCTAAATTTACTGAACCAATTGAGATTAAACTAATACCTAAACATAAAATGAGAGCTATGATCTCATCCAAATGAAACTGTTTTAGTGGCTTCTGATGAACAACACTAATGGTAATATAACGATTGAAACATGATAGTGATAATATCGTGAAGAAACGTGGTTTTTTTGAATCATTGATCCATTTTTCTAAAAAATTATTCAGCTCACCCCTGCTATGAGATTGTAATCGCAAGTTTGATAATACAGTGTCTCACACTTCTCATAGAAACACCCCCGTTACTTCTCTCAAAATTTTGCCGTAGGTTTCTGAATTTTATATAATTGATAGATACACCAAAAATGCACAAAATTATCTCAAAAGATTCATTTCAAGTGATATACAGCAGCGATGGAACCACCGACATTTCCGAAAAATCGTGGGAAACAAATTCAGGACAACCATTTTTCTGGTAATCCACTTTTTCCAAAAAAATATTGAATTCTTAATAACTTAATAACTTCCGTATTTTCCACATAGAACTGTAAATTTTTTTAAATGATTTTTTTTTGAACAGTCTATTATTATTATTATTAAATGGTGTTCTCATTACAAATGCAAGACATTTTTGATTTTTCGCCAATGTCGGTGGTTACATCGGTGCTGGCGTGCAATGTATTTTACTTGAAATGGTCACTTCGAGATCATTTCATACATTTTTTAATCCAGTAACGACAGACAAACTCGAGCAAAAAGTGAAGATTGAATTGTAGCACTCTGAGACTCGGCACGTGACACCTCGACATCATGTATTATTGAAAAAAAAAATGTTTACCAAAAAATCAGGGGTAGAACCTAAAAAATTTTGCTCGGGCTAACCCGCCACTGCAAGTTCAGGCAGAGCCGAAAATTAGATTTGTCATAATTTTGCTAAACATTATAGTAGAAGGAAAAGAAAAAGTGCATTTCGTTCCTGAAGACTTCTACTTCCTCATGCAAATATAACATGTGAGTATCTGAGTACCTGAAATGTGTTTTGTTCCACTTCACATAACCCTTCTACGATATTTACGGAGGATCCGAAAGTCATGGATATTTTAGTTGATATGAAATGATTATACTGAAGCAGGAATCAGTACCCTCTTTGGACCATATGCAAAGATTTAAGACTAGTGAGACAAATCTTACTTATACATGCCAAAGAAAAAACTGTGTTTTACTCCTGCCTCAGTTTTCAACTCGCCCATAATCCCGGCAATTTCTTCAGTAAATGTTGAATCATCGCTCATACGCATCCTACATAAAAAATTAAGAGGTGTGATTTTAAGCTTGAGGTTTGCACTTCACAATAGTGTTATTAAATATATATTTGCAGAATATGAATAAGCGATTATTTTCAACATTTAGTGAAGAGAATGCCGATTTTATGGGTAAGATGAAAATGAGGCAGGAGTAAAATATTTTTTTTGGCATGTATAAGTGGGACCTGTCACACTACTTTAAAATTGTCGCATATAGTCCAAAGAGGGTGTGGATTGCTGCTTCAGTATAATAATTCCATATTTACTAAATTTCAAAACACATTTCAGGTACTCAAATACTCGCATATTATATTTGCATGAGAAAGTGGGAGTCTTCAGAAACGACATGAACTTTTCCTTCTCCGATCATTTTTAGCAGAGTTATAACCAATCAAATATTCGGCAACGCCAGAACTTTCAGCGGCGGGTAAGGGTGAACGTGAAATTTGATGTCGGCGTTCAATCACTTTTTCTGGGAAAACGAGCGCATTTCATAAGAAATTACTGAGAATAATTTTTTTGGAAAATTGAATTGTTTTTCACCCTGTTGAGTTGTTTTTCCAATAAATCATATACTTTCCAAGATTACAGCAAAAATCTATTTATATATTTTTAAACGAAAAAAAAAAACAGCTGTTCCACCCCTGGAATTTTGGTAAACAATTTTTTTTCGTGTTTATCATGGTTCCAACTACTAGCATATCATTGGTGGTGCTACAATCGATTCTTGTTGCAAAACCCAATCGTACTGGATTATTTGGTGTATTTATCGATTTCATAAAATTCAGAGTTATACTGGAAAAATTACGGAAGTGATGAGGGTGCTTCCATGGGAATTGAAAAACTGTATATACCCTGAAATAAAAAATTACCTGATTAAAAGATTTGCTTGAAGGTGAAAATTTGGAAAAAATGTTTTGTTTGTGTCGGCCCCTGTAGGTATATTGATGAGGATATGGATTTTATCATGAGTTCAACAATTTTATTTTTTCGACTTATGTTTTTTTAGATTTTTGATGTTGAAAATAGTTCAGAAATTGAAGAATACTCTCCCAAGACAGCGTCAATTTTTTTCAGATTAATTATTCTGAAATATGAAGAATCAAGGTGGAGGCTGATTATGTGACAGCATTGGATGGATCAAATCTAATTGTAAATCTATCACAAAAAATAACACGGAAAGGACCTCTCACCGTTTGAATGGGAAATTTGCTCGAATTTTTTATGTATTGTACAACTCGTGTTGCTGATCAAATGTCTCCATTGCACCAGTGCTTTGAGTTCATTGAATTCAGCGATTTAAATTATACAGGATGCTGAAGTTAACCTTTCCAAAATTTCAAATGGCCATTGTGAAGACATTTTTTTAATTATATAAACCAAATCAACTATGTATGGATTATTTATATGACCAATACAAATTCATTGTAATAATTCCTGCACATACCCACGATATACAGTGAGTCCAAAACTAGAAGGTATTTTAGCAATTTCTAAAAAATTGACATATATACAAGATGTCCTATTTGTTCTATTTCTCAGTTTACGTTGCAGATACACAAAATATACAGGGTGTATCAAAAATATGGCATTTGTTGATGCATTTCCATAAACATATTCTATTCGACACAAGTCTTCTGAAATAATTTGAACAATTTACAATGGAATACGTTAAATAATATGTATAAATCTATATTTATCTCAAGTGTTTGAGTCTACCAATAGTACTTATTTCTTTATTATGATTATTAATACAGCAAAATTTAATTTAGAATTAAAGCAAGAATTAGCATAGTTGGTCTCATCGAATTTTTTAATTTTTTCAATTTTTAAAGGGTATATGTTGGATGTTATGTGATATTCAATAACATCATACATCTGACAGTAGTTGCTGCTCCACCTCTCGTAAAGTATTGCTTCTGTAGCAAAAGTACATGCAAAGATTTTGATTATACAGTCCAATGTACTTTAGGTTCGAAATCTTAGTTAAGGTCTTATTGTCTGTTAAATACTTTTCAGTGAAATTTGTATTGAATTAGGATAAATAATAATAATAATAATTGGATCATTATTATCTATGACCAGCCTATATTATGCCTTGTCTATTCACCAAATGGGCCAGCAAAAATATGTGAGAAACATCAAGATTGTTAATGTTGCTTGAAAGTATCGCCCAAACCCATGATTAGGTACAGGGTTCTTTCTAAATAGGAATCTTCTCTTATCGACATCATGTTTTCATGAAGACTTGCCACATTTGCAGCTTATTATATCAAGCAAATAATAAAGATTGTTCTGTTGTGAAATTCACAAGATTCTTATGAAATGACTCTACAGTGTGAGATCTTCTATGGCTCACATTAGTGCTGTTACCTAGCACTTGAGACGGTCCTGAGTTGGCTTGTTCTTGCCCACCATCTTGTCCGAACAGTAAAGAACCTGTTGCTGCATACCCATTCCATGATGGACTTGGAGACTTCAAGAAATTCAGATACGTACCTACTAATTGATTCTTCGTTGACCAAGAAATTACAGGATTTTGTTTGCCTGGTGTACATTTTTTCAGTTACCGGGGATAGGTAAATATGTAAAAGATGAAAAGAATTCTCGAAACATGCATGCATTCAATTGTTTGATAATGTTATTGTCATGACGAAGAATCGTGAAAAATCGCGAACGCTTGCTCCAGCTATTTTCGCCAGACAATACAATTTGATATGTTTCTATTAAAAGATTACCTCTAATGTATTTTAGGAAGATTAATATAAATTTATTACAATAATTTTTTCAATATTTTTCTAAGATTCTTAATGTTGCCATTTTAATATGAAAATTATCTGACCGTTGGCAAGGTAAATTTTTTTAACTTTCTCAGCAAGATTGATCACATGATCAATGTGCATATTCATCAGTTCTTAAGGGCCCCAACATTTACAATCTTCGTTGTCAATTTTAATCGTACAACTAGAATTGTGTAGGCAAGATTGAGTATGGTCTAAAATTGACCTAGAAAAGCTAGGTAGCTTGAAATGGCTGTTCATTGGCCGGTTCTAATAAATTGAAGGAATCTCATTGGGTATCAGAATAGGCGTGTATTATTACAAAATTGAAAAGTTTTTTGAAGGACTTCATTAACTATGATTGGATATCTTTCCAATCAAACATTTCCTTTTGGTCTCTGGCTAAGATGGTATGCGTTGGGGAGAAATTCGAATATCAGAAAGAGGCAATTTGCAAACGAAAATCTTTCTTTTGAAACCATAAAAATTAATAGTGTTTATTCACTATATGACCTAACTACATGAAATATATCACTAATGTAATCATAAATTCAATACTTCAGTTAGATTTTATTTTAGAGAGTGACTCCTGCATGGTCTGACCGCTCACTAATTCAGCGTTCGAGGCCGTTCCGACCGTACAATAACATTTTATTCGGGGCTGGTCCGACCATACAGACAAGAAAAGGGCAAACTTGAAAATGTGTGAATTTGTTTGCTCAGGTTAGGTTTGTGTGTCAAGTGCGAGCGTAAAAACAAATTCACGCGTTTTCAACTCAGTTTGCCGCCTTCTTCTTGCCTGTACAGTCGGACCGGCCTCGAACAAAATGTTATTGTACTGTCGGATCGGCACCGAACGCTAAATTAGTGAGCGGTCGGACCGTGCAGTAGCCAGTCCCTTTATTTTATATATTATGTTAGGTCACCTTGTTCAGAATACATCAGAAAAACTTAATTGAATTTTGACTCCAAAATAAGCTGCGAGTATTGGAAGTTTTCATAATAACATGATTTTGATGAAAACCCCCTAATATTTTCCATAAAAAAAAGAAAGTTTGTAGTACCCATTATGTTTGTTTTAGGTTTGTGCGAAGGACATGAATACATCTATGATTTGACTCAAACTGGGGAAGTTATTACAGGTAAGTTATTTATAAACTTCTAAGTATATTTCCTAGATTGTCGACGAGTGTTTTACTTAAGTAATTTTATTAGTGAGCTCCCGGTTGATTTGGGCGGTACATGAAAAAACAAAACTTAACAATTTTGTAGTGAATTAAAAAAAAAACTAATATATTCAAATGCAATAATAATTGTAGTTTTTGTCAGTATTACTTTAAATGAACATATGCTTGGTTGCTAATTTGTTTGAATTAAAATTTTTCTTCCTGCTTATTTACAAGTGTCTTTTCCCCTCTAGGGAATAAAATATTACGAATCTGAAATCTAAGAATCATTATATTTTATTAACTTATCTAATTCAGAAGAATATTCAAGGAACAACCAGTTGATTTACTGAATTAGTTTTGATGTATTCAGAGCTGGGAAGTACTCAGTACAAATACCCGAAAACTGTACTCTTTGAGTACATTTCTGGTACTCCGTACCCGATACCCAGTACATTTTAACTCGGTACTCGTATCCGTACATATCGGGAAAAAGTATCCCGCGCTTCTGATGAGAGTACATTTTTACGAGTACTTTATTTTGCAACACGTCTGCGCCTGGCCTGCCTGTCCAGTCCAGCATTCCTCACCCAGCAACCTCAAAACTCCAAAGTTTTTATAATTCATCAACATTAGTTATTATGAAGCCAATCCTGGTAAACAGAATCAACCAGTTATGCCATTACTGAAAAAATTTTTTTTTCTGCAACCGTCAAAAAATGACAAGGTTCGCGCATTGACTACAATATGCGAAGTGACACTTTTTTTCATTTTCCTTCGTTACCATGACAAAGTGCGCGAAGTAATGTGAGAAATACCTATTTCGCACACTGCATGTAAACTATATGGGATTTTCATATTCTAACCTATACTCCTCAATCAAGCAAAAATTCAAGAAATCATTTATTTCTAACTTTATGGTCCTCAATGAAGCGAAAATCCAAGAAATCGTTTATTTCTGAATGTTCAACAATAATTAAATAAGGCTTTTTTAACACTTTTCAAATTGTGACAAAATTTTATATCACCAATTTTTTTTGACGTTTGTAGAAAAAAAATGTTTGCATCTCGTGCGCGAAATACTTTGGTGATCGAGAACTTATTTTTTTAACGAGGCACAGTCGAGTTAAAAAAAATTGTCGAGATAGTCGAACATTTCGCGCACTAGATACAAAAATAACTGTTGTTTTTATTATTATTATCGTTAATTTTATCCTTTATGGACTGAAAACTACAAAATAGTTTAGTCATTATTGATTTGATAGTTCATGGTTATTTATAGGATGCAAAAAGTGGTGAAGGTATAATGCAAGACTCAGAGAAAACCCAATGGGTGGATATATTGTTCAATTATTTTTGGACTTGCTACATACAACTTGATGAGAAAGTACTCGCAAAAAGTACTCTTAGAATTCGAGTACTTTTACTCGGAGTACTGAGTCGAGAGCATGTGTAATGAGTAAAGTACTTGGTACTCTGTACTCGTTCATCGATCATTGGACCCAGTACTCGAGTACAATTTATCAGTACCCGGCCCAGCTCTGGATGTAATCGATGTTGTTCACGATAACTTTACTCTCATGAATAATAATAATAAATGTTTATTGCCTTACTCTTACGGTTTTCCTAAGAATGCCAGTGTAAAGTATTCTTGAGCGATCAATGTTGATCTTCAATCTCCATTTATTTTCAAAGTTAATCCTCTAGCATCCACTAGAAAATCAGCAGGGATTTCCTTGAAAATAGTATCAAATGTATCTGCTGACATACATGCGAAATAATAAATAGTTCTTTCGAATCTTTGTTGTTTGTATCATTTATTTTTTTTTATGTTAGTTTCAGACTTAAGAATTTCCACTAACGGTGAATTGACTGTTTCTTGAAATTTAAAAAATTAAAGCTACCTACATAACAGGTAATCGCGGTCAAAAAAGCCTTGAGTAGAAGTTTGTTTATGACAATTCTTGGAAAAACGCCTTCGCACGACTTTCCATATTGTATATTTTATGTTCATCTGAAAAACCCATCGGGCCGGCGAATAATTTTCTGTTGGATTTTTAAGTTAGTATAAGGAAATTATTTTGTCTAAAAGCATATTATAGTAGGTTATTGCAGTATTTCTTCATTTTTGGGGCATTCACGTGATTCCATAGTAAGGCTGAATTGTCATATTCCGAACAATACGATTTTTATAACAATATTCGACATTTTTATTTGAAAATATTTATAGTTGACAGACTAGAAACTAGTTCAAGGTTTCTTAAAAATAATTCAAAATTGGCAATATTCGATATTTAGCTCCATTCATTTGTGTGAGTTGAAAACTCCAATCACTAGTTTTACTATGTGTGTTTGTATTTATATATTATAATGAATATATCTGATTGGATTTATTTTATTTTATTTTTTTTTGCAGGACCAGGTGCTCGCAGCAATACCATCGCGGGAATTTTGGGAGGTACTCTTTCAAAGCTTTCTTCCGATGACGCGGAAGCTGTGAGCAAAGCAAAGAAATACGCCATGGAACAAAGTATAAGAATGGTTTTAATGAAACAGACTATTGCTTATCAGCAGCAGGTATGTGAATGATTCATGGAAACTCTGATCAGTAAAAGTAACCGATATTTATTCGTTTTTTTTTTGACATTTTCTTTGGATGAATTATGACCTTTCCACAGTCTGTTGGAGTATTCAATTTCCAATTCCTGTTTATTATGTGTGTGCTTCAAGAAAATAATTTTTGCATCCTATCAACAGTGTGGTGCATTCAAAAACTCCCTACTCACTCTTTATTTATTCTTTGAAGGAAGGTTTGCTCCCTTTTCAGCCTGAATAACATTGGAAATGACTTCTGATATGTGGGATTTAATGGCAACCCCAAAACCAACTCAATTGAAAAGGATTAAAAAAAAAGTTAAATTTCATTTCAACTCTGGTCTTTATGATGCTCTGTTAGAAATTGTTGGAATAGATCCATATAGGACACCAGTGTTTCTTTTTAGATAGTCTAAGGAAGGGAGAATCAAGCACTACAAGGAGAGGAAGATCTATAGAAGGCAATTATAATGGAAGTTTTCTTGAAGTTTTTTAGGGATGCGGGGGTACTTTTTGCGTTCGACTGTACCCACATTTTTTTACAGGTTAATGAGAATGTCCTCTATTCGTAAAAGAGCTTGAATAACTTGCAGACTTTTTCATTAAAAGTTATATTTCTTGAGAACGGTTGTTGGAATTCTATCAGATCTTCTGTAATGGAGCATTATAAAGGCCTTTAGTTTGAGATGATACATTAACTTTTTTTTAGGCTTTTTGAATTTGGCATTCATATCATTGTATAATTTATTTCATGTATCCGGGGGAAGCGGAGGTGTATCAAATTCCTAGGAGAAAATCATTGCACTTTGACAAATTGATTTTTTTCTGTTACCCTTATTTTTGCACATTCAACAATTTTGATACCAGTGTGGAAAAAAGTCGTAACATTCAATACTTGTTTGAAGGTGTGGACACTTGATTAGTCTTATATCGGATATTCATTGTCTTAATTAGTTGAAGATTTTTTCACTACTTTTCAATTGCTTGTATTTTGAATTGAGAAAACTGTCAAACAATTAAGACGAATGTATATTCGAATCATTAGTAATAAAATATTCAGTACTTCTTGGAATATGGTTTTTCGGTATAAAGGTTTCAAAAAAGTTCTGAATATGTGGACTTCCTCAGATGTATTTGGATACATTTTATATGTTTTGATCTTATCCTTCTCAACTGTAATAAACTTTCCAACATTGGTCTAAAGTTGTATGGACAAAATCATGAGCTAATTAGTTAGGTAATTAAATTCCCAATAAAATGATACATTTTTTGTTTAATTGTCCTCAAAATGAAATTTTTAATTAACCCTATAGAATAAAGATGTGACCAAACCAAGTAACACACTAAAATGCTCATCGTTGGAATATGTTAAGATTTAAAAATTCAACATTTTTTACAGGGTGAGTAAAAAAGTGATAGTTGTTTGGATGACTTTAGGAATACTCGACCACGAACCATTCGACATGGACAAATGGTCGACATTGGCCGTCAGTGAAAGTGAAAGTTCAGAGCTCTCCAATAATAAGCCAACTGAGGAAACAAACTATAAAAAAATGTGTTTAAATGTTGTAAAACTAAACAAGTATCAGTTGTTGTGTGTCTTATATGTGGAAGTTTCTTCCATAAGAGCTGCATTGCAAGAAAATCTTTCAAAACAGTTGATGATTCAAGAATTGTGTGCTGTGGCAGTGAAGAAATTAATTCATCAGAGGCTGTTTCATTTCAAAATAATTTCAATCCTGATGAAGTGAATTTGAAAACAAAAAACTTTTATTTGAAACAATAAATAAAATGAATCAGAAGTTCGCAATTTTATATGAAAACAAAAAACTACTGGATGATAAAGTTAACTACTAAGTGAAACAAACAAAAAACTCGCCGAGCTTCATGTACATCAGACAAAAAACAAACAACAACATTCCATATAGTCGAGTAGTTTTATCTACAAATGAAAATCTGCAAGTTCAAAATGTAACATAAAAACAAAACAGTGGCGTTTCAACCAAGAAAGAAGGCAATGAAAATAAAAATACAGATGGAGTAGAAAAATAGATAACTACAGAAATTACACACGATATCAACGAACCAAATACTTCAAACTATCAACTATTGAAAGATAAACAAAATAACATTTTGAATAGTCTAATAGACATAAATGATAATCAGCTGGTTCAATTATCAGAACCTCCCAATTCAAGAGATGAAATTGGTTTGAAAACGGTCAGCTACAAGAAGAACAGGAAAGTCCAATTAGGAGAAGCTGAGATAAGGGAACAAGATGAAATAAGTAGTTTTATGGGAAGAGATCGAGAAAACAAAAAAGGCTGGTTATTCATATCAAGAGTGAAAGATCATGTTACAGAAGATAAAATAAAGAAATACCTCAATGAGAAGACCAAAAACAAAGGCCAAATCTATGTTAAAGAAATAGACACATACAAAAAGAAAGCACCGAGGAGTGGCCGTATATAAATTTGACTTCAAAAAAGAAGAAAAATATACAATAAAACCGATGAAATGGTATATTGGCACAGCAAGTCCAAAATTTTATGTAAGTAAAAGATCAAGAAAAGAAAAAAAATTAATTTTTCAAAAATAAGTGATCAGAATCTGAAATCTTCCTTAAAACCTTAAATGAACTGCCGAAAGTAGTCTGCTTTACAGAGCATGGGTGCTGCAGGGATGAAGTGAAAACTATACAACTTGATGGATACCACATAGCATCCTCATACTGTAGAGAAAGGAAAATTCATGGAGGCTCCTGTATTTTTGTAATTTTTTAAAATTACACGGTGCATTTTAAAACAGTGGCTTTTTGCAATTTTTGTCATCACCTAGCGTTTGTCTCATATTGTATATCAATTTCGGACCAGAAGTATGTTGATGGTTCGTACTCAAGTATCCCTAAAGCTCAAAATATAAAATAAAAAATATACAAAATGTCACGAAAGAACTGTCACTTTATGACTCACCCTGTACATAGAAAAACTATAAGCATTTTAGTGTGTTACTTGGTTTGGTCACATTTTTATTGTATAGGGTTGAGAATTTTATTTTGAATATTGCTTTACTCACCCTGCATCTTATGATATTTTTATCAAAAGATGTTTTCCTAAGGCAATACTACTTCAAAGAAACGGCCACTTTCCAACTTCGACACCCTGTATCTCGAAAACTAACCAAAGGATTGAGTTGGGCCCGTGGACACTTTTGTTCAAGAGGTCATATTCTACAACATACCAAAAATTCGGAAAAATTAACCAGTGACAATTTTTCCATAATGCCGCTCCCTGCTCCTTTGGATACCTACTACCTGTCTGCAATTGTTTCTGTTTGTGGAAACCAAGAAACAATATAAACTTGTGACTTGTGACATTCACCGATAATAACCCTTTAAAAATTTTATTTTTCATTAGGTCCAATCAAATTATGGAATAGGCGAGTGGACTTCTATTTTTTTTTAATTTTTCAGTTTTTTAAATCCATTTCAAAATCTCAAAATTACGAATAAAGTCGCAGTCATTCTCAAACAGTCTAAAATTTGCCGTAAATAACAAGTACGTCACGATGTCACGAAAAGGTGCAGAATTTATGATGACACCTAGAATTTTAGAATGTAAAAATTTAGAAATTCTCGTTTATTGGTATAAATGTATATATAGCGTATATAACGAAGCCTTTTCAATGTGTTCCATTCATCTCTGATATCCCCTGACCTAATTTCCATAGTGGATTCGTAGAAGACTAAGGATTTCTTACACTTGAGGATATTTATCAATGTAAACGTCACAATATATAGCAACCTACCGAAACTTCACTTCGGTTAGAACAAGTTGCCAAGTTTACATCATATATTGCAATAATGTTGCAAACGAGAGTAAACATTTTTTTTCAAGTTTCTCCAATACCTGCTATACTATGTAAATATCATTTATTCATTGAATGAGCCAAAGTATTGAGCTCGATGATATTTTTTTGCATTGATCACTTACTTTATGGAGACAAATTTTCAAACAACTTGGGTATAATTGTATGATCGTTGGTTAGGCAACATTGAATATCAAGTAGAAATGAGACATCAACGGACCAATAAGGAGATAGTTTAACAAGTGACTTCTTCATGAATGCAAATTGGCAGAGCTTGTTTGAATTTGGTTCTGAAATTTCACGATTTTGAACAAAGAATAGGTCATAATTTGCATTGATAATACTTTTAATAAAATTAGGTCCATAGCAACACGTAAAATAATTGAAAGTCCAATAATTAATATCACCTTAAAAATGTTGAGGTTCTTCAAAAATGATTTCTGAAAATCACATGAAACAAATGCTATGTACTTCGAAGTGAAAAATTTGCAAATTGTTTTTGATGAGCAGGTACAACATTTTTGAAATCAAAATAATCCTAATATCATTATCAAAAATGTATAATAATCTATTACCGAGAAACCATTCCATTTTTTGCTACGGTATAATTTTACGGACTCCTTAATCCATCGTTTCTATCGCTCTCGATTGATTGGCATTTTTTTGAAGAAAAATTTCGTTGTGCCGTTCGGCATCCAGATGAACTAACTAAACTTTACTCCACAGAAAAATAAGACCTTCCAGCGACATCAAGTGTTAGTTTTAATGTGCAGGTTAGTGCGTAGATATTATCGCACGTGCCCGCCTAGGGGGCGAGAGCTCGCCCCCCCCACACACACACGTTTACCCAAAATGACCCTTTCGCACCAAACGGCTTATATAGGGGTTTAAAGAAGAAAGTGCTCCACTGTCCATAATGTTCATGATACTGGAATATATATAATTTATATGTCAATTTCATTCGAAAACAGATTTTAGTCATGCTGCAACTCGAAGGTAAAACGACTTTCACTAATATGAAGTTCTTCAAATCATGCAAAACATGATCTGCCATGCAACTAAGATAGTTTACTATTCCCCATAGTTTGTATTTCCGAATATAAAATTTCACGACTGCAATCTTTTGAAACTAGGAAATGATATTTTTTTCATCTAGAAACTGTAAGCTAAATTGTCTCTAGTCAAAAATGCTCTCAGGATTATAGTAAAAAAAATTCTCATAAAACTATCGTTAGTTAAGTTTCATTGACGTCTTGGTTTGTCAGACTATCTTTCCCTTTCAAATATGTAAAGCCACTTGCGATTCCATACGTAGTACCCTTCTTTATTTGAGTATCCTCAAGCGACATATGCTCACGGGTTTTCTTCCACTCAACTTCTTACTCTTATCCAGTAGTGAGGAAATTGAAGAAAGCATTACCATTGGCATTAATGAGGCCACGAGGTCGATTCTACTTGCTGCAGGTAGATGGAGCAGATGATTGAAGCAGGGTGTTATTTACATTCTTGTCCGGGAAGGCTGTCATCTTTCATATTGAATAATGAGGAGGGACTTGAAGTCAGCCTTCAGAAAATATAGAAAAACTGACAGGATCAGGGAAGGTTAAGGGTTTTTAAGGGTTTTTATAGAAAATCGGAAATGAAGATAATGCAAATCTTAGCAGCAGACAAGCTTAACCTATGGCGACAATGGAAGGATCTTTGCACCTCCTACCTCCCAGAATAGTATTGAGGTGGGAATGAGGTGAAAGAGTGCAAATTTTTTGTTCAAAATGGGAGAAAACTCACAATGCTGGCTTACGCTGAAAGTTACTAGAAACTATGGATCCTTTAATATGTGACATATTCAGGAAGAAAAAAACCATACCCACAAACCAAACTGCATGATCAGCATGTGGTACAGGGATATAAAATAATAATCATCCAATAATAGTCTACAAATAGATCTACAAAGTTATGGAATTATTTAAAATGATTTAAATCCAACTCATAGGATGTTTATCATTTCCTAGTTTCAAAAATATCGTGGTAAGAATTTTGATGATAGTTTTATCCAAATCATGTTTTGTTGAATATTTTGATTTCACTACAATTTTGTTCAGAAATGATGACATTCAAAATAGACTCAGTATTACCAATTTACCCATCGATTAAAGGTAGTAGAGCACTTGAATTCTTGAAATGAATTGATGTCCATGCCGCGGCGTAATCGAAAGTGCCTAGGGTCGGAGGGTCGATTTTTTCTCTCAGAATTATGACTTGGCTATTGTCCTCTGTTACAGCAAGAGGCTAGCCAGAGGAATCTAATCCAGAGGCAGCAGGCTCTCGCTCTCATGTGCAGGTTAGCACGCTCAAAAATCGTATGTTTTTGTGTACAATGTTGCCCCCGTAACGCGATAGCAATAATATATTTATAAAAATGTAGAAGTTTTAATCATTGATTCAACAAATGGCAGGGTATTGAACAAAAAATTTTATATGCGTATCTGTGTATCACGAATTTATTATTCACTTCTTCAGAGCTTTCATAATGGATATGGTATGAAAAAAATGATGCACAAAAAACAAGTACTTCCAAACATTTGGAAACAGGGTCACTCAGTATCTCCAGATAGGCAATATGGTTTCATCACAAGGTAAATTATCAGAAGTAATACTACACCCACTATTTCGTTTAGTTTTTCATTAAATTTAACATATTCCTGCATCCCTTATGTCACATTTATGATGGTCTTCAGCACTAACATGCAAACTTAGGGATAATTCAGTTGGAATAACGTTTCATCGATAGTGGTTATTTTGTCGTTTCATGGCAATAATAGACAAGGCGCTTGTACACAGTCATTACTATTTATATGAGTAGTTGATCGAAAGCTATGACACTTTGAGGATAAAATTCAACTTCAGTTAACAAAGTCTGTTGTGTTGGTTCCTACCTCAACTACTTTGCCCATGTTTCATGATCGATTACAGCGTACTGTGACCTTTACTAATATTTCTATTCCTCAAATAAACATGGCACCTGCCACTTTTTTCTGCCATTGAAGTTGTACCACTGGTTGTTAATATAATAATAATAAACGCTTTTTTTATTTTCTATAATGTACAAAAAAAATATAATACACTTAACATTTTGAACCTGATGAGAATAATTGGCGAAGTTCAATTCAGCCAGAGAAGACTTCATTGAATGAATTGTTCTTCCACTCAACCCTTAAATATAATGGTATTATTGTCACAGTTTAAATTTTTTATATTATTAAACCATGAAGATATGAAGTAAAAATACTAAAAATAGTAAATACTCTTATAAATCTTAAATTCATCAGTAGTCGAGTGGGTAGCAATATCATTTGCACATATATTACAAGTATTACCTATAATACAAAACAGTCTACAAGGTAAAACAGAACTCGCATATATGTATTTTTCTTCTTTTTTATAAATGAATGGAAAGGTATAAAAGGCATTTTATTCAAGGACATATATAAAGAAAATATTTTCTGGGAAAGCTCTCTGATAACAATGCAACGATGTAGGGTCAAGTAGCTCAGTGGTTGAGACTGAAGCGTTCAACACCATTGACTGCTGCTCGGCTAGGTTCGAATCCTCAGCGACTTCAGATTTTTATCTGATGTCCCGAGAAAGTGCTAGGAATCGCACGTTAAAAGGTAAGACCTCGTTAATCCTTGGCTCGCACAAGTTTCGACTTTTGAGGGCTGTCGTTCGTAAGGGGACGACAGCTGGTTAACGGAAAAAACAATTTTAACAATTTAACTGTATACGTATTTCAGACTAAATGGTCTTCATTAGTACGGTGTAGTCAAGTGTAAAGTTGTGTAACATTTGAAAGAAAGATCACGCCAACATAGAAAAACTTGAACCAGCAGTCCATCTACGATAAAGTCAGAAAACATTGTGTTTATAAGGTTAGGACTAAATTACCCAAGGGACATCCTCTCCCAGGAATATACCAGGTGGCCCCAAGATCTATTATTTCACGGGATCTGGTTATTTTCAAATAGTCCATGCTCGAATCGGAAATATTACTTCCGGGAAATAGGACTTCCGGTAACTTCCGGGAAATTGGACTTCCGGTAACTTCCGGCAAATTGGATTTCCGGTAACTTCCCGGAAATAGGACTTCCGGTAACTTCCGGGAAATAGGACTTCCGGTAACTTCCGGGAAATGGGACTTCCGGTAGCTTCCGGGAAATAGAACTTCCGGTAACTTCCTGTTTCACCCGAAATGACATCCACTTTTCAATTTCAAATGCAATACAACTCGATTTTTATCATTTTTATTATCGAATTTAACGATATATTATGCTATATGACGTAATCAATTGTGCACATGACCTCAAAATTTGAAAAAAATGAAATTCTGATGTAGTTCGAAAACGCCAAATTATGAAAGGATATTTATTGTCTTGTATTATGGGTCAAGTAACCTCGCGATTGCAGAATATTTTTTCTGATAACCCGAGAAGGTGATGAGAATCGCACGTTAAAGGTAAGACCTCGTTAATCCTTGGCTCGCACAAGTTTCGACTTTTGGGGCTGCCGTTCGTAGGGAGACAAAAAGTACTATATTTTAGTTCCCGGGGAGAAGCGGAGGGGGACAAAAAACCTGTAGCAAAAATCTAATATTTTTCTCGTGTATAATACACTATTAAATAGTGAAAAAATATTCTAAAATCAAATATATATCCGGAAAAAAAGTAATTTCATAAAATATTCTAAAATAAAATACCTACCTTTACTTATGTGTATATACAGAGTGACCCATTTGAAAGCGGGCCACCTCTCTTTATTTATTATCAGATTCTGAAGTTCTTTTTTTCAATGGATAGATCATCAATAGTTCTAGTTAAGTGCCATAAATTCGAAATAAAAATCAAAATTTCAAGGCCTACTTTGATTTTTTTCAAGGTCAAAAATTCAAAAAACATGCATTTTTTTAAATAGAATTTGACGATGCCATTGGATTCACGACATTTTCAAATGGTTTATGTAAAAATTACGTAAGAATGCGTCCATCAATAAAAAAGTTATATGGGAATAAAATTTGAAAATTATGTCAATTAATCAACCCAAAACTTCAATTCCAGAACTTTTATCAAAATTCTAACCACACCACTGGATTCGGAATATTTCGAAATATATTTGACCAGAATTTCATCAAAATCTACTTATAACTGAGAAAATTATAAAATAATAAAATAATAAAATTTGAAAAGAATGTTGTTGATGATCTATCTATTGAAAAAAAGAACTTCAGAATCGGATAATAAATAACAATTTTAGAGAGGTGGTCCGCTTTCAAATGGGTCACTCTGTATATCCGGGAACAGAGTACTCACTTTTTTTCCCGGGAAAAAAGGAAAAAAATAATTTCATATAAAGTTATATTTTGTACCTGCCAACAGAGATAAAATGTCAAACTTTTTTCCAGTCATAGAAAAAACTATTTTAAACATTTTTTTTAAGAAGATATTCGAAAATGTGACCAATTAATCGTGAGAATTAAGTAATAGTATACTCTTCAACGAGCGTATAATGACAGCTATTATTCTCGAAGATAAAAATTCCGAAACGAGCCATAGGCTTCAACTTCAACCGCGCACTCTTAGCAACTGAACCAAATAGGTGGCCAAATAGGTGAGAATGACATATGTCTGACCAAAAACTGAGATAGTGTAGAACGTTCAGGTAAATATTGTTCGAATATACCTTTGTTGCAAGTTTTCATCAGGAGCTAACTTAAAACTAGGAAAGAAAACAGTCAATCTGACATTCGCGGATGCCAAGCCGTGACAAGTCCAATGAAGCAGAGCCTTCTTGAGAAATTTGTTTGGTACATTTGCTGTTTTGTCATTGGTCTAATCCTCTCATTTGTCGTGATCCTGAAAATGCTGAATCTGTGATTGGCCGAGTGCCTTTGAATAATGAGTTGGGATCCACGGTGTCTTGGAATCATCTTCATTCTTCATTTAATAATCAATATGTAATGAATATAGAATACAATAGTCGGTATCATCTACCGATACAAATAAATGTTGCATCTATTCAGAGCAACTAAGAAGTTGTTCAAAGAAATGAACCTAACTCGTTTTTTTCCAAATGGAAAGTACGAAATTTTCAAAATGGTCCTGTTCTTAAAAAGGAGAAAAAAAGAAAGAGAAAAAATCCCAACAAATGGTTCAGGAAAGTCGAAAAACTGATCAATATCTAGCAAGCACCTGTCAGTTTGACACTATCTCAGTAACTATAATAAAGCAAAGCTCATTCATTACACCTAGATATATCATAGCATAGACTTTAGAAAAGGGGGTACAAAAATGTCCTCAGCGATTGAATTTACTCATTCATACTTGTTGTTCATAGGCGGACATACCAATGGTTTTAATAAGACTGTCTCAGTAGAAAAATCGAAAAATATTGAAATTAAATGTTCTTAATTAGTACGTAAATACGTAGAAAACTACCAAAACAGGGTCTAATGAATAAACCATAAGCAATTGCTTTTACTTAGATTTCTTGAAACATCTATCTATTTTGTTAATTAATGAGAGAGACAAACCTATAGTAAAAGCTTTTGCTAGGTTTTATTCATACCACCCAATGTTCACTTCAATTTATTTATTTTTGTTTCAATAGGTAGGTACGTACTTATCAATATTCTTGTCTTTTCAACCAAAAGGGAAAGTTTATTAAAACACTTGGTATGTCTGCCCATAAACAAGTATGAATGAGAAAAATTAATTCTTGCGGTGACAAAAAAAGATTATCCCCCCCGGACCATTTGTTGAGATTTGTCTCGAAAATGAAGAACAAGGCATTGTTACTGTTTAAACTAGATTTTAGTAGAGGCTCCATTCTTCATTTTTAACATAATAGCCACTTTCCATTTGAAAAAAAACGAGTTACATACAGTTCTTTGAACAACTTCTCAGTGGCTCTGATTAGGATGCACCATATTTTTGTATCAGGGTAATTACCAATTCTAACGATTATTTGCGCACATTTTTCATTTCCAATGTCTACTTGACAAATTTTCATTTTTAATTTGGCGTTCTCGAATCATATCAGATTCTCATTTTTTCAAATTGTGACGTCATGTTGACAATAAATTACGTCATTAGTTGAATTCAGAATGTATTGCTGGCTCCTGTAGCAGGCCCTATGATTGTGTAATCTTGCTTCAAAGTGTTACACACTTGGCCACACCACACTGAATATGACAAATTATTGTGAAACATAATTGAATTGTTTTCTGAGTGCTTTTTTATTTTATTAAACGTTTTGCCGCTGTTTATATATTTTTAAATTCTTTAACGCATTTTTGTGTTTGTAAAGCATTTTTTTTCTTATAATGTAAAAAAAGCGAAAAATAGTTTTGCGAAACGTTAGCTAAGACGAAGACCTATTTTTTCATCAAATACCCTGTCCCTTGTTTAATACTTATTTCCTGGGGTCAGAAGGTGTTTTAATATATTTTTCTGATAAATAGAAACAACTTATTTGTCACAGTATTTATAATTCAACCATTTTTACGAGTTTATTCGAGGGGCAGCAATGTATTCAACTATTAATTGATTCCAGAATGGGTTACTGCAATTTTTTTTCGGGGAACTTCTTTAAATATTATTTTGCTCATTTATAGTACACCATTATTCCTTTATTTAATTTTTACTGAACCAGTAGTAGGATTCAGAATGGTTCTCGGAAAACATTTCTTGCAGGACCCATTGCAAGATATTATATTCCTCATAATATGATGACAAATGCATTGTGAAGTTGTTGAGGACTTCTGTTCTCCGACTTGTGATTCACAAGCTGATAAGATCTGAATAAATGAGGAATCCCTGTTCTGTTGTGAGATACTGGGAAGGTATTTGCTAAAAAACTTATAGTTTATTCGTTTTTTTTTAGAATTTATCTTTTATTTGATTCGGTGTTTTTGTTATAAATATTTCCCATTATGTACAACGGAGTATATTGCAAAATGCAAAAAGTTACTTAAGATATATAGGATATTACTCTAATTACTTTGTTAATCCAAGTTATGAACAGAAAATATTCAAATATTCTGAGGAGTATATAGGTGACAAAATTTCGTTTGATGGTTTTTCCAAATGTCCTCCACTTTTCAATATTTCAAAGTTTCATGAAACATTACTTTTTGAGAAATTTATTGGGGAGTCAATTCAGAGTGTTTGCATAAATATATAATTTGTTTCACCTTTGATTTTTCATTTCTTCTGTCCGTGAAGTTTATGAAGATGCTTTGATTACTTATTTTTAATTTTTGTTCTGCGGTGAAGATAAACTTCAGAATGAATAAAAAATATTCAGGTGCACAGTGCACTAAATCTTGGCTCGAGATTGGACGCTTTTTTTCGCCAGATGCTGTGTTGTCATATGTACCTATATGTACAAAACAGTTATCCATAAATGATTCATATTGGAAGGATTTCACTATTACAAATAGGTAATGATTGATTCTAAAATAATCTAAAGTGGTATTAGGATAACAAAGTAATTGTTTTTACTAATCATTCATGGTATCCAACCAAAAAGTTTTGAACTAATTCCTCAAGTAAGTGTACTCTCGAATCTATATAGAATATTGGTCTATTCAGATACTTTCAAGAACTGTACTTCTATACTCGACAATAATTCGCTTATCCTTATTCCATAGGCGGAAATGGTTGAATTTCGGTAAATATTGTTTTACCTATCAGTCATTGTTCATTCTGGTACAGATATTACTACTTCAGGGTCCAAAAATGTAGTAGTTGATACTTGTCTTCGTATTTATTTTCTTTAGTATATGGAAGGACTGCTTATCCGCATAATAAAACTTCCCTAATATTCTTCCTTTTTAAAACATATTAGATTTAAATAACTTTTTGCACAGGGCAGTATATTGGGTCCAATTCTGTTCATTTTATATGTGAACAATCTACCAAATGTAGAACATGATAAATCAGTCATATTAACAAATTATGCAGATGATAAAAATATCTTGATTGCTGACAGTCGAAAAATCCGCCAGTACAAATCGTAATAGATAACCAGCAAATGTCCTACGTTGATTCCACTAAATTCTTGGGGGTCATCATCGATAGGCATATGTGTTGGTTGGATGGAACATGTGCAACTGCTGTGTAGCAAACTTAGTAGAATCTGATACTCACTAAAGGAGCTCAAAAAATTGGTCAATCATACTACCCCACGAATGGCATACTTCATTCATTTTTGCTCCATCATGTGCTATGGAATTATATTCTGAGGGGGGGGCTCACACATTCAAGAGACCGTTATAATTCAAAAGAGAGCAACAAGAATTTTAGCTGGTCTAAAAACAAATGAATCTTGTCGTGGATTTTAAAAGTCTGAATCTTCTAATTCTTACAGCTATATAATATGTGTATGAGTGTCTGAACACAAATCACTATTCATACCATATGGTAATGACCATTCGTACAATACAAGAAAAAAGAACAATTTTTGTTACCCCCACCATAAAACTACAGTTCTAGAGAAAGGCAGTTTCTATAAATGTCTGAAATAACTTACTTCCACAGAACATACAAGACATTAAGTTGCACAATGTGTTTGATTGTGAACTAAAGCAAATGCTCATTGCTGCTGAACCATACGGTTTGAAAGATGTGGTTGAGGACACCTTGAATGAATGAATGTGCAAAAATAAATGTAAACTCTCTCCTGAGTTGTACTACTAAAGTTTGTTCCTTGTGTGAAATAAAATATTGTTATTGTTGATTAGTACTCTTACAGGCTTGTTTCATTGAGTCCCACTGATCCCATAGTGTTTTATATGCCTCTTATCCAATACCGTTTTCCAGTCTACCCGTCCCTGACAATTTTCTTTCAATCTTAAAAATGAGGTTGGCTATAACTGGATTTTTCATCAGCATGTTTGCCTTCATAACCTAAAGAATTTTTCTCTGGGCAACTCCTTTGGCATCCTCTGATTTATTTTTATTAAACTTCTGTGTCATCATGCAAGTTTTGTACTGCTGTCTGCACTGTCATCCTTTAGGATGTCACATGAATGAGCTGTGTGCTGAAATCTAATCTCAAAGCTTCAGTTTGTCTAGGGGAGGCACACCTTTTTGATCACTCTGGCTTTGGACTTTGGGGTAATCTAAGGGCTTTGATCACTGCTATCCGACAAACTCAAATGCTTTCTGCCTTTTTTTTGGTTATTTCTTGAAAATTTGTCTCTTGTCTCTGAATACAATTTTCTGTATTCTCTTTGTCCATTCCATTTCTTTTTTCTTGTATTGACATTTTCCTTGCTATTGGCTTCTGTCCATTAACTCCTTTCGTCGGCTACTTGGTGTATTGTAATTTATTTATATTACATTTTGAATCGAGTGCAGTTCAGTGCTGTTACACATAGGAATAGGTCTATCCAATCGGCAAAGGGATGCTAAAATCGACCGTTAATTACACCATGTAAACGAAGGGGCCTATTGTGATTGGCTTCTATACTGAAAGCTTTTACTGCCTCTCCACCACTGGTATCGAATTCTGTCATTTTTCAGTTGAATGGTAATTCAAGCTGTTACTATATCTTTATCATTTCAACCATTTGTGGCTACAACAGCTTCAAACTGACGTTTGTTTATTGTCGAAGATGTCCGGCCATCGTATGTCGAGGGTTTAACTTGTCAGAAAAAACGCAAGTCTTGGAATAATTAAATTATTTTTCTAGGTACTTTTATAATTTGAAATTTTCTGCTTTCTGGATTGCCTCTTCTGACTGACAATTTCTGAGATGATTTGGAATTCCTCCAATGTTGTTCTTCTTGTCTCTTTGAGCCTTCGATCTCAGTCTTCTTTTTTTATGCCTCTTATTCTCATGTCTTCCAAATTTTCAACAAAAAGTTCTGTTTTTATTTTGTTTGGTTTCAGGTTTTGCCGTGGATTTCTTTGGTTAAAACCTCCAAACGTTTCAAATGCAACTACGGCGTGGTCGAAGTATTCTTCTTGACGTATCAACTGAAACTCAACTTCAAGAAGTGGCGACCACGCCACTGAAGTTGACTGCCGCAGTTGTTATAATAGTCATGTTCTTGTTTTTCTTTCATCATATGATATCCCTGTTCTTTTTTTTAGCCTGGCTTGCATATTCTCCATTGAATCGGAAAACAGTTGGTTAATACTATCCATTTCTGTTGTCTTATATTTACCATAAATGTCAAAAACTGGCGTCGAATGTTCTAGTTGTCTTACGGATTTTGCCTTGTCTTCTTTGTCTGTTAAATTTTTAGGTATAATAATAATAACAATAATAATACGTCTTTATTAATATGAACGTCTTTTATATGAAAAGGCGAAGCAACACTAAGAGTGGAGGAAGAAATTGACATTTTATTCAAAAACAAATATTGAAATATTAATCAAAAGTTTGTGAATAATAAAAACAGAGTTTACACGATTGAAGTTACTCTCGAAGTTACCCCATTAAATATTTACGACTCTATACCCCCAAATGTAAATATGGGGTTAGTGGGATGATTCATTTCATCTCGATAATTTGAAACAAAAAGAGTAGAAATCCTATATATTTATAGTAACTAATAACTAATGCTTGAACTAACAAAATTTCAAAGAGAAAATGCAGTCAGTAAAATGAAATGTCGTTCCCTAAAAAATACAGGGTGTACGTCGGCAGCATAAGCTTCGAACTGAAAGAAGACACCATCCGTCAGTCTTTTTTGCCATTCGGGCCGATCAAGTCGATCAACATGTCCTGGGATCCCGTCACGCAGAAACACAAGGGCTTCGCGTTCGTCGAATACGAAATCCCGGAAGCGGCCCAGTTGGCTTTGGAACAGATGAACGGCGTCATGATCGGCGGAAGAAACATCAAAGTGGTAGGTAGGCCGAGCAATATGCCGCAGGCGCAAAACGTCATCGACGAAATACAAGAAGAGGCGAAGCAGTACAACAGAATATATGTCGCTTCGATACATCAGGATCTGGTGGAGGACGATATTAAGAGGTTTGTTGGTTTTAATGTAAGATGTAACGTGTAGTGATCCTGATCCCACCCTCTAGTATTAAAACGTTTAACCCACATTACAAATTAGCCTATTAAAAAAAAAATTACATTCAAACATCACACCAAATATTCCTTTAAAACTTGGTGATAGCCATGACACAGCTCACTGGTTGCTAGAGCCATTGGATTATTTTTCTTAACTTACTTACTTCCTGGCACTGGTGGGCATGTTTTGAAGCCCGTGCTCGTAGACCTCAACTGGGACCCTTTGTGTACCTACATGTCTGGGTTTAGCTGGGCATGCCAGCTTCCCTAGCGATATTTAGCAGCTTCGTTAGCTAAATTTTTTGATATACTCTAGGTTCAGTATATTGTCCCCAGAAGCTGCCTTCCACTGACTAGGTCTCGTCTTCCCGCAGGCACCACCTACAGAGCGGATCATCTAAGATCCCGTGAGATCTCGTCTCGCAAGAGAGTGGATTTTCCTTTTGATTTTTTCGAAGGCCCGGATTTATTGAACTTCGATTATCTTATGCCATGAGGGTTTCTGCCATGTTTTTATAAACTGTGTTTGTAACAGTTCTTCCATTGCAACAACAGCTTAGCTGTTCTGGTCCGATTGGTGATTTCCGTGATCCCCCATTAGCTAGCCTGTCTGTCGACTTGTTTGTCCAGGGACCAATATGAAACTGACCTTTCTTTGTTTTTGCCAGGTTTTCCAAGTCATTTCTACACTCGGAAACCAGCTTGGATGTAATCCCAGATACAGTATTGCTGCTTTACTGCCCGAGCAAATTGCAATAATGGTCTTTGACATCTATTGGCGAAATTTTCTTGAACGCACGTGATTATAGCATATACTTTAGACTGGAACACTGAGGTGTATTTGCTCTGTTGTATACATACCCCTTCTCCAGACATACCTCCTGACCCCTAACTGTCTGTTTACTGGACCATGCTGTCAGCAGGGGGCACGTTTGATGCCAAGTCATTCCATTCTTCCTTCGTAGAGATGACAAATGTTCAGGCCTTTCCTGAAGATCACAACTGGCAGAGTGATGTCCCTTTTCATTAATTCCAGATGAGGGAATGTCCATGGTTCGTTTCTCCTCCAATCCATTGGTACAGCGGTGGCAGTCCTAATAGAACTTCAAGGTGCCGTTCTCATTGGCGCCTGTCGTTCCCAAGCAGGCCGGTCTTTGAACTTCATCTAGTTCACTTCTGACCCTGCTCTTCAACATACCTGGCCACCATACAATAGCTACGTACGTTATGGTTGGGCGAATAATTGCCGTGTATATCCAATGTTGGATCTTGAGTGTCAGACCCCACGTTCTTCCGAATGCTCATATGCATGGCCACTACGAGCATATGCCCTTCTTGGTGCGATGATCGATTTGCTCATTTCATGTCAGCTTGGCTTCTTTTATGACTCCTAAGATATTTTGTTGGCTCTTTGTATTGAAGATACCTTCCTGAGAGGTAGATTTCCTGAAGGTTCACTAATTTGCGTTTTTTAATCCCTGAGCAGAATACCATTGTTCGACTCTACTTGATGGATTCTCCTAACACATTCACTGATATGTTTTAAGCCATGATGAATACATCATCTTAGTATGAATGTTTCAGTTTCGCAAAAAGTCCGTCGACTACCAAGCACCATAAACCCTTCCCCGAAGAAATTCTCTTAATTCGCGAAATGCGTTCCTGTTAAATGGGGATGATAATGGCCGCATATGACTGGATTGTATATGGATAAAACATTTATTCAAAATTTTATTTTATTTATTTAAATCGTTTCAAGACTGCGTTTAACTGCGTTTTTCTAGTTGGTTGAAAAAAAAATATATTCGACTCTCAGAAAAAATGGTGCTAAATAATGGCGTTTTTGTCGAATGATCACATGCATATTCCATTTTTTTCAATTTGATACAGTAATTTTTTGAAGTATTAACAATTTTGTATCTTGAACATCGCTAACATTCTGATATTTGCAGTGTCTTTGAGGCATTTGGTCCCATCATATACTGTAAACTTGCGCAGGGAAGTTCCGGACACAAACACAAAGGCTACGGGTTCATCGAGTACGAGAGTGCACAAGCAGCAAATGAGGCGATTGCTAGCATGAACCTCTTCGATCTGGGCGGGCAGTACTTGAGAGTTGGAAGAGCCATCACTCCCCCAAATGCTTTACTGGGACCTTCATCTGGATCTAGCGTTTTGCCCACAGCTGCTGCAGGTAAGAACAATGTCCTATTTCGAATAATAATTTTTCACGAAATACCTGAACAAATTTTCTTGAATTCCTTCATGTGACTATTTCATTTATACATAGTTGCACCTATAAAATTACACGATTGAAGTCACATGATATGCAATATGATTAGATATTAAAGTAAACACGAAAATTTAGATAAAGCAGTAATGTCAAATTTGAAAATTAAAAATGTCTCGTTTTGGGTTATCTTCCACTACTTCCTCAAGCTAAAGCTCATATGGTCTCATTAAATTGTCAAAATATAATAATATAATTGTTCTATGAAGAAAATAATAGTCAACCATTTGTCATGGCATTGTGACTTGTGATATCACCTACGATAATTTAACTCATGTATAAAATCGTTCATAACGTCAGTTTTGGCAGTTTGATCTTGGATAAATAGAAACCTGTTTGCAAGTGGATAAACTTTTATTTACCTTCATTGGAATAATCAGGTTCAATCTCGAGTATGCAATAAACTTATGGAATTCTTTGGTAACACTACTAATTTGCAACACCATTTAAAACGTATTCATCCTACCCTTTCTTCGTCAGTTCCTGAAGCCACTAGCAATAATAATGTGGGTGAAAATTGCATGACCAGAAAAAAAAAAGGCTTTTATTTCCAACAGGTTTTACACCCAATAACAGGAAATGCTATAAAATAATAATTCAGCTTCCGACTATTAATTGCACTCATCAGAATAACATAAAACAAAACCGAAAAAAATAAGTTGATTTCAAATTACCGAATAATAACTATTAATCAAAGCACAGGTGGAACAATTATTACTAGAGAATATAATACCATGAGACTAAATGACTAAATATGAAAAATATATATACATATATATGTATATATATATGAATATAATAAACAAAATACAGAATCGTAGAAGCGTCACCATAAACTGTAGTAGCTTACTAGTGCATATTATAAAATATTATAAAATTTCAACTCGGAGCTTATTAATCACGTCTCTTAGTGTGTCGTGATTTATATCACATAGATGGGAAATTTGGTTGAAGTTTTCACACATTATATAAATTGGGGATTTCATCATCATTCTAGTTTTAGTAGCAACATTGTAGAACATGTTTGATTGTCGACTGTTTGATCTCGGAATGAGGAAATTAATTTGGTTCAAAAGTACAGAGCAATCAATTTGGTTATGAATCAATTTATATAGAAACGACACACTCAAAATTTTTCGACGTCTTTCCAACGAAATCATTCCGAATCTATCTAGGAGAATATGGTTATCTATTCCTCTAGACGGGTAAGTTCCATTTTCCTTCATCCACAAATATTTCAAAAATTTTCTTTGAATACTTTCAATCCTGCTTATATGGTATTGGGTTATAGGATACCATATAAGTATACCATATTCAAGTTTTGATCTTACATATGAGTAGAAAAGGAGTTTGAGTGCGGTGTTGTTCCTGAAATTTCTACAATTCCGGTAAATGAAACCTAGCATCTTTGAGGCTGCAGATATAACGGTGTCGATATGATTGCTAAAATTGAATTTCGAGTCATATATAATACCCAAGTCTTTAGTTTCCTGATTTTGTTTCAGTAAACTACTGTTGATGAAGTAGTCATATGGAGTTAGGTATTGCTTTCTGGAATATGTGATGCTATTGCATTTGGATACATTCAGGTTGAGGCGATTCGTATCACACCATTCAACAATTGCATTTAAGGACTGTTGTAGGATGTCACAGTCTTCAATATCCTGAATGGAATTGAACAATTTCAGATCGTCCGCAAAAAACAAGCTGGGACATTTTATCGATGTTGCCAAATCGTTTATGAATATCAGAAAGAGAAGAGGACCCAGATTCGATCCTTGTGGAATACCGGACGAGACTGCATATATATCTGACTTGACACCCATATATTCAACAAACTGCTGCCTACCAAGTAGATAGCTTTTAAAAAGATTCAATAATCTATCGGAAAATCCGACCGCTTCTAACTTGCTCAGTAATACATAATGATCCAGTTGATCGAAGGCTTTCTGAAAATCTAAAAAAATAACGTCTACTTGACCCCTATTGTCCAGCTGTTGACAAATAAATTGATTAAGACATGCTAAATTGCTTATACATGATTTTTTACTTAAAAATCCGTACTGATTTGATGAAATTATCATCTTAACATTAGTATAAACTTGATTATATATAATAATTTCAAATAATTTGGAGAAATTGCTCAAAATGGATACAGCTCTGTAATTTTGAATAATACTGTCCCCTTTTTTAAAAATTGGACATACCCTGGCAATTTTCCACCTATTTGGAAACGTTGAAGATGACAGAATCATATTGAATATGAATACCAGCGGTTCGGTTAGGGGATTATCATTGATGACTCACTAAACTGGTCAGTACACATAGAGCAGTTATGTGCCAAAATCTCAAAATACATTTTCCTACTTCGAAAACTAAAAAACATAGTTGGCTTACATGCTCTGTTATCTGCCTATTATGCTTTTTTCCACTCCAATATTTCATATGGTACTATTTTATGGGGTAATAGCACAAAGGCTGATGAAGTTTTTCTCCTTCAAAAAAAATCAATAAGAATAATAGCTGGTGCCAGTTACACGGACACCTGTAGACCACTTTTCTCATCTCTTAAAATCATGACATTACCATCCATATATATTTATCAACTTCTACAAGAAATCCACAAAAACAAAGAAAAATATGAAATAAACTCGGACTTCCATAGTTATCTCACCAGGGGCCGCCAATTAATTAGGCCAAGCCGAATGAGATTACAAAAATCTAGTAAAAACTCTCTCGATGTAAACATCTATAATATACTACCAACATTCGTAAAAAACATGAACCCCCACAAATTCAAAAAATATTTGAAAGACTTTTTGACAGCGCAAGTATGTTATTCTACTAAAGAATATATGGCTGCCATCACGGCCATGACTCATTGAATATGGCTGCCCTCACGGCAATGACTCATTGAACTTGTACCCCCGTTCCTGGACAATGTGTATATATTTATATCTGTTTATGCCTTGTATTTTATAATTTTATAACTATTACAATTTTTAACTTTTATGTTATGTTTTATATATTTTTAAATCTAACTACTCTGTAATTTGACTTATCCTATCTGTATTACTCTGTTTGTACACCTAAAGGATCAATAAATCTATACTCTGATACAATCTTTTACAACGAAGCTAGGGATCATATCGATACCAGATGTTACTTTGTCTTTCAATTTTTTCGACGCTTTAAGTATATCATCTTCAGTTATCATATACATTGAAATATTTTCCGTATAAAGTGGATTAATTATTGGAAAGTTAACTGTTGGATCTGATTCAATGTACACACTACGAAAAAATGACCCAAATGTGTTTACTATATCTAGTGGCTCCTCATACACAATATCTCCATCTTTCATTATGCCCGGTATTCGAGAACATCCTTTTCTGCTATTAACAAAGGACCAGAAGTTGGACGAGTCCGAAACGATACGATACGATTTTCCGCTGATTGAACGAAATTTTTAAAAGCCGTATTTATTTGATCTTTAATGTTCGATCTGATTTCCTTGAATTTCTGATAATTATAATTTGTTCTAAGATTTTTATATTTCTTATACAACTTCTCTTTAGTTTTAATGTTTTTTATTATATCTCTGTTGAACCAAGGTGGAAAACTTCTCTTTCTATTAACTTTAAGAGGAACGGATTCATCAAACATCTTATACAATGAGCTATAAAATTCTTCACAAGCAGTTTCTGAATCAGTGCATGAATAAACATTATCCCAATTACTAAACCTGATAGAGTTATATAATGACAGGAAGTTGGCTTTCCTGAAGTTATAACATTTATTGCCCTCGTTGTTAGGTTTGAACTGCTTCATGGAATGCACATTACAACTAAATTCCACTAACAATGGAGGATGGTGAGGATCCACCGTAACAAATGGTAATTCATTTTCCAAAACTACAAGTTCATCCATATTGGAGATAACTAAATCTAAAGTACGTTCGTTTGCATTATAAACATTGTTGAACTGTTTACATTCCAGAGTATCCATCATATTTGTAATCAATTTAAAACGCCCATCTTCGGAATCAATGTTAAACTTTGGGATATTAAAATCACCAATGATTAGGATTTTTTTGTCTATGATATAATCAAGCGATTCTAAATACTCGACCAATATTTCATAGGTTTCTATATTAGTTTGAGGAGGTATATATACAACAAAGACGTATATAGTTAACTGACCAACTATAATTCTGCCACCAACAATTTCAATGGTAGGTAGACTTTGATGCAATGAAGACAAGTTTAACTGAACCATATTCAAGTGACTCTTGGCTGCCAAAAGAACTCCTCCGCCTTTTGTCATAACGTTAGCTTCCAGATCTCTATCGCATCGGCAAACATCGTAAACTTCGGGAAAAAGTTCGGTACTAGCTACGTCATTTTGAAGATTAGTTTCGGTGAGACAAATAATTTCCATCTCGCCTACTGATACTGCGTTGAAAAAAGGTATAATTTTTGAGTTCAGCCCCCTAACATTCTGATAATAGCATGTGATATTGATGTCTCTGAAATTGGGTGTATTATTTAGTTTAAAGTTTTCTTAAAAATTTTTGGTATACCATTCGTATGCTTAATATACAGATCTGATTCTCCCTTATTTGTTCTATCTTTCAGTTCTTTACGTACGTCTTTGTAAAATTGTATTTGTCGAGGTGTTTTATCGAATGCTAAATGTATGTGGCTGTATGCCTGAGAGTTTTTCAATACCTTTGCATTTTTAATGAACTTATGGACAGAGTCTTCATCCGCTAAAGTCAGCTTTATTGGACGAGGTCTCTCCTGATCGGGATTGAAACGTCCCAGACGTATAGCTCTAACGTTTCTACTATCGAAGGAAGGTAAAACAGCTTTGAGTAACTTGCATACTTCATTCTGTTCAGCAGCTGATCTCTCTTCCTTGTTAATGTCATGTGGTTGTTCATTAGATCCAAAAACTATCAAATTACATTTTCTCGTGTTTCTTTCTTGTATTTCCTGAATCATCTCGAAATAATGATTAGGATTACTTCCGTTGAATTCGTCCTTTCTGGTATTTTTCAGTTCCTTCACTTCGGCCTGCAGATCTATTATAACGGCTTTCAAATCGTTTAAATCGTTTCCGAAATTTTGACATTGATTGCAAGTCCAATTCATACCTTTTTTCGCATTTATACCTCTCGTCTCGGACTGAGTAAGTCCTGCACATGTGTGATTCATATGTCCTTTACAAATACAGCACATTACCAGCAAATGAGGTTCTGTGGCTTTTTGACAGCATTTGCATTTATTCATTATTAACTCTACTCTTACGATGCGCCACTGTTGCAAGGAGCAAAGGTCAGCGTAGACAACTTGGGTTAGGTTCTATTCCTCTCGATACGAATACAGTTAATTTTCTGACTACTGAAGATTTTTGAGTGATTCAACAACGTACCTTCTAATAACTGTTGCACTCACTTAAACGTAGCAAAAAAAAACTGTATCAATCACTTATTTTTCTTACTTTATGCAGAGCAATCAACAAGCACAAGTATCATACATACATACATAGGCGTACTATGAAGCAATAATGGCAATAATGGCAATAATTTTGGTATTAAATTATTCTTATTCCATTTTGAACTCAAACCTGTAAACCACAACATCCTACGTAGGCCGTCACTGGTGAGCACAGCGCAAGACTCTCGATTACCTACTGCTTTTAAATGTTTTGCTCACTATTCGGCATTCACTTCTCTTTCCCAGCTCGATGTTTGTTTACTACTACTACTTTATTTGAGTGATCTGAATCATTCGAACAATTGCATTTGAATAATCAGTATCTCGAATGATTACAATCATCCAATGACAGATTATTTTTTATTCCTAACGTATTGAATCCTAGTGTTTTGTGCTTTGGTTATGGTCATAGAACTGGATAAATGTAGTCATTCAAATGTTTCAGTTTTGTGCTGCCAGTTACCCTGAGGAGTAGCTTGTTGACTTATCTGTATAGGCAACAACGATAGATAAATCATAAATTCATGACGAAGTTATCAATGCGAGGATGCCAGACTGTAAAAATTATGTGGAAATCCTGATTCATAAATATTTCGCAAATGAAGATAGGCTTAAGCCAAAATGTGGTTAAAAATGTTCGAACGTCATAATTTAAGATATAGAAAGAGAACACACCAAAATTCAATACAGAGTAAACTATGACCAAATTCAGAAAGTTATACAGTGTGCTCTCTCCGCCAAAAGAAGTGAAAAACTAAGTAAGCATGGACAGTCTGGCTCGGTATTCCTCCGTTTCTCATCTTTCATCAAACGTAGGACCGAAGCTTGTGATTTAAAATGCAGTTTTTGCATGACTCCAAATTGAAAATTGCAAAAATGAATGATTTTTGTAGAGCATGCATAACACAGCACAAAATTAAAGTTGAAGTAAATAATATTGGTGTTGAAGAAACTTTTCGTGAACGAAAACCTTGTTCTTTTTAGCACAAATCACATTCGATTCATAAATATGAATCAATGCGTTTGACAAATCTATTAACGAAAACACACCATAATGTACTAAATATGACAGGCCGTAAAGTGAGTGGGAGTTGTGGGACCATATGCATTGAACATCGAGAGATCATAGGCAGATAGTTAAAAGATAGCCGTTCGATTCAGTAGCGCGTCTAAAACGATTGACCAACAAAAATATTACAGAAATCATCACGGATAGCTCTGAAATTTACAGATGTATTTCCACATGATAGACTAGTACCACATTTTATTTTCGGTAATTTGTCATAGTTCACCCTGTATAATTGGTATTTAGTTACAAATTTCTAAGACAAAACTATTTGTTTACTGGTCCTGAAAAGATATATTTGCATATACTCTCTTAACAAATAATTTAGTCATGTCTAAATCGAATGTTTGGTGTTACAGTGGCGGCCGCGGCAGCAACAGCAAAGATCCAAGCAATGGATGCAGTGGCCAGCAACGCGGTTGCCTTGGGTTTGTCGAATCTTAGCACAGCAGCCACTATTCCAGCGGTAACGCCGACAGCCGCCGTTGCTGGTCTCTCGCAACCGGTTGTAACAGTGCCGACGGTGGTTACGACCCCGTCGCTGGGTCTACCTGTAGCTCCAGGCGGTATACCAGCTGTCATTCCTCCTCCGGGCATTGCCATACCACAGATAACCCAGAATAACACGATCGAACCTGCCATTGTCACGCCTATGATTAGCAATATTTCACAAGTAAGTAGACACTCTCGAAATAGTTATTTTCCGTCGACCGTTCATTTATGCTGTATTTTAACGCCCTCAAAATCGTTGATTAATGACCCCTGTTAATGAATGATTTTCTATTAATCAACGATTTAATTATATGCAACCCAACATACATTGCTTTTATACATTTCATATTGGCTAGTACTATCTGTCATTATTTATTTGTCAATTTTCAAATAAAATTTCAGATAACGATTTAATTATATGCAACCAAACATACATTGCTCTTATACATTTTATATTGGCTAGTACTATCTGTCATTATTTATTTGTCAATTTTCAAATAAAATTTCAGATAATCTTCATGACACCAGTTGTTACTCATTATCATATACAGTCACGTGGCGTAATGGTAAAGTTTGCCTAGCAACCATCACTGAGGTCGCGAGCTCAAAACCCACCGAGAGCAATTTTTTCTTTAATTTCAATTTGAAACTAATTAATAAAAATTAAAATAAAACTACCACTAAGGAAAATTAAACTACCTTTGATTAGAGTTAATATAAATAGGAAATAGTGATTGTTTTTTATCGTATCGTTGAATAAATAAACATTGAAAGTGAGATATCTCTATTTTTGAAAACTACTGTCGACGGAAAAGTATTGTAACAAACTCGTGAATTGAAATGGCGATCAACAATCTGCTCACGCGTTAGATTATCTCTATTGTTAATCGCCCTTATTAATACACTTATTCGTCTCGATTGTTAATCGCCCTTATTAATACACTTATTCGTTAAATAACCATTAATAACGACACTATTTTATATAAATTTTTAATAAAATCGGATCATAGTAAAAAAACTCGTCCGCCATCTTGAATTCTTAAATTAAATCATGATTTCTGACTTCTAAAAAAACCTGTACGGTTCATGAGTCTCAAAACTCATTCGCCATTTTTTTTTCTGTCAGAAACCTTCGCAGGCGAGCACTCAACAACTCACCAAAGTTTCATCATACTCGGATGACTGTTAAATTAACTAATGGAACACAAACAAACATTTAATTTTATATATTGATAACATCAAAGAAATTCTATTAAGAGCGAACAACATCTTTGATGAAACGAGTTTCGGTTTTAATGGTTGAGTTTTAGTTTTTTGCGAAAATTTTGTTGGTACAAACTATTCAATTTGTTAGTAAGAATGCGGGAAATTAATTGATTTTTGGTTTTGATGATTCTGAAGAGAACAAAAATTTTATGGTTTGACAAATGAAAAAAATAGGTAGGTTCCCGCATTCTTAAGGAAATTATAGAACCAGAAGAAGAATTTTTTTTTTATAAAATCATTAGTTTTTACGCAAAACCGAAACTACGATTAGGAGCTATCTACCTTATTGGGGTCACTTGGGGTCATCACGTAGACTATATAACTAAGAAGCTATCTAGTCACTGTTATGTTATATGGAATCTTAGAAAAACTGTTCCTCTGAACATCTTACTCAATTACTACTACGCATATGTCCACTCCACCCTCAATTATTGCATCATGTGCTATGGGAATTCAACCAGAATCAATGAGGTATTAGTACTCCAAAAGAAAATCCTAAGAGTTATGACTTTCAAGGGTCCCAGAGACTCATGTAGGGATATATTCTCAAATCTAAAAATTTTAACAGTCATCTCATTATATATACTTAATTGTGTATCGTACGTGAAGTCACACATTGAAAATTTCAAAAGCAGAAAAGATTTGAGTCTAGCAACAGGATATAATTTACGCGAAAATCAGATGATGTCGATTCCACTTCATTATTCATCTACTGTTTCAAGAGGTCCTCACATTATGTCTATAAAATTATACAATAATCTTCCTATCGACATTAGAAACCTCACAAGTCTGAACTCTTTCAAAAAGGGGGTAAAATCCTTTTTGCTGAAAAATCCATTTTATTCCACTAACGAGTATCTTAATCAACACTAATCGATCTATATCTACGATGTGTATGTATGTATGTATATGTCTACAGTGTATATGTAAATGTGTATATATAATATCCTATAGTGTTAAATATGCCTTTTATTCTGTATGTGTGAGCAATTCAATCTTGTATTGTTAATTTTATTTTTAATGTTAGTATATTATAAGGACATTTGTAATGTATATTTTTATGACGTATCTGACGCATTTCTATGTTTATTTGTATAAACCTGAAGAAATAAAGATGATTGATTGATTGATTGATTGATTATTGGCGCTCCCAGCTACGTAGTTTTGTTACGGACAGGTGCTTCGTTAGCGCCAATATCAATCTTGAAATATATATCCGCAGACACCTGAGATGTGTGGCGCAATGATGAAATTTGGCTTTCGTGACTACGCGCTGGTGGTTCCTCTTAATATATTTTTCTTGAAAAAAAAATCAAATCCGACATCACAGAATTTTCTGTCCCTGACTCACCACCTATTATGTCAAAGCAGCACGTTTCCCTCTTTCCCTCTCCGTTTTACATCGTTCTTGCTCTTTTCCTGGAGGCGCATCGTTGCCAAACATTTCAGTTGTACGGCTCAGGCGTAAAAACTTCATGTACTTTCGTACTGAATAACTCGAGAAAAAACAACAACTGGTCGAAATTTTGATAATAGTTTCGTTTTTGAATAAAAAATAAGTGTTCCGTTTTTCTAATTGGTCGTACGAGCTGTTCATGAAATATTTATGTTTTAGGCACATTTCTGTACTGCTGTCCTATACCGTACATGTAAAAGTGATAGATTTTCTTATTACATATCTCAAAAACGAAACACACGAAAGATCTCAAATTTCAGGGGACTGAACAACAATATTTAATTTACATTACACATCGATTTCAGCCTTTAATAAGAAAACCGTCTGAGGGAAGTACTACCTTAATCAATAAAATTCTGGAAGACTTGTTTTAAGTTTTTGAGCAACTAAAAAAAAATCCTAAAATTTATTCATAAAAATCTCCCTGTTTTACGAAGAAACTCTTCAGAAGCTTCTTCATGGTGGATGACACCAAGCTAAGAGTAGTTTAGAATCCACTTTCACAAAAGCGGTGATAAAGTAATAAGAATTTGAGATTCCATGGTGCACTCTTGTGCAACGTTGTCAAGTCTAATTTTGAAGAACGTGACGTCACAAAACCACTTTTTTCTTTATTATCGAGAAAGTGGCAGTCAGAAAAAAAAACAAGTTATATCAGCATATACACTTTCTAATTACAGTGATCCCTCATAAGTATTGTCTATATTAATTTAACAAACCGGGTGACCACGAGAGGTTTCAAATTTGGCATGTCGCTATTATATTTGAACACGCATATTTTGACGCCACTCTAAAGAATTTACTACTTCCGGTTTTAACAGTACTGATCCAAAACGTTTTTCAAATTTTTTTTAGTTTTTCGAACCTTATTGTGTTTTATCAGATTACTTATTTGATAAATGTTCTAATCCGACTTCGTTGAAGAACACCCAATTTTCAAAACAGTCAAAATAAAACATCTTGTATCTTTGGATCCCTTAAAAATTCCCCAAAACTCTTCACACATGCAATCTGATAGTTTATCCGAAAATGTTTGATAATTTGGAAAATATGGGTACTGCAATTACTTGAGAACCTCAGTTCTCAACTTTATCTTCCCTCGAAGCTTCCTCTGGTAACTGGTGAAGCCGTTTGTCAGTTGTGATGATTTAAAATTGATTTTCATGGTAAACTTTGAATAATCAACTGTATCTCCATCAATTTTCAATTTTGAAAATCATTGTTATCACAAATTCCAAACTATTCTGGATAATTAGAAAAAATGTACTTGACAAATAAAAAGTTTTGGATTACTCCCGGTTAAACCAGAAGTGGTAAATTTTGATTAGTAGCGTCAAAATATGTATTCAAGTCCAATAGGAACACACCAAGTTTGAAACCTATATCGAGAAAAATTGGGGGGCTCAGCTTATGGTCATATCCAGTTGATGAAGTGTTGTCTATGCTGGAAAACTTCATGATACCATTAAAGTTTATTTTGATTCAGATCTACTTCATAGATCTAATAAATATGTCACTCATGAAAAGTCATTACTCATTTTTTTTTAAGGTTATTATACCACCACCTGCCATGGTGACTCCACCTATGAACCAGACTCAGACAGCATCTTTTGAAACAATGAAGAGGGTTCAAGAGGCACAACTGAAACAGCAGGAACAGTTGCAAAAGAAACTGTTGGATCAGAACGAACCGCAGACGTTGCAACAGCAAGAGAGTATGTCAATAAAAGGTCAGAACGCCAGGCATTTTGTTATGCAGAAGCTGATGAGGAAAGTCGATTCTAGGGTAGTCATTTTGAGGTGAGTTTAATAACTTCACGAAATACAGAGAAATCATAAGTCGTGCAGTATACAAAATCATGTCGACTGGTAAAGGAGGGTGTGAAGTTTTTAGAACTTTGAGTTATTACATGCGGGTGCTTTCCCCAGCAGTCACTGCTGCCATCTTCATGGCTCTACTTGAACTATTTGTTCCCTGTTCCTGTCTATTTGTATTCTATCAGATCACCTTAATTATTCTATGTTTGTTGGTTATTATTCATTAACTATGGTTTGGGCAGGTGTTTGCCCTCCTCTTCCATCCTGACGCCTCAGTATATTTGCCTGTACTTGGGTCAATCCAGCTTATTCTGGTGTTTGAACAAAAAGTATCTGGTGAACTTTTACTGGATTCTCTCGTTTCTATTTAACTATCATAAATGGAAGACCAAACTTACATTTAATTACCCCAGCACACTCCTTACAATACTATTAAAGAGGATTTGAATAGCTCTGGTATCATTTATATATTTGGTGTTTTGCTTGATAAAACTAAATGGAAAACTTTTTGTCACAATGTGGGTTATGTGTTGGTTGTATTGATCATCCTCATAGGCCGTCAGATAGTGACAGATTTAGGTGCCCCATTTTCGCATACAAGCCTCAAATAGGGTTGAAAAGTATATCAATTTGGAGTAAAACGCCCTGTACCTCAGAATTGAAGCAAATTTATTTAGTCATTTATTCAGTCTTCTTAAGTACATACACATGAAATACAAATTCAAAATAAAATAAAAATATAAAATAAAATATGATGATGGTTAATAATGAAACATTGGTAGTACCTAAGACAGCTGAAAAGGGTTATAGTTAGTTCCATTGTATCAGATACAATGAACCCAATCTTCCTTATAACCCTTAATGGTAGATATTCCTTTTCACATTTTGAGGACGAATAGCACCGTTTTCAGAGTTCAAAAAGATGGATTTGATTGAAATAAGAAGCTTAACCTCACTGAACCTAACCTAGCCTAGCTTACTGAAAGTATACTCAGACTATCTTGTATAGAATGTTATCTCGTTTTATTTTATCAAATCCGTTGCCAATAGTCCTGTCTCACTTTTTAACTTGAAGCCTAATTTTTTGGGTTCCATCCAGAATTTTTTTGTAAACATTTTATTCTAACTGTATGTAAGGTCAAGAAATCATGTGCAGAGTTTCATACTGCAACAATGAATACTTCACTTTCCAGTAAATTTTTTCTCTGGTTTTGTAATCATCTCAAAAACAATGCCAACACTTACCCCTATAATTTTGAATTCAATTTTTACTGGTTGGATATATATTTTGTTCTGTTGAGAAATTCATAAAATATATTAAGGAAACCTCGAGATAATGTCTCTTCTGTTTAAGAAATATGGTTGGTCCAGAAGATGTGGATGAAAGCCTCCAAGAAGAAATACAGGAGGAATGCTCCAAATACGGTGCAGTCGACAGGGTTATAATCTATAATGAAAAGCAGACTGAGGAAGATGATGATTCTGATACGATTGTAAAGATCTTTGTGGAGTTTATGGAGACCTATGGTGAGTTTATCAAAAAGTGATTAAAATATGAAAAGTTCGGTCTCCAAGTATCAATTTTTATTCAGAGGCTAACCTATAATGGCAATTCAACATGCATCAATTGAAATATGTTTTTTTTTCCAGAGGCAGAAAAAGCACGAGATGCCCTCAATGGAAGGTATTTTGGAGGAAGGATGGTACGAGCAGCGCTTTATGATCAAACGTTATTTGATCATGGGGATTTATCTGGTTGATTTTCTTTATTTATTAATTTATATATATCGAGATGTATATTTTAAGTGCAAATTAGCTTTTTACTGAAAATCTGACATTTTGCTGGATGTAATTGTCTTATAGAAATTACCTTCTATATTTTACTGAAAACTCGGAATAGTTAAATCAAATTGTTAATATTTATAATATATTTGGAGATTTTCAGTTATGTATATTATTTTGTATGTATTTTTTTATTTGTAAATATAGATTAATTATAGATGGCTTCTTTCCTTTATACTCTTTATAATTCCCTACCTAATAGACATGCAGATGACGGATTTTGCTGACTCATTTCCTGGGATTTTAACCACTGAAAATTAAGCTCAAAAAATTAAAATTTAGCAATTGGATGTGTGTACGGCATATGGGAAATTAATTTTCCTCGTGCAGAATTTTTATTTTTTTCAGTCTCGTTCATGGCATTTTAACACATTAACAAGTACTAATAGACCGTCAGAAAATGACATATTTTCTCGTTTCAGGGATTTTAACCACTGAAAATTATGTCGGTGTTGGGCTGAAAATTTTGCGATCGGACGTGTACTAGGCATATAGAAAAATCATTTTCTTTTTGCAGAAAAAAAATGTTTTTTTCCCAATTTTCTCGTTTATGGCATTTTAACACATCAATAGGTAAAGCAATCTAATAGTGAAAACCCAAAGCCATAAGGTTTGCACGTACTTAAAGGGTTGAAATAAGGTCGTGATCTTGTAAAAAAATACTTGGATGCTGATGCATTTTCTCGCTTATGGCAATCAACCGAATGAAATTTAATATTGTTAGGAACACGACACCATAAGCCGATCAGCTGTTGGAAGTAAATTTTCCGGAAGGAAAATTTTGTGAATTTTTTTTTTTTTTCATTTTCCGGCAAACTTTCTCGTGAACGAAGTAGAGTGCAATATAAATTTGATAATGTAAAAGTTTGTTATAAAAAAAGCCATAAGTCTAGTTTGTGTTTATCATAGTTTTTGAAGCTAGAAAACTTGCAGGAAAATCAGTCGGTAACATGATAACGACGTTTTATACAGTGAGGTCCTGAAGTATTGGATACATTTCCTTTCTATGTTATTAGCCATTTTTAAGAAAAACCCTGAGTCACGTCGATTTATGTTTCCGAAAAGACACCATGTGACAAAAAAATCACATTTCATCTATTTAGGAATAAGGAAATTACAGGATAACAAAATTTGAAAAATATGTTGATGGAATTTCATGAAAATATCATTTTATTTAATATTTTCTTCATTATTATTATTTATCAATAGATTTAAATGAAATTCTGATCAGTGATATTTGAGACTAAGTACCTGAATCCAAGTGGTCTATTCCAAATTTTGAAAAGAGTAGAAAATGAATTGGTGGTCTGGTTAACGGTATATTTTTTAAATTTCATTCTCCTATAACTTTCTTATTGATGTACGAATTTCAAAAAAATTTCAAAATGAACGGTTTGAAAATACCACGAATCCAGTGGTCAGATTTTTTCTAAAAAAATCGCTAATGAATTATTCAGTTTTTTTAACTTGAAAATGAAGATTCGTGCATGAAATTATATAGGTGTGTTAGTGGACTTTTTGATTATCTACCCAATTAAAAAAAAAACAATCTAGTCGGATGAAAAATGTATGTTTTATAAGTGTTCTTCCATTTTAAATGGGCCACACTGTATAAAACATCGATATCATATTTCCGACTTATGGCTTTTTTTTTTGGTCTTGAAATAAATTTTTCTTCTTACATGCCAATTTCCATCAACGAGAAAATGAAAAAAATTTCTACAAATTTTCCTACAATTTTACAACTTACGGCTTTTCTTGAGGTACATGCAAAGCTTAAGGGAATTTTATTATGATGTTTATCCATCATCAAAATCATATGGTTCAAATGCCATAAACGACAAAGTTTGCCGGAAAACGAAAACAATTTTCACAGCAGACCGGCTTATGGAAAAAAAAATTCGGGTTCCTAACAATATTAAATTTAATTCTGTCGATTGCCATAAGCGAGAAAATGCATCAGCAACCAAGTATTTTTTTAGAAGATCGCGCCCTTATTTCAACCCTCAAGTACGTGCAAACCTTATGGCTTTGGTTTTTCACTATTACCTATTGATGTGTTAAAACGCCATAAACGAGAAAATTGGGAAACATTTTTTTTCTGCAAAAGGAAAATGAATTTTCTATATGCCTAGCACACGTCCGATCGCAAAATTTTCATTTTTTGAGCTCAACACTGACATAATTTTCAGTGGTTAAAATCCCTGAAACGAGAAAATGAGTCAGCAAAATATGTCATTATCTGACGGTCTATATAACGATCTAATAGACTACAAACCCGCATGTACAGAACGATGCTGCTATATGAAAAAATAACTTTAGGCACTATGCCGTCAATTCTAGGTGGTGTATTTGACTATAATAATATATTTTCATCTGAAGAAGTGCTTTTCGGACAAAATATTCTTGTACGGCGTTTCTCACCTTGGGTAGATTATGAAATAATAATAATCTAGAACCTACTGCCGTACAAAAATAATGGGACCGGAAGCCAGGAATTATTTTTTAATTTTGAAAATACAAAAAAAATTCCTGGCTGGTTCTAGGAGATTATTATTTCATAAATTACCTTGGATCTGGATCCTGTTGTCTGGTTAACTTTCGATTTTAAATCAATATCACACCCGTATTCGGGAAATTGAATCTTTTTTAGAATAGGGTACTGGATAATATGAAAACATTGAATCCTAACTGCAGAAAAAATTATGTAGTTTAAAAATACTAAAGAACACGCTTTACTTCCAACATGGACTAAACAGTAAAAAATAATTGACAATTTAATTACTCAAATGTAAAAAAGCGTGGGTGCTTCCGATCTACATTCTCATATTTTTCAGTTTAATTTAACAATACTGAGCATTCAAAAAAACTTCGCCAAGCAACCCACGCTTTTTTACATTTGAGTAATTGAATTGTCAAATATTTTTTACTTTTTAGCCCATGTTGAACGTAAAGCGTGTTCTTTAGTAGTTTTTACTACATAATATTTTTTTTTATGACTAAAAAATCTAAATCTGATCCCGAAAACCCCGTCGTACCAACTATGAGTTGAATCCTGACCATAATGAAAAATATCGTCCGCCATCCTCAATTTATGAATTTTGACAAAAAATCCGAAATATATGACCTAAAAAACCTCCACATCAATTTTGAATTGAATCTGACCATAATCACAAATCTCGTCCAGCATCTTGGAGCCACCATTTTGAATTTATGAATTTTGATAAAAACATAATCTCTGACCCCGAAAACCACACACCAGTTTTTAATCGAATCGGACCATGTTCACAAATCTCGTCCGCCATCTTGGATCCGCCATTTTATTTTTTTCTATAACAAAAATTTCATATTGTATTGTCACCGGAATTAAGAACACATGCTAAATTTCAAATCATTCGGACGTCTGGAAGTGGGTGAAAATCACGTTCAAAGTTTCCGTTACATAGATACATACAAGTGAAGTTAATATATATATAAGCGTGTTAAAATAATATATTAAAGTATAAGTGGATAAAAGGGTCTTTAAATTCAAACACGCGCGATTTTTCGAGCACGACGCCCCAGCCAGAGTGCTCGAAATAAAGCAAGTATTTGAAAGATCAGTTATCCACGAATACTTTACGATATTTTTCTCAATTGGTGCACTTTGAAATCATAAATACTGGTTTCATTTTTACAAATAATGGAAATAAGAACTTGTATAATGTAAAATGGTTGAATTCGTGATGTGATATCAGTATACCTTTTGTTAATGTTTGAATAAAAGTTTTTCATTTGTTTGTAATATTTCATTTGACGTTACAAGGTACTCCTGTCAGATAAGAATTATACCATTGTCATTCTGTCTTCACAGTTCTCGAAGAGCGATAGCTCTCTAGGGTTCATATAGACCTAGAATATGAATACGTTCGTCAAATTCTAATAAAATGTCAGTTTCTTTGATCGTATTGATATGTTTCCAAATGAAGCACCCTGTAAATTATTTTTAGGGTTTATTCGACAGTTTTTCGTTAGGGTCCACAATACCAAGTTCAGACACAACCCTATCAATTCGTAATTCGACACAACCCTATCAAATAATTCTCCACAAACCTATCAAAATGAATAAGACTTATTTTTATTAATCTTGTTTTTAATGTAAAAAATCTAAAAAAAAAATTCTTAGTGATTTTTTTCATATGTAATTTACGTTGAAATCCATCAATCAATAAAAAAAGTTATTGGGAATGAAATTTGAAAAATATGCCTTAACGGTCTTTACCCCTCAAAATAAGAAACTTATATCGCCATTCGAACGACTGAATAAATTCAAACTCCACCCATTTCCAGCTTGTCAACTCTCGCGCAGTACAGGACCGAATTAAATAATTCGGTGATTGTTTTTTCTATTCGCTTTCGTGGTAATCTGAAAATTTGCACGAGCGTTTCAGATTAAATATTGCGCTCCAGTCACAGAATGAATCGAAAATTGAAAGCAAAATAGAAAAACTGAAAATCTACAGAAGATGAATCGTTAAAAATAGTAGTTATAAATGATTGCGAGCGGAAACTATTAAAAAAGATTTTTTGAATGAGAATTTTGGAAAGAAAAGTGTACCGCAAAAAGATATACCAATTGTCTCGTCTAGAATATTGGATAAAAACTAATGACATGCATGCAGCATAAATATACAGGGCTGGCGTATGAAGTCTTCATCGTATTGAAAAGGGGAACATTCTCCATGAAAATTGAAAAATGTGATTTATTTGTGATATCTAACAGAAAATAACTACTTCCCCGGCACAAGCCACGCTGGACATTGAACTACATCTGATAGATATTGTGAAAAGACTCTAACTGAAAAGAAAAGAAAAAATCTGAAAGTGAAAATTCGCATTTTCATTCAGATAGCTGATTTTTTTAATTCTCTCTTCATCGTATATTATTTTTTTTTTGAGTTTTTTTTTTAATCATATTGGAACACAATTAATTTTATTGGGGTACTTGTTCATAATTCTGGTGATGATGCATTATAATATTTTTTTCAGAGAAAAACACAAAGTAGCGGAGGAGATTTGTGATTATGGTCCCATTCGATTCAAAATTTGTATGGGAGGGATCGTTTGTCAAAATTAATGAATTCAAGATGACGGTTTCAAAATGGCGGCGAGTTTTATGATTATGGTCCGATTCCATTTTATTTGCTAATTTATTGGTTTTTCCCATTTTTCATAATTGTAATGTAATTGTAGTGTTTCAAAAACATGTTTTTGATTTATGTTTGCTAGAACTTTTTTGACAAGTGATTTACTCAAAATTTGTATGTGGGGGTTTTCGGGCTCACTGATTTTTAATATTTTGTTAAAATTAATGAATCCAAGATGACGGCTCAACATTGGTAAACGGAGAATTCAGAATGGCGGCTTCAAGATGAAGTATATAAGTATCCAATTTTTGATTCGTTATCCGATTCTGTTCAAAACATCAAAACTGGTATATAGGGATTTTCAATTACTATGATTTTCCTGTCAAATTTGAGGAAGTAATCCATTATTAATCGATTCTATAACTACAATATTGGTATTTAAGGGAATTCAAGCAGGCTATATGTGTTTTGTGATCTTTGATTGTATTTTATTCGAAATTACTATTTAGCTGATTTTAACAATGCATGAATTGATTGAAATTGTTTTCGCAAATAAGAACATCAGGGTATTCAGAAAATCACATGTAGTATCATGAATAATACAACCTTCACAAATCAAGTATCTGAATGAAAATGCTAATTTGCAGATCAACGAATTTTTCTTCTTACTCCTTTTTTCAACTTTCATGGAAAGGTTTTTCAGGGATTTTCCACTGAATAGAACTGGTATTGAATGACACATTCGTCAGGAACTGTTCAACAACTTTAATATAATTATTCTAACTTTATTTACAATGAAGTCAAAGTTCATCATCCACTTTTTTTTCCAGGTACAGATTCATATTCATGTCTCTTTGGAAATGTTTCATAACCCTTTGTCAAAGGAGTTATTACACCTGCCTTTGCATCAACTTCGATAGCATTTTTTTTCTTCATTTGCATTATTGCAAGGTTTTTCAAAACTTCCTCTTCACTAGGTGCCTCTTTCCTTCTTCCTCTCAACCAAGCTTCCCATTCTGCTGGCATCTCTTGCATGAAGTCTTCCTTTTGTGGTGGGTCGAACCACCTACTTGCTTTTCTTTTACCTATTGATGGATTTGGTGGAATCTCGTAATATTTGTTGCCGAAGTAATCTGAACCCATCAATGTTCCCCGAATCTGCCTGGGCTTCAGTGAATTTACAAAGTTTCTAAATATCATTGCCAAAATGCTACGACTTGGAGGTTGAGCCATTAAGATTCGGTAAATAAACAAATTACCTTACAAATCTTGTACAGATTTTCTCAGAATCTAATCTAATTTGGCTCTTTTACATATTTTTAAAATTTTAAATCAAACATGGATTGATGATTGATCTCGGATTGATGGATTCATGTCATGTCACATGTCACATGTCATTGTCTAAAATGTCAATATTCTTCTTCTTTTCTTAAGTGGGATTCACAACCAAACTTTTTGCGTTTTGCTTTTTACGTTTCGTATTCTGATTGGTGAAGCAGAATCTGAAATTAAACTGACGCAATAATGCCATTCACAACAAAAACGTCAAAAAATTTCGATTTGCTTCTCAACAAGAAACATAAACATAACATTACATTGGTTTGGCAGAGCAAATTGAAGAATTCACCACAAAAATAATAATTTAAATAATGAATATTATACATGAAATTTGGAAGAGACGTAAATTGCTCCTTCTTTTGCACTTAAAGGGGAAAATGAATCGTACAAAAAGAGAATATTGGGTGAGACCATCAAGATGTAAAAGTAGAAAATTAACAGACCATTCCCTGTAATCACAAAAAATTTGGGAGAAAAAAATTAACACAACTTTTATCGAATGTCACAACAATATTTTTATGATGATCCGCTCTCACATTGAAAAACATTCCCACAGAGAATACATAAGCCCTGCTGAAAGATTTTCACTGAAATGTAAACACAACGCATTTTGCAACGCAAAAAGCTGAGAATATTCAGCTTTTTGCGCTCGTTTTATTCCAGATTCTGCTTCCACCAATTAGAATATGAAACGTAAAAAGCAAAACGCAAAAAGTTTTGTTGTGAATCCCCGTAGTTAATAAATATATGTTAGTACCATAATAAATATATGCTTGGTACAGATGATAGCTTTTCGCGTTTCGGATTCAGCGTATCGCTTCAAAAATAGCATCATATTTTGAATCGTATTGGGTTTCGGTTTCATAATTGCTCCAATCCTCAGAGTAATAAAAGACCATAGAGATGCCTTCTCTATCCTTGACTTCAACATAACTTTGTTTATAAGCGAGGGTCTTATTCATGTTTAGTCCGTATTCAATCGGGTAGTTTCGTGTATGCCCGCTCATTACATTCGGATCAAAATGTCGTTCTTCGTTTGTATTATGGCCCTTCTTACTCTAAATGTAAACAAACTGTCCATAACATTTCACCACCCGTCACCCTCGTCGCCTACAAATCATATACAGTGTGACCCATTTAAGATGGAAGCACCCATATATAAAACTTACATTTGTCAACCGATTTGAATGATTTTGTTTTCTTTATTCAGACATTCAAAAAGTCTACTAGGACACCAAATTTCATGTACAAATCTCCATTTCCAGGGCCAACTGGTCTTATTTTTAAGATAAAAATCTAAAAAAGTTACTAGTGATTTTTTTAAAAAAAATATGTACCAGAAATTCATCATTTATCAATAATGATTACAGACAGGTTCAACAAAATGCACATAAACAATTGCCAAAATTTTGGGAATTTTGACGAAAACAGTAATTTCAATGTACTCATCTATAGTGTCAAAACTTGACACCAGAGGGAGTATCCCTTATGTTGAATTCCCAATAGGCACAGGGCATCTCTATGTATTTTATTACTCTGAGCTTCAATCTGATAAAATGTCAAATTTGCTACAGATCGAGTATTCGTAATAGCGGTAATAGCACCCCAACTGAAGCACTAGCTCTTGGACTGTTCCATGTCTCGGAAAAAACATTTGGAACGCAGCCTGGGGTGGGATTCCGTAAACTATAGAATTCTATTTTCGATAGGTATGTCACTGTCTCTCCCATGAATCAGCTATAATGTCATCATTGTCATCTCAATCATTTGGCGAAAAGTAGAGTTCTACTCTACCCCTGGAGTGGCCAAAGTGGCAGTTGACATTGGAACTCGAAAGAACGCTTCAGCGCAGGCCGGAATGTTTGAATTTGGCTGTTCGTTTGATATGGTGCTAGGAGAAACTGGAGAAGGTAATGTATGGGTATTGGATATATAGGAAGGTTAAACGAAGAAAGGATGAGCAACGACCATAGAGTTTCAAATGAATGAAATGAATAATTGCGACAAGTAGAAAAACATTTTTATTCACATATTACGGACATTGAAATTCATGAATTACAGATATAATTCAATGTCCGTAAGGAAAAGTAGTTATTTCTTGTCAGATTTTTGTCTCACATTTCCCACTTTGTGGGACTGTGTCGAGAGAAGGGTCGGAATTATCAATTTCAATTTTCCTGGGTATGTTTAGTTTATTCCCAATAGTAATATAATTTTTGGAAATAAGCAAACACAGATTTGGATTGACTCAGACTTTTCTATTTAAATATTTTCAACACTGAAATACTAAAGTCAAAGCCAAAACCATATCAATAAAGTACTGCTCCCGAGCAAACACATCTGTAACATAACATCTCTGTGACGTCGCAGTGAAGTAACACTGCGATATCACGAACGTTGCATCGCTGCGATTTAAAGAATCCATGACATCTGTGACATGACATCGCTGCGATGTAGAGATGCAAATATATTTGTGACTTGTTATCTTTATGATAAAATTGTATGTAAAATCCCCTTTTTTCAAGAGCGTCGGTAACTTTCTTCTTTTTCTTGGGGTTTGTAATCAAAATATACACTGTAAGTAAGGTGTACATCAAATATTTAAAAAAAGTCTTTATTTTTTTTTTTCAATATACAAAGCTGTATATCCATGAGTATGTCGCTGCGACATCGCAGCTATCTCTGTGATGTAACTGTGTTTGCTGGGTTTTAATAAATAGTTTTTCATTCCAAGTTCTTTACGGTTGTGATATAATATGGGTTTAGGGTTATAAAGTTTTACTCATACAAATTGTTGATCTTCCTAGTAGTACAAGATAGTTAATAAATATATGTTATTTACTCATTCTGTACTCAATATTGGTGGATTTGACAGATGTCACAGCACTACACGAACTACACTACCCACTACCATGAATGAGAGTTAGCAGCCCTCTGTGCGTGCCCTTTGATGAAAGTGGAATTTTACGAAAAATAAAATATGAAATCATCATCAATATAGCCTGTAAAGTTTGTCTAAACGATACATATAATTTCAACGATGCAGAAATAACATTCTCAGTTGTCTCCATTTCCTCAAATTGGAAAATTGTATAAAAAAAACTGTCTGTCCTGACTTGAAAGATTGCCGAATGATGTCACTATAGGCTTGGTATCTCCGCGGGGAACGGGGTTAGGAGGTGTATAGGTGAAAATTGGCATGGCCGTTCATGGCTAGAATATGAAAATACACAAATCTGATAAAAGAATAGATAATTCAAGTGCTGATAAATAAACAACCCCACTCCTATTGAACTAGTGATATTTTTAGTGCAGTAAGTAGAATGAACTATTTTCGATTTTGTAAATAATAAGACAGGTAGTTGATCGTAAACTTGTGGCTCTGATCTGACATTTCCTTTCACTACACAGTCATGGGATGTTCACTTTAAATATGGTTTATGAGTTTTTAAAATAATAGTAATTATTTATTCAATACGAGAAATATTTTTTTCGAGCTTTTAGCAATTTCAAAACCTATTTACATTTCCTCATTGAAGTAACTGTTGAAATTGATTATTTGCTTAGTCTACTTATTGAAATGTCCATGAACCGTCACATTTTTACTGAGACTCTAGTGAATTGTGAATATTGGAGTTTACTCTTGTAGGTAATGTAGTTCAAGAAGAAAATAAGAAGACATTCCCATGGAAGGAAATATTTGACTTGAAACTTATGTGATAATGTAGAGAGTAAGAACTAAAAGTTTATTTTCCCATAATATTCACTATCAGTATACATCATGTCTTTCTTCAATAACATTAAAAAGGTGCTCCACTTTGGAGGCAATGATGCTAAAAAGAAAAAAGTGTATAATAATGTGCGTATGGACTGTGATCCTGAGGAGTTTTGGGATATGATTGGAGAACTTGGAGATGGTGCGTACGGTAAAGTGTACAAAGCTCAACACAAGCATACCGGAGAGTTAGCTGCTGCCAAGATGTGTAGACTAGATGGTGAAGATGATCTGTCAGACTTCATGATTGAAATTGATATTCTTTCTGAAATAAAACATACAAATATAGTGGAACTGCACGAAGCTTTTCAAAAAGAACAACAGCTTTGGCTGTTAATCGAATACTGTGATGGTGGTGCTTTGGATAGTATAATGACTGAGTTAGAAAAACCTCTGAATGAACTTCAGATTGCCTATGTGTGCCAAAATATGTGTAAAGGACTACAGTTTTTACATAAATCCCACGTTATCCATAGAGACTTGAAAGCTGGTAACGTGCTACTGACTATGGCTGGTGGCGTTAAACTGGGTGAGTCTTCAATCCTAGCTTGATATTTATTTTCATTTTATGGACGAATAGAAGATTCAGCTTGGGTCTCTTTTTTATTATTTTATTTAGTTTAATTCTATGTAAATGTCTGAATGAGCATTAGCTTGTGAATAAATAAATGAAATAAGTATTCCAATATAATATTGGTGGCAAGGTACCTGCTTGGAAACTCTTGTGTTTATTTTTTATGTGAGTTATAATCAATTAATAATTTTATTATCATAAGACAATCAAAAGGTACATTGTTTAGGATTTGTCATGAAAAACCTTAAAAATAAAACTTATGGTACTGAAATACTGAATTCTTTGTTAATTGTAAGTTGCTTTGATTATCCATTTATTAATGTTTCTGCTCAATAAAATTTTATAGATCTGTCAAAACTATATAGATATAGATAAACTTGTTATGTAAGCAGTTACAATAATATCACAGAGCAAAAGTTTGTCAGTGGAGCATTTTCAATAGAATAAATATAATAGTATAGTTGAAGTAAACTATATAGTGCAATCTACCTTCAAACAATATACAGTTCTATTCGTCAGACCACGTCAACTGGTTTACAGACAGTTCAATTTACAAGGATTATTTTTTGGCCTTTGAGAGTGACGAACATCTTTGATTTTGTACTATATTGTTTACTTGAACTTTAATTATTGTCTATATAGATTGTAACTTCAAAATATATATTTTTTAATTGGAATTGATGAGAATATAGTATTGATTCAATTCCCTGCCATAAAAATGGTGATTTTAATTTATAAAAATAATTGTCATCTTTCAAGAAGTACAGAATACTTTCAAGAATCATATATTAAAGAAAAGTTCATTACTTACCACTACACAAGATATACCAACCTTGATATGAAGTATTATGAGTTTGCTACTTTTTGAATCTATTCATGAATATTAAATCAAATCAAATATGCTTTATTACCGAATGAACTGAATTCTCATTGATGAAGCGAGAAGGTAATTATAAAAAAATTGTTATGAACATTTAGAATACAACAAGAGTACAAGCTGTATAAACATAAATAAACCTATATATACCCACATATAGACACATGTCTATATGTGTGTTATAGTCACATAAACACATACATATATATGAAAAGTCACAATTATATCAAGATCAATGAAATAGTCTTAATCACATAATAAAAATGTATATTCAACATGAGTAAACAGACACACATCTAAAGCGAAATTAACATTAAAAATCAATATCAAAACTTAATTACTTAATATACATTGTCATAGAATTCCTTCAAATTATAATATGCTCTATGTAGCAGTAACTCCTTGACATTCTTTCTGAATCTATTATGTGCCACCAAAGATCTAATATGTGAAGGCAGGTGGTTGAACATTTTTTTAGCATTATAAATTATTGACCCCTTTATCCTCTCTCATCTAGTAAGTTGACAGAGATTGGATATTATTGTAATATTTTTTGTGGATTAAACATACACTTGCCAGAATAAAGATACATGTCAATATTTTTTGAGCAATAAACAAGGGTTTGCATTAATCTAACTTAGGTTTTGTTTCGCCTTATAAAGGTATCTCACAGCCCTCTTTTGTAATACGAACACCGAGGTCAATAGAAATTGAGAGCTATTCCCCCAAAAACATATTCCATATCTCAATAGTGAGTCAATCAGAGAAAAATATGCTGCTCTCGCTACAGATGTATTTAATTCTGATGAGATGACACTTACTGCAAAGCACCCTGATGACAATTTTTGCATAAAGTACTGATATGAGTAACTTGGCTGATGGTTCAGTACTATCGAGTTCCCTAAGATTATCTCTTTCAGAATGCATGTAAAGGCTATAATGCATGTTTTTGATACATTAAATGATAACTTATTGGCATTACACCAGTTTTTCACCAAGGTTATGCCTGTAGCTGTGTGTTTATTCAGTTTCACTTTTGTTGCGGTGCTACAGTATTGCAGTAACATCTGTGAACATAGTGAATTTACCTCTATCAATGCTTGCCAGATCATTGATGTACACCAAGAACAAAAGGGGGCCAAGCACTGATCTTTGTGGTACAGCACAACTCACCAGTTGAGATTTCAAACTTTCTCCGTTAAGCGAGTCCATTTGTGTGTGTTTCGTTAAGTATGAATGAAACCATCTAAATGCTAGATCTCTGAAACCATAAATTTCTAATTTTTAAAGAAGTATCTTATGATCAACACAGTCAAAAGGTTTTGCAAGGTCGCAAAGGATTGTTGCAACTGCAGATATACGGATATATCCTTTAAATAGGTGATAAATAGGTGACTGGATCTTCTTGTGTTTTAATATCCCTAGATAGTTTTCGGCAATAGTGCAGTAATAATAATTATTGATTTCATCAGCCGATAGATAGAATGGTATTTAGGAACGGTTTACTATTTTTTCCTCTAAGATCATTAATATTTGCCCAGCTTTCTTTACACATATTGTAGGACTTACTTATTCTTTTTCCAAAATATTGTTTTAATTTTAAATTTTGTTGTAAAATTCGGAAAATCTTGGAAACCGCTGTTCGAAATTACACAGTTTCTTCCATCCGGCAGTTTCAGTATTATTGCGGCTCTGCTCCGGTCAGCTGACGTTCGGCGGACAGCGTTTCCCAAAATTTCAACGAATTTTCCAACACAATACAAACTTTCCACAATTTTTTTTCTAATTTTTCATTCTGCCATTCGTTATAAAATGGCATTATACATCCGTTCTTCACGGGAGTGCAAGAAGTTAGATTACATCCTGTATATACATTTTCCCATAATTATTGAAGTACAATATAAAGGCTTCAAATTTCCAATATGCAGAAACGATCCCCTATAACGTATTTTTTGTAAATTTGATATAATACATTTTTTTCCCATATGCTGCAAACATTATGGCCCACACTGTATATAATCTAAGATGGATGAGGAGTATTTCGAGAACCGTGTCGGTGATTCCACAGAAATGACCCAATTGGTGTAAGGCTAGTATTTTGAATTCTCGAAAAAGCGGTAAAGGTAAATTTATCGGGATCCACATTGAAATAAAAAAATAAATAAAATGATGTTACTTACTTACCTAGTTTGATGTCCTGCTGCACACATATCTGAAATGTTTTTGTGGCATTCTCAATTACTATTCGAGTTATGCTCATCTCAACCTTGATGATCAATCATTTCCAGTAAAAAAATTGCACAAAATGCCTTCTTCTTTTTGTCTACCTTTTTTTCACACGTTAATAAACCGATATTTCACAAATACAAGCAGCAAAATCAACAGTTTTACACAAAAATTCGACCTTCCTGAAACCAATAAGCATAACCTACCATTTCGGTAATCTTTGTTCTTTTGATAAGTTGGTTCCCTGTAATATGCTCCGCCCACTATTCAAATTCAATAACAGCAGATAAATGAAGGGTAAGTTATTCGCAGGAGACCAACTCACCAAAAAGAAGAAAAATTACTAACATGTAGGTTATGCTTATGTTTATAAGGTCGATTTTTATTGTAAAACTGTTGTTTTTGGTATTTGTGAAATATCGGTTGATTAGCGTTTAAAAAAAAAGGTAGACAAAAAGGAGGCATTTTGTGTGATTAATTACTGAAAAAATCGTGTTTCAACTAAGTAAGTAACACCACTTTTTATTCAATTTCAAGGTGGAGCCCGATAAACTTACATTTAAAAAAAAGCAAACAGTCCATTTCAGCTTTTTTCAAATATTTCAAAAATAGTTTGTGATATTTTTGATTTTGATACATTATTTGATTTTGACACATTATTTGATTTTGATACATAATTTGATTGTTCCCTAAAATGAGCAATTTTTGTCTATTTACCATCTATTTATCATCCACAGTCTTCAAGATTCCAATATTTGATTTTATTTAATTAATTATGTGAAATCTCCATTGAGAAGAAATAAAATGAAATCTTATAATTTTACAGAGTAAAAGGTCGGATGAAGATTGAAGGGTATTTCACCCTGCACTTTTCTGTGAATCGAAATATTTTTTTTGATGGGCCATTTCTGGAGGAGTGGCATTAAAAGCATTTTTTTAAATAGAACCATATGTCATGTTTGCTATCATTAGAAAGCTTGTTTTTTTTCTCATTTCAGTAGTACTAATATCATTTTAACTCTCTCCATAGATACATATGTTTGTGTCCACCTCTGTAATTCACTTACCTATTGCTTGATTTGTTCAAAAATTTAATCAGTTGGATATTCTTGCGATATGGAAATTCGAATTAGACAGTGGTATACCGAAGTTGTTATAAAAATAGATTTTTCAAGTGCTACGTTAATAGTTGTTTCATTGAAAAATTTCACTTATGTTTGGGATAATTTTACTTATCAAAAACTGAAATGAATCCATTAATAGTTGAATAAATATTTGATATAAAGGGATCGTGGTACAATTGAGTGGCCACCACGAAGTCGAGATCTTATACTACTTCCCTTTTTTTATAAGGTCAGGTCAAAAGTATGGTCTATGTCGACAGACATTATGGACAAATGGACTACAGTTCGAGCATTTAATACACTAATTCTGTTTAATAGGTAACAAAATAATATGTTTTTTTCTCTTTAAGTGGCCGAGGTGTTAGGAGCTGTTGCTCCCACCTAGGCGGCCCGGGTTCGATCCCCACCGCCATCACGGAGCTAAAGTGGTTTGGAATCCACTTTTTAAGCTGTAGGTCCTGGGTCTCCCTTGCTCGGACAAGCTCTGCTTTTGAGTAGTTTTCTACGAAAACCTGGGAGATTCATAATAACAAAATTTTAACAAAAATATCAAATATTCTTCTGTAATTAAATTTGTCTGAACACTTCTATTCATTATAAATTTATATTCCGATACACCTGATTCCTGCTGAAATCACGAATATGTCGATTATGCTTGATGAATGGAGAAATGGATTGATGATCATTGATAATGAATGAGTTCCCTTTAACATTCTAACTCACAAACACCTTAACGCCGAAGAAAATCTAAAAGTCGCAGGTTCAAATCCCTGCTCAAGAAGAATCTTTTTCTAGAATTAAATTTGTCTGAAATCAATTATTCATTATTATGTTAATATTATGTTGTGATTTACTTTGATTGACTGAAAGAGAAAATGTTTGAGGATTGGTGTATTATCAACAATGAATCCCAAATATCTGTTTTCCTTGACAAATTCAGTATTTTGTTTCCCAAATATCTGTTTTCCTTGACAAATTGACCCAATTGGTGTAAGGCTAGTATTTTGAATTCACGAAAAAGCGGTAAAGGTAAATTTATCGGGATCCACATTGAAATAAAAAAAAAAAATGATGTTACTTACTTACCTAGTTTTTTACACAAAAACATTTCAGATATGTGTGCAGCAGGACATCAAACTAGGTAAGTAAGTAACATCATTTTATTTATTTTTTTATTTCAATGTGGATCCCGATAAATTTACCTTTACCGCTTTTTCGTGAATTCAAAATACTAGCCTTACACCAATTGGGTCATTTCTGTGGAATCACCGACACGGTTCTCGAAATACTCCTCATCCATCTTAGATTATATACAGTGTGGGCCATAATGTTTGCAGTATATGGGAAAAAAATGTATTATATCAGATTTACAAAAAATACGTTATAGGGAATCGTTTCTGTATATTGGAAATTTGAAGCCTTTATATTGTACTTCAATAATTATGGGAAAAGCCATTTGGTTTTATCACCAATAAAGAACATTTATTATTATTATTATTGTATATACAGGATGTAATCTAACTTCTTGCACTCCCGTGAAGAACGGATGTATAATGCCATTTTATAACGAATGGCAGGGTGAAAAATGAGAAAAAAATTTGTTCAAATCCCTGCTCAAGAAGAATCTTTTTCTAGAATTAAATTTGTCTGAAATCAATTATTCATTATTATGTTAATATTATGTTGTGATTTACTTTGATTGACTGAAAGAGAAAATGTTTGAGGATTGGTGTATTATCAACAATGAATCCCAAATATCTGTTTTCTTTGACAAATTCAGTATTTTGTCAATATGATTTTATTTATATTGGGAAGTTTTTTAAGGTTGATGAGATACTGTGATACTTGAGCCATATGTTCTCGTGAAAGTATTTCAAATAATTTGAAAACATTAGATTTTCTGGATGGGGTTATTTCGAACCACATGACTCTTAACTGTGAAATATTGAAAGTATTTCAAAATCACATCGGGAGAATGTTTCAAAAGAATATGACGCACGACAGGTGTCATTTTTTTAAAAAAACAAGGAAAATATATAACTTTTCTGAATCATCCAGAGAAATTGAAAATTTGTGAAATGGATTGTATGGTGCAAATCCAGCTGGAAGGTCTCATACTAACCAGTAGGCAATGCAACTGCCACTTCCACCTCCAGTATAGGGTTTTCCGAAGTTGGACCCCCCTAATTCGTGATTATTTATTTCAGTCAGGAGTTTACTGAATGTATTTTTTTGACATCCGGAAGTGTATGAAAAATTCATAGTCTGTGGAATTTGTAAACCAATTCTCTTTCCTGATAGGAGTACTTGGGCTGGGATTCAAAAATAAAAACACAATTGAAGAATTCGCCATCCTCCTCTTCATACCGCTGTTGATTCAAATCATGAACTAGTCAAAAGGGTTATTTGTTACTTGTGCATAATAAGTTGAAATCAATGTGGTTGTTATTGTTTCTGTTTGATAACTCTGAAGTTATGACGTAATTCTTTCGAAAGCGCTCATTTTCGCGACAACAAAAACGTTGACGTAGTTATTATATATTATTTTTCGAGAAAATATGGCTCGGAAAGCTGCTCGCCCCTAAACTTTTTTTGTTTGGAGGATTGGTATATGACGTAAACTGCATTTTTTGAGAATTAACTCAGCTTCATGCAACTTCCGGTCTCACCGGAAGTGATTTTTATTTTTAAATGAGACACGTTTATTTTGACTTCTTTTGTTTCCATTTGCAATTGTGAAGTCAACCATGTGTCACTTGTCATTTTTTGTGAACAAACTTTTTTATTAATTTTTTAATCTTGAGGCTATGCATATGTTCAAAACACTAACTTTCGTTGAAAAAAAAAAACTTACACCTACACAACTAATGAAACAAAATAATTGGTGTATTGAAAAAAATCTTACCTCCTTTTTAAATACGTAGATATTTAAAAAAAAGGAAAAGGAAACTATTGCATACGTTATTGATTAAAAAACATGTTAATAATATTATGTATGCAAAGAGGTATGTTATTATTTTTTGGAATGATGGTCTTGTTATATCACTTGTGTTGGTCACAGGTTACTCAATGAATTCAAATCTTATATTTTTATCTTAAAAGGAAAGATCTAACATAATATTCTTCAACGAAAGGTTGTTTGAGACCTAATAGTGTGTGGTATGAAAGTAATCGTAATGATATGCTCTGTTTTTCTGACCGACTAGCCACTATCTTGGTGCCATTTGAAAAAAAAATATAATAATGATTAAAAAATTGAATTCTAGACAGCAGATGCATTTTGATGCATTAACCCTCTAAATTAAAAAATAAATACCTATCGAAATAAATTTATTTTAAAAAGAGTAAAAAGTGATGGTTGCATTCAGAATGTCATATATGAGACAAAAGAAATGAAAATATACCAGATGTTTCATTTAAAAATCAAAACCGGAAATTGCATGGAGCTGAGTCACTTGTCAAAAAATGCAGTTTTATGTCTCATACAGATCTTCCAAATTTCTTTTCAATTTCTTCAAAAACAAAAAAGTTATAGGAGCGAGCCACTTTCCGTAAACACCCGGTATATGCCTATAAGTATAAGTTTTTTCAATTGCTCTCTCCAGACTAACATTACTTGTAGTCACCATCATATCGTCGGCAAATAGTTAAAGGGGTTTCACAATCTTGAATATCACATCATTTAGTTTTAAGATGAATAAAATAGGTCCCAGTATACTCTTCTTAACTGATATATTGTATTTTTCCTTTACTATAAAACTAAAACCACCAAATTATCAGCAAATCCCAGGTTGATAAGTCACTTCCTGTTGCTGATATGATTGATGGAAAAATCCTATATTTTTGAAAGAAACAATTTTCAATTGTCATATTTGTCTGAGTTTTTATTGGTTATCTAGACCAAATTCATCATGATAACCATTGATTTGACCTACCCACAGTTCTGGTTCCGTCTAGAAAATACTTCTTTTAAGAAGGTCACGAATAAAAATACTATTAACATAGCAATACATAAGAAATTTCTTTCAGAATATTTTGACTAAAATTAACTATAAGTTATTCGTTCCTATTACCGTCAAATGATAATTTTGCAAGGTCGCGTTTTTTATATAATCAGAGTTATATCATATACTCTGAATAAAATCATCAATTTATTGAAATCAAGTGAAAGTTTTTAAGGACCTTCATTATCTTGTTTAGTTCAATGAATCATATATATAGTTTATGTTCATTAGTCAACAGAGTATATTTATATTTCATTTAACCTTTACAGTTAACCCAACAATTCAATTTTAACGGAGCTCTGGGCAATTTATAATTGAACTCTTGTAATATTTAATGAAAGAGATTCTAATATTAATTTTGAAAGGACATGGCACTGAATAAATGTATTTCTAGGGCTCGTATTTATTTTTTATTTTTGGATATATCATTCTAGAGGTCAAAAAAAGCAGGTTTCTTTATTAGGCTTTTGTCTGGCCCTACAGGGTGAGCTATAAAAATGAGTTGAATGTCTAATGCCAATTATGGAAAATACTGTCTGAGTGGATTTCTCTTGATTAAGTTTTTATTTAACTTACTCTGTTCAAAATCATTTTTATCTAAGTGTTCCGAACAATTCCTAAAATATCATTGGGTAGGTACCTGCTCTTTGGAAAGTGTGACAGATTGATACTGCTTCACTATTTATTCTTGTGGAATCTATGGAAACTCAATGCACCATCAGCGTACTTAGATGTAAAAGTGTTGTCATAATATATAACATATTACTTGAAGTGTTCGGGCATTTTAAAATAAAAAATAAAAAAAATACCTTGGTCGAGAATTGGCGCAGTGGATAGCGCCGAGGCTCGTGATCGAAAGGTCGTTGGCTCGATTCCCAGGAGGGGCAAGTTTTTTTTTTCATTTTTAGATGTAAAAATCTGAATGATTGGATCTCGTCGACGGCTGTCAATAATCCTCCACGATTTACTGTTGCGTTTATAATTAACAGTGCAGAACACCAAGAAAAAAAACATTTTAACGACGAGACTTTATTCAAATGCGCTAATAAGTAAAAAATAACGTCTTTAGATGTGTAATATGCTTTTGAATCTGTAACTCATAGGATAACCTTCATTACACATCTGAAGAAATCATTTTTTACTTTTCAGCGCATTTGAATAAAAGCTTGTCTTTAAAAAGTTTTTTTTTTCAATTATTTCATTTTGTGCTTTTCAGTTAGTACGCATTAATCCATAGATTTCTGATAAAGAATGATTTTTACATGGCCCGGATTCCGTGAGGTTTGAGTTATCTAACTCTTCAATGAGGAGGCCATATACGTTTTAACTCATCCGTCAACCTGGAGCCACCATCTTCAATTTATGATTTTAACAAAACATTAATGTTCCTCGACCTCAAATATTCCAAATTTGAAGAGATTAGGCAATAATTACAAATAGACCAGGATCCCACGCCTATTTTCAAAAATGATTAATAACAGACTGAATCTTCCTGAGTAGCTTCATTTTGCCGAGACGCCCAACACTTTTCTCTATTATATTTCTCGATAGTGGTAGCTAATAAACTGCGCAGGCGTCAATCATGTCGATTTGGTGAGTGCAAAAAAGTCATTAATAACAGTTAGTTACTTTATTACTTTACGAATAAAAGTATATTAAATTAGCTAAACCACAAATTCAAAATAATTCGTTATTTTGAATAATTCTTGTAGGACCCGTTTTTTTTTTTAGGACACTGTATTATTTAGGTGAAGAATACACTAACCTTTCATGTGTTATCATTGTCCTACAGTTACTAATAATTTTTTTTTACCATGGAATTGACAATTTCGGAGCGTAGGACTGGGAACACCTACCATTCAATTTGTATGACAATCAGTGATGCGATTTGACAACTTTAAATTGTACCAGTGTTTACACCAAATATGTACTAAATTGTACTTAAACTTAATAATACTCATAGTTATCAGTCTATGCGATTAAAAGTGAAGTTACACCCATTCTGCGCATGCGCAGAACTTTTTTCGGAATGTCTGAGGTGGAACGAAAAAACGACTGAATTGACCTTATTAGTTGAGCGCCATGTTTGGATGCGACTCTCAAGGGTGGAATTCCGTCTACTATAGAATTCTATTGTCGACAGAATAAATGAGATGGCATTTTGGTTGAATTCATGGGAGAGACAGATACCATGAATTTGGCGCTTACCTAATAAGGTCAATAGAGCCATATTTTCTACATACATATTTAGTATTCCCAAATGTAGAAATATCCAGCGGATTTTTGAATAAAAAATTGTGCGTTTTAGAGTAAAAGTTTATTTTCGCCAATTATGTAATATGTTACATGTCATACGTCATATGTCATATTACCGATTTTGTTTCATTTTCATCCATGATTTGGGAAGTGGCAACATTGATGGGAATGATCGTATAAAAAAGGCTTTTCTATTGATACAATTTGGCTCTATACAACTAATCATATATTCATAAATAACCACGGTACAGTTCACTCACAGCTCACAGAGTTACAGAACAACAAAATAGGAATATTGTACTAAATTGGAGGAAGTTGTACTTTTGTATTGAATGTTGACTGATTGTACTGAATTTAGTACAATTGTACCAAAATCGCATCACTGAATTGACAATATGACCATTAAATTATACAAATATTAACCAAGCAACGGTAAAAAAATCCGCCGGTTACTAATGATTTCTTATGACCACGTCATTGGTACACATTGGGAGTGGGGGACTCTTCAGTCCTACCATCCATTTTGTAGGACAAGCGTTTTTTCGAGAACTTTGGCGAATTATTTCGAGGTTCAACTAAAAAACTAACTGTTATTAATGAATTTTTTGCACTCACCAAATCGACATGATTGACGCCTGCGCAGTTTATTAGCTACCACTATCGAGAAATATCGTAGAGGAAAAAGTTGGACGTCTCGGCAAAATGAAGCTACTCAGGAAGATTCAGTCTGTTATTAATCATTTTTGAAAATAGACGTGGTATCCTGGTCTAAAAACTTGTTCGCCATCTTGGATTTACTAATTTCCACAAAAAATTCCTGATCATCGACACACAATTTAGAATAGAATCGGACCAAAATCACAACATTCTTCCGCCATCATGGAGTTCCATGTTGTTTTTTTTTTCTAACAAAATTTCCATAATGAATTGTCACCAGTATTAAGGACATCTGCCAAATTTCAAGTTACTCAGACGACTAAAAGTGGGTGAAAATTAATTAACAGATAACTTTTCTCTTCCTATTATATTTCAGCGTTGACTGCTTTCATTTTGCTTGGACTATTTACTTATATTTCAATGATTATTTTTATCAGTCTTTTTCTATTGTTTGATTTCTTCATTAATTTGTATTTCATATATACTATGTATTGTCATTAATCAATTTATGTAAAAATTAATCCCTCTATAAACAGAAATGTTTCTTGGGATCAATAAATAAAGTAAAGTAAAGATTTGACCCGAACATGCATATATCGGAAGTTAAATGAGTTGTAAAAACAGATATTGTAATAAAGACATAACCTAACTTTATATTAATAACCGTAGTATCCAACACCAGTACAGAACATTTACCAAGGAACAATTTTTCAAAATCATCACAAAATCCTTACAAAACTAGTAAATCCTTGCAAAATCCTCACTTAATTCCTTAACTGCACTTGCAAGTGGATGAAAATACTTGCAAATACAGTATTTACTCACGGCGTAGGAGATAGGTTGGGGCTCGAAATGTTAGGATAGCTAACGACGAACTCATTACTTCCCATTTCGAACACAGTTCGAAGCGATACTAGGTCCTCTGAATGAGTGTTCACTATGAGTTGATGTACCTATTTGGTGCAATGATGCAATTATGCACAAATATTTGCATAGTGGGGATAATGCAGTGGTCGATGAGATGCGTTGTTCGGCGATTCCGCGGGAAGTCGATTTTTTGAGAGAATCATCATCAAAGAAAAAATTATGAACCGACAAATCGGTCTCGGATCTCATTCGTATAGTTGATTTGGCAGTGCGTTTGTGCGTGTTCCTACGCTGCAGGCAGCAACACGAAATATAATCAGTTGAAAAGTAGATCCCTAGAGGGAACATCGAGTTTATTCATAAAAGCTAGCAAATGCTTATACTGTAGGTTTATCTCCCTCATAACTCAACAAAATGAATAGGTCTATTTCAAGAAATCCGAGTATAAGCATTTGCTCAAGTTTTATGAATACGACGATATGGAAAGAAGATATGTAAAAAAATAAAGTTACATTCTTGCCTATGAAATTCCAGTGACAAGCACAAAAAAAACAAATTGAAAAAAGGTTCATGACGTATTGCTGAAGAAATGCTTATAGATGATTATCGTCAATTAAAATAGTTAATTTCTTCCAGATATATCCAGCGAGATATAAAAGCACATCTTCTTTTGTTTCGTAGTCGCACAGTGGGCGAATTTCCAAGCGCACTATCAAAGTGCACCAACGCATCATGAGTAGGATGCAAGATGCAATGCATCGACTCGTCAATGTCTGTTTCTTTTACGAAATGCACCGTTAAAACGCATCACGAATCGCATTAACGCTTGTAGTTGTACACAAGCCCATATAAAATTTTGAAGGGGTCATATTACCCAGCATGAAATATATTCAAAACGATGCTGCTATATGAAAAAATAACTTTAGACACCATGCCGTCAATTCTGGGCGGTGCAAGTGACTATAACGATAATAATAATAATTTTCTATTGAAATATGTGCTTTTCAGACAAAATATTCTTGTAAGGCATTTCTCATGTTGGTAGATTATGGAATAATTATCTCCTAGAAACCTATTGCCGTACAAAAATAATGGAACCGGAAACCGGGATTTTTTAAAAATGATTTCCTGTATTGTCTTTTGTTTTGTTTACCGAAAGAAAAAATAACAAAAACGGTATACTTAATAGCGACAGATACGGTACACAGATGAAATAATGAATGAATTAATGTTTTAATTGTTTATTATTATAATAGTCTCATTAGTAATGATAATACACCCTCATACAATGGCCTAGTATGTGCGGGTAGAGGACGGCTATTATTTTTATTTGCCGTGGCGCTCCGAGGCGACTTACTTAAAATTCGGAAAACCAGCCGCACCTCGGGTGTTACCGATACCAATTGTAGATGTAGCGCCGTGGAGCGTGTGTTCGAATTCCAGCACGGTCACCAGTCCCGTGCATGGCGTCACACGTTAAAAGGTAAGGGCTACGTCGTCCCTACCTCCTAAACGTCTCTCGAAGACGTCTGGGGTTTCCGTAAGGGTTGACGGAAATAACAATTTCGCAAAAAAAAGAAAGAAATATCTTTCATTAAATTATCCCCTCCCTAAGTTTAACCTGCCACTGATTGTTAACAAATGTTTCGGTTTTATCAACTGGTAAAAAGTATTAGCTAACCGGAAGCATTTGAAACCGCGTTTTCTCGATGAGATATCGATAAAACAACAGAACATAATATATCTTCTGTAGAAACTCTGATATTGCAACTGATCTCTGAACAATTTGGCCAATTTGGTCAATTTGAATTCAATACGTAGGTGAAATGAGACCTGAGTAAAAAAGGCATTCGAAAAGTAATCGATTGAATACATTGCCTTTAATTAGTTTTCAAGTAAATTTTTTTCATATCTGTTGTGAATAATTAATTCTTATTTGCTAAAACTGTTTACTCTGTTTTAATTACAACTTCATAATGGACAAAATAGTAATCAATTCGATCCTTGACAAATTGTATTGGTTCATCATGAATAATTTTAAAACAATATTTGAATATCGCCTAACAATATTTTTATCGTTTCATTCTAAAATGCTCTTTTTACATTTACATATTATATAGGTATTAAATCTTGGTTAGAATCTGAATCCACGAATCCGGCTGATATTTTCATAAGTACTGTGTTTGCATAATTTATTAGCAGATGATGTCATTTTTTATCTGCGAAATATGAATGATAATTTATTTTCGTAACAAATTGTGACGTAGGATTTGTTATTTTTGCTAACATCTCTGTATCAATATGGTACATCCTATTTTTATTTTTTATATTAACGTGAAGTCACAATTTTCTACATATCCTAGACAGAAAATGAAAACATCGAAAACAGGTTCCAGGGTGTAACAGTGAACACTTTTTTCGCTATGTACCATGTTTATACAACTGTTCTATTAAAACCATTTTATGTTTTATAACATTTTTCCGATATTTTTTATGTTTAGAGACAGGGCGAAAATATGTTACAAAACACAAATATTTTTTTAAACTGTTTCAAAACACAATGTTTTGAAATGTAACATAGCAATGGTGCTGCTTTAGAATACATTAGAAATTCCAAAGACTATACAATCTCACAACTGTCATTCAATAATTTGTTATAATCATTTAAATACAAAAAAGCATGTTCATTGTAAGTTTTCAATGTTTCTATTGAAATAAAATGCTAAAATTTGGGAACGTCACATAATTTAACATAAAACAATCGATTTGAGATATGGTCAGTGGCGTAGCTCGGCCGGATAAAACGGAAGTGGACACAAACTTCCTTATTTTAAATGGAAAACCTTGCATTTCGAGTTATTACGATTTTTTTGGAAAATTTTGGGTATTCACTGGTATCGTGCAAAATGCATATTTTAAAATTTTTATCATTGAATCAAATTTTCGCCAAAGTTTGATAACATAATGACATTATCAATTTTACATTACAATAGAGCACTGTCAGCTGACGTCACAACATGGCGGTTATCAGCTGATGGGGGGACAAACAAAGAATTTGAGTTTGAAAAGAACATTGTTTTTTGCGGTGGTTAGTGGGTAATTGTGATTTTTTTGAACTTTGAAATTTAGTGATCCTATTATTTGATAATATTTTGAAATACATTCGCTGTTAGTTTTGCGATCTTTAACAATAAATATCTACTAGTAATACAAACTTTCCGTCTTTCATAACATTCTCCAATGTTGACTTCAATGTTAACTTTAAATTCCGAGCGTTTTTTTTGTTCTACGTATTTTGGGTAGGTACATGGCCCAAGGGTTCGGAACGATGTGACTAGTATGTTTCTGTACTCCAGCAGTTTTTACCTGTCTCTACCTTGTTTGTATAGAAGGAAATTTCACGTGCTGGTCTGGATCGGTTATAACAACTCATAACAGCACAAGTCTTCATGATTTATGTCCTCAAATCCAAAAGAGAAAACTGTTTGTATAATACTTATCATCATAACAAAGTAGTTTTGAATTGGAAAATCCATATAACACCTCTGCAGACTTATGCACTCAATTCAGACTACACACAATGAATTAATACTCACTAAAATGCCAATTTATATGCTTACAAGCTTTATTTAGTTTCACCTGTCCCGGTGTTTGTTGACAAATCTTGCATGTGAATTTTGCTCCACTTTTAGTCTAGAATTTTTCTTAGAGAAAAAACAAAATAGGATTTCAAGATGGCGGACGAGATTTGTGATTATGATCCGATTCCATTCAAAATTGGTATTTGGAGGTTCTTGGAATTTGTTGTCAAAAATTCATTCATAATGGCGGCTCAAAGATAGCTGACTAGTTCTGTGATTATGGTTCGATTCCATTCAAAATTGATATGTGGAGGTTTTTCGTGTCGGAGATTATGATGTTTTTTTTGGTCAGAATTCATAATTTGTATATGGCGGATGTTTGATGTGATTATAGTTCGTATCTATCTAAATTTGGTCTGTGGGGGGTTTCGAGGTCAATAATTATGAATTTTTTGTCGAAATTCGTAGATCCAAGATGGAGAAGTTTTGTAATTATGGTCCGATTCCCTTCAAAATTCAAGATGGAGATTATAGGATGTCGGACGAGTTAATATTCAGATGGCCTCCTCATTAAAGAGCTATATAGTTCAAAACTCGCAAGAAACATGCCTTGTAATAACTATAACTAAAAAGCACAAAATAAAAAAAAATAAGTAAATTAATAAGAAAACAATAATTTCTTTTGAGACGTAATGTATGTTACAGATTAAAAAAATTACCGCGCAAGGTTATTCTGCGAGTTACATATTCAAAAGCCTGTCGCTTTACGCGGTAAGGTTTTGAATCTGTAACGTACAGAATTCACCTTAATAGTTAAATAACTATTATACCATTGGACTATTTTTTTTATTCAAGCAATTCTTCGAAAATCAAATTGTGGTACAGCTGTTATAATATTGTCTAAAAATTTGCAGGTTCTAGATGTGTATGTTGTTATGATAATGTATTTGATTATTATAGACCAGAAAATTTATTTTCGAAATACTCGAGTTGTTGATCACTAGAAATTTCTATAAACTTCTATATACAGTTAAAGTAAAATATACTTTATATCTACCAAGTGGATCCGCAAGAGGTCCCATATATAGTCCAAGATCCCAGACCCCCCAGACGTAACTTATTTTCTAAAGGACAAAATGTGAGGAATAAGGTAGTATTCCTATTCACTTTCAACACATGCATACTTGCTAAGTTGAGTAGACGGCCAATCCATAGATACGAGGTGAGAACGGTAAGTAAAAATTGGGCTCACTTCACTTAAAGTCGAATGGCGGATTTTTATAAGTGTTTTGTAGAGTATTTATACAAAATAATATTCAGCACTGCCAGACACTTTCCGCCGACCATAACTAACCATATATTCTAACGCTTGATTTTTATATGTTATTTAGGTGCTCATTTCAAAACTATATGTCACAAATCGTAGGGGCCGAACATCCCCCAGACGCACAATTGTACCGTTAGTGTTATCTCGCTCGGTCTGAAACGCATGCGTAGTACCCTCGCGCTCATACTAACTGTAGAATTTTTTTTTTGTCTGGGGCATGTTTGGCCCATACGATTTGTCTGACTGATCACATATAGTTTTGAAATAGTCACCTAAATAACATATAAAACATAAGCGTTAGAATATAAGGAAAGTTAAAATATTTTATTGGAAGTTATGGTCGGCGGTATGTGTCTGGCAGTGCTGAATATTGTTTTGTAATGATATTCTACGAAACATATATTAAAATCAGCCATTAGAATTTAAGTGAAGTAAGCCTCACTTTTACTTACCTCTCTCACCTCGTGTCTGTGGATTGGTCGTCTACCTAACTTAGCAGATAAGCATGCATTGAAAGTATATAGGAATACTACCTTATTCCTCACATTTCGTCATTTAGAAAATAAATTATGTCTGGAACCCTGGGATCTTACTCATATAACCACAATTATCTGTTTTGGAGGGGCTTCAACCTTTAAAAAGACCCCCTTTGGTCAAAAACTCCTGTTTTTGCCTATCATACGACAACCGTTGGAAATATCAAAAGTAATGTTAAAAGTAATATTAAAAAAAAATCTTATCCTACTATAATAATTATAATTATCCACTGATATTTTGTCTTCATAACTTTATAAATGTGTTCAATTATAGGTGAATGGTATTAGTTTTATGCACACAAGGTAAAAAATAAAAATATTCCTTTGAAATTAGATGAATAATTATTTTTTACTAAAACGTTGAAAAAAACACCAGAATATGGAAAATTATTTTAGTATTTTTTTCTATGTATAAAATTTATTAATAATATATGACGTGAAAAAAAATACCGAATCAATTTTCTCTATTTTCATTTTTTTGTTCAACATTTGAGTAAAAAATAAATACTCAACGAGAATTTGGCAAATTTTAGGATTTTTACTAGGGCTGTATGCAGTTATGAGATATCAGTAGATAATCAGTAATAATACCACACGAGAGCATCGAAAGTAATCGATTATACTTCAGAGTCACGAGACGTATTCTGCGAATCGTCGAGCTACGAGGTAAGCATAATCTACTATTTTCGTTTGCTCGAATGGTATTCGTTACGAATATACATCGAATAAATTTGATAAATAATTTTTTTTAAGGTAACTGACTAACGTCAAATAATTTGTATAATGATAGAACTGTCATATTTGGAGGAAGCGGAAGTTTATTGATAAACTCCCACTGAGTTGCTAATGACAACATTCACTTTGTTGATAGTGCGAAACACCAAATCGATTATACCACGTCGTCAAGAGTATATTCAGTTATCAATACCTGGTAACTAGTTAGAAATCGCAGTCGCAATTGGCCACTTCAATGATGAGTTATATAATCATACTTATTAGGTTGTAGTATAGGTATAGTTATACCTATGACCTTTCAAAATACCAAAGACTTCAAGTATTTTTTATCACATCCAAATCCCAATTTGATTTTTCATCCCAGCATTTCGAGAAATTAGTTTTTATCGATAGGCTGCGCGCGAGGAAATGTAAATGAACAAATTCGCGCGCAAATTCAGATTTGGTATCTTGACAAAATTTCGACATCGATTTCCTCTTAAACTATAGCTCATACAGAAAATGTAGTAGATAACTTACTTTGTGGAAATGTATCAGGCTTTCTTTTTTGTAATAAATATTCTTAGACGAGTTATACGCAAAAACAGGCTTTTTCGAACAAAGAGGTGGTTTTCTAGTGGTGGAGTCTATAAACAGTTTATGGAAGAACATTTCCATACCTGATAATTGTGTAGGAAATTACCGACTTTACTATAACTTCAATAACTGAAAACTAACAAACCATAATAACCCACGTAAAGTTGCTAGTATTGCTTATCTTGAATCAATCAACAATTTTTTGTGTCATATTATGAAATTACTAGAAGACTACTTGCTTCTTATAGTTGGTTTATTTTCCAGCCGACTTTGGCGTTTCCGCCAAAAACAAAAACACCCTCCAAAAGCACGACACCTTCATTGGCACTCCGTATTGGATGGCACCTGAAGTGGTATTGTGCGAAACGTTTCGCGACAATCCTTATGATTATAAAGTAGACATATGGTCGATGGGTATTACGTTGATCGAATTTGCCCAAATGGAACCGCCCAATCACGAGATGTCGCCCATGAGGGTGCTTCTCAAAATCCAAAAATCCGATCCACCGAAATTGGAGCAGCCTTCCAAGTGGTCGAAGGAGTTTAATGATTTCATAACGAAATCCTTAATCAAGGTACAGTAGCAAGTGTTTGTTAAAGGTGTTATGGCCTCTTTATACAGTGTGGCCAATTAAGTGTGGAACATATTAATATTTTTTAATTAATTACACAACCAAAATACAAATATTGCCGGAAGTCGGTGCATGTTCAACAATCATATAAGGTGTCCTTAAAATGGTTGCAAGTCGAACAGCATACAGGGTAGGTCGAAAAAACTAAAAATTATACAGCAAAATGTTGAAAAGTTGGTTGCAATTCAAAGTTATGCCTAAATACCAAAACATGACCTCCTAAGATTTTTTTTAACATTAAGTAATTATTTATCAACTTTTTTTGTATTCACCCTTAACACTTTCATGAATTAATCACAATCAAATCAATTGCCCATATCTTTGTTCAAATTCAACATATTTCTAAAATAACATAGATTTAATTTTTTTTTGCAACGATATTAAACAAAACAAGCTAAAACATTAGTAATGATTATATGCATGTTGAAAAATTTTCATTCAACATTAAAAATTTGTATTTGTTCATAATGTTTATTAACAAACTGTACAAATTAATCAACAAAAATGAAATCCTATTATAATAATCATGGAAACCCATGGAAGAAAACATGAGAGTTGAAAGTAAACATGATGTAAACATTATTCGATTATGAAGTTTATTTAATTTCAAATGCTTCCTCCAAGACGATAGCCTCCTTGTTCTCCAGATCTCACCCCATTAGATATTTTATGGGGATATTTAAAGCAAAAAATTTACAAGGATCGGCTATTCGATACAATTTCATTAGAGAAATATTCCAGCAAGCTTGTGATTCCCTGAAAAATAGAAATATTAGTCAATTCTACAGATATGCATATATACAACAGATATGTTTAGAGTGAATATAAAAAAAAATCTGATAAATGGTTAATGTTCACTAAAATTGTTTTCATGAGAAGTAGATACCGAATATTAATTTTATGTTAGGATTAGGACAGAAGCTAGAACAAAACTGAAGAGCGTTTTGTATAATTTGAGCATTCACCTTTGATCAATGAGTGTACAATGAAAAACACATTCAGAAAGAAAACTCATTTATTCTGATTTTTTAAGGATCCACAAAAGAGGCCTTGTTGTGAAGATCTGTTGAAGCATCCTTTCATTAATTGTACTTTGGATTCCAAGCCAATAAGAGACTTGTTGCTTGAGTATAAGGCTGAGGTTGTCGAAGAAGAACTTACTGATGATGATCCTGAGGTAAGTTCAAAATCATTTTTTAATTTCTTTTCATTGAATTTCTTTAAATATATAGGGTTATTCACGAAAAGCGTCCTTTAGATCTTTCTCGGGAATTGCCAATTTAAATAATTTGAAAACTTGTACCGGGATTGTTTTTTGGTTAATCATTCCAAGTGAAATATTTTTATTGTTATACCTGAAGTAGGCATAACCTTTGTTACTTCAAACAAAATACGGTGTGTAATTTTATATTTTAGAATGTTTTATGGAATTCTAATAGGACTTAGAAGTAGAGAGAATTCAGGCTAAGTGGAGAGTTTTGCGGGAATGTTCGGAGGAAAGGGTAATTCGATATTATGTGTTCCATAATATATTTATTGTAGGTACACATTATTTTGTGCAGTAAACTTAGTCTTTTATTATTCCATAACTTTTATATTAAATTAACTTGTAGAAAGCCATTTTTTAGCAAAAACTCTCAACAAATTTGAAAAAAAGTAGTTTCCTTTTTTTTTCGAAATTTTGGAACCTTTATAATTTAGCAACTAATTGATAAAATGTCAAAAATTTCCTATTATCAAGATAATCAAAAGTTCACACAAAGGAATAAAAAGTACCAAGAAATATCTCAATTGTCCAATTTTCACCCGAATTTTTTGTTTCAAAATTTGTTCAGAGAAAGAACTTCATAAATTTCATAAATATTCTATAGCAGCTGAGGAAGAACCACATGCTCCTTTTTTTAATGCATTTCAATGAAAAGAGTGTGCTTTATCAAAATAATCATACATACTTATTTATTTATTGATTATTATCATTAGTGAATCTCATAAAAGGAGTAAAATTGAACTGAAATTGATTTGGACTAACAGGTGAATCGTATATTGTTAATCATATCCTGGAAGTGATTTGTGAATGAATTTAAACGCATTCAAGAGTCTATTGTTCTTGTGATTGCCTAATTTAAGGTTTCGAAACTAGGATACTGTGTTACAAAGATATTTCCTGTGCCCATTTTAATGCATGTTACATTCGCTTCTAACGTTTAATGCTGTAAATAATTTCATGCTAGCGTGGTAGGAAGCACCGAAAACATAAAGGGCTCTATCAAAGGATCGGTAAGTTATCTGTCATGGTATTGAACTTATGGTTAGATAACTAGACAATCGCTAGTAATGAAAATTAATATTAGCATATAGAGGGCGAGTCAAGAACAATGTATTCCAACAATCGTTTCAGTTGTGAAAAAATTTATTTCGAACGGTCAGATTGAGATAAAGCCCTGTCGCATTTTTTCATTCGAAGCAACATTTTTATTTATCCAAAATAGTTTTCATTCACTAAGTATTTCAGTTTCATTGATGAGAAACATGTTTCGAATACATACTGACAATTCTATTTCAAGGATATGTGTTGAATTAGGTGGCGATGTAATTTTTCAACGACCTATAATACAGAGAAGGTATATTAAAATAAAAAAATAATGAAACTACTTAGACTGGAAGCAGACATTGTATTCAAGGTATAGACGTGCTGTCCCTTAAACCCAAACATGCAGTAGATATTGAATCTGCAAAAGTAGAGAATTTATTTATCATAATCATCAAAGCCATGTCAGAGGTTTGACATGTTCACTAATTTAAAAGCCAAATCAGATTGGAGAATGAAATGGCGTCCTTGAAAGACTTAGTTGGTTCCGCAATGTATTATTCGGCAGTATCAGGAAGGATATCATGCAAGTCGAATATCCTTATGTACAACTGAATCAAGAACTAGCAAATCTGATACAGAAAAGTCGATAACTGTCATATTTAATCTTCTTCTGGTACAGGTGGGCGGGTTTTGAAGCCTCTGTACGTTGGCCTCTCTATTTGGACCCGCTGTCCACCCACATGTTTCGTTGAGCTGTGTTTTGTGGGTACCTTCAGTTCCTCTGGTTCTATTTTCCGGGCCATAAAAACTACCTACATTGTTTTCATTAGTTCATAATAACCAACCTGTATAATTTTTATTGCGATTTTCCGGTAATGACTGACGTTTTTTGGGATACTTTAAACAAACCTCTATCACTGCAAATTTTCGAGTTGATGATATCAAGGCTTGTATTTTTTATGCATGCGGCTCTCCGGGTCCTCCTCTTCCTGGCATAATTGCTCAGGTGAGATTTTCTTGAATGATTTCTTGGATTTTTTTTTGTTCTTTGTCAGGATAACGACAATGAAATGACGTGATATTGGCTTGAAATGCGCATATAGTGTAATTAACGGTTTTCTATTATATATTAACAACAAACAAACTAAGAAGGAGTTACATGTACATAACGACACCTTGCATATTTCAGATACAGAACTCTTATTGTTCTCTATCAATCCATCAAAATATTTATTATTATTATTGTCATATTGTCTAAATAAAACTAGTACAAAATAAATATTAAAAATTACATAATATACTGCCATTAACATCTTCAAACCTAACATACTCACTCTCAAATTTAACAAAACATTTTTTATTTTTAAAATCATCTGCCAATGAGATTAAAATCATAGATAATACAAAAAATAAAAAATAATATCTGTAAAAGATAATCCCATCTATATATCTAAATATTTATGTTGTTGTATGAATGTTGATGATCAGCACTGTTATTGTGTATGTACCATGTCATTTCATCATCTCAATGTATGATGCCTGACGCTTTGTATACATTGATGAGTTAGGATTTGGACTTTCTAGGCGTTCTCAGCGTTATTGGTATTGGTTTTGGTCTCTCTAACACTACTTGCAAAGGCTTTCATTGTTGTTAGCGTTTTGTGGATAGATCCTGTTATCGCCAGGCATGCTTGTCTTGAAAACCAAAGTTACTTTTTCTAAGCTAGGTTCAATGTATGCATCCTATTCGTAAATGAATTTCAAAACTTGACTGTTTTGATAGTAATAATGTATTGACATGGTCTTCAAACATATTGTTTTTTTCTAGGACAACCGCACCTCCCAAGTGCCTCTGGACATTGAAGAGGATACCACGTCTGTAAATGAACCTGATAGTAAAGGTATTTGTATTATTCGTATAGTTATTTTTTCTTATGATACTCTTTTAGTGATTCGATCAGTACCCTCATCTCCTCTACCTCCAGTTCCTGTAGTATCCGAAAAAGAAATAAAGAAACCAGAATTGCCAAATGAAGAAAAATCCGACGCTGCAACTGCCGCGATTGCATCATCACAAACCGATTTAAAAGTTGTGAGTATAAATCAAAATATATTGATGAAGTTTCGACTATCCATTTTTATATTGATTAGAAATTGTTGGGGTTAGAGAAAAATTTGTATATTTCAACAAGCCAACATTCCCGCTATATAGTTTGACATCCTCATGGCTCTAAAATATAAAATTTTGTACAATTACATATAAATCTAAAATTTTTAAACAAAACTATTTATATATTTTCATGTAACATCAACGGGTAAATGTATTTAGTCAAAACTATAATTACAATACCATCAAGTAGACTTATGTGTTGGATCTTGGTTTTACTTAGTGAGAAAGTGTAATAACGCGGTAAAACGAAAATAAATAATAAATGAGACACAGTCATAAATTATATATTTAAATATATTCCTCTTCAGAATTGAAAATACCATTGTTTTTGACAAAGAAACATATAACTACTGTAGTGAACATGGATCGGGTGTATTGTTGAGTACATTTCGCTTTGACCTAGTAATGTGTGACCTCCAATTGACCTGTCTAAATAAACATTTGTTGACGATATTTTGGCAATCATAACAAAAGAAACCGAACTTGAAGAAATCCTCAATTTGTACCATAACTTTTACATTAAAAACTGAAAACACAATTGTTTGCTCTTCCTGGATATACTAGTCATTAGAACTCCTGCAAATGAACTTTTCGTCAATCCATAAACCATAAACCAAGCCTTTCCATCCAAAAAGTACCTGAACTTTCATTCAAAACACCTATTTAAAAAAAAATCAAAATGAGAATATATATATATTTTCGAATCCATTATTGTATTGATTTCTTAGTTATGTTTATATCAGATTTTCCCAATGAAATTAATGTTATAGTAAATGAATACTATCTTCATTCAATTAAATTTAATATAATATAAACAAATCTAATGTATAAATCTTTCTCGCATGATTTATTTCCAACATAACACACTAGTACCATAAATACCACACTATTAAATATTAGCAATCCATGAATAAAACTTTATTTATTTCAATGGGTAACTCAATTATACCAAAAATATTTGAATTATATAAATTATGACCTGGGCAATCTCCATTAACTTTCAGATTTTTTCAGTGCAGGCCAATAATCACTCGCCAAGTCTCTTTAACTGTATTATTGTTTTCAAATCTTTAAGTCGTTTTTTTGCTGACTCAGTTTTTTTTTTAGATTCTTTTATATTGCAATATTTGTTTATTATAATTTTTTTTAAGTAAACGATCTTATCAATCCATTATCTTTCCACAGCCAGAGAAGAAGGAGGACATCCAGAGAAAGACTTCCCGCGACAAGGGCAAAGCGCCGCCCCCACCGCCATTACAAACGCAGCAGTCGACGAGTTCCACCTCATCGGAAAAAGAAAAAGGCCCAGCGCCCCCGCCTCCTTTGGTCGTTATTCCTCCTCTCCCTACGCCACCCTCATCACCTATCACGCCACCCGATACTCCACCAGGTACGCCTCCTCAGATGCATATCCCCAATTTGAAACAAGATAACGAGGGTATCGTAAAAGATATTCCTCTGCCTCCTCCGATAGACTACGAGACTTCGCCGAAGAAAGACGAAACCGACGATGCTTCCCCGAATATTTCCGAAATTAAGCAGGTCATCGAAAAGCACTTCGGAGATATGCTGGCACAGGCGCAGGAAGAGGCGTCATTGGAGAAGATTGGGGATGTGGTTACTGTGACAAGTTCGAGCACCACTACGCCTGACGATAGCTTGAATTTTGTCGTTGTGTCCACTCCTCAATCAGAAAAAAACAAGAATACGTCGATGATCACGATAAATTCTAATCTGCCGGACACGTCTAATAGTTTAGCGTCGAATATAAGTCAGGTGGGTGTTATTTTTTTCAATAGTATTTACACTAGTTGCAGCTTATTTGACAGGCACGTACCTATAGCCATTCCATGAGGAGGGGGGTAATCTTTCTTTTCTTTACTATGAAGGCTTCATTCATATATGCTCTAAATAATTAAATGTAGTCAAACTAATGCAGTCATTAGAGGGGGGGTACTTAAACCCCCTCCTAGGCACACGTCTGTTATTTGAATCAAATCACAATTTGATCCAATTTTATACTGGAAAAATGTTATATCATTGCCAAATTTTTTATACTCACTAATGCCGGCGGCTAATTCTTTAGATGCTGCCGCCAAATAGTATCAATAATAATACATAATAATAATAATAAAGTAGTTGTCGTCAGTAAACTCGCCATATGTAACTTGAAGGCTAGTTGTACTTGCTATTTGCCGGCCAGGAGCAAGTAAAGTTGAGGCGTCGGCTAGTTTTGTGGCTAACTTGCATATCTCGACAAGTAGATGTCTGCGTGTAAACATGGTTATTTATTATCTGCCAGTAAACCTTAAAAAAATCGAAAATGAGCAAAGGTTCAGGAAATCTGTCAAAAAGTTTCTAATGGGGAAAGCTTGTTATAATCTCAACAAAATCTATCAGAATACGCAATTTTATAACAATGGTATTGGTCTTCTGTGATTTTAACAACAAATTTTTTATTGCTTTTTTATGTAAGTATGTATATGTGTTTATATGTGTATAAATGTGTATGCATAGCAACTTTTACTTTTAAAATTATGTTTTTTATATTTTAACACTTTTACACGTTTGATGTATTTAAGTAATTCAATTTTTATATTATTGTAACTGAGATACTACTTTGTACTCACTGAATTTTTTTATTTGTCTGTGTATATATACAACTATTTTCAGTTAACATGTCCAACTAAGACATTATACTTTTTTTTAGTATTTTCAAACATAGAGATTGTACCAACTCATTAAAAAACGCTGTGTCAATAAGGATTATTTTCTTCACACAATTAAGAATATTTGATTTGATTTGATCTCTGGCAAGTTGCCATGGAGATTTCACAGTTCCAGACAGTTGAACATATTAATTGATTAATAATAAAATAGCAATATATTGAAAGATTGAATACAAATAATTTTGAAATTATGAAGTGGAATAGTGACCAGATTGTAACCTTGAATCTCTATGATTAATATACGGTATTATGGGATATACGTTCAAAGGATCACTTGAATCAATTGCAAACAGGTACTGCTTTTGACAATCTATATCAAGAATTGAAAGAAACATTGAAACATTGTTGGAGATAATCTCATAAAATTCCTATATGATTCTGGATCTTCAATTGTTATTTCTTTTAAAATTTGAGCAGAAGCTCCTAAAGCATTCCCACGCTTAATCAAACTCATGACCCATAATCGTTTCTTCTTGTTTTTCTTTTATTTCTCAAGAATGCACATGTATGTTTTCCACCATAACTTTCACAGCAACATGCACTATTGTACTCAGAGCCATTTTGAATTTTAATAACTGAGCAATGTGTATACATTACAAAAGTTTACTGCCGGCAAGTACTTACCATGTGAAAATGAGCCTCAACATATTACTATGATGATAATATAAAATTATTACTTAAAACTAATACATTCATATTTACTTTACAAACTTAAACCTGGCAACAATTTTTTTCAGATAAATAATTTATGAATTTGTTTGACATCAAAATTCTTCTGTTTATTTTCTGCCAGAATGTTGGAATGTTTTGTGTTTTTTTTTACACTAGAGGGAAAAAATAAACTATTGGAGCTTAAAGAATGACATAAATAACACAATATACAAGATCCGTTAGTGCTGCAAAAATGAAACAACCACTGAACAATCTTACCCTCTTTCCGACGATACTTCTGCGTCCTCGGGATTCCTGTTCTGGATGTTCACGTGTGAGTGGCACCCCTGTTCCAGAACGGCGCCGGCGGGTAGGTTGGCACAAGACTCCAAAGAGCACCACACCAAAATATGCACAGAATATGTATGAAACCAAAATAGCGAGTATAGTTCAAAAGTAGCGTGAGTGAAAATGAACCACACATAAGATTCGATCTCAATGGCGAAAAATCTGTACTCGTCCAGCCAAGTGTTATTCTTCTGAGAGGAGCAAAAAGACCGTCCAGTGTCGTACTAGATATATCGGCAGAATCGCATCTTACAGATAGGAAAATTAAAAGGATTTTAACTTAACTAATCTAACACTTTTATAATGATTTCGATTTCAATGCCTAATTTTTGACATCGAAATCGAGCAAAATTTCATCGTCGAAATTTCGAGAAAAGAATAAAAATTTCAAAGTAGTTTTTTTAATTCTTTGTAATATACGGATTTGCGTGAGTGACACTCCTATGAGTATACCAAAAGACGGGTAGAGGACGGATATTATTACTTGCCGTTGCGAATGAATATCTCCTATCTTATCCTATCAACCTACAGGTTAGGTAGATCATCAATCAAACTATACTTTATTGTTAGAAGATTATGACAGATATCGGTCCGAAAACAAATACTCCCCTCGTTCATACTGGGACGCGTATTGAATTATATCAAATATTTGTGCAATATTCCGCATTGTCGGCGACACTATTTTAGTGGTCCCTGTAACCAACTAGCAGAATTTTGCTTTGATCCCACTTTCAAACTCACTATGTATGAACGCAACATCATTGGGGTGGTAGACTCTAATTTTGTTTACTTGTTACATCGAAACAACAAACTGACAATAAACTAGCTTTGTAGGAATATGTGCAAATTTTTTGTCGCTGCCTCCCGGTCTATAATCAGAACAACCATTTTACCGCTTATCCAGTTTGTTCGAAAAAAAGAAAAAAAACTTCTGAACAATCGAATTTTTTCTCACTTATAAACACCTAAGTAACTTCTGTAATTTTTGACGTGGAAATGTATAGTTTTGGTGTATCAAAAATTATAGAAGTTACAGGGGTGTTTCTACAAGAAGTGAGACACATTGTGTGTGTATAATTCTTCTGGACTTCCATTGTGTAGAAACAAGTAAAATTAATTTCCTGCCTGTATTTGAGTTAACATGTACTGTCGTTATAAGTATATTGTAGTTTGAAAATTTCAATGCTTCATCAATCATCAATTCGAAGCGATTTTATGTAATAGAAAATACAATTTCTTGTTGACTAGGTGAAGTGAGATTGAAGTTTTTGAGGAAAACAGTATTTGTGTTGTTATAATAGGCTCGCAGTTTACTAAAACTTTAGAAAACAAATGGCGAGTATTTTCAAAGAAGAGATGAGGGCCTGATTTCAAGAAGCCTTTGTTGATGTGTTTTTGTTTTTGGGAAACGAAGTGGTCGAGATTCTTTATGGGCCTGTTCCACATATCTCATAAGGTAGTGTGGGAGTCCCCTGAGTCTGGAATCGAATTCCCCCTCTGGTCTGCTGGCACTTTACTAAAACTCTTGAAAACAAATGACAAGTATTGTCAAAGAAGAGATGAGGGCCTGATATCATGACTACTTCTTTTTCTGATTCGTATCAGGGACTTATTAGAGATAGCCTTTGTTGATGTTGAATAGATATGTTTGTATCTAGAATGCGAAATGATACTTTCGCGTTCGAGAATGGAAGTTATTTTGCCGAGCTTCAAGCGAGGCAATAATCATTCGAGATCACAAAAGTATTTCGCATTCGAGATGCAAAAAATATTTTTTCGAAAACTTCTTTAAAACCAATATGAGAATGAAAAATTAATAAATAAAAATTTCATTGTTAATTGACATTTCGTGTTTGAACCAAAACGAACGATCTAGATGATATTGTTTGCATGACTATAGTATAACGGTAGCAATGTAATAAATAATAAACAGGACGCCAAAGTCTTTTTTGTTCTAGAACATAAAAGTCTTTCACGTTCTAGAACATAAAAGTCTTTTATCTACGGCCACTGCAGAAAATAGGCAAAAACACACGACTCGCAGTCTCAGTAAATAGCCTTACGCACGGTAAACAAATCGCATAGTTTTCGTAAACAAAACACACAGTTTTATATATCTCAATCGATTTGGGAGAAATTTTGTATGCAGATAGGGTTTTGCTTTTTAAGTTTATCTATATAGGTGTCTTTTTTTAAAATACCAGATTTTACTGATAATAATAATAATAATAATAATCTGGATCTCGAAAACGGCTTCAACGATTTGGATCAAATTTTGTATTTAGATAAGGTTAAGTTCATCTATTTAGGCCCTTTTCATGAAAAAATGATTTAACTCATAATATTAATAATAATAATATGGATTTTTGGATCTCTGAAACGGCTCTAATGATTTGGATCAAATTTTGTATTTAGAAAAAGGCGATTTTACAAATGATAATAATAATAATATGAATTTTTGGGTCTCGAAAACGGCTTCAACTTTTTGGATCACATTTATTATTCAGATGAGGTATTGTTACTAGAACATAAAATTCTTTTACGTTCTAGAACATGAAAGTCTTTTACGTTCTAAAACGAAAAAGAGGCACCTCGCTAACTGTTAAAGAAAATGTCAACATTTGAGTTCAGTTTTCGAAAAAAACAATTTAAACAAATTCAGTATTCATTTGTTTGAAAATTATGTTTTATTCCTTGATTTGTTTTATTTCTCACTTTTGAATAATCTCTCATTTTTCTAGGTTACCGTAGTGACGACACACCCGCCTGTTATCATAGACAACTCCATTCCCACAAGGACATCCACTTCTTCACCGAGCAACAGTGCCAACGAGGTCGTCATCGTAGCCAACGAAAACAACAAAACACAGATTGAATCTTCGGACGAAGAGTTCTGTCCTTCTTTGGACTCGCTCGAATATCCCCCGCCGTCAGAGTTCAGAGACAAACCATTCAATGCGAAAAAGTTAGACGAAAGTGAGGTTATGATAACAGATTCAAGTTACGTTATAAATGATTCTGGCCTGGATGTGTCCGAAAATAACTCTCGGCTCCTAGATACTAGTCATGTGTCAGTAGTGAAGATAGATGAAGAGAAGGTATGTCAATTTTCTCTTCGACACTTATTTAATTTTTTTTAAAACTAATCTGTCATGACACTTTGGTTAGTGCACCATTTTTTATCAAAGGGTATACATACCACCAGTGATTCAAATTTTACCTTTTCTTTTTGTATTTTACACGAAAACTCGTTTATTTGGCAAAAACATGAAAATAACCCATACACATGTAAATCTGATTCATTTTGACATTTTATTGTAAACAAGGGGTATTGGTATTATTGGAAGTAATTACACAAGTGAATAATAATAATAATAATAATAAATGATTTTATTGCAACAGATAGATACCAATAAACATGAGTATAATAAATAATCTTAATAATAATAATATGTATATAGATGCTCATGCAATACTATTGTTGCAAAAGGCAGAGTTCGCACTCCTGTAACTGTCATGTCAAGAAGCGGCGCTCTTACACTCAACCTTCATATCAGGTTTATTTTGATGCACAAGTTTAACTCGGTAGAATATTTTCGCAGTTAAAAGTATGCTCTACTGTTTCCATAATAATTATAATATTGATGATTCAGTATTGTGTTCTTAGGTTTACTTTTGGTAAATACATAAGAGATCATATTTTTATCAATAAATTTAATTGCATGAAAATTTTATTGTCATGACAAAATATCGAGAATCAAGGGAGTGAAAAACTCGCGAGATCTTGCTCGAGCGTTTTTTTCTACTTCACTTAATTCGAGATGTTTTGTCAAAAGACAATAAAATTTGAATGCAATTTGAAATGTATTTATCTATGAAAATATTATCTCGAATGTATTTTAGGGAGATTAATACACAACTACTTGATACAGACAATGTATTTCGAAATTTTATGGTATGTAGACAACTCGAAAATAATCTGACAGTTACAGTTTTCCAGTTAGACATATCAACACTACCATTCACAATATGATTGATCATGTTATCAAGGTACATATTTATCAGTTATTGGGAAAGCTAGGTAGGTTTTTATCACTGTAATTGACCGTTGATTGGTCGGTTCTAAGAAATTGAAAGAATTTAGTTGCTGTCAGAATTGGCGTGTATTAATCGCTGAATATGTCCCGCTTCATAGTATTTTCGATGTAACTATTAAAAAATGTCCTGCTTCATATTGGATTTTTAATATACGATGGAAATATTTGATGACGTACTATAAGTATAATACCGAATGATTGGAAAAAATCATCACTGATAAATCTTCAAATCTGAAAAATTATAGATTTGCTGGTGATAAAGAAATATTGATACTGTGCCTGAGGTTTTCAAACATTACGCACTCTAAAGCTCTAAGGCAGCTTTTATAAATTAATTGAGAAACTAGCGTAAAACAGGGTAATTCCTTAACAAACATAATATATAGAATCCTTACCAATTTGGATTTCAACTATAATTTTAGGAAAATACTTATCCATGAAAGTATATTTCCTGAAAAGCAAATTGATTTCGGTTTGTTAAAATTTGATGACTCACTCTATGAAAGAAAATAAATTGATCCCATGGATCAAAAAATACAAAGCCTTTCTGAAAAATTTGCGCAAGGGGATAGCAATAAAGAAAGACCTCACAGAAACTAATCACTCAATACCATATGGGAACATATTCAAAACTTGTGTAACACCTGATAAGAAGAGAGAAGAAGAAAGGTAAATGAAAAGAGAAGGGTAGAAAGAAAAAGAAAGAAAGTAAAATAAGTAAAGTGTGTAAGGACAAATCTAATTATAATAATAATCGTTATTAGCATCAAGCATCAGCTCTCAAGTATAAAGTACAGACTATAAAAAATAGTATAAATAAAATAGTACAGAGTATAAATAACACACACACACACATAAATTACAACACACGAATAATATTCTAATCAAACGAAACAGAAATAAAATCGAAATACTACAAGTAGAAATATCAAAATGATTGGTTTATAAACTTTTTATATATTTTACACACGGGCTTTTGAATTCACCCAATGATGAGCATTCTTTTAATTCCCTTGGCAATGAGATGTGAAGATGTAAACCTTTGATAAACGCTGTTTGTAGCAGAATTAGCAGTACTGTTATAGAAATCATTCGAAGCATGTGATCTGAATATTCAATAAATTCAAGGATTCCAACATGTACGCTGTTGATGTTCATTTTCTTCATAATAAAATGGCTCTCGTAGCACGAGTTTTTTTGTAATGTATCAATTTATTCACTATTCATCAGGTATATGAATGTTTCACAGAAACCAAGATGGGGAGATATATGGTTAACTTAGTAAAAGATGATACTTTATTATTCAATCTATATAGGACATAAATTTTTCTTGCCATTTTTTCCTTCGTAATATACTCACAATGTGATTTAAGATTCAGTTATAATGATCTGACACAGGCAATTGAATAAAGTACATTTATTTTTATTATTTATTATTATTATTTGAGGATTCCTCGAGAAGTTTATTTATTTATTTATTTATAATACACATATTATCTAAATTTTGGGTATAAAAGTAATGTGCATATTCCAAAGTTTTCAGCGATAGTGAAAAGACGTTATTCTAGTTTGTTTTTGTTTTTCCATCCAGCAATTAAATTTTTCAGGTACAAGTGAAGGATTCGACTTCCTACCTGAGCGATAAATCCAATGACTATCAAGGCTCGACCAGCGATCTATCGAACACATCTTCCGGTAAAACCGGCAGTACAAAAAGCGAATACGGCGACGAATATCGCGGTACCCACATCATATTAGACGGATCGCACGAAATGCACGAAGGCAAACTTAAAATGAACGGTCAAATCGTGCATTCTCACAGCCGAGAGGATATTTACAGGCGGCCGTTGAATGGCAAAATGTACTCTGAGAGCTTCGAATCGGCCATGTCCGATAGGTAAGTAAGAGTCGGATCAATAATAATCCAAGTGCTGTAGCTAAAATGTTACTACAACCTGACAATAATAATAATAATAATGTTTATTCAAAATTCTAAAAAATATGTACAACAATAAATGCAATAGAAATGATTTTTGGTACACGGTAGTTTTTAAATACTACTTAAAGAAAAAAATTGTTTTGCACAAGAAAGTGGGAAAAATTCCCGGAAAAGCTCGAAAAATCAACTTGGAAGGGGTTGCAAATTTCGATATAATGCATAGGAACAAACTTGTAGAACGTAAAAATCTCCATAAAAAAGGTAATAAAATGTTTTTTCAAACATTGCTTTCTTTGAGAGATAATGAGCCATAACTGATATTTTCAGATTTCCTCGCAAACAACTTGGGATATCATAAGATTCACCCCGACGCTAAAACCTCTGTATCTTCTTGTTTGTGGTCGAAAATTCATAAACTAAACGGTATTTTAAAGGAAAATCTTTCAACAGTTATCATATATAGCTGGCGGGGGTCGGTAGAAGTGTTTTAAATAATGATCTTTGATGAATAAACAATGTAATTTCTTGTGTTTTCCTAGAATAGAATAGAACTTTATTAATCCATAAAAAACCAAATGAGTTAAAAACTATTGATTTAAACCTGTATAAAAGATGTAAAACAAATATTATAATTAGCTCGACAAGCGTGAAATTTCCGGGAAAGATAGAAAATGATAATGAAAACTCGTTATCAGAGGTTTTTAGATATATTCTGAATGTATAGGGCCTTATGAATAAAATGACCAGTACACATTTCCGGAAATTTCCACTTTCATATTTTTACTTTAATTGTAAAATGAAAAATGAGTGAACTAAAAAACAACGGGTACAGAAAAACTTGGTTCAGCTAGGTCCAAGATAAATTGGGAATTATTGTCATATCTGATTTGTTCAAATTTCACCTACTGAATCTTTGAGCAAACTCAGCTGGTCGAGCTAATTCAAAGGTAAAATTACATTGTGTATTTATAAAGGATTATTATTTCATCTTCGAATATCAAATACAATCACTTCTACCGACACTATTTAAGGATTTTCTTTCAAAACACCTTTTAGTTTATGAATTTTCGACCACCAGCAAGGGGATATAGAGATTTTGGTAAAACATCGGGTAAAACTTATGATATATGAAAATATCAGTTATAGCTCATTATCTCTCAAAGAAAGCAATTTTCGAAAAAACATGCCATCATCTTTTTTATGGATATTTTTACATTCTACAAGTTTGATCATATTCATTATTACAAAATTTCCAACCCCTTCCAAGTTATTGATTTTCCGAGATTTGCCGGGAATTTTCCCCACTTTCTATTATAGGTGCTCGCTTACAGAACAATTTTTCTTAAAGTACTCCTCAAGAACTGCTTGTGTCCCAAATTCATTTCTAATGGATTCAGTATCAGGTTAAAACCCCTGGATCTTCCTTCATGTTACTTGCATTATGTGGAATTATTTAAATTTTGTTTTCCCTCTTATAAACTAATTAAATTATTATCATTAATAATTATTATAAATGAAAATTTAATAAACACTAGAATGCCATAATCAAAGTTTGAGGTTCAGTTTTACTACCCCACATAGGGAATGCTCACCAACTACTTCGACTCGCACAAAAATAGAATAAAGAGCTATTTTCTTTGTTAATTATTCTAAAATGGCTTAATTTTGCCATAATTTATTTTATTTGTTGCCTAACTATTTTGAATTCAATCAACATGAATACTTTTTTTTCTTCTCTTTTTAAGTTGCTTTTGAATTGTATCTATATCAATTGTATATTATTTTTTATGTAGATTTGTAAGATATTGTTATCATTATTTTTTGTATCCCTATCATAAACAGTCCTGTTTCTTGGGATATTCTGAATGAATAAATAAATAAAAATGCTATCTCTGGTCACGTCGTTGCCAATTTTTTTTCTTGGTATGTTTTGTATAGAGTTAGGATTGAATCATATGCGATTAGGGCAGGTAAATGGGAGAAATCCAGTAAACTTGGCAACTCTCCTCCAGAAACAAGTTTTGATGAATTAAGCTAAGAAAGAGAACAGTGCCAGCTTTTTTCAATACATTATCTCAATCTGAGAAAATAAGAGGTGAACTGAAGAGAAAAACACTAAATTGATTATATTTTCCCATCAATACATTTTTAAACAAAATGGTCCCCATTTTCCCCTTTTCGCGAAAGAAGTTCGAAAACTCGCCGAATTTAAATCGAAAAAATCCGTAAAAATAGTGAAAGGTATCTGACTGACGAATGAATAATATGGTTTGAAAAATTTTTACACCCCCTGTTCCTCCTCAAAATCCAGATATAGAACGGGTAGGATTTCATTAAAAAAAAATCCAGCTGTTTCATACAAGGAAAATTACGACGAAAAATATGTTGTGTCGAACGATGAAAATTATATAAATACCTAGCAATTGTGATAAACACCAAATCGTCGAATAATTTTCGTAACTTGACCAGTAATGCATGTATCCAGTAAGGTGGGGTACGTGCCGAGAAACTTGGTCTATTAAAACGGATAATTGAACAAACTCTAATGCTTAAAAGTAAAAAATAAAATGAAAAATTGAAAAAACAAGAAAAAAGCTTTTAAATGCACTAAAAAGAAGAAAATAAACTTTGAAGTAATTCTTACCAATCTTTTCTTTACATTATAAAAATATAAAAGCTTGTTGCGAGAATAAATCTTGATACAGATGATTTCAAATTTAATTTATAAGAAATACATTTTTCACGCGTTTTATATCATATGGACTTTCTGCCGTCCTATGGCTAGTTGTCCTATGCCCTGTGCATGTTAGTACAACTTAGGACGGCAGATTTTATAATGTAACATGTAGTATTTTTAGATACATTCAAAATGGATAAATTGCATAAAAAAAGTAAATCTTTTTAGAATTAATAATTTTTCCATTTTTGGATAGTCAATTACTGTTTTTCTGTATAATCATTGAATGAAAACTATGATATTGAAAATTGACTGACATTTTATACCAGATTCACGAGCAATAAGTCAACAATCATAAGACTGTCCCTGACAACAACATTATATATTGCGCAAATTTGGAGGTCGGCTAGTTTGCCCTATGGGGTGCCACTTTATTCTGAACTGATTGGCGTTCTAGTGTTTATTATATTTCTATGGATTATTATTGCTTATTCAAATATATTTATTACATAGAAACATGATGTTTCAGATCACACAGTGACTGCGGATCTGTAAGAAGCAATGACTCTCACAGAAGACCTATTTCAGTAGCTAGTAAAAGTTTGGAACAGTCCGACGTTGAAAGTATGTCCATAGCTAGTCAAGAAAGTCGAGGAAGTAATGAAAAGGATGACAAACGGGCCATGTCAACAGGTGAGCTAGTTTAATCGTTATTGATGCAGGAATATTCAATTTAAGAAACTGTTTGCATTTCACTGTTTGTAACTTTTGGCATAGTAATGAATACTGGTTGTATCACAACAACAAACCACTATTTTTTACACCTCAATACCATATTTTGAAGGAAGCTTAAACTAAACCTAGTTACAGAATTTGCTTTATTTATACATATCCAGTACCAGCCAGCAGTGGCACTCTGTAACCCAACCCAAAGAGAAAGCAAAGCATGTGTTATGGACTACCAGAACCAATTAGGTACTGACTATCATCTTTTGGGTGATAACGGCAACATGTGTAAATAAATGGCAAAATCTAATGGGCAACAAAAACTGGCTTGAGTTAGGAAAATGTTTATACCTTTTTTCAATGGGGAGATATTTTATTGAGAGAAAAAAAGTTACAATATTGTTAGAAGAGTAATCAATAAGTCAAATATCATCGAACATCCGGCTCGAAGGACCAATGTTTTTTTTATTACAGTATGGTTTCCACCCAAGAATTACAAGGATATCTAGGGGACCTTTATTTCTTTTCCTTTTTGGCCTTTCCCTCCTGTTGTCAGGGTTGCAACCTTTGATACTGTTCAATAAACCGTATAGGGGGTGTTTTTTTTTCGGAATTTTAATATGTTACTTGCAGTTATCTTGACTTAGCTGGACACCACACTGTTCTCTTGTTGAACCAGATGTAGATTGTGCTTTGGTAATAATATTTATTAGTTTTTTACTAACAACTTTTTTGAGATTAGTCAAATCTGACATAAAACAACAGCAACTACTTTGATCACAAAAAGCAATTTCAAAATATTAATACAGAGTGAAGTACAGGTTACCACAGTACTCCCGATGATATTCTTTAATGTCTTTTTTGTTCACTTCTTGTTTGACCCTGTATAAGTATAGCCGCAATTTCGATTTCTCACTTTTGAATTTCCTCTAGGTTATTTCCTTAACCCTTGTATCTTCCGAATATTTTTTTTCCTTTTTGCTCTTACTACTTGCCATTTCTATTCATTCAGGTGTTTTTGTGATGTTTTTTTTTTTCAGGTTATCCTCTTAATAATGGTGTCCCCTGTTTTTGTTTTGATTGTCATCAGTATTTGGTTTTACACTTATTTTTTTAGGGCGTGTTTTTTAGGTATTTTTGTTCTCTCCATTCTGTTTATTACTGGATAATTGAGAATTGACATTGTCTTTAGATTTGCATGTTATCCACAAGGAGTTTGAAATTATTTTTACATTGTGTACTTAATTCCCTTATGGCTTAATTTAAGTGGTTAGGCAATTTGTGTTTTGTGATGTTTCCTGTTTTTTTCATTACAAATTCTTTATACTGGTAAGCTCCATTTCCAGCTTTTCAATATTGTCCCTGAACAGTGTATTTTCTTTCAGCTTCTGATGAATTTCTTTTAATATTTAATTTTTACACTCTTTTCTTGACTTTTCGGACATATCTTCCATGTTAAATTAAATATCTACTAAGAGTTTATTTATGTGGTACATTATAAAACGGATTTTCATTATGTAACGAGTTTTGGCCATTATAAAATAGAGTTTTCTAATGTAAATGTACTGTAATGTAAAGGAATTTTTAGAGATTAATAACAACTGTGTTTTACTGTATATAGCTTGTTGAAATAATTTGTAATAAACACATCCATTTTATTTAACATTTACCTTTTAGTAGATAAAGCAATATTTTGAAATTATTTTTAGGCAATGAAGATGCAGGCATCTAGCAGTGGTATCTAATGGGTATAAATAAGGTCAACTGTGTATGTAGAATTAGTTCAATCTTCCCTCTTGGAAAGGATCACTTGGTGATTGAAACTCCATTATATTCATTACTACACCAACGGTTCCAAATAATGCAGTGCAAACATACTCGTTTTGAGTTTTACTCAATCCGTTAAAACTGGCAAACAAACAGCTAGAATTTACCATTTTTTTTTAGTATATAGCTTTTCAAAAACAACATGACGATTCATATAATTGCCTGTCCAACAATATATAGTTTTTCATATACAAGGCAACAATTCAGATGCTTACAACGGCTATATATCATCAACAAAATATTCATGTTCTTTTCTAAGGAAGCTTAATCTTGAATAAGATCACAAAAATCAAATCGATTATAATGCCCCGAACAGCACTAATCGTATTTTTGCCACACTTTAGATTGAGGTCATAGGATCGATCTGTTGATTGGACTATATAATAAATATGATAGAAAAATTATCGGAAAATCATTTTACATCAAAAATTCGCGGGGTTCTTTATGAATAGTGATAAGTTAAAATTAATAAAATCAAATAAATAGGTATACAAATAAACTTCGAAACGTCGGCCATAAGTTTTTATTTCCGTTGTTTCTTCTACCCTAATTTCTACTATAATACTAGATAATTATTATTATTTGTGATGAATCAGACGGATACATTTTGTTTCAGATATTGATGAAAATGGTGACAACGCTGTAGTCCTTCGCAAACCTCCGAAAACCAAGCAAGAAACTGCGGCTATGCAGATTCGAAAAACGAGAAAACGTACAAGAAAATTCGTTATAGACGGTGTACTTATTACAACCACAACTAGCAAAGTTATCTACCCTGACGAAGACAATTATAACCTCAGTGATCCTCACAGCGATAGAAAACAGGAACTCAGAGAATTGAAATATCTTCAAAAACAGGAACAAAAACAGTTTCAGGACCTCGCCACAAAAGAGCAACTCACCATGGAACAGCAGGATAAAAAATTCGAGCAAGAGATGCAAAATCTCGAGAGGACATACGAAAACGATCTCGAGATGTTGAGCAGGCAACAGAGAATGCAGATCGACAGGGCGGAGGCCCATCAAGACGCCGATTTAAGAGCGACGTCGAAAAAAATACGCTCCGAACAAGAAAGGGACCTCAAACAGTTTCGGGAGAGTCTCAAGGCCGAACTGCGGCTACTGAAGTACGAAGTGGATATGTTACCGAAGGATCGACGCAAGACAGAATTCAAGATCCGCAAAGACAAGATGGATGCCGAACACCTGGAGCGCGAAAAAGCTTTCCTCGAGAAATTGAACGAAAACCACGAAACTTCGCTTCGGAGGCTTAGCGACGCTCATCGCGAAAAAATTGCTCTAATGGAACGCCAGTTCTTGCAGCAGAAACAGCAGCTGACGAGGACGAGAGAGGCTGCCCTTTGGGAAATCGAGGAGCGACACATCCACGAGAAGCACCAGCTGATCAAACGGCAAATCAAGGAGATATTCATCTTGCAGGTAATTCATTTTACTATTTTAGATCATTATACTATTTCAGATCATAATTTGCTTGAGATAATATTGTACGTGCAAATAAACCACCAAGAGCCTTAAGTCCAAAAAACTTTCAGAAGACTAGAACACAAAAATATGTTTCAAAATATTCTAGAAGAAAAGGGAAATATTGATACATTTGACAAGCTAATTGAAACAATACATCAAGCAAAAATCAAATTCACAAAACTAAAAACCAAAGTAAGAGCAAATAATGATTGGAGAATTCTTAGAATTGTTTAAATATCTTGAAAATTTATATGAATTGAAATAAAAGATTTCCACTAAGTAATAAATAGGGTTGCAAATGAACTCAAATGTATAAAAAATAAAGTAAATAATAAAAAGTGGAAGTTGAAAACTAATTACTTTGACTGAAAATGGAATGATACTGAAAATAACCCGAAAAAACAATGGATGTTTATAAATAATTTATTAAAACAGAAAAAAATTAAGGATACCATAACAAACTTAGAATCTCATGACTTAGTTATAAAGGATCAGTATACCATTGAGAATAAATTTAATTCATATTTTACAAATGTTGGTCAAGCAATTATTAATGAGATCAACCAGGAACTGATAAGTATACCAATTTCCCAGAATTTTGAAAACATTTATACCAATAATTCACTATACCTTCACATTACAAATATTAGCGAAATAACCAATATTTTGAATGAAATCAATAAAAATGCAGCTCCAGGCCATGACAGAATAACAGTTCAGAAAACTATTACTCATAAAAGAACAGCTTCTACCAATCCTAGTTACTTTGATCAATAAGATATTTGATAGCTGTACTTTCCCAAATATATTAAAAATTAGAAGAGTTACCACAAATCAGGGTCAAAATTAAAAGTAGAAAATTATTGTCCAATCACAGTTGTTTGCGCATTATCTAAACTATTAGAAATTCTTATCAAAAACCGAATCATTGAAAAAAATATCCAATACATAGAGCAATACTTAAACTATGTAACAACAAAACTTGATGAAAAAAATATGTGATTATCGTGTTTGTAGACCTACAGAAAGCATTCGATGTAGTCGATCATACTATTCTACTCAAAAAGTTTATGAATTTTTTATGCTCAATAAAACTGATTTTTTGTGCAGAGGCATCAGATGTTAACGAGGCATGAAAAAGAAAAGGAACAGATCAAGAGGAGGGCCGCAAAAAAAGAGGAAGAGCTCCTGAAGAAGCAGCAGATTGAGAAGAGATCATTACCGAAAAGAATAAGGGCGGAAATGAAGGCGAGAGAAATGATGTTTAGGGAATCCATGAGGATATCCATATCAGGAGCTAACGATCCAGATATGGAGAAAAATCGTTTCAAAGAGGTGATTTTTTCATTATTCCATTTCTTTCTGTGTACTTTGTGTCACCTTGTGATCATCTTTGATTATAGATTGGAGCGAGGGGGGCATGGGGTACTGTATTTTAAAAAAAGTCGCTTTCTAGATGGATATTTACATTGGGCAGTTATTCAGCTTAGGTTTTTCTGGCTGAAATGTCTGTTTTTTTTCTTTTAAAGAAAAAATTATTATTATTTCATAGTCCTTGAATGTTCTGGGAAACTGTAGGCTTCAATAGTATTTACCGCCATTCAGCTTGTCAGTTCATTTTTTATTAATTATTAAAAGCTTTTATTTTCAACTTGCAATGTTAGTGTATGTGTGTGTTAGATAAAGTCGAATCTTGAAAGCTGATTTGGAACCACTTCGTCTTATCCTACAGACTACAGAGTGGAAATTTCAGTTTGTTCATTCCTGATGACAATACAATAATGTCAAAAAAATTGTCCCACCATGCCCCCCGAAACCTAGATAGAGAAAGCCTAGGGTTTCGGAAGTTTTTTTGACGGATTTGGACGTCAAAAATTGCGGCAAAAAAAAATTTGTTGGAGGGGCTAGCCCCTATATCCCATTTTTTCGAGAAAAGTTGAAAAACCTGCGAAAATAACAGAAAAATTCCTAAGAATACTGAAAAATATATGACAGTTTCAAACCTTATTATTGGTTTGAAACTTTACCCCCTTACCATCCTCCCTAAAAAGCTAGATATCGAACGAAAAGAAATTTGAAAAAAATTTCTACGTTTCGGACAAGGAAAATAATGAAAAAAAATCGATGGAGGCGGGCTAGACCCCCTTCCATGTTAAGTAATACGGTTTCAAAAATTTTTACCTACCTCCCACTCCTTTGAAAGCTAGATAGAGAGCGAGTAGGAATTCGGAAAAACTCGGTTTCATTAATGGAAAACTTTAAGCTGAAATACAAATACCAGAATTACGATTGAAAGATAAAACGGTTTCTTACATTGCATATAATAGTCTACAGCTACAAAAATAAATATAAATGTACCCAACGTGATTTTTACTTTTTCGTGTGGGGAAAAGTAATACTTCACTCATGCTCATATGGAATTTTATAATGTAACAAAATGATGGTTTGCTTTACTTTCAAAGTTTATTTTCTTCTTTTTAGTGCATTTAAATAAAAGCTTTCAAGTTTATTTTTTATATTGCGCAGTATTTTAATTAATAATAAATCCAACCTATCTTCAGTTCCAAGAAAAGGAAAAGAAACGTTACCAGGCAGAACAGCAGAGATTCGAACTGAAACACCAGCGACAGCTGGAAGAACTGAGAGCCATGAGCGACGCGACTGTAAAAGAACTGGAGCAGTTGCAGAACGAGAAGAGGAAGATGCTTCTTGAACATGAATCGATGAAATTGAAACAACGCGAAGAAGCTTTCCACATCGAATTGAAAGAGTGGAAGGGCAAGTTGAAGCCTAGAAAGCAGGTGAGTTGACTAGTGACGAATGAGTTCGATGTTTGATGCACCAACATTTTATTAACACCGCAATCGTTTATTCATACAAGGAAACTTTCACTGATGATGAAACTCGGCTGTATCAAAATTTTATTCTTTTGTCGAATGTTTCTGACAGTTCAGTTTCAAGGGAAGTATGAGGGATTTAGTGACTAGTGACAAGAAGGCATAATTTATGCAATTTACTTTTCTATCCTGGAAGAATGGTATTGAAAATTATTAACTTATCATCATTGGCTATTTTCGGGTGGTGGATCACCGATTCCATTGCCATATTACTATCAAATATTATTTTTTGAATTCTCAAAATTCTGTCAAAGGAGTATATAGACCAATGCCGAACCGGTTATTAGAGGCTAAAAATAGGTATTGAAAATTCTTAGCGTAAGTGGGAGGTCGGAAATTGTAGTTATTCAGAATATAGAAGATAAAAAAATCGATTGAATCTCAACGAATAACCTTAAGTGGAGTGGGGGTGGGCGACTAGGCGTATTTGTAGGTGTGAAACGTGGTATTTTCTTATCGAAAAAAACTGAAGGTAATAATAGTTGTATGTAATTGAAAGATCTACAACTTTTATTTAAATATTTTTGTACATAACCGTCATAACCACGAATATTGAGAAAATGCTTAAATCAGTTTTATTGTTTTTTTATTTTTATCTTTGACTAAAATGATTTGATTTTGATAAAATTTGATGATAATGAGTTATATCTCAAATAAGATGTAATTTTTTAAAGCAAAATAATAATTTTTTGATTTTTTCTGATTCTCATTTTATGAGTATTTCAGTTCTTTGTAGCAACCAGATTGCTGCATTAATTTTCATTTTATAAGCAAAACACTAAAAAAAACCGTTTTTTGTAAATACATTTTTTAACAAATTGAAATATGACAGTTGCGAGTCCAAAATAGAGAATATAACTACTATCCGGTCGGTTTCCTCCTAGTATTTGATTGGCCTAATTGACAAAGCATCATTAGTTCAATAATGAAGTTGTTTAATTAATTAAATTAAATTATGATTGTAAACTAAAATGATCATACTCCGTCCACCTGCCCATCAGCCCAGCTGAGAGGGAACACCACCTCTATTGAATATGTATACCACCGCTATTGAATATGAATTGCATGAGTTTCATCAGATTCAGTAAAAGTTTCTGCCCGAATTGCTGCCAAAATCACATCATCCACTAACACTGCACACCTTCTTATAGAAACTCGAGGAACGATTGTACAAAGAAATGCGCTCTACGAAATACTTGAGTTACCTTCCGAAAGTGTCGTTTCCGAACCCCGGTTCCTCTTCGACTGACACTCTCTCGGAATCTGTCGATCAGAGTTCCGCTTCGGTACCTTCGAGCCCCTACATGGCGGCCGGCCGCAGGCCGAGTTGGGGCCACCAGAGGACGTGGAGCACCGGCGGCGCGCCACCTGCGAACAATTTCGCTTTTCCCTCCTTTGAATCTAAAGAAGATTCCGTGGCTTGATTTGTCCTTTGTTGGTCAGGGTTTGTTTATTGTTCTAACACGTAATACTCGTAGCCTAGTCGTAGTTTTTCTGGATTTGTTGAAAATTCACGTAGATGTTGGTTTTGGTATGGAGAAGAGCCGCAGAAAAATTGGGTACACGTATTTTTATAAAGGGCACTATAGGAACCGCAAAGCGTAGAAATATACTACATAGAAAAGACACCAGAAATTGTTATTGGTCGTAAAAATACAAATAGAAATGGTTTGAATCGTATTGGTACAACTTCATAATATAAAAATTATTGTATCATAACAGCAAAACGTGAAAGGAAGTTAATCTGAAATCGGTAGATATTTTCAGGGAGGCAGAAAAGGCAACAAATTTTGTCACAAAAATCTCGCTATCTGAAATAATAGCTGTTGGAAAAGGTGTCTTAACTAATATTTACTCAAGCCCTTTTAGTGAATCATTAAAAATTGGTGATCTGCACAACATAAACAGACACCAAATTTCAATATACTTGAACCATACGTTAAGAAACTTGTTAGCTCTCTTGAATGGGGATCTTGCACAAAAATTAAATTTGAAAAAAAAACAAATTCAAACGTAAGTTTGAACTATTAAAAGAACCACTGTTCAAGACAAAACTCATTATTACTTTTCATTTGATAACTATAAGAAATTCAAAACTTCCTAATTCAAATCATTATAGTAATGCGCCAAACTTGGCTGGGACCGGTTATGACGTCATACAGCTCGTTGAGACATGGCGCCTGGGAGAACGGTTTTAGTCTTCTCAGTTTCTAAGTGGTTTGTAGAGTGTGTGTGATTTATTATATAAAGCCATACATTCAAAATGACCCCGAAATAAACGTAAATGCCCTTTTGCCTTCCGATCGAACGAGCAGCGTGACGTCACTGCCATTCCCGCGCGTTTCGTGTCGTTTGAAATGAATAGCTGGCAGTCATAACTTTAGTTGTTTATTGCAAATTAAATATTGCGAATTGAGGGCTAATATTTGATATGTGCTGTTTCTATAGATAGATAAATATATCGAAGGCACAAAAAAAATGTTCCAAGTTCCCTATCAATAAACACACAGAATTTGTTGAAAATTATGAAGTTGATACGAATTAATAGTGAGTGCTTATCACGGTTTTGATCAAAGTTCGGTGTTGTCTCATTTCCGAAACAGGAAAATATTATGAGAGTTTGCTAGGGTGAATCAGTTTTAAAAAATTACTAATGAGGAAGCGAAATAAATACAAAAATTAAAACATATATAGGTATCCAATATCCAATCAAAAGTCACTTCCTGACATCCAGAATATACAGTGTGTCCAATTAAGTAAGCACCATATGAAAACTTATTTATTATTTTACGAAAAAAAGTTATTCTTGATAAAAAGTTCTGATGGACTAAAACCCAAAATTATATAATCAGATATCAATTTTTTGCATTCGTATAAGAGGTTTGTCGAAAAATGCAAATTTTGCTTAAGAGTAAAGTACCTTTATTTTTCACAATATTGACAATCATTTTTGAGAAAAGTTGATCATAATTGAGAACTACGGTCAGATATCCAATTTCATTAATCTATCAAGAAGAAACGATCTTAACAATTTTTGAATATAAATAAATCATAATTCAATTTTGCGAATCATAAAACATGTATTGAAATGGTGTCTGCTGGTAAACTATTTGTTTAAATTAGCCCAATAGAGAATAATCCAGAGGGGTTAGGTCTGGAGCTCTAGCCAGTCCTATTATTTCTTTCTTGTAGATACCACACATATTGATCACAAGTCTTGATGGTAAAATGGAGATTACGGTCATACCACCAGCGACAGTTTTGGGAACTCACACTTCCATTGAAAGCGCATATGTCTTGAAAAAAACGGATCACCTTCTAACTTTTCTAGTATTGAAGAGCAAAATTCAAACCGGCTATCATAATAAGTTTTTTTCAATGTATGGATGTTTTTTTAATATTTATTGCCAAAATTTGTTTTTTTTATGGTAGATGGAGAATATTGGATATCTGACCGTAGTTTTCAATTGGGATCAACTTTTCTCAATAAAGTCAATATTGTGAAAAATAAAGGCACTTTACTCGTATACCAATGCAAAAAATTGATATCTATTCTGATCTTTTCATTTTGGGTTTCAAGCCATGCAAAACGTTTTATCAAGTATAACTTTTTTTTCATAAAACAAATTATAAAAAAGTGTTCCATATGACGACTTAATTGGACACACTGTATATTTACTGAGCAGCTAATTCATAATCTGGATTCTTTTCAGATCTCATTTTTTTAATAAACTATAGTTGTATATAAAAATATATAATTTTCTATATGCTCTATAAAGGTAAATGCCAAAATAACAAGATGATTTGTGTCATACTGAAAGTCCTCGTTTTTCAATCGACATCTGTCCTTCACAGTATCATCTGTCCTTGGACAGTAATGTTTTTTGTCTTGATTTGTCTTGTTTCTAAATCAGATTGAGCTGAATTAGTAATTCAAAACTGTAGTTCTGATATTTTATTTTAACGTCTCAACTGTTTGTAGGAGGTAAAGGAACTTGAAGTCAAAGACTCCTTGACTTTGTAAATTTTGAATACCGTCTTTTTTAAGCATATTGTTTTTTTATACCAAAACCAACATGTGACAAATTTCAGTCTTTTTCAAAAGCTATTTTGTTTCATATTCATTTTTGTTCATTCATCTATCATAATCTGCAAATACTCGGTGGCAGTTTGAAATCATTTTATCGTTTTCTCCTTCTCATTTTGTCTATTTTTGGAGTTATAGGAAACAAACCTGTTTTTGTTTGTATTTATGTGAGCTACTTTTTGTTGATGTTCATTTATTTTTGTGTGCTTTATTGCTTTCCTCGGATCTTCTATTGGAATTTCAGCATATTCATTCCTGAAGGTTTGTAGTACATCATACTTTATAGTTTTGAGCAATATAATCAGAGAGAAAGATAATTGAATGTCAGTAGAGTAGTGTACACACAGTGAACAGCAGGCTTTTTGATAAAAATTTAAAAAATATTGGAAAATTCCAAGAAAAAATATTCTTTTAAAAAACATATTAAATCAAAATAAAGTAAATTATTAATATTATTATAATTGAATAAAGGCATCACATGTGAAGTTCGAGCCACCTACTCCCTAATGAATTTTGATTTTTTTTTTAATTTTCTTCACCAAGTATCGGGGAATGTTTGGAAAAATTGAGTTGTGCTGAACTAGCAATGTCCGTATTTTTTAAACAGTTGAAATTGCGAATGCAATACTCATTTTATTAAATCGCCCCGGAGCGCCTATAGTAATGGTGCTTCCGTTCAATCAGGACTGTAAGGGATTTCATCATTTCATTCTCATATATCTAGTTAATTAATATGTGAAATATATTAACTTTAACTTGACAGCAAAAAATTATCATTAATAAAATGTACTATTAACAAAACTTTGTTTCTTATATTCCTCTGAAAAATAACAAGTTTTGATCAAAGACTGCTAAAGGAAGTGATATTTTCGTTTCAATAAAGGGATGAAATAAAAATATATCTTTTCAAAAAATTGCCAAATGATTTGTTCTTCCTAATGGACACAAAAATAAGGATTTGTTGGCCACTTCAACAAATTAAATAGATAGGCAGAACTCGAGTTAGTCCCAATATTTTCACGTATATATTTTTTATTTCTATCAAAAAACCTGTAAATATACATATAATCTCAATAAATATTTTTTGCAAAGTGTGACTTAGGCAATTCTTGGTCGCTTCAAAAATGATAAAACATGATGTAATGGAGTCAGTGTTTTCACTTGCTTGTATATGTCAAATTTAACATTTTTTTTTTTAATTAATTAAATCTTGTTTCTCAAAATTTCGAAAAATTTATTTTGAGAAAGTAGTTACCCTTGCCATTTTATGCCATGATCCAAATTCGAAATGATTGAATTTTTTTCTTCAGATTTTTAATTATTAATAATGCCTCCCCTATCTAACATTATTTTCACCAAACCCATAAATGCTTATCACAGATGGTTTCAATGAAAATTAGTAATTATAATCAAAAATATAAACCCTGAAGATGGATTTACCAGATTGATGTAGTATTATTGCATAATTCGTAAAAGTTCAATTCAACAGACTCATATGGAATTATTTACCGGATTCATAATGTATAACTTCGAAGTTCCCAATGTTCAATTTGTATGCACCAATTGAGAATTGAGACTATTGTTTTGGTTGTGTGTTATTTTGAAAATGAGTTTGGCGGAGGATTTTTTTTTATGGACAATTTAATTCATGCACTAAAAATGCCATATGTTGCGGTGTTTTGTCATTATTACAGCGAAAAAAGTTTGCCCTAACTTTTCCAGGGACAAAACGGAACCTAACTTTTGAAAGCATGACAACCAGCATTGTAAACATATTTTTGATGACGTTTTGTCACATATTCATCAAATTGTCTTACCGAATTACACTCTAGCTTTTTATTGTCAAAGTAAATTTGACATTTATAATTCGAATTTTGTTGCCATTAGGACAATTCAAAAAACTGTCTTTTCGTTGAATTGTCAGGCAACAAAATTCTCATTACTACATGTCAAGGTTACTTCGACAAAAAAAAGCTCTCGTGTAATTATAAGTGAAAAACAACAAAAAGTATTTTTGTATAAGGGATTTTAAACAAAGATAAGATATTGTAAACAGGGTAAACTATCGTAAATGGAATATTTGTTCTCAGGGTAAACTATACTTAGCTTGTGAATTAAAGAAATATTATAAATCACATTTTTCTCTAGACATTGATGAAGTTTAAATATTACTAATGAAAAATGTTGTCTACACAAATTTTTGTAAAATTATTTAGACATAATTTATAATATTCATTAAAATAATCCTTGATAAACCTAGAAGCCTCTGTGGAAACTCTGTATAATTAAATAAGGGTGGTGTTAAATAAACCTGAAAATTCGAAAATACTGGCATAATAATAAGAGTGTTTGTATCTGTCTGAAACTTTGTGAATCTGTATAAAATTGCAAAAGAGACCACCGTTTCAAATGACACTTTTCGTAAATTTTGAGGAAGACGATTTTGATTTTTGTCAAAAATATGAAAATTGACAAATTCGAAAAGTCAAAACACTGAATTCATAACGTTATTCTTCATTATTTTCAAGTACAAATGATTGCATAATAACAATTCGTAAAAAATAAATGAAATTCCCATTTTGTTTGACACTGTATGTTTAGAGTGATTTAAAACAAGCTCGAAATCTCTTGGAATATTTGTACCTGAAAACTTTCAAGAGTGTTATACAAATTTAAATTATTCTGTTTCCCCCTTACCACACACTTTTACTATATTCCTAGATGCACATTTAATAACTGTGTTATTGTTATCAGTAAGTAAGCAATAAGTACATAACTGGATTTTTATATTTTATTCCCCCCAAAGAAGGCTCAGTTACATATTGATTACAGTTGATCAACATCAGCAAGTAATTTAATCCTGGTCCTCTGAATACATCTCACTTATGTGACCTATATTGAAACCTTTCGAGTGAATGGAACCCAAATACTTTTAAAAACTAACTGAACACCAAAATTACATCAGTTATATTTGATCTACTATAAGCTAATAGCTCCTAATGAAACGTGCGTCTAAAAAATTGACGTAAATTCAGTGTTTGGGTAGTTTTTTCTGTTGTGGAGAGTTTTTATTTTATGACTGTTGGTTTCCAATAAACGAATTAATAATAATCAATTGTTTTACATGATAGAAAAGTTGCAATATATATCTAGTACAGTTGCTTCTACACCGTATAGTTTAGGTACAGCGTGTTTCTAAATTCATGTGAAAAAATCAGGAGGATATTCATATTAAATTATGAGGGGTGTGTCCTATAAAAAAAAAACAAGTTTATGTAGAAATAATTAATTATTGATGAAACTGTACTCCTTCCTAGTTTTGTAAAGGTCTCTTTTGTCACGCCACTGGTAATAAGGTATTTTTCTAAATCCATAATCAGTTGGACGTACCTGTGGAGGTTTCTCCAGTCATGGTTTGGGGGGTCTCTTGGGAAATTCCCCTGTTACCTTCGGTTCTTCTGGTTTCCTCTTCCGGGATGCTTATCTCCGCACTTAGGTTTTCCATCATAGGCGGCCTTAGGGGTCCCACTATTTGGCGAGACGGTTGGCTTGGCTCCCCTCAAGTGAGTTCCGGAGGTCCTTGTTTCGGTTCCTCTTGTAGGTGTGGTCTTCAAGTTCCCTCTTGCAAACCGGGCAGGTCCTCAGGGAAGTGCTTGCAGGGATCTCATTAGGTTCCTTTGTTACCTTGTGTTTGAGGTACCTACGGTCCTCTGGTTCCTTTTTTGCAGTGTCAACCTCCGCACCTAGGTTAGCCATCTCAGAGGCATCCTTGGGGGTTCCTTTGAATGACGCCCTCGGGACGGTTGCCTTGGCTCCCCTCGTATAGGTTCCTCTGGTCGGCGCCCTCGGCAGGGCTGTCTTAGATTCCCTCGAATGGGTTGTCTTAGATACCCTCAAATGGGTTCCAGAGGACCCTGCAGACCATACCTGTGGAAAATCTCAGGGAAATGGTTACAGGGCTCCAGTGGGAGGTTCCCCTGGTAGCTTGTGTTTCGAGTTACCTTCGGTTACTCTGGTTCCCTTTTCTGGGTTATCCACCTTCGAACCTAGGTTTGCCATATAAGAGATTTTTCTGGTCTGCGCCCTCGAGACGATTGACTTGGCTCCCACTGAATGGGTTCTAGAGATCCCTACCTCGGTTTCCCGTTCCCCTGTTAACTTTTGTTAACTGGTACCCTTTTCCGCACCTAGGTTTACCATTACCATCTCAGAGGCATTCTTGGGATTCCTGTAGTCGGCCCCCCAGGATAGTTGTCTTGGATCCCCTCGTATGGGTTCTAGGGGTCCCTACTTCAGTTCGCCTTGTAGGTGTAATCTTTTAGTCGCTTCTTACAACAGGCAGACCGTACTTGGGACGGTCCCAGTAAAGTGATTACCGGTCCCTTGGGAGGTTCCCCCGTTGATTGTGTTTGGGGGTACCTTTGATTTCTCTGGTTCCCTTTCAGGGGTGTCCACCTCCAAACATAGATTTGCTATCTCAGAGGCTTGTGGGTTCCTCTGGTCGGCGCCCCCGGGATGGTTGGCTTTGCTTCTCTTGAATGGGTTCCAGAGGGAGGTCCCTGTTTCGGTTTTCCATTTCCCTGTTAACTTGTGTTTCGGGGTACCTTTGCTTTCTCTGGTTCCATTTTCCGAAGTTTTCACCTCCGCAGCTAGGTTTGCCATCTCAGAAGCACCCTTGGGAGTTCCTCTAGTCGGAACCCACAGGACGGGTATCTTGGCTCCCCTCGAATGGGTATCAGAGGTCCCTGCTTCAATCCCCCTTGTAGGTGTGGTCTTTTAGTCGCCTCTTATGACAGGCTGACCATACCTGGGAAGTCTCTAGAAAAGTGGTTATCAGGGTCCCTTAGGAGGTTCCCCTGTTAATTATGTTTCGGGTCAACGAGACCAGGCAAAATCGAGGAATTAACAACTAGTATTACGAATGAATGTAACAATATTTCTGGAAAACCTGCCGGTAAGGTCCAACAAGAATTTATTGACCGTTTTGAATACTGCCAGGCTCAGAAAGGACTTCAGTTTGAACACTTAAGTTTACTTATGCAGAAAAATACAGTGAGGACCAAAAGTCCATCACCCCCCCTCCTGTAACTTCTTTATTTTACATAAAAAAAAATGAAATAGATAAGTTGTAGGGTTTCATTAGATCTCTTCAGTGGTTCAAGTTTCATTTATACAGAATATCTCAAAAAAGAGCATCGACCTAGAAGTTTATTTGTTTAAATAGGGATGATCATAAGGAATCCAACAATACCAAGTTTGATGCTGTTATATCCAAAGACTACGGAGATATCGCCTATTATTTTATCCATAAGCCCAATGAGTGGGAGAGAGAAACTTTTTCTGGCGGGTCAATAAATTCTCTCTAAGCACTCTAAGCCCAATGAGTGGGGGAGAGAAACTTTTTCAGGCGGGTCAATAAATTCTCTCTCACACTCATTGGGCTTATGAATAAAATAATAGGCGATATTTCCGTAGTCTTTGGAGATAACAGTATCAAACTTAGTATTGGTACTATGTTTGAACTGTATGTTCTCAACTCTGTATTCCTAAATATTTTTTTTCCTTCAGAATAGGTAATTAATCGTTAGGACGAATTACTGCAAAAAATCCTATTGTTCCATTGATTTTTAAATGTATCAGATTCATTTTAAATATTTTAATTCAACACATCCGTGTTTTCTGTCTCACTCTTAATTTAAATTATTTTATAATATGTGTGAATTGTGAGTCTCTACTCTGTATTCCTGAGTGTTATTGTTGTTCTTTCCATTGAATTTTTAAAAACTTTTTAAATGCAACCTCTCCTGAATGTATCAGGTTAATTTTAAGAATTTTAATTTTCACATCTGTGCTTTGATGTGTACATCCATCAAACGATGGCTCCAAGTGGAAGTACAAATAAAGTTCTTTGTCTTTGTCTTTCTCTTTGTATTGTTGGATTCTTTATGATCATCCCTAACCGATCATGCAATGAAATACAAGATGTCCTATTTAAAAAAAATAAACTTCGAAGTCGCTCAAACTCAAACCATTAAAGAAACCCTACAGCATATGTATTCAATATTTTTTTTTGTTTTGGTTCTCACTGAATGTTGTTTCAAATAGAATTGTCAAAAATAGGGGTTGCCATTTGTACAGTAACCAATGCGCCTAGAACGTCAAAAGATGCGCATCTTAGAACAAAGATTAATGTATGTATCGTTTCTTAATGGGTTAGAATGACCTTTAATAATTTACAACGATTTACCTCCTGGATTTTTTTGCATGAATTTAGTAAATATGGTAGGCTAAGGAGGACGGAGATAAGCTAAAAAAATTTGTGAAAAGTGAAGCAAGATAGAGAAAGTTGTGTAACAGAGAGGAGCAAGAGTGAGAAAGATTAAGAGATAGAAAATGAAAACTAGATTGTAATCGGGGAAGGAAGTTGATATGAATTGAATGAAAAAGAGAAGTGAGTTCAGTTGACAGGAAACCCGAAATGGTTTAATCCTCAGCGACCAATCAAAGTTCAGTTTTGTATGACATTGAAAATTACCTCAGTCAAATGAAAACACTGTGTGTTGTCAAAACTTTAACTAATTTGTTTTCTCAAATTCCAGAAATTGGAAGAAGCGTTCGCTCAACAACTTGAAGAACAGGAAAGAATCTATGGACCAATAACACCACTGGCTCTACCTCCTGACTTAGCCGATTTGCACATGGGTTCGACGAGAAGCAGTTTCTCAGACGGATAATTCTGTTATTTTTTTTTTTTATTTTTTGTTATGAAGTGAAAAACGGTCGATGAAGTGCCTGTCGAAACAAACGAAATGGAGTAGTTTAAAAGTGTACATATTATTTTACACATACACAGACTGAATATTTTAATCAATGAACGCTACCAGCAGATGTAAACTATAACAAATTGAATTTTTGGCAGTGGGGAAAGTCAATCAATTTCACTTCATTTGAAGACCGAGACTGAAATACTTCAACTAATCAAACAGTTTGCCAACCATGCTATAAAATATATGAAAGTCATACAAGATGACTTACCAGGGAGTATAAGGTATGGTGTCAAAATGATCTATTTTCTCTTTGATACGGAACTGATCTTCGGGATTATTAGGAAAACCAACCAGTGGTCAACAATAACAATAAATTCTTCAATATCTAGCAACCACTGAGTTGATTAGTGTTTCTTCCTTTATTTTGACGTTAATAGTGGATCATTTCTCAACAGAGAAAAATTATTTATCTGTTGTGAAAAACAAATTAAACTTGAGAGAATATTTTGGAAACACTACAGAAAACAATTCTTTTTTCTCGTTTGACCAAGGATCTCCTTTGCCAGATGTTCATACAGCTATTCTCAAATTGAACTGAACATAGTGAGAATGAGAGAATAAGACCAATTGATACTTCTCTTTCGATGAGCCCAATATTGCTAACAATAGGTTTATTCGTTTGCATCAAGGTGTAGTGTAGTGTAATTTACACCACATTTTGAATTGAGTGTAGCTGAGTGCAGTTCAAACAAAGGAATATGTCAAATTAATTCGCAAACGAATGCTAAAATCGAGTGTAAATTACACCTTGATGCAAACGAATAAACCTTATATGTGTTGGATTGTCATCGTGAACAGTGGAATAGGGATGGCTGATATCTAAATTTCTTTGGAACAGGTATGTACTATGACAGTGACAGACCCATATTAGTTCCGAATACCTGTTCCAAAATACTCGTAGTATCTAGATCAATGGGAGATCCGAGACTCGTACCCATTCTCCGTCCACGCGGTCCACGTAACTTATCGTCGATTTACCAAATACATTCTGCCAACATGCAAATATCTCTCGTGAATAAATGTGCCGTCCGTAGCCCTACGCGTATTTCGCGTACATGTCAGGGCGTCACAGTCGGTCTCATAGATACAAATACCGTAGACTAGCCAGTCTGATGTTCGGGATTCCTAGTATTCGTACGCATGGAACAGGTATTTCTGAAAATAAGTAACTGTTCCACAGTGCTATCATCTCGTACCAGTGACAAAATCATAAAATTATACTTGACCTCAATCACTTAGGGGGCTGGGTAATAGTTAATTGGCCTTACTCATTCTCTCCTATGGTTTGTTCATCGTGAGATTGTCTGTATACAAATATGGCTATTTTGACATCCCTGTCAAACATTTGAATCAAAATCATTTTTTTTTAAAACTGTACAAGGTGTTTTATGAGTACTGTTATTCATTAGAGGGAGATGATTCCTTCTGATATTTTATGGAAAATTGTTCCTATACATACAAAGTGCTTTATATTGGGCTGTCGGCATGATTTCTTCAAAATATTAGAATTTACAGAGTGGTCGAATAAAAACAAAGTTGCAAAATCGATACTAGCAAAACTCCTTTTAGAAAAACTTGATAACTTGAGCCAATCCTAGGATAATTTTTTGAATAATGTTATTTTGGGATTGTAATTTTAGTTTTTCTTAAGTTTGATCCAACGGGCGTGTATAATCAAACTTTATAGGTGTTTTTTTGACCATACTATTCATAGAAAAAAGTACGTAATCACTACATAACTTCATGTCAGTTTTTATGAAGTGCCTATAAATAACATAGATTTTTTTTACCAAACTGTTATAGCCTCTACATTAATGAACATAGAGACATGCATGTAAATGATTGGTGGAATGTCTATGATATATATGTAATTCGTTATCTCGATGTTATATGAGGAACATTGAAATGCAGTGGGGAAAGTAGAGTCCGATGAATCGTTAATTTGACGTTTTTTGAGTTGAACTAGTAGGATTGATTTCCTGAGTATATGCTCATATAGGATGAAATTTTTTTTTTTTTTCAAGAAAAGAACTTTTATGTGCAGTGGCACAGCCATGATTACAGTTTGGGGGGGGGGTGAACATACAATTTATCAGTTACCAGAGTTTTTTTTTCCTCAGCCGAATGTTATGATCATTTGGTGGCTTGGGGGGGCTGTAGCCCCAAAGCCACATATTTTTGCCATTGGTATTTTGTTCAGGTGATAGTTGTTTAAATGTATTCTTTGGAAAAGTAGTGGTTTTACGTATACCAGAGCTTCCTATGATAGTAAATTTTTCCGACTCGTCATGTAACTCACTATTTTTTAGTGCGAAACAGTTGGGCTGTTTGATAATTTTAGAAATGTCTGTTGTTCCATCACTGCTGAAGTGCCAGTGCACTTGAAATGACCCCTTATATGTCATTTTGTTGATTTTTCGCGTATCTATATAGTCTGCAAATTTTGGTGTTTGGTGTTTTCATGACAATAATTTAATTTTTCAATTCAATTCAATTTATTATTTATAAGAGAGAAAATTTTTTTTTAATAATTTCACCTAATGTAAGTAAGGAAAATTTCTTGGCAGCAGAGCCTGTACTTGTCGAATGAAGTATGGATTTAGTTATTTTGCTATCCAAATATTCAAAGCGGTATTTTTGTATGACAATTCTAGAGGTACTGAAAATCTCAATTACTGACATTCCTTATCCTGTTCCTCAAACAGCATATTAAAATATCTTAAGCTTATGTCTTTTCAGGATCAGTTGTGCACCTTTTCAATTTAGTCTTTTTCTTGAAAACAGTCGCTCTCTCCTAGAAACAACACAAGTACTTTTCATACATATAATTAAAATGACTTTCAGAAAAAATTGATCTTTTGAATTATTTTTGCCAGTTGGCCCCTGTTTCTGCGCCAACTTTTATTTGTTTCAGTTCAGCTATATAAAATTTATATTATGTGAAGTATATATCAAGAATATAGGTTTATTTTTGTCTTTCTGAATATTTGAATGAATATGTTTCCCATCACGACTTTCAATAACCAGTGTCTCAGAAGCTAGGAGTTTTGTATGAATGACAGTACTTATGAAATACTCTGTATAACCAACCATGTTGCGATACAACTATAGTGTTCTAATTTACTGATTACTCTCCTATATACTACAGGTATAGAAGAAATTATCTTAAAACTTAACTCATTGTTTCAAAATTACAACAAAGTACAGGCATTGGATTAGGTACGAGTGTTATTTATCGGGGCAAGACTTTGTTACTCTTAACTGTAGTATTGCAAGTTGTAACCTGTATCTGTAGTTGACGCCAGTAAATAATACATTTATACTTAAAATGAAAGTGAAATTAAGGTGACCTGATCTGCCTACTTAGGAAAAAATCTTTTATATATACATATTATATGCGATGTGAAATAATTAAATATACTATATTTCATTATTTTTTCAAAGAATGTTTAGCAAAAGTGTCAGAATTGTTGGGGACAAGCAAAAAAATTGTATTTTATGATCTAATTTTTTTTTCAGTGTTTCAGTTGTTATAAACTAAAAAAAAATGAATTATCTTTATTTAAGTTGTGTTATGGAATCAGATTTTAAAAGTTTGCAATATTCAAAATTCCAGAATTTTGTTATTTATAAGACGTGCGTTTTTTGTGTAATTGGAATAACAATCTTTAATTAAATGAAAAATCACATATATCAATGAAGGCAATACTTTAGGAAAATTACGAAAAAGAAAGATAATTATTATTATCTAAAACAAATGAGTCCAATATATACTTCAAAAAAGAATAATTTATTATGCATAAAACATTCTCAGCGGCAGAAAAACAAACTTTCGTCGCTATTGTTCATGGTTCATGGTTCAGTTTTCAACATAGAATGTTTCCCTTTTTATCATTCTTCAATATTTCTACTACATATAATAACCATATTTAATAACTGTTTCAAAATATAAATGCTATACAACTTTCCATGTTTTCTGATTAATATAATTTCTCCTATATAGTTTATATGAGTTTAAGTACTTATCTGAGTTACATTCAATTTAAGGTTATTTATCTAAACAATTTATTGGCCTTGATAAATATATCATTTGAATTGATTACAAAATGGTGAGCACTTGTGTGTGTGTGTATGTCTTCACCAAAGTTCATGACTTTGCAGTTCTTGGCAGTTACCTCTTCTAGATCATTCAAATATAGGATCAAAAGAACCTAAGATTTCTTGTTGTACAACGAATTAATTTTTTATAGAAAATCCCTTTTAGTAGATGACCTTTGTTGAGATTTCCGTTTTGATTTTTTACTGATAGATACATATAATAGAAAATGATTTTGTGTTTTTTGAATTTTAGTGATCTTAATTTCATTAAATATATCAAGCAATTGAATGTGTTTAAGAAAACAAGAAATAGAAAAAAATACCTCAATCTAAAATATGACTTCTGGTGTAACCACAAGTTATATTCCAAATTGTCCCGAATGCTAAATGACATAAATCATTATTTGACAAGACGTCAAAATGAATATGGAAATGATGAAGAATTGATACAAAAAATGGCCAAGAAGCACTCCTATAACAAATAATAATAATAAATCGTCTTTTATTGGGCGAAGTTTAGTTCAAGAACTATTCTTACACTTAACTAAATAACTTTAAATTTCTTCAATTTGCTAAATGCTTCTGCAAGCTGTGTAGTGCTATTTTTTATCGATAGTTTTTGATTGGATTTCGTTTATTTTTATCTTCAAATTGAGACATTTCAACAACAAATTAGCTTGTGTGGTATATATCGTTGTATTCAGATTTGAATACCCATTTTAAATAAAGAAAAATTATACAGAAATATTTGATGCCAATTTTGCTTGATCTCTCATCTAACATTTCCCTCGTTGAAGTTTGGCTCTTTTAAAATATCCAAACGTCAAAGATTCAGTGATTTTTTCAAAAAAAATGTAGTGAGCTGACTGGTCATGAAATTTTCACATTTTGAAAATTAACACTTCTACGAAATAGTTTGGAACGATTCCCTCTTCTCAATTTGTTTGAAGATTTTTTTTTGCCATGTTTAAAATTTCATTTATGTCACTGATTCGCATTTTTCATAGAAAAATATGTTGTGATAAAAATCCTGTTGTTTCTTTGCCAACTGCTTCACTGTGGGGAAAAAAATATTTGCTGTTTGCTAGGTATCTCATCTTTTTATCTAACATTTTTTTTTTAACTTCCCTTGCATCACTCCCCTTCTCTTGGGTTTGATAAACTTTTGTAAAATCTGTTGTGCTATCTTCATACAAATATCCAGTTGACTTTTGTGTTATATGACTTCAGTTTTATGTTTTTCCCCTACTAGAAACTGTCACTTAGGAAGAACAGTTTTTAGAAATATTTTTAAAATAGTTTCATGAAAACTTACCATTGTATTTATTTTGTCCAAGCAGTTTCAATACTTACTTTTCCCTTGATACTATTTCCTTTTTTTTGTTTATCAAAATTGCTATAACTTTGAAGTAACGTATTGCACTCTTTTTTTTGCAGTTTCCAATGAGCTATTCCGACGTTTATTTTTGATATATACTACAAATTATTTAAATATTAGTAAACAACCCACGTGTATATTGTATGAATTGATATTTGTTCCCTTTTTTGACACCAGAGTCTGATGTATAAAAATATTAGTATGTATTATTTATAATGTAGTTTTTTATTGAAATAAGGGATGTATATAAAAACATTCATTTTCTAACAGATATTGTTAAGAACAGTGTGATGATATATTTTATTTCAGATTGTTTTCTACAGTCACTGTCATACTGTTCTGTATCATAAAATATGTACAGTTGATGTATTTTATTTTAATGTGCATATTATTACCATTAATATTATTAATATAAAAATTTAAGGAAATTGCGTTTTTTTCATCAATAACTTCCTATGAAAATAATGGTTATTCATAATTAATGATACTGGAACCCAAAACCAGGTATAGTAAGACAGTTATATCATAACAATTGGACAAGCAGAAATTATCTTAAAATCTCTTTCAGGTATACCGGGAGAGTCATAAAAAAGTAATTATCCAGACAGGTACTATAAGATGCACACCGCAGTTGTGAACAAATGTCCACAGAAACCGCATCTATGGAAAATGGCTAACGTTTCACAGTTTCTCAGACGTTTGCCGCTTTATGCGTGCCCTTGGTATTGTTTGATTTTGACCTATTCTGAGATCCTCTTTTGGCTTCCTCACCCATCTCTGGGTCGTTCTCCTCTGGCTGGCTCTATCCACTCCATGAAAGATTGGATGGTGGCACTTGTGGAGGTTCCTCTAGCCGTTGGTTTTTAGGAGGTTTCATCACTAGCTTGTCTCAGAGGCTTGCTTTGAAGGTTCCTTCGGTCGGCGCCCTCGCGACGGCTGGTTTGGCTCTAGTAGGTTCCAGGTTTGCCTCTTTGAGATCCTCTGGTGAGCCATAGGACCCTCGCAATGCATTTACTTGAATTTGCAATGAAAGACCAATGTTCTTACTTACTCTTTATTGCAAAACTCTTTGGTAACTTAAAATTATTGTATTTGAGTAATTTATGTAACAAATCTTCTAATTCTCTAGGTAGAGGCAGATCTTTCTCTAACAATTGTTCATAAAAGTCCACAGCAGACTTGCATTCATTGTTGGCACCTTTAAAAAAAAAACTGAACTTTAAGATCAAATCTGCACATGTTAAGGAAAATTTCATGTCCACACTGAGCACGAAAAAAGCGACAAAAATCGGATGGGCCCGAGCACCGCACGCACATTCTGCTTAATTCAGCGTCCACACTGTCCGAGCATTCGCTCGTTCAGTTCTCATGCGGAACGAATGCTCTAGTGAATACGCTCCTTTAGAGTAAACATCATAAAGGTACAATGTGCAGTTCAGCGTGAAATTCAAGTTACAAGAAAAGTGGTGGGATTTTATTGGAAGTTCATTTAGCCTAACCTTAATATATCATTATAATCGAAGAAAGTTTTTTAATAAAGAGAATACTGAAATATAATTATGTCAAACTATAACATTCAGAGGATGGTTGGTGGAAAGTTTAAGTTGGAATATATTTCACATCCCCTCTGCAGCATTTGTATTCCAGAAGAGAGAATATATTTGTGTTGTAATTCTCTTACATTAAGGCATTTCAGGAAAAAATCAGTTATGAATTCCTGTGAGGATCACCGTAAGATCCAGTTTCAATTATATATCCTGTACAGATTTCAAAAACGAAACCAATACTCAACTTATGTTTCAACAAAATTCCGAATTTGCTTGCTTCAGTGGTTTCTTTCACCCACAAAATTGGCTAGATGTTGAGAAAAATATCTGACAAATAAAATACTGCTAATCTGCTTCAATTCAATGTCAATGGTGTCAATTAAGGCTTAAGAGGCCATGAGCGCGATCATATTTGGGACGCAAAAGAGTCAATTGACACCTCAAAAACAGTTCGTCGTATCGATTTCAAACAAGGACAGGCTTCTAGAGAACGTTTGATTCTATGTACGTGCTGTAATGGAATTGTAAATTTCAATTCACTTCACAAAAAAAATCTGAAAAATGTACCAAAAGTTCAGTTATTTTGAAGCAATTTTTTGGCATATGAACAAATAATTCCAAAAAAAACATTACAGCACGTACATAGATCAACGTTTTACCTTTCTTTTGATACCAAATTAATTTTGATTTGATAAAGATTGCTTCAAATTTTAATGAAAGAGAAATACCACTGCAGCTACCTCGATTATCTGTGAAAAGCATAGTGTGGTGCTGTCGCAGACTAGGTACATAGAATAAAACGTCCTGTAGAAGCCTGTCCTTGTTTGAAATCGATACGACAAACCGTTTTTGAGTTATTGACTCTTTGGCCAAAAAGAAAACAACCCAAATATGAACGCGCTCATGGCCTCTTAAATTACATCTGGAAAATATAATCCTTCAGTTATAACTTTAGTGGCACAAAAACTCGGTCTAGTGTAATACTGGTTCCTACATTTTCCATGAATAATAAAGAAAAATGTATTGTTTTAAATCGCCAGCAGTAAGATAAGCAATTGTAGGATACTTTCTGAACCATCGTTTTCAGATCCCAAAACATTCAATTTAACATTGAACTAAACCTGTGGTACATTACTGACACATGCCATCTTCAAAGCGGATTGACAACAATAAACAATTGTGATGAAATAAATATGATGGCAGAACATTTAGGAACTGCGTTTATCTCGTCTCATTATAGGGATGACACAAATGCTTCCTGGTGGAAAAATCTATATAAATCACTAAAAGAAGTTCGAATTTTGTTCAATTGAGCTAAATATTCAGGTGAATGGGAAAACTATTGGTCTGAGAGTCTGAAAGAGGGTCGGCAGATGAAAAAGTAAAAAGGGGAGTAGTATGAATCACCCATATACATGGAAAATGGTATATCATGAAGTCAGATAAATGTTAATGTTCAAGTTTTACGGAAATAAATGAAGCATTTCGATAACGAATTTAACACTTACTATGTATTTTCATCATGCAGATGTAGATGAAGTTGATATCAAATACTTCCCTAGGCAGTCTTTCACAGCACTTCATCAGTGTTTTCAATGCTTCCAGCTTTCCTTCCTTAATCCACCATTCGCAGCGTTTTTCAAGAGCATTTTTCAAAGATCTTTTATTCTTCTAAACCAAAAAACTATTTAGACTTCTTATCATTTTTTTCGTACTATTGTCATACTTACAGAAAGTAATTTGTTCAAAGCTTCTTCCTGCCCATTTTCAGCAAGGGCTGCAATCAGTACAACTTGGGTGGAATCATATCCATGAATAGCTGTTGTAGCATTCAATACATCTTGCAGCAACTTTTCATTTTCAGTTTTCACTATTTCTCTGATCACTTCAAGTTGTAAGGGTGTACACCTATACTCTTTTGATAGCTCTATGTAAGTGGATGCTGCATTTTCCAAATTTCCACTAGTATAAAAAAAAGTTAGAGTGAGTTTTGATAAGGAATAATCTTCTGTTTCTACTTCTTTTAGTGGGGAGCGCACACTTTTATTACTTTCTGTAATTGGTCGTAGCTCACCCCGTATAAAGATTTCCGTAAATATTTTTTTTAAATCAAACAGACGAGGTGAAAATAAATTGGTTGGTTTAAGCAAAAGTTTTAAGAAACAGAGGGAGAAAATATTTTGTCCTCAAGAAAGCTGTAGCTAATATAAGAATTTAGTATAACTGTACCAAGCAGTACAAAATAAACGAATTAGTGTGAAAAATTGTAATTATCAGACAATCCCTCCATGAAAAACAAATTATAAAATAAATAAATCGAGCATACTTATTCAAATGTATCCTTACTAATGGTCCCAAATTGACATTATTCACCTTGCAGTAGCCTTTATCGATCAGCAACTTGAACATAACTCTCTGTTCTTGTTCATCTTTGAATGCTCTCAGAAGTTCAAGACAGTTTCTTTGTATAGCAGGTCCACCTATGACTCTAAAAATAAACATAATAAAAGGTATATTGAAATTCAATCCGCAAAATGTTTATGTACGTTTAGTACAGTTACCTACTTAATTTCGCTTTCTAACTGCATAATTTCCATTGCTTCTTTGAATCTACCAGCTTTTACCAAAAGGGTTGCCAAATCTAAAACTTTGAAACCGTCTACCCCGAATTTGGAATTCAATTCTTTTATTTTTCTATATGTATCTAATGCTGGCTCAAGGTGTCCACCATTTATGTAGCTGTGCATCATTGAGGATTTCATACCTAGGGTTTCCACATATCCTGCCTCTGAAAATCTTTCTCTAAGCTGTTCTGCTCGTTGAGAATTACCCAATCTCGAATGTAGTTGAATTAACATTCTCAAAACACCTCTAGTTTCCATATTTTTTTCTTGCAGCTCCAAAAGATGACATTCTAGGTCTTCTAGCGTCATGTCTCGCTGCAGATATATAGGTTCATTCAGACATTGAACACTTAAATGTCTGACAACTCAAAGATTTCATTGCAAAAAATTGACAATCAGAAAATAATTCTGTTATTAGAACATAAAAGAAGAAAAAAGAAAGTTATAGTGGTCAATGACAAAACTCACTGGATGAGGTATATAACCTGTTTCAGGCCTTTCCCTGAATTCAAGCAAATCATCAATACTCTTCTGAATATCCTCTGAAATAATACTTTCACATTCCGTTGGTGTCTTCCGAAGGATCTCTGCAGAACTAGAAGTAATCTTCAATTTTTTCTCCTTCAAGATCTGCAATTTATGTTTGGAAATAGTATTTTATCAAATACAAACAATATAAATCAGTATTATGAATTTTTACCTTCAGTAATTTATTGAAGCTGTCAAAATCCTTATTGTTCTTGCAAAAATTCATTGACGTGACCAGAAAGTCACCAACCAAATCATTTTCGACTTTACATGATTCACAATACTTCTGCAATATTGTTACCGTCGACTGAGAATTTTTAGTCCTATTCCAAGAAGTTGATAAGAGTTTAAACAAATTTTCTCCACCAATATCTACTTTATATAAGTCGCCTGAAACGATAAAAAAAATTCAAAGCAAATACTCAAAAGATCAAACACACACTTACAAAGCCGTACTGCTTCTTTAAGTTTTCCAGATTGTAATAAGACCACCAAGACAGAACTCAATAATTCTTTCACCGAAAACCCCAAATTCACTAGTTTCTGCATTAGAACTTTTGTATTATCTAGATCACAGTAATGCAAAACGTATTGTTCCAAGGTCTCGGAATTTGGTTTAACATTCAATTTCATCATTTTTTCTATCACTTCAAGGACTCCTAGAACAGGATACGGACGAGAGATGAGATGAATCAAAATTAATCAATCAATCATTAATTTATTTACGGGAAAAAACTAATCAGAATACAAGTATTCATTCAGTATAATAACTAACCATTCAATATATACTGCCTGTTCTAAATAGAGTCGGCACCATTTCCAGCTCCGTTATTAATCATGTTCTCAAAATATTTCACGAAATTGAATTTTTTAACACCCTATATAATCAAGAAAGTCAGAGAATTCCATTAACAGAAACATTGTAGAGAAAAAACGCAAAAAATCCAGCATTCTTGCTATGAAAAAATGGAGTGAGACAGGTAATAACCTGATAAAGCAATGGAAACTCATCAATAGTCTAATTAAATGCAATGTCCGAAGACGTCAGATCACTAATTTAGATATTGATGAACAAACCCTTGATAATCCAAAAAATATATCTGAACAAATGAACCGATATTTTGTTGATATTGATAAATGGATAATAAATAATGCAAATCCACAAACAGCATCAACTGTCGATTTTGAAGAAATCCATAGTGATTTTTCAATACAAAACAAATATCCAAGGAGTTCAAGAAGCATGAAAAAATGCAGCACCTGTTTATGATAACAGAACTACTAGAGATCTCAAGGAAAGCATTGTATCTATTTTAGTAAAATTGATAAATGAATCATTCAAACAAGGTGTATTCCCTGATATTCTCAGTGTGTAACCACTCATTCCTAAATGGATTTCTACCTGTTACTAATGATACCCAAACCACTTTGTATAATTATTGGTAATTTTTTAGGTGAATAAACTTATTATTTTATATAAAGATCTTTAATATTATGTGTTTCAGTAACAATTGTTCCTTTAATGTTATATTCAAACTGTATGGGACGTTTCAATCTTTTGAAAGTGATCTCATGGTAAAAAAAAAAAAATATTAATGTTCAATTGTAAAATACAAGATCGCACCAATCTGAAACATTATTTAGGTCATATTTAATAACTGAAAATCTTTTGAGCTATGAATTGTATGGAACGTTTTAAGATCGTCGACAAACAAAAGAAATTTACTCTGAAGGATTAATAAACAAGTTGAATAATATTGGTCCCATATGTGATCCATGAGACACTCCTGTAGTTATTGTAACTAACATCGAGATGAAGCTTCCATATCTAACATATCGTGTATAGTGTTCACCCTTCGAAATAAGTTCGAATCCATTTGATTTAATAGGTTTCAATTCTCATATCCGTAGATAAATGGGCATTATAAACTACCTTAATAAAAAAAAATTTCTAAACATATTTCATCTTTAGTGGCTGCTATATTCAGTTCAGACTGATTATAGTTTTTTTCAAATAATAGTTAGAGAGTCGTGGGTTCTGAAACGCGATGACCAACATACATTTTCTGTCTGGTGAGGTGAAAGTCCATACCTCGAAAACCCCCAATTCCAAATATTTTTGAAATCGGGCAAGGGAAAATATCTATGGACTTTTTCGACGATATCTATATGTCTTCTGTTATGATAATTTTATGAAGAAAGTGACTAGTAATCATGTGACAAAGCAGAAGAGGATTTGGTTGAGGCACACTACTCAAAATCTTTTTTTGAAAATTTTTAGCCTCAAAATCGATGTCTCGTAATGCTTAATTTTCTGGTATTTTACTTCGTTAGTCTTTACATCGGGAAAATCCGGCCAAATGAACAAATTGAAAAACTCGCGGGATCGGTTGAAAAACGCACTTGGGTTCAATCTTAAGCTACCAAATTTTAGAGTCTCCATGCCTGTTCAGGGGCCAGGAAACATCGTTTTCAAAGAAAAGACATTTTGGCTAACTTCTCACTCCTTTGAATTTCCTCTATTTTTCGAGGGATAGGCTTTCATCTCACCAAACGGAAGACATATAGTTTCTAATCGTGGATTCAGTGCGGCGGCTCTCTAAGTATAATATTTCCATTTTAAGGGTATTCTCAAAGTGAATCTAATATCAGTGTGCAAAATATCTCTAAACCATTTACCTTACCAAATTGTTTATGATTGTAATCAATCTATTATACTTATTCTTTATTTATTTCCAGAGTATTCAACGTCACCACCATTTAAATCTTTTACCAAATTCTATGTATCTAAATGATTCTCACCACTTTCTCCATAAGCTTTTCGAGCAATCACAAGTAGTGGCCAGAAATAATGCGGCCTCAGTTCACCTAAATGTTCCAGTAAACTCCAAGCTGCATCAACATACTTATTTTTCAAAGCAAATTCTGTCAATTGTTCAAAGACAAATAGATTCATTCCACGTTCATGTAAATATTTTGTTAAAGATATAACTTCATCTGTTTGCTACAAGATTATGTTTTAATAAATGAATAATCACCGAGTTTATACTCACAGCATTACAATGCAGCATCTCCTCAAGAATAAAATTTCCAAAATTGTCTTCCGTTGAGCTGGCTACAAAGTTTTCAAGAATCTGCATGGCTTCTTTCGGTTTATCCATGTGGACAAGATGTATACATATGTTTTTGAGATGGCTCATAAATTCTCTAGATATTGCACCATACAATTTATTAATCTGTAAAATTTGTGAAAAATAATTTAGTGTAAAGGTGCCTCGTACTTGATATATCAACTTCAATAAAACATATTTTAGCTATGCTCTTATTTTATAGTATTTTAATAAAAAACTATCAATTGAAATTGAACTTAGAGAACTAATGCCAGGGCCGGTCAAAGGTACAAGCAATCAAGGTTAAGCCGAGAGGGGCGGAAGACACGCTCAAGATAAAAAAAAAACATAACAAGAACGGTTATAGACTCTGTTTTGTAGTTTACTTTTGTTTTTGAATCATCTTCCTAGCTATCATAGAACCCAACCTGTATACTGCTTGTATGTAAAAATGCTCTCAAACCGGCCCCAGATAATGCTAATAGTTTCACCTCTTTCAACCAAGATATCTCTCCATTTAATCCCAATTCTTCCAAAACAACCAGCAACTGATTTTCACTCAGGTTCAAAGGATACCTATCAATAAATTTTTTGAAATCTTCATAATCTCTCCTCCTCAAAATCCCTCGCAAAAGAGCAAGTTTAGTGTTAATGGTTTCAGGGACCTGAGCAGTTCTCATTGTGAGCAGAACTGACTCTGCTGCTTGCAAACCCCTAAAAATAATTATTCGGCCTCAAAAATATTATATAAATTATATTGACCAAAGGACAAAGTCCATTTTATAAATACAAATAATCGGCATGGAAATGTTCCTTCATAGGCTGTTTGTAGAGGTTAGTAGAGGTTTTGGGGGGACGTGGTTTTGCTCTAAAAAACGGGAACAAATATAATGCACACAAAATTAATCCATGCCCCGCAAAAACTTTAACGAACATTAAAAAATCTTAATTGAGCCCATAAATGTCTACCGATTTTAATAAATGTTTAATAAAAGTTACCTTGCTGAGGTTAGGTGTGTGTGTCAATTGCGAGCGAAAAAACAAATTGGCGCATTTTAAAATTTGGTGAACATTTGGTATTTTTGGCGAACAATAGTATATTGTGCAACAAGTGAGAAAGTAACTTTCCCCACATGTTGGACACTATACTTTTTCTACAACTGCACAAATTTAAAGAATAAAAGTATAACTGTAACTCAATATCTATTTTTATTGTTAAAAAAACTAAAATAGCAATAAAGTATCCTACCTCTTAACAGTTGAATAATTTATTTGAAATTGACTTAATAAAAATATCAAGATGTGAATTAAAATGGCCCGGGTGTAGAACCCGGACCGCCTGCGTGACAGGCTGATTGACAATCCATTACGTCATGGAGCCCTTGGTACTTCTCATTTGTTAAATAGTACGTATACGTATCTAACAGAATTTGAAATAGAACAAAAAGCTATATTATTTCGAGGAAAAAAGCGAAAGAAATTCTGAAAATAGTTTAGTTCTTTATCAAAACGCGAATAAAAACTATCATAAGAATTTAAAAAACTTCTATAGGTAATCTGACAGTTCTTGACAGCTGTGACAACTATTCAAAGTTGAACAGCAGCCAACTAGTTTTTGTCGATATTTGTTGATTCTCCATATAAATGTATGTGGTGTGAGCAAAATACCGTGAGAAATAATATTTCACACAGTTTGAGCAAAACATGATTGAATTGGTGGGAATTAAACGGCATATTTTTCAAATTTCATTCCCTTATAACTTTTTTATTCATTGACGCATTCCAACGTAATTTACAGATGAACCATTTGAAAATGTCGTGAATCCCGTGGTGTAGTCAGATTTTTTCTAAAAAAATCGCTAGTAATTTTTCTAGATTTTTACCTCGAAAAATAAAATTAGTTGGCCCTGGAAATGGAGATTTATACATGAATTTTCGTGTCCTAGTAGACTTTTTGAATGTCTTACTGAAGAAAACAAAATCATTCAAATCAGTTGACAAATGTAAGTTTTATACGGGTGCTTCCATCTTAAATGGGTCACACTGTATACAATATATACAAGAATTGCTCGTTCAAAGAGATAAGATACAACATTTCTTGAAAGTTAAACTTCCACTCTGTAAAAAAAAAACTGTACAGAAAGAGAATTTAGCGCCCATGGAAACTTTTGATCACAACAACATAAACTTCATAAAAACATTTCCCATAAGATCTTTGCTGGGTACTTTCTCGACAATTGCAACTGCAGTGTCAATGGTAGATACAGTTGCAGAGTTTATAAATTGGGTTTTATAGAAAACATAGGATGAACTACCATCACTTATCGAAAATTAAATAGGGTACTGGATTGTTATGTGCAAAAGCACCTGTTCACTTTGAAAGCTATTAGTGATGATTGAAACATTTTTTTGTATCATACTTGTGATAACACAGCCATCGTTTCTCACTAACGCTGAGTGCAGAAAAGAAGAGAATCAATAATGATCCTTGTACTAGTTTTTTTTTTTATGAAAAGTTTGATTCTTCAACAAGGTGTACACTGGTCATATGTTCACTTCAATCGCAAATCAATACTGTTTCAAATGCCATTGTTTACCACTCACGAATATTATGATATGATTGTAGTAGATCATTCATGGTGCGGTGTTTTGCTACGTTATTTGCTTTAACAATTTCCCATTGAGTTTCATTTAATAAAGGAAGAGAGAAAGTGATTCTCGCTGTCTACTTGTTCAAATCCAGGGGCCATGCATTCCTACCCTTATAAAAATATTTTTTTTGTTACAACTTCCACTTAGTTTTCTACTTCTTTTGGTGGAGAGAACAAACTGTATAATTTTCTATCATTGATAGTAGTTCACCCTGTATGATTATAATAACAAAGAAAATGTATTACCCCTTGAGAGTATGGGCTAAAACCAAGCTGGCAAAAATATCGTCATCAATAGGATACCCTTCGTTTTTTATTGCTTCTAAAATGACAAATGCCTCATCAATTGCACCTCTTTCACATACATTTTCTAATAGAAATTTAAGAATTTTCTCATCTGGTTTGCATTTTAAGTTTGCCAAGATCTCTTCACAGTTCAGTGAAACTCGATTTTCTGTACATGTCTTTATGTAGGAGTGATATATACCAAAATCTAATTTGTCATGATCTAAAAGGTCATAGTAAATTTCTTGACATAGTTTATTGCGTGATTCCTGGGATAAATCAGCAGTTATTCTACCACAACACTGAAGCAGAAGCTTTCCATCTTCAGTGCTGATATTTTCTGAAAAATAGCTAGTTAATTTACAAATTTGAGTAGGGTGGTGTTGGTAACTTACTAAAATCAACAGAGTTGAGTTTATTCCTGAGTAGTTTCAAATTAAACTTGTTTCCTTCAATTCCTTCATCTACATTCTGCTGTTCGACTACAGTTTTCAAGTGTCTTTTTTGTTTAGCAATTGATGTAAACCGTACTCTAGAACAGTGTTAATGAAGTCGAATGTGAAAGTATAATTCAATAGAACTCACGGCAAATTTTCACTAATAGTCCCAAAGTAAAATGTATACAAGGCATTACAGGGAAGGGACAAGTTTCTTGTGATATTTCTAAAATAGTTCTGCATTTTTATAAAAATTATTTATCCTCATAACTCCATTCCCAATACACCCATTACAGCACTATACAGAAACTTCGATCTGATCTGATGATGTGTTTTTCGTAAGTATAATATTTGTCTTTAAAAAAATCTCAAATTACTTTTAGGTTATGTCTGATTACTCTCACCTTCTTCTTCTCCTTCTAATCATCTTCTAAAATTATGGCCTCTTTTTATTGAGAAATTAGCCAGAGTTTCTTATATCATTTTATAAGGGACACCATGGATTTATTGGGTTTTTAAATTCATCGATTGATCCACCGATGAGCATTGCATCCTTATTTAACTAATAGAAAATGATAATGACAACACGAATGCGCATTATTCATTGATGAATTTAAAAACTTGCCCTATTCGTTTGCATCGAGGTGTACCACTTTCCTACACCTGGTGTAATTTCCACTCGATTTTAGTATTCGTTTGCAGATTAATTTGACACATTCCTTTGTTTGAACTGCACTCAGCTACACTCAATTCAAAATGTGGTGTATATTACACTACACTACACTAAGCTACACTACACCTGGATGCAATCGAATGAACCTTATGAGGTGTATCTGAGACGGTAAATGGTACAAAAACCGGGAGAAAAAAAAACGGAAAAAATTGAAAAAAAACAAAAAAAAACAGGAGATTATTTCACTTCTGTTTATCTTTTTCTTTGTTTTTCCGTTTTTTTTGAGGTGTTTTTTACCGGGGGATTTTATTCCATGGTTTTTTCCATTTTTTTTTTAAGTTTCCAATGAGACATATATGTAAACACGTATAGCGGATAGCGGGTGACCATGAGGTGAGGTACGTCCCCGTTTTCTTCGTTGTTTCACTAGCTCTGAAATTTGGAACTTTGAATATATTCACTAGACGGTTTTTTGACATATTTGGAACGAATCTAGAAAAATATACGATAAAGTCCCGAAAAAAAAACGAAAGTAAAACGAAAAAAAAAAACGTCTAGAGAAGAAGAAGAAATAATGAATCAATTCATAACCTGCAAATAACATTATTTAAAAACCCTGGTTTTTAGGCATCTTAGTAGTCTTAGTACAGTAAGTACAGCGTCACAGCAGATAGCACAGGATTTGGTTATCTATCAGGTTTCATTATTTTGTCGGATTGATTCACTTTCAATTGGAATATCTAGTCCTTTCAGTTTATTTGTTTCCAAACGTTTGTTATACTTATGTACCTGATATCCATGAGGAAAAAAATATAAAAGTTATTTTGTACATATATATTACTTCGTAGTTTGAAAAAAGAAATTTATAGATCCAGGAAAATATTTAAATTTTGCATCGAACATTTCGTAACCTTGGTTTTCGCGCATGCGCATAGTGAAAATTCAGCTGTCTTTATTATCGACGCATGCGCACATCACCGTATTTTATTTTGAGGAATTTTAGGGATTTTTGGTCGATTTGTTTAAAGATTTTCAAAAATTTCGTCTGGCAACACTGGGACTGGCTAACTTAACCTCACAAATTGGAGTGGTTCTGGTTAGTGCTTGTACTGCTTGTTTAAGTAATTTTATTACAAATAAATCATACAGTCCAAATGAAGCGATTATCAGAAGAAAGAACAAAAATTTTGTTCGAAAAATTATCAAAGTAGTAAGTTCTCTAGAAAAACATCCCAGTGAATTTAGTTGAACATGCATGTTCTATAGTTTTGGTAAACCTGTAAAAAGAGTGGCAATAAAACAGTATACATATTTTGTGGAAATTGGAAATTTTAATTTCCTCTCTTCCTCTCTACCACTAAGAACTAAACTAGAGCGAAACAATGCAAATGTTCGTAGTACTAAGGAAAGTTCCATGAACGTTCGTGCTGTTTCCCCATAGTTGAACTTAGGTAAAGGTACATAAATCGGCCATTTAAGTTCAAGATGCATTCTAGAATCATTTTTTACTTTTCATTTTTAGTATTGGATCCAACGTGAAGTTACTCATAGAGCGCCCAGATGGTCTATATTGCTTCAGAGAACAGAGAGATAGGGTATATTATATATCAGAAAAAATTCTGAATTTAGCGAATACAATCCCTCCAGATCATCTCATATCAGTGGGCACCTGTTTCGGAAAATTCACCAAATCCAACAAATTCAAACTGCACGTCACAGCTTTGAATTATTTAGCACCTTATGCACAAGTAAGAATCACTATGTTATGTTATGATATAATCTCAAGGGGCTTGATAATTCCCACTTAAATCCATGTTGATCCTCGAAATAAACTGATGAGATTAAGAGCCAAAGCGGCTTGTTGGATTGGCTTATATCAAAATTTAAAATCAGTTGGAGGAATTATTGTTTAGGTATTTCTCTGCTAATAGCAATCATTTCTGCACTATACTTTGTGCTTGTAATATTATTTTTAATACACACTTATTTTTAATGGCGTGGAAACAGAAAAAATGCAAAAGAAGAAAGTAAGTTTCAAGTAATATTCATAATTCATTTTTAAAATAATTTTCATTTTTTTTTTATTTCACGCTTAAAGATGCAACTGCTTCGTTGTCAGTTATTGTTAAATGAAGCCCTAATTGATGGGCACGTTCCAAGAATAGAAGTGTATCTATGAATGGTGGGAAAAAATTGTTGAAAAAGAATTTTTTGAGCAAGATTGGCCGGAAAATATTTTTCCATCTAACACGTGAAGTATTTTTTTCTCTTTCAATAATTCGAGAAAGATTATTGTTTCTTTTTCAATCCTTCTAACGCGTTTTTTTCTCCATTTTTTCACTACTGAACATACAAAACAAATGAAAGGGAGTTTACTGTAAGAATAAAAACTTGTGTATTGTGCGCATGTGCTAAAGAAATCTTCGAAATAAACACTTCAGATTAAGGATTTAAAATTCAAGCCGGGTGATATATCCGGATAGAACCGTCGAAATAAACATAGTGAATATAAACAAATTACATCTACTGGAAAGTCATTAGTTACCAATAGTCTTAATTCAGTCAGTATTTGTAGGTAACTGAAGATTCTTATGGTTATGAACCCTGTGAACACCCTTTTTTTGATCTGAGAAATATTTATTCATAAGAAATTATTTTTAGAGTAAAATTTGGCTGAAACCTTCTGCAGAGCAACAGTTTTTATATGGACATCACATATCGAAATCAGGTTTGGGTAGGATAAGCGAAAGTACTGAAAAATATCAAGGAGTTGTAGTTTACAGTATGTCAGATTTACCGTTAGGATTTGGAGTAGCTGCTAGATCCACTGCAGAATGCAAACATGCTGAACCTTTGACATCGGTCTGTTTTCACCAGGCTGATATTGGCGAGTACATCAGGGCTGAGGAAGATTTGTTATAAATGAATGTGATTAAGTGAATGAAGTTTCCCAATAAATTTAGACCTAAAATAATGTCTATTTTTGTTTCATATTTCCCCTTGGCTGTGAGAAAAGGGAAAGTGATTTGGGTTTTGTGATGGGTGTCAACAAAATATAATTGAAATGTAAAGGGTCCTTTTTGTTCTCATAAGCCAATTTGTTAGCATTTAGGCAAGTATATTTAATTTAAAAAAATTAATATTTGATTTAAGGATCAACCTGTATTATCTCAAACTGGGATATATGTAAATGTTTGAGATGAATAAGTTAATAAAAATAAAGTCTGCTAGTTTATACAAGTTTCAGAAGGATTAAAATATAATATTGAGAAGTATATTGATATTTACTTTTCATCAGAGAGATCGGGAGAATTGGGAAACAGGCCCTTCAGAAGCAATTTCACACAGCAAGGATGGAAATATTTCTTCTGCGGTACCACTTTGAAAGTTATTTTTAACATAAACCTGTCATGGGTATTGCATTTTTATTTTATATTTGAAAATCTGAATAGGATGTTCATAAAATCAGTTGTGGAATCATCTGCGGCTGAAAGATAAACTTTAGTCGCTATTTTCCATTGTTCAAGATAACCTCTTGGGAGGTATTCATGTGGTAAAGGGGAACATTTTCCATTAAAATCGAAAAAAAAAAATCGATTTAATGGAGAATGTTCCAATCCTACCATATTTTAAAAAAATGTATTCTGTACCTGTCAATTATTTATATAAGTATGTAATACTTTATTCTGATTTTATACACCATGCTTTATCAATGACTTGATTGAATTCCATAACTCAAGCAGTCCAGAACCCACAGATAGACACAGACGGGAAAGGCATAAGAAAGGAAGAAGGCACAGGAGGAGGAGGAGAAGGAGCAGGCATAGGAGGCATGCGGCTGATGGTGCTGGAAACGAAAGCGAAAGCAGTTCCCACTCTAAAAAGAAATTCTGTATTCTTTGACAATAAAGTATATTTCTCTCTATCATGCTGTTACAATATAATATGAATACTTGAACAATTCGAAAAAAAAAAAATACATGTTACTAGACTGAAATCACTAATAAAAAATATAGGTATGATCCCAAACTAAATATGTGTGTGAAACACGCATTCTATACAGCTTTAAAGAGTTCCATATGTTGAAAAATTCTTTGGATAATTACGTTTCCATCAAAACTCGTTATCTAGATAGAGGGAGGTTTGCATGGTAGTTCTTGTAGAAAACTTTGCCAAGTACCAAACATATATAAATCAAATGTCGCATGGGACAGTAGTTGTTTTCAGTTGGATTTATGCCCGACAAATTTATAGGGTTTATTTCGGAAGTTTGGATCAAAATAATATTTCCCAAAAATGGTTGGCATACCCTCAACATTCTGTTTTATTGAAAATATTTTCAGTTGATGGAACACTGGAACACGTCACCTGATATAGAAGTAATCATGAAAAAAAAAACTGAGTATAAGTATGTACATTTAATTCATATAATTTTATATACAATATATATAAGTATTTACATATGAAACTTATAAAAGTAACAATTGATGAACATTATTATAGTAAACTCAACTAGATTGAAAGTAAATCGTGAAAGTTTTTTATCACACTTATTCACAACTCTATTCTAATAATAACAAATAAAAAAAACGTATCACTTCCATGACAAGAAGAGAAATTAAATAAACCACAAATTGTCTCGGCTACTAAAAAACTTTTTGGTATAAACATGAGTCGATGAATTCCCAGAAAAAAATTTTTGTCAAAAATAAAATAGCTTGTAAATATTCTTAACCGAAACATGCTAGCAGCAGAGTAAACCCCGATATAATTGATATTCCATTGAAGGGAAACTAGAAAGGGAAGGGTGTAGCCAAATAAGACCACCAGATAAAATAAGTTTGTTTCTGAGGAGGACTCTCCCCCTTATTTTTTGTCAAAATGTATTTTTATTTTTGTATTTTGGGTAAAAAAAATCAAAGTTAGTTGTATTGCAACTTTGGCCAAAATAACCTTCACAATAATTAGTCATATAAAACTCCATTGAATTAACAATTAACAGAAACTGGTCACATATTGAAAGTCCAACATTAGATTTCACTTCTTCAACTGGAAATTGGTGCCAGCGTGAATGTTATTTAAAAATGAGTCCACATCTAAGTTCTTCAACAGCTTTTTGGCTTTCTTCTCTGTGTGATGATGATTTCCCTCTGACAATTTCCTTTTTTTTGTACTGAAACAAAGAAACGATTTCTGTAACTAAAAATTAACATATTAAATTAATTAAATAGGGTTATGTTATGTATGTGTGACATTCCACATTCTGTATGGAGATTGTTTTGTTTATTTTGAAATTATAACTGGACTTTGTTAGATTGATAGAGTGCATGTTTTGAGAATAATGTATCGAGATTCCACAAAATGAAATTTTTGTGAAAAGGTCATGGTCGGTGCTGAAGATTGGACGTCGTGAGGCCTATTCCGTGTGAAAAAGAGGTAGGGTATCAACCCCATTTTCTCTGTAGTTTCGAAGGTACTGCTTTCAAATTTGATATGTCGCTATTGTACTTGAATACGCATATTTGGATGCCACTACTAAAACACTTCCGGTTTACCCGGAAATAACCCCAAAATATTCTCAAAACGGAATAGTACCAAAATAAATGCTCATTTCCGAAATGGCAACATACTATTTCCTTACTTGTGTGAAAATATTTAGAGAATTCCAAAAGGAACTGAGGATACAATCAGGTTTCATTGAGTGTTCCAAATATCCAATGATTTTCACCAGAGGTAGCTTGAACTATAATCAAGAAAGCAATACAAAAAAGCTTTTTTTATCAACAAATCCAATGTGATCCATCTGGCAATACAAGACTTAGATCAATCAACTCAGAATTGCGTGTAATGCACTTTAATGTACAAACTTGTTCAAATAAATAATTACTCAATATGGAGTTAATTAATTCTAGATGAACACTCTCCAGATATTTTATGTTTAAGTGAGAGCTGGCTTAAATCACATGAGGGAGCAAGTTTTAAATTTACCAACTATAACCTAATCACTTTCTTCTGTAGAGAAAAGCATATCAGAAGAGGGGTATGTATTTTCGCAAAGGAATCCTGAAGTGTAAATAAAATTTCCATTCATACTAGTACTGAGAAAGATATTGAGATATGTGCAGTAGCATTTAAAACAAAAACTAGAAATATAATATTTTTGTCAGTATACACGGTGTCCGGTAAACCTTGTACAATATTGAAACTGGTAATAAACCAGGTCATGACTGTTCAGAATATCAGAATTTCACCTCAGTAAAAATATCACCCTTTTCGAGTTGATTAGCATTTTTAGAATTTCTTAAAAATCGCTACCTCACCTTGGATTGTTGAGTGCCATGTATAAAAATTGAGACCAATTCAAATATCTTTGCTGTTGAAGATAACTGATGAGTGATGCTTTTAGACGTACAGAACAGTTTTTCAGAAAGTGAACAAATTTTTCAAGAAATGAGGGTAAAATGACAGATTTGAGTTTCATCATTTTTTTTTAAGTTTGACATTATTATCTGAAAGAAACGTAACCAATTGGAAGTGGACATTCATTTCAAAAGAATGCTCATTTTGTCCAGACTCTACCATGCTATAAAACAAACTATAATTATTTTTGGAGGAAGTGATATTTCCATTGAATTAGAGCGTGGTTTTATTCCAGGCTTCCATCAACTTTTATACTTACGCCCAAAAGTCATTTTATTTCGACTTTATCAAGATAAAATGTGGAAATGATTATTAATAATAATGAATAGACTGCACAATGATGCTCGCTGATTCGGAGGCTATAACCTATAACGCATTTGAAAAGGTTCTTCTTGAAAAGATGTTGTCTCTGCGTATGAGTGGATGGAAAACAATTCGAACATTTTTGTTCAGTGGGATGTTAAATGATCGTTATTGTGGTTCATAGTCTATATGTTGATTAAAAAAAACTTTACATCGTATTGAACGCTTCTAATCTAAGCAATTTTTTTTTTTTGAAAGACTTTTATTCAATAGAAATGATTTACAATTATACAATACAAAGTGGTCCCAAATCGGCCTGGTTTGGTCGGTCTCGGGATCATAAAATTGTTGACAAGTGTGTTTGCTCACATTTTGAACAATAAAATAAATAATTAAAAAATTGTTAAAATATAGGAAATCAAGTTTGTAATTTGGACAAGCACCAGTTTTTGAGTAAAAACTTAAATTTATTGAAACTTGCAAAATTCTTTATATCCTCCGGTACTTCATTATAAGCTTTTATCGCTCTATCAATTGGATTATTGAGAACTTTATTTGTTCGAGGCTTTTGTATATTTAGTTCATGTTTCTGTCTTGTATCATGTGTGTGTACTTGACTTCTTTGACTCATTTCAGTATTCGTTTTCAATTGACTATTTACTAGTTTATATACAAATTTACATTGTTCAATTTTGAGAATTTTCTCTAATTTATCTAGTTTTACTTGTGTATATACATTGTCTGTGGACATTCTATAGTCCAAGTTGAATAAAACTTTTATCACCCTATTTTGTAGTACTTGAATTTTATTTAATGTTGTTATTCCACATGTACCCCATATTGTTATCATGTATCTATATATGCTTAGAAAATAAGCATTATATATACAGTATTTGGCTTTATCATCTATGTAGGATCTACATCTATAAATGGCTCCTATCATAGGAGTTATTTTTTGTTTCATCTTATGTATATGTTCGCTCCAATCTAGCGACTCGTCAATTGTAAGGCCCAAGTATTTTGTATATTTGACTCGGTTTAAGATAGTTTCGTCTAACTTCACTTCAACTTCAGTCATTATCGTATTCTTTTGTTTAAAAATCATGTACACACACTTCATCTCATTGACTTTCAACTTATTATGAAATAGCCATTTTTTATACAAAGAAATATTTATTAATACTAACATCACATTTCATATTGCTTTTACATATAACGTGATCTACGATAGAGCTCGTATTTGGCGCAACCCTTGTAGCACCAGCATCCGCTAATTCATTCTTCAGACAAAATCCAGACAATTGAACTGCCTCCATATATTCCATTGCTATTGGTTCTAATGGTTTCATTACATCAATATTAAAATCACCAACAACTATGACATCCCCTTTGTTATTAGAAAACAGGAAGTTCGTAAACTGTTCTATAAAATCTATTGCGTTTATTCCTGGTGGTCTGTAGACTCCCCAAACTTTTAGTTTTAATTCATTTAAATTTATACCAACTACGTTACATTGATTCAGTTGTTCACTTGAATTAATTTGATGATACTTCAAATTACTTTTTACATATATTGCTGCGCCTCCACCTCTCGTTTCTCTGCATGAATGTACAGCTGTATAATTCTTCAAATTGTAGTACTGTATCTCATTTTGAAAAAGCCAAGTCTCTGTTACAATAATTATATCACTTTTGGAATTACATACATATGCCTCAAAAGTTTCAAATTTATTCTTAATGCTCTGTAGATTTGAGTAAGAAACTTTGAGTTCATGTGGTACGACTGATTTTTTACAATTGATTCCTTATTCCTCATAATTATTTAATCATTTCATCTTGATAGGATAAAAATAAAAGACATCACTGACAAAGTCTAATGAGTTGATTTTAGCTCAGAATAACATCACACTCTAATATAATCGAAATTCCACTCCTTCCAAAAATAATTATCGTATGTTTTATACCGTGGTAGAGTCTGGCATTTTTTTGTAATGAATATCCATTGTCACTTGTTTATGTTTTTTTCAATAATGTCAAACTTTTGTTAAAAAAATTGGTGAAACTCAAATCTGGCATTTTACCCTAATTTCTTGAAAAATTTTATCGTTTTCTGAAAAATTGTTTTGTACGTCTGAAAGCATCACTCATCAGTAATCTTAAGCAGCAAAGATATTTGAATTGCTTTCAATTTTAGACATGGCACTCAAAAATCAAAGGTGAGGTAGTGATTTTCCAGAAATTTAAAAATTACCCATTATCTCGAAAACGGCGAGATTTTTACTAAGATGAAATTCCGATATTCTGAACAGTCATGACCTGGTCAATCACCAGTTTCAATATTGTACAAGGTTTACCGGACACCCTGTATAGATCACCTCTAGGTAACACTAAACCTTTTTTGATGCATTTGATCAAACAATTGAAGAGATATATAAGTATAAGAGCTTTGACATAATCGTTTGCGGTGTTGAAAAGTAGCAATATAAAGACTGAATTCATGAATATACTTCAGCAACACAATATAAAAGTAATGAACAAACTCGAATATGCGGTGATTCAGCAACATGTAATGACAATATTTTATGCTCAGTTGATCCTATTAGCTACCCTGTTAATCATTCCTGTATTTCTGATCACACTTTTCAACTTGCAACTTTTTATTATGAACGGGCTTATGATAACCGGAAAACACTCTGGACATGTTTTAGTGAAAATAATATTTAAAAGTTTGGTGATTTGCTATCTAAAACTAATTGGTCTGCATTGTATTACAAAGTTTCATTAATGATTTCTTATTATTTTAATCTTTCATTCCCAAAACAGAAAATTAGTGATAAAATATCTAATAGCAATGATATCTGAGTTGAATAAAATATACGGTAATGGTTTATATCATGAAGAATATCAAGAGCTCAAAATAACATATCAGGCTAAATTAAAACATGCTAAAAAAACTTGTAATGACTATAGAATCTCTTCAGCTGACAACAAAGTGAAAGTTATTTAACATATACAGAGTATAAGAACATTAGACATTGCCATGTAACAAAGAAAACATCCCAAAACAGAACAGAAAAATTAAATAAATTAGACACTACAATATAATATAAATTACAAATATTATAGATATAATATATTTAAAACTTACATATATATATATATTTATATATATATATATATATATATAAATATATATATAGGAGAGAGGTAGTCTTTGCTGACTCGTTAAGATCAAGCTAGGGAAACTTGTTGGGTAAGCAGCATGCAGGAAGTATACTCTTATAACACTTTATTCCAATATTTCGACAAGTATTATTGTCATCATCAGGGAAAGCTACAATAATGTTAACAATTGACAACTGTGGATTCTAAACTACTTACGTGTTGATGAGATTGATTGCAATAGATGATATAAAAAGACGTGTACAGTAATTAAACTTTTTATATCATCTATTGCAATCAATCTCATCAACACGTAAGTAGTTTAGAATCCACAGTTGTCAATTGTTTTCACTATAGTTTTAACATTATTGTAGCTTTCCCTGATGATGACAATAATACTTGTCGAAATATTGGAATAAAGTGTTATTCAAGTTGAACAAAGTGCAGATATTGATAAAATTTCAGCACATACTACTGCCCATGCCAAGGCGTGGTTCAACGACAATGAACTATTTTTGAATGCGGCTAAAACAGAGATATGTTTATTTTCGAATCACAATACTTGTTCCAACACGAATTCAGTTAAATTTCTAGGAATACATCTTGATCCACTCCTTTCTTTGAACACACATATTAGTCACTTGTGTGGAAGGTTGGCTAGATCGGTGTACGCCATTCGGCGCATAGCATTAACTGTTAGTCAAGAAGCAGCCCTAACATCATACTATGCGATGTTCCACTCGGTAATGAGCTATGGACTACTGAGTTGGGGAAAGGCAAGTTTCACAAATTTACAAAGAGTTTTCATATTACAAAAAGCTGCTGTACGTAGCATTGCAAGGGTAAACAATGATGAACATTGCAAACCACTCTTTCAAAATTTCGGCATTATGACCCTGTTTGCTCAAATCATCTATGAAAATTTGATACATGTTAAAAAAAATATACTTACTTTTACGACACACTCTAATGTTCACACCTTCCACACCCGCAACAGACATAACATCGTGCCTAGTAGGAAGAGATTGGAAAAAAGTAAATCTATAGGTATTCCCCTTTTCAATTTGCTCTCTCGTGAAACGAGGGAACTACCACTAGTTTCTTTCAAAAAGAAAATTAGGAAAAATCTTATCAACATGGTTCCCTACAAGATAAACGAGTTTAGTGAATCACTAAGTGATTCGCTCGCTGACAACTAGTGCTATTTCAACTCATATTCGTTGTTGTGTTCTATATACACATGTATGTCTTATTTTTATTATAGTGACTAATTTATGCAACATTCTGTTCTGTTTTGTGACGTTTTCTTTGTTAAATGGCAATGTGTAATATACTTTTATACTTTGTATATTTTAAACAAAGAAATAAATTATCTATCTATCTATCTATCTATCTATCTATACTTCCTGCATGCTGCTTACCCTATATATATATATATATATATAAATAAAGTAAAAAACCATAGAATGGCTTCGTGAGGGTTTACCCACTAATTTTCTCCTTTATATATATATATATATATATATATATATATATATATATATAAAAGAAAATACAGATGGTAGTGAGGACTTATGGATGCAGTGTATACATTTTCAATTTGAAATAATATAAAAAAACATACCCAATAATTGGAGATTGCGATCTATCCTGAAAATCTTTATCTCTCCCTGTAGACGCAAAATTCATCAAATCATCATCTATCATCATTTGTTCGGATACAGTGTAATCCATTATTCTCTCAGGTTTACCTTCCACATTATCAGCAATAACAGTATTTTCAATTCCTTTCTCCCTATCAATGCATCCCCTATTCCTATCTTCTTTTTTAATGACATTGTCGTTGTTCAAAATTCGTTTATAAGTATTATCGTCTTTTATTATAACCATTTCCTTGATTATAATTCTTTTCGACAAATTTAGATCACTTTTCTCTGCTATGTTATTCGAATTTTCCTCTGACGGGATGTCAAGCAAACTTACGAATGGCGAAAATGTCAACGGAACATCGATTTCTTCTCCCAATCCTTCCAAGAAAAGCTTTCCAATAAATGACTTCGGCGCAAGCTCATCTATCCGGTAACTGTTTGAAGTTTCGATGACTTTCTCCTCATCAAAGACTAGATGCTCATCTTCACCTTCAAAATACTTTGTGTCGTAAGTATCTCTCACAAACGTATCGATCCTAGAAGAACTGCAGTTCGGCGAGTCCACAGCTGTAGTGCAGTCTTCTTTGTTACCTTCTGCGATTTTTATCTTAGGGCTTTTATTGTGCATTAGGTGGATTCCACGTTCTTTCAAGCCTTCAATCAGGTTTTGAGCTTCTATATCTGACTGGGATTTGCTACTGACATTTTCTGTCATACTAGTTCCACTTTTACTTTCATCCTTGTTTGGTTCTACTGGAATATCGTTTGTCAAGCCATCACTGTCCTCGTCGTCGGAACTAAATAAATGTTTCATTGACTTGTACGGGACTCTCTTTTGAGGGGAATCAGACTTCCTCGGCTTTTTACGCACACATGTTAGGTTTGGAATCGGTTTAATTTTGAATTTTCCATTTACTTGTTTCTTCACAGAAGTTGGGTTCTTCGTTTCAGGTTTTTCTTTTGATTTGTTTATCGTTCTTTGACGTTTTTCCGTTTCAGGAATTTCTTTTAATTTGTTTATTGTTCTTCGACGTTTTTCTTCCATCTCCTTCAAAACCGAGGATTTTTTGTCCAATTTTGCTTTATAAGGAACTGTTAGACTTTCTTTATCAGCTTTTAGCGGATCAACCGTGGTTGAAGCTCGATTAACATCTGTAACTTCCTTGCTTGTAGTTAACGTTTCCTTTTTCTTATGTGTTTCTGAACTTGCCGATAGTTTGGAGTGGCCTAATTCTCTACTAAAAGCATCTTTAACTTTCTCACTGGAGGTCGATTTCTTTTTTTCTCCAGTTTCGAAACTTTCAGAAATTTCCTCAGTTTTCTGGTCTTTTGTAGATTTTTTAAAATCTTTTTTAACATCCTTATTGGTAGTTGATGATTCCTTCTTCATCTGCCTTTCTAGACTTTCAGATACTTCCGCAGTTTTCCGAATAGCTTTTGAAATATTACTTAAATCTTCTGTAACAGCAGCTTTAACTTCTTCACTTGTGGTAAATGATTTATTTTTCTCCCCCGTTTCCAAATTTGCTGAAACTTCCACAGCTTTCTGGATTAAATATGCAGATATTTGTATATCTTTGTGTACAACACTTTTAACCTCCTTATCAATGGCGGATGATTTCCTTTTCTCTTGTGTTTCAGAAACTTCCACAGTTTTCTGGGCCAAATTTGTAGATTTTTGTAAATCTTTGTGTACATCACTTTCAACTTCATTACCAATGGTGGATGATTTCCTTTTCTCTTGTGTTTCAGAGAGTTCCACAGTTTTCTGAATTACTTTTGTAGACTTGTCAGTGTCTTCTACATCTTCATTGGAAGCATATTCTGTAATAGGTTGTATTTCCAGTGCGTTTTTAAGCTTTTTGTCATCTTCACATTCTCTAGACTTAGAACCAGCTTCTTTTAATTTTATCTCAATCACTTCAGATGACTCAACTTCTACTGATAATCTTTTTGATTTTTCCTGTTTTGCTGTAGACAACTTTTTAGTTTTAGGAAATATTTTTTTTACATTCTCCTGTTCCTCTTCACCTTTCGATTTCCTTTCTTGATTAGTTTCATCATCTTCAAACACTATCTTTTTTTTATTGGTTTTCAGACCAGATTTTTTGATGGCAGTACTTTCCTTCAAATTTGATTTTTTCTCTTTTGTTGACCCAGTTGGTTTTTTTATTTTTTTGATAATTTTTTCCTTTTTCACTTCAATTTCTTTGGTGGTCACAGTTTCTTTGTTTCTCACAATTTCTTCGTTTGTCACAGTTTCTTGGTTTGTCGCAGTTTCTTCGTTTTGATTCGATTTCTTGGTAACCTTTTTAGAATCTGAATTCCTTTTATTTGTAGCACCGTCCTTCTTAAAGTCATTCTTTGAGTCTTTCTTGGCAATTTCCAGTGAAACACTTCTGTTTCTTAGCGAGTACATCCTCCTAGGGGTTTCGGCATCTTTCTTCTTGAGGATCACAGTATCATTGCTCTCTTTTTCACCCCACAAACTATCAGAGTCATTTTCTGATATAGTTGTGCTACTCGAAGAACTATCCGGAGATTCTGTCTCCTCTCTCCTCATCAAGTTCAAATTCTTCTTCCCGATGACATTCTTATTGAAAATACTCTTTACTTTGTCCACTATAGGAGATTTTTTCTCGGCCTCTCGGAGCTGGGCTTCCAATGACTTATTCTGCTCGTTATCGGATGGCTGATAATATGAACTACTAGTCGAATAGTCTGTTGGCCTATTCGAAAATGGCGAGATGAGATCTACCGTAGGAGTGAATGGGGGAAAGTTGGGGGTTATCGGCATTCTAGGAGTCGGTAAAGAGTCGATATCAATCCCTTTAAGGTTATCTTCCAACATCTTGGTAAAAGGTGTAAAGTTCAGAGCACTCAAGTTCATGCCTGATGGTGTTGAAAGTCCGGGAGTTTTCGGAATAAGATTGTCTTTCAGAGGAGTTTCCAGCAGAGACATTATGTTCCTGTTAGCTTTAACCGGATGTGTGCTGGGTTCTCTCAGCGTTTCTGGAGTTTCAATGTTCTGCTCAGTGTCCTTGTTCTCAACACTCCCCTTGTTTTTTTTATCGTCCTTAGGTTTCTGGTTCAATACAGTACTTTTGTCAGAGTTTTTCTGCTCGGACTCACTACTTGTAGGTTCTGTGTTTTTTTCCGCGTCTTTGTCAAGCTTCTCCTTAGACTCTCCCTTTTTCACTGGCGTCTGAAGAGCTGCTTCTACTTGAGCCGCAACTTGCTCTGTCATGTTCAACACCTCAGTGGTTTTGATTTTCTTCTTAGTTTTCTTGTCGCCACAAGACGCCCGTTTTCGTTTCTGGTTCAAAGTTTCTTTCTTGTTGGTTCGTGTCTTAGCAGAGCCAGTACTTACTCGTTTTGCTTTAGGGGCTGAAGAAACTGGTTTATCTTCTGGTGGACAAATCGCCCTCAAATCAGCATCCCATACTCCTGATTCTTTAAACAACAATTTGGCGGCTTGCTTTTTGTGTACAAATTGGGGAGATTTACTACCCTGTTTTAACCTGGCAGTCTTTTTGTGGGTAGATGTTATTTTGGGTGGAGAAGAGAAATCTAGATTACGAACGTGAGAACCGCTTTTGGGAGTTGCTTTTTTGACCTGCTGGAGAGGAGGTGGGGTACAAGTGGTCGGCATACAAGAACCGGTTGCATGGTCTTTTTTGATTTCCTTCTTGTCTTCCGAAGTTTTCGGTTCATTTGAATTCTCAAGCGTAACTGTTTTGGGAATAGTTTCTTTTGCATTATTGAGGTTAGTTGGAATTGCTGAGGTTACAGTTGATATGGATTTCGGATAATGAACCTTTTTCAGGCCTGTTTTTGGTTTGACCTCTCCAATATCGTTCAGCTTCAAATATTCACTGAGATTTGCAGCTATTTCTATCCTTGGCTTTGCAGTTGTGGGTAATATTGATTTTGGTTGCTTCTTTGATACTGCAAAATACAAACATACAAACTGTTAAAAACGATAAAAAGTATTTAAAAAAATCGAATTTATATAACTTTTTCTGAAAACCAAACAAATAACTCCTTGATGAAGGTTTTGAAAACCAAGTTAGTCTCATCAGGATATCAATTCTATAGATTTCAACTGAACTTGTTTCGTCAAAACTATATATTTACATGCCACTACTTAAATAAGTAAAAAAAAACTTTCCAAAAACAACTTGGTCATCAAATTATAGTAAATTATTTTTTTATTTTCATCACTCAAAGATTTATTTGATATGATGAAAAATTTCAAACAAAAATATACATCCAAAACAAAATGGCGCTACATACAGTACAAAATTTTCAGGTTGTACATATTATTTCTCTAGATGATTTTGTTCTATCAAGTTTAAATTTTCTAAGGCAGGACCTTTTCTACCCTTTTTCCGTCTAAAATGAAATGAAACAAATATCCTGAATCATTTGGCAATTTGAATTTTTCAACTATGAATATTTAAATAAAACACACATTCGGCAACATGATAAATGAAAACTTCTAGCCAAATGCAGTGAACATTGTAGTTTTTAAGCCGGGACCCAATTTACATTCGTTTTGTGTCCTTTCTCCTTTAAAACATAAATGGTATACATATGTTCACGTAGTAATAGCTAATAAATTCAATTAAATTGTAGAGGTCTGTTCATTTGTCACATATGATTCAAAATCACCCTATATACCCTTAATTGATTCATCTCAGATCATCCATAACAATAACATTCGTAATATTCATTCGAAATTTTCATGAAAACCATCTTCAATTTTCGGAATTGCGAAAATAAAATATATGCCTTCCCTAAGAAAATGTTTTCTCATTCTCTTAAATGGATTTAAAGAATAATGAGCTCAACGGTTTAGGTAGGAAGCCGATGAACACAATTGCGATATTTTTTATCTTGGTGATTTAAGGCTATATGAATGGAACAGCATGGATTCTCATCAAAATGTCAAGTTTTTCTTCTTCTTTGGTCGCAAAGACGTACAAAATTCAAGACATGAACTTTTCTGTGGTATTTTTAGATGAATTCAAAGTGGAAGGTTTTTTTTTATCAGGAATAAACTCATTTGTTTTTTCTGTATATATCATCAGAGAAAAATGATGTTACCGACAACTTATAGCAGACTCACAAGCAATCAATTAAAAATCCTAAGTATGTGATCTTGACTTATCGATTGATGTTACTTCTCATCCCAAAGTTTTATCGCAGAACATGACTAGGGAATGACTTTGGCTATTATAGCAAAACAGTTTTTTCAAGTATCTCTACTAGTGCCCCTGTTACTGATCAAATTTGGAACTTTGAGTCACTCTATGCATTTTTATCCGCACTGATCTTAAAAAAAACAAATTATCTTTTCAAACTTACCTGATTCACTTATTGGAACTGGTGTTGTATCACTTATGTTAGATCCGGGGTCACTGAGGATCACAGTAGGCATAGTCAAGATATCAGATTCTGTAATTATTCCTGGTGCAGTCCAATTGACACCGGACTGTACCATAAGCTGTTGCCTGGAATCGATATTGGAGTACCTGGGTGCGTTTGTAGGAATAAACAAGGTGGCTGTTGTGTTTATGTACAATGGATTTTGTACAGGCTGTGTCTGTACAACGCTGAGACTTGAATTATCTGATCGAAGATATTTATCCAGAGATCCATCAAAAACTACAACCTGCTAAATTGAAACAAAAAATAAAATTTTATGGAAAAAGGACTTCCGCCATAGTACAGTATTTAGAAGTTTCACTCCCTGCTAAATTGGTGAGCTATGTCCCAAACTTTGAATTTTGTATGCACCTGAACCTAACATATAAAATAACGTACAAGTCTATTTATTGAAAGTTTAAATTTGTGGAGAAAATCGTTTCTTGACATGTTTTTTTTTTCGAATCACAAGACTTCTTTAATCGAAATTGCGTTAGTATTGCATTATTATTATATATCACATAAAATAACAGTCCTGTTTCACTTCATTAAATCATGTCTGATCAGAAAATGAAGTAAATATAAAAGTACTTCTCCCCACCACAAAACGTAGTATTTCACCTTTTGAGACAGTTATTTATTCGACTAGAGATCAGCAGAATCATAAATATCAACTGTACATTCCTGTATCTGCATTTACATATAAGGGAATTTTTCAGATTAATACGTTTCCTGATTGATGTGTCATAAAACCAATATTTTAAAATACCCACCGGTGCTTGCGAGAGATTCAAAGGCAAATTGAAGAATGGTTATACACCGTCAGATAATGACATATTTTGCTGACACATTTTCTCTCTCCTGGGATTTTAACCACTGAAAATTATGTCAGTGTTGAGTTCAAAAAATGAAAATTTACCGATCGGTAGCGAAAAAAGCGTACCCGAATCAAAATGATGTTTACTGTCAATCTATATAAATAACTGTTCAAATGGTATTTATTTTGCGATCCAATGACGGAGACTATCGAAAATGTGGTGGAAAGGTATTTGGAAGATGAATTTTCTTGTACACCACCAGATCTTATGTTTCCTAATACGTAAGTCTTAGACAAAGTACAGTAGTACATCATCTGCTGAATTTACTTGTGGCATATAGCAAGGTTTTCTTTACGCTCTCATACAACCATCATACCCATATATTAACCCCGGAGAGAATAATTAGGAGGGATGAAAGCTCTTGAGAAATTATTCTTTTACATAAATTTACCTCATGACAAATATATTTGTTCATTTAAAATCTGAAATAAATAAATTAGTCATAAAGTAAAGTATACTACTAACATTAATGGCTATTATTCTCTCGGAATGTTACTCCTTCGCCGCTAACGTGTAAAAATTCCTCGAGAATAATAGCTATCATTATTGACTCGTGGTATAGTCTACTATTATTCCCTCGGAAAATTACGAAACTCGCTCGGGAATAATAGTATTCATTATAACATACTATAACTCACCTCAGTATTTTGTCTCTCAACTATCTGTTGAGCATTATTTGGTACATCTCCCACCTGCTGAACATTGGTGTACATTTTTGAGTTTGCAACTATCGACTGTACTGCATCATTATTTTGTTCGTCGACGTTCTGATGCTCTGTATTTCTACAAGCATTTTCGTCGTCTGGTTCAGTTTCTTGACGTCTACGGTCAGTTTTATGAGCATTGCTAAAATAAAAGACACCGGGAATGTATTACATTGAAAGAATATGCATGAAGAAGTACCTGCTTGTTGTACTGCCAGTTTCGAAGGCGCCATTATCGTCGTCCAGGTGGTTTGAGGAACCTGAAAGTTGAATTAAGTTGTTTATTTAGTAAACAACAATTATTATACTGATAAATTGAATAATTCGTTGAATGCTCCAAAAGAAATATGTAAAACCCTAAAGACTTTAGTCAAACAGAAAAATTATTCATTATCACATACTATAATCTTTCCAATAACCCAAGGACTCGAGCAAGTTACTCATGGTATAGAGAAAGCAGATAATTTCAATTGTTTCTTCATTGAAAGTATAGTAGACATTGAAAACGCTATCACTCATTCACCTTTTGGTACCAACAATAATCTCCCTCCAATTGATTATCCAAATTCAGATTATTATCCATGTCAGAACTTAGGACTATTATTAGAGAAGTGAGACAAATTTGGATTCTTTCAGAATAATTTTTTTTTCCACGAAAAAAGTTGAAGTAGGTATGCAATAAAATGACAATTATCTGATTACATTTAATCAGATATGATATTGTAGTCTTCCATAATGTAATTTAGAATAATCATGAGCGAGGATGAAAATTTTTCAATTTTAAAAACGTTTCAACATGTAAATTTAAAATCTTCAATTTGTTCCATGGACATAAGATTTTTATATGGCTTCTTGTACACCTGAAGAGTAAGTAACCACACTTACCTAAATATTCATAATTTTCAATATTTCATATTTATCAAATTCTATTGCAATTATTACTTAGTTACAGGTAGCCACTGATGATGATTTTGTAACAGTTGGAAGCGCTTTGCCGTGATTTTATAAATACATTTTTTTGCACAAAATACAAATTTTATAAAAAAAAAAACAAAAATAAAATCAAATATTAATAATATTTTTATACGGCAGTACGTTCTAGATTATTATTTTATAATCTACCAATGTGAGGAATGCCATACAGAATATTTTGTCAGAAAAGCACATCTTCAGATGGAAAATTATCTTTATTATTATTATTATTATTATTAGTCACCTGTACCGTCCAGAATTGACGGCATAGTGTCTAAAGTTATTTTTTCACATGGCAGCATCATTCTGAATATATTTCATGCTGGTTCATTTGACCCCTTCAAAATATAATATGGGCTTGTAATCTATTATAGTTGATATTTCAAATGCGAATGGCAAAAAAAATACTAACGAAATTCAAAAAAATGTAGATGGTTGAAAAGAGAATTGAATCCTCTTTTCAATGATGTAACACTCAACCTACCAATGCTATTTATAATTTTTAGTTGAAGCCACATGTCCTTGATTTGAAAAAGTAGTATCGGTGATACCCCCAAACAGTTTTTTTTCACTTTTGTTCGTCAAATTGTTTGTTGCGTTTCAATCACCTATCTGGTGGATGGAAACGTTGAAAAAGGAACTGGGATTACTCGGCGAGAAAGAGTTAGGCTGGAAATAGACGGACTGCACGACTGCACTATGCAGTTGCTGCCGACTGCATTTGTAGTAGTTCATAGAACTGCACGTTGCTGCCGTATCTGACTGCATGCACTATGGAAATAAAATGGTATTGTGGGAACGGCTTTGAAGAGGAAACACTGTTGCTTCTTTCCTTTGCTACGTCACAAAAGATGTAGACAATAACGAATATTTTGGATTTTGGATTGGAATTAACATTAAAAGAGATAATGTTCTATAATTACTTCTGGTCATGCTTTATTCTCTTCAATTTTTTCACTTTATGATACAGTAGGTGTAGTCATGCCCTGTATATTGATGCAGATGAGCTTATTCAATATTCTCAAACCGTAAATAAAATTTGAACCAACTAATATTTGTAACTGACAGTCAATAATACATAATTTATCCTTACTGAATTTAATATGGGTTAGCTTTTGTAATTATAACTTAAGAATACATTATTTATCGTTTGCTAGGTTTGCTAACCAATATTAAATTTACTATGGATAAATAATGTATTATTAAGTTTCAATTACAAATTTAGTTGGTTTAAATTTTATTTACAGGTTGAATATATTTGGTGAAAATATTTAGTGAAAACATTTTTGAAATTCCCCTCCAAATCTGAGGTCATGTGATATAAGTCACAAGGGATTTTTCAGTTGTTAGACATGCAGGAATGAACCACCATTAGACTTTTTCAGAAATTTCCATATCAAATTTGTTTCCCATATGTAGCCAACTTTATGGTGGACACTATATAGAGTTATCCAGACTTTTTCACCTGTTCTGATAGGCACAGGAACTGCTAAATCCACCCCCACAATTTCGAATACTGCTGCATCTCGTACCCTCGTCTCCGGAAGAGGAATAGTTGGTACTCCCAAGTTTCTTGCCTGCAGTTTTCGGCAAATGAAGCATTTAGAAATCACCAATTTTATTGTTCGTATTCCCTTGATGATCCAAAAGCGTTCCCTCAAAGTACTCAATAGGCATAAGGAACTCCAGCATGAGCATTTTTCAAATGCTTTTCAAAAATTGCCCCAACTTCATGTTTCGAAGGTAAGACATGAGGAAAACGGAATTCTGGACAGATATTCCTTTCAAAAATTTCAGTTCCTTTGTGTGAACTTGATTCAAAATGTTGGGTAAATTACACTACACTACACCACACCATGTAGAAAACGAATTAACCTAATGAAAGAGGTTGTGGAGGGCACACATGTTAGAAACAACTTCAATATCTTCGCCCAGAGTTGGTTGGTTGAGTGAGTGGTTGAGGAGATGCAGTTGAGCAGAAGTCTCCAGTTTCCCAGGTGGCATTGGGGAGGTTGTAATCTCCAAAAAGATAAAACGTGGTAGGATATTTCTCAATAATCATGATCAGTTGATCATAATGAATTTGATACTGATTAAGTAGCGATTTGGGTGGGATATACAGGGCTCCGAGGATGCACATATAATCGTTATTACTTAAGTGAACAAAAAGTTGCTCAACTGAGAAATCACTGAGAATAAGATAAGTTAAAGACTTCTTGTTGTGTTTTTGTGACACAAAAAAAAAATTAAGACTGATTTTCAAAATAGGATATAGAGATAGCTGCAAACCGATTATGATTCGGAATGAAATTTTAAGTGCTCCCTGTATATATATATATATATCCTTGTGTCTGATGTATGCTAGACAAAATCTGGAATATCTACCCACTATCTCAACTGCACATCAACACAACACATGCAATAGCAATACTTTGATGATACCTACACATTGAACACTGGCTTATGAGACATCACCACTTCATAACGCCATCAAATTATACAATAAGCTCCGACTAAAAATCAAGCAAATTCCTGACAAATGCAAATTCAAATCCATGGTGCAAAATCTTCTTATAAAATAATTGTTTTTATAGCATATCTGAATATTTAGATGATACCCAGTTATCTGTGGAATAGGTCTTAACAATGCCTGAATGTTTGTAGATTAATTTTATTTGTTGCAATTCATCTTAATATTTTTAACAATTGTATTCATGTCATTTGTATAGTGTTCATTTTAATATATTATTTACACATGTCATATGTACCACCTGTATATGGTATATGCTTTTTTGTTTTTAAAAGTTACATTTTATCTGTTGAAAATTCCAAATAGGTAGGTATGTTTTTAGCAATTTCATATGTAATTTTGTATATATATTATGACATGCCATATGTACTATCTGTATCTGCAATGGTCAATAAATTTCTATTCTATTCTATAAAAGCAATTAAGAGCACTTAAGAGCAAACAATACCCTTGATGAAACGGGAATCGGTTTTGAGCGTTCAGTTTTATTTTTTTGCGAAAATTTTGTTGGAACAAATAATTCAATTCGTTTGTGAGAATTCGGGAATCTAACTGATTTTTGGTTTTGATAATTTCGAAGAAAACATTTTTTTTATGGTTTGAAAAATGAAAAAACTAGGCAAACTCCCGAATTCTTAAGGAGATTATAGACTCAGAAGAAAATAAAATTGTGTAAGCTATCTACCTTATTGGCGCTCCCAGCTATGTAGTTTTTTTACGGACAAGTGCTTCGTTACCTCCACTATCGCTCTTGAAAAATATATCCCCATACACCCAACATGTGCGGAGCAAAGATAAAATTTGACTTTCGTGATGACGCGTTGATGTTGCCTCTTAAGGCAAGATCAGGTGATTTGTTATGAAGTCCTCAAACATTTTGGGAGTAAACTGAAGGAATGCCCTGGTTGGAATGTGTCAATAGTTTTTTGAATGATTTTTGTTAGACTGTTTATAAATTTGATGATAAAAGTTTTGTTCACCAGGATTTAGTTAATTATAGGGTTCTGTTCTAGCTGATTCAAGAACCTTAGTTTGATTAAGAGTGACTCTTGTTTGCTTTACTAGAACGAAAGATTTTTTTCACTGTTTACATCTACAGTTTCCAACAGCATTAAACAAGGGTGTTTTTACACGACTTACGTCTTTTGAGATGTCAGAGAAGGGTTCTTGATTGGCTGTAGGAGCAGCAGGTAGTTCTGGGAGATTGAATATCTGAAGGTTATTGACACGTTTTTGACGTTTGTGCAAGGGGTGCTCTCACATTTTCACTGAGTTTTAGTAAATCGTTTTTCAGAGAAATAACTTCGGATCCGAGGTTATCAATCTAGCTCGAGATTTTGGGCACACCTTTGAATGGCAGTCATTTCAAAAATAGAAGTATTTGTTTTTGTATAACAACAGCATGTAATTCAGAGGCTGCTAAGCCAGTGCAGTTTTCAGTGTGGTACATAGTTGTACTTCAACTATCACAAGCAACAAACTTATCTGTTAGAAGAACATCACAGCTGGAACATTTATTGATCATTCTAGCAAAGTGAAATATAAACAAACTTGAATTGGTGGTGTAGGCTCATGGACTATAACTGGATTCAAAAAACCATTTCAGCCCCTTTTTTGTAGTAAAGTTTTTTATTTGTTTTTATTCCACTGGCACAAGTACAATATTATATTGCACTATTAAGCAAATTTTAAATTCAAATTTTAACAACTGAATTTGTGATAAACGGCAGAGCAATTTAAAGTGACTTTTTTTTGCATTTGAAGAAGAATAAAATAATAATATTGGTGTAGATATAATAGAGACTAAAATCTAAATAATTATGATTAGTACCTACCTGGAAAAGGTAGTCTTATTTAATGATTACGCAGGGTATTCAAATATTCATATCTAGCTTTTCTGTATAATAACTTGAAGAAGCTACTGTGTTAGAAAAACTATGTTATTTAAAGCAAAGTTTGTGAAGATCGGATCGTTTTCTGTTAAGTTTGTGCAATAAAAATTAATACATAATGATTATTCAGAAATCTAGTGAACAATGGCTTTGAGGAAGCCAATTTGTAAATAGTTATTTATGCTATAAATTCGTGAAGTAGGTCTTTATGTATGAGTATAACCTTAGTTGAAACTCACACGGTATTACAAAAAAGCTCTTTACGAAGGTGTAAAATACAAAGTTTTTTCTACAACAGTTATTATATTGACAAATTTTAGCAATTATATCATTAATTTGCATGTCTTTTTCTGAATTGAAAAAATGATACTGTGTAAAAAAATACTTTACGAACAGTTGATTTCTTTTACTTGTGCGAAAAAGCATCACTTTACACACTGTGAACAGTGTCAAAGAAAAAATTGATATAAAAGATACTATGGAAGAATTGAAAACAATTACCCAAATGAAAAAAAGAAGTCATGTTTTTTCATTTTGGTTATGGTTCCATAGGACTAACTATGGTTAAATGGTAATTAGTTGTAGACTTAATCTTGGAATTCAACTCACCAATTATTTCTTCGAGAATTCTATCAAAAATGGGATCTTCCTCGGTTTTTTTTATGACAGTTTGTATTGTTTTATCTAATTCTGCAGAATTTTTGAACTGTTTTTCTGCAACTTTGTTGATGGTTTGTGCAATCTTCTCATGAAATTCCCTTTTCTCCAGCAAGGTTTGAAAGATCTAAGCAATTATTATAAAATATATCAAAGCATAATGTCAAAAATTTCATTGCTACCTCTGAAACATCTTCCTTTTCCATAAATGGTGAACTAGTAGCAGCCCCCACTTTGACATATTTTGACTGTGCCTTGCGTCTGGAATTCTGGTAAGTATAAGATTCATCCCTTTCGTATTGTATATTACCCGGTAAAGAATGAGCTGGGGTTGCTTCCACATCACTTATGTGGTCTATGTAAGAGGGACTAGTTTCATCAAGATTGGAGTCTAAAGGTGACCTGAAATAAACAATAATTACATACCTATTTGAAATAATCAATAATAAATTTGAAATTAATCAGAATTTGTATGTTCAAACTTATATTTACCTGGGACATGGTGTTGAGGCTCTACTGGAATGTGTTTTATTTAATAAGTATAACAACTGTTTTACCAAAGATGTTTTAGAGTGGCCCTCATTGAAATAATCTGTAGGTTCTAATCTACCTTGAACTGCAAATGAGAACAATTAGTTTTAAGAAATAAAGTCTTTACTATAAATCTGCTAACCAATTCGTGATATCTCAAAATACTCAGTGAGTATTTCTTCCAATGTGAGACCAATAAATCTGGTTGGTATGTACTTGCTTCTGTTCGAGCTGTGTTCTCCCAATGATACTGAGGTTCTTAAAAACTGCTCATATGCTTTTTTACAATTTTCACGCTTCAAATAACCTGTGAACAATACAAAATAGAGATATAAGAAATATGTCAAAATTTATTGATACATCCACTGTTATTTCCCATACTCACTATGATATAAACTAATATAGGTAGTTATTTATGAAACAAGATCACAAAGTAGGACTTTGTTGTATAAGTATGAAGTTTGTCAAATAAGGTGCAGCCTTGTTCAACAAAACACCAAAGTACAAAAAAGATACGCGATACAAATTTTCTACGACCTTTATTGTATTGAAAAATTATATAGAGATTTAAAGAAGCTGTGCACATCATAAAATCAGCCAGGCTAGGTCAAACACCTAGCCAATTTTATTTATAAACTACACTTATTCATACTTGAACATGTATACTTGTAAAAATCCAATGTGAAATATTCGTTATAAAAGAAAGAATGAGCATCCAAGGAACAAGGGTTTCTATGCATTTTGAGTATCTTGAGGAAGCCCAAATAGTAGTTTCATCTGTTTCATTATTCCCGCCAACTAATTACCCACCTAATACAAGCCTAGCTATTATTACTTCAGCGGACTCCATTAAAACTATCTATTAAAAAACTGGCATAACCAAAAGAATATGTTAGTTAATATTTCTGGAAACCACAAAAATAATTGAAAAAAGATTTTCAGAAACACTGATGGATGAGAGATAACCAAACTACACACAACAATGATCACAAATTAAACTTCAAGTACGCACCTGCGCATTTGAAACTACCAGATTCCAGAGTGTCAATAGTTTTTCTGCAGTTTGCTTGTGAAAAAACGAGAGATAACGTACGTTTTTCTGCTAGTGGGAATTATTTGTACTAAGAAAAAAGTCAAGTACACAACAGTTTGGTGTATAGACAGAGTTTTATATTTTTAGCATTGGGTTTTATAAATTTTCATTCCCTTTCAATATGAAACTGTCATTACCATTATTTATTCTGGTCATAATCACAAAACTAAAAACCTATTACATTTCGATTTATGAGTACGAAATAAGAAATTATGAAAAATTTGAATGTAGCGCCATTTATCAAATTGGCATTTCTACGGTTGAATAGATTAAAAAAAAACGTAGGATTAACTGAAATTCACAGTATCGTATTTTATGGAATATCTGATTATTTCCACTATTCTATCCATTTTCATTGTAGTACACTGGTTCCTGAAGCTGCCTGTAAATATCATAGAAATTATAATATATATATATATATATATATATATATATATATATATATATATATATATATATATATATATATATATATATATATATATATATATATATATATATATATATATATATATATACTTAATATTATAATTTCTATGGTAAATGTGCTATAAATCTTGATTTGATGAAAAGTTGCGAAACACCTGTCTGTGTGGTGGCATCACTGAACACAAGGAACAAATCCAAGGCTAATAATCACAATTTATACAGGATGGTCCAAACCTTCCGTATGCTCTTGTATAGCAAAGCATCATTACTTTCAAGAAACATTTGAAGAAATATTTAATAACGAAGTCCTTCTATACTGTTCAAGAGTTTTTTAATATGTGAGATTGTTCATTGAAATTGTATTTTTCTAAATCTGTTCCTATTATGTGATTTATAATTTTTATTTTTGTTTTAATCTTATACAGTGTATATATATATATATATATGTGTGTGTATGTGTATTTTTGTTTATAGTTTTATATATGTATATATATGCTTATATTTTTAGTTGAAAAACTGATATTTGTATATTTCTATATATTACCACTCTCTGTTGACCTTTCCAATTTCATGTAAAAATGATCCTACTGGAATAAATTTTATTATTATTATTATTATTTTTATTATATCTATATATCTATGTATTATATATATATATAAATATATAAACCATTGAGAAGGCTTCACGCTGACGTCATTTAACAGGATGATAAAATCAGTCGATTGCACCATTCCTTAGAGTGATAAAAGACCATAGAGATGCTTTATCCATCCTTGTCTTTAAGTCAACATAACTTTAGACGAGTTTTTAAATTCATCGATGGATAATGCGCATTCGTGCTGTAATTGTCATTTACCATTAGTTAAATGAGGATACAATGCTCCTCGATGGATCCATCGATGAATTTAAAAAGTTGCCATTTATTTGTTTACAAGCGAGGGCCTTATACATGTTAAGTCCACATTCATTCGGGGAATTTTGGGTATGTCCGCTCATATTATTCGAATCAAGTTTTCATTCTTTGTTTGTATTAGGGTCCTTACTCTAAATGGAAATAAACTGTCAATAACATTTCACCACCCGTCATCCTCCTCGCCCACAAATTAGTTCATGTTCACCTCAAAATAGGTATTTGTGTAGGTATAGACAGGGCATCTCTATGTCTTTTATTACTCTGAGGACCAGCCTCTACAAATAGTGTTCAAAGTCCTTGGGACAAATCAGAAATCACCTTTCCAGCTGCCAGTATGGCGTCTAGGCAGTCTGGTACACAGAACACTAAATACGCGTGTTTAGTGAAGACGTCACGTAACTCAATCTTTGGATGTAAACAACCGACTTTAGCCAATGGCCGCTACGCTTTGTTTACAAGCAGACTGACTTACATCCAGTGTTGCCACACCAAACTTTTTTCGGGACGAACTACAATGCGAAAGGGGAGATTCGACAAAATTGTCAGTCAGTTTGACCTTAGCTTGTAGAATTGGTCAAAAAAACAGCATTGGTATGTTTTTTTTGTTTTCAATGTTTTTATAATGAACCTTAAAATACATTCAGACCTCTTCGTCTTACCACAGAATAATTATATCTCAAAGTGTCTCAAAACATAATTATCAGTTCTGTGGCTCTTTGGCATGGACATATTTGAATTTACAAAGTTTATATAGTACAGTATAAGGTGTGTCCGTTGAAGTAGAAATTTGAGAAAATATATTTTTCAACATTTCAAAAATCGGGCTAGATTCCTCAATGGGGGGTTAGCGGGCTAAATAAACTCGAAACGGGCTAGATCTAGCCCAAATGGGCTAGCAATGGCAACGCTGCTTACATCCGCGGATAATAGAGACTCTATTATGACAAATTTGGCGTCATGTCCTCACACTGATTGCTCGTATTATCTAGTCACAGAACATTAACATTATTGTGTTTTGGTTACTCTGGGGTGGGATTCCGTGTGCCTCAGAATTCTATTGTCGACAGTTTTGTCTCTGTTTCTTTCATGAATTCAACTATAATGTTATCTCACTTATTCTGTCGACAATATAATTGAACATTAGCTAAGCGCCCTATTGGATGCGACCCTCATGGTTGCCAACTGCGTAAACAGTTTTGTCTGTGTCGCATCCAAACATGGCGCCTAATAGGTTTCATGAATGTTTTTTCCTATTTGTTCCAATAAATTATACCATACATTCAAATACTGGGAAAATAAGATAGCTGCCAAAAATATCAATAATTAACAAGAATAAAAATGATTGAAAAATAGTGGAAATTCAAACGATTGTCTTTTGGCGGTAGGGTGTGATGTCAAAATACATGTTAACAAAGATTATCCAAAGAAAACATAGTTTCGGTAGGTTTGCAGTAACTCAATAACAAAAAGATAATAATCAACCACTTGACAAACTCTAGATAGACTGATCAACGACAAGTCAATACCATGAAAAATACATATTGTTTACATGAACTTTGACGTCATACTAAGGCGCGCGTTTTACCAAATTCAAATTTGTTTCACATTTCAAAATCTGGATTGTTCAAAATTTTCAAGAGTTACAATTAAATGAGACAATCTTTAATGATTTAATAACAAATTAGATGGTGCACACAAAAATTCCAGTGATTTTGTGATACATGCATGTGACCTAATAAGGTCAATTCTATGGTTCACGAAATCCCACTCGTCCAAGGAAGTCAAACAATATACAGGATGTAATCTAACTTCTTGTACTCCCATGAAGGACGGGTATATAATGCCATTTTATAACAAATGGCAGGTGTGAAAAATTCTAAAAAAAAATTGTGGAAAGTTTAAATTGTGTTGAAAAATTCGTCGACATTTTGGAAACCGTTGTACGCCGAATGTCAGCTGACCGGAGCAGAGCCGCAATAATACTGGAACTGTCGGATGGAAGAAACTGTGTAATTTCGAACAGTGGTTTCCAGAATTTTCCAAAAAAATTTAAAATTTCCACAATTTTTTTTAGAATTTTTCACACCTGCCATTCGTTATAAAATGACATTATACACCCGTCCTTCACGGGAGTGCAAGAGGTTAGATTAAACCCTGTATTATTAAATATTGAACAATACATTGTTTAATTTTCCCGCCCTGGTTGGAAAAATTATTAAGGCCTGACTCAGGGTTCTTATGATTCACATCTCTAAAAATGTGAAAAATTGCGATTTACGGGTTTTGAGGAAGGCACTGAAGGCAGAATTGTTAAAAACTGTGAAAAATGACTTTTATTTGTTTTTGAGAATTCAGACCAAGGAAGCTGCCAATTTGGAGGTTATGATACTGTCAACACAAAACACTGTGACTGTCAATATGCTCGCCAGCCAAAATATCCGGAATGTCGCTAGATGCTAGTTTGGTTTGGCTTGGTAACATTGCTCTGACAGCATGACAGTTACCATAGAACATGTGTGTTTTATTTATTTACATAAGTTATAAATAAAAATAGTTGCAATAATTAATGGCATTCAATAAAAAATGGGTACTTTCGCTACTCTCGATGTTTCCCAACTTGCAGATATTTTGAGGCCTTCTAGTGCAGATGTATTCAGTGGCAAAGGCAAACTGTGTTTATCCGCAAATTACCTGAACAAACTGAACAATGTTATAGATAAGAATATATCTGAAGACCTACATTCTTTCCATATAGTCCAAAGTAACACGAAGACGAATTTCATCAGGGATGTGCAGTTCCTTCTTGATCTCATTCAGAAAACATTTAGTTTGAGAGTTACCCCTGATGTGGTAGATGATTACATCAGTGTTGATATAAGTAAATTTAAAAATGTTAAAATATTGGAAATACACAAACTTGACATAAATCATATCATTGGTCTGCAGAGGCTTCGCTCACAAATTCAAGAACTTGCATGCTATAGAAGTATTAAAACTGTTGGTGATGTTCTGGAAAAATGTGGAGGTGATAATAGTCAGCGTTATAGCTGGAATGAATTGAAAAAGGCAAACTTTTCCCACAATGCCATTTTAGAACTAGACAGTAGCATAGAATGTACACTTTCCTTGCATACTTTGGACTTGAGCCACAATGAACTCAGCAAAATTAGTTTTTTAAATTTACTACCAAATTTGAAAAATTTGAATCTATCATATAACAAATTAGTGTGTGTGCCCAGCTTCAAGGGTCAGATAAGTAGCAGGTTGCAGGTTTTGATACTAAACAATAACTTTATTGAAGAACTACATGGACTCACAACAATTTCTAACCTTTTGCAACTTGATCTTGGCCAGAACTGTCTTTTGGATCACAAATCAATGCTTTCTGTTTCCCATCTAGTATCTCTACAATGTTTGAACCTACAGGGAAATCCTTTGTGTTTTCACCCACACCACAGAAATATATCTTGTAATTACCTGAACAAAAATGCTTCTACTGTGATATTTATATTGGATGGCTTAGCTTTGAATAAAGCAGAGAAAAGCCTTACAGGTTCATTTTATCCAATAACCCAAACTGCTCAGTTATCTTCGTCTTCAAATAATTCGTTAACTTCATTAACAGGCTCTGTACAAGAAAAACCAAAGAGAATTCGTCATGTTACCATTGAAGATGAAGATATTATAAAGGATGTAGCTCCAATTTTAACGCCGTCTTCATCTTTGCAACACTTAGAACTAAAGCGCCAGGTGGAGCAGCTGAGAAAGGAACATGGCGAGTCCTGGCTATACCGACAATCTGGCCTAATGGTACAAGATGTGCTGGGGTTTGAAAAAACATCCATAATGTCATCTGTACCCCAAGAAGCTGCTTTGGATTCCTTGCTCAATACGTGTGAAATGGTAAAAACTGAGGCAAATAAAACTGCTGACAGCAGCCAAGATTCCATCAACATTGAAGAACCTCAGACCCCAGATAATACTATATTCAATAATGATCAACCTGAAAATGAGAGCTCCGACTCATCTGATGGGGAAGACATCTTTTCTGGTGGTGAGGAATGCATGTTCCTTGCAACCAACAAAGGAGATAACACTCAGGTGTTTGTTGTTGTTACTGACAAACACATTTCAGAACGAGATGTAACGACAAGTAAGGAAAAAGCAAGGTGGCATCTGAATACTGTGCTAACTTGTGAAATGGATGAAGACAACCATAATATTGCTAGATTAGAAATTGACACTTTGAGAAGAGATCGTAAACAAAGGCTTTATGAGTTGGATGAAGATGATAGAGAGGCATTTTTCAATACAATTAGGGAGAAACTAAAAACTCGTATGGATAGTAAGGAAAAGAAAAAAACTTGTTATCAGTGCATTAAATGTTCGGAAGTGTTTCAGAAAGATAAGAACGCTCTATTAGATCAACCCAGTGTAAAATGTCCAAAGTGTGAGAGTAATTTAGTTGTTGAGAGTTCGTAGTACTTAGGGAAGCAGCTCTATTTCATTTTTTAAAAGTGACAAACCTCTCTTATGTAAATATGTAGGACTGATAATTGTTTCATCTATTTCAGATTCAGTATAATGCAGACATATCATAGATTTGTTTTTCCACAGATGATCAGCTTATATTTTAAATTAATTTGTGCAGTTTTGTAGATTAGATGAAATAATGCTGGGTCCCACTAAATTTTTTCTTTAAAAATGTATTATGTTTGTTTGATATATTGTAGATATTTACAATTTATTTTGTGTAAATATGTATGTAAATTTGTTTCAATGCTGAATTAACTATCTACATTTGGGCTGTGATTTTTAGCTTGTTCTTTACTATTGCAAATAAATTGTATTTTGAATAAACTGAAGTTTTTAGTGTTTAAGGAATGAGAAATGTTTCAAACACGATCCAAATATATTTTTCATGTGCCCTATAAGTTAGGATTTCAGTTATCCTCAAATAATATTAAAACAGCTGAAACAGGTATGAACAACTGACTGGCAACAATGTTCTATTTTCAGGGGTAATATAATAAGTGGTATGATTATTACCGGTAATTTTTTGGAATATTAATGAATTGTAATCCCAAAGCTGAAAATACGAGTCTGCAGGACGAGTTATATTTTCTTGCATTGGGATTGCCAATGAATTGATATTTCAAAACATTATAGGTTTTTAATCATAACACGAATTATATTTAGGACGATATCGATTTGAAATAAAGAAAAATCGTGTCACCTGGTAATTGATGCTTTACTTCTAGCCGTATTCAACAGAATACTCTTTTCCACGGCCTCATCTATGATACCAATGGACATTTGTCCCAACGATTGCTCATATTGATAAATAAAGATAAGTAGTCAAAACACATAAATTTGACGTTTATAATTGAAATCATTATTTTCACTTGACAGATAGTAAAACAAAAACTAAGAAGGTTTATCAACGTGAAAATACAGCGACAACCTATATTTTCACTGTAGTTCCGATTCTATTGGCTGAATTTAAAAATTTGAAATCTACTGATTGGTTGTTAAGCAAGGAAATATATTGTCAAAAGTATAGGTCAATTCAAACTTCAGTTTTTCATTTCATATAGGTACAGTGTGATCCCATATGGCATGGAATGAATTTTTTTTGCATAATAATGCACTTCGAGCTCTTTCACATGAGGATACTATATGAGATACCGTATCTAAAATATATAATTGTGTTCGAAAACTTATGGGCTGCTGTATTGAATTGACTATCACTTCAATCAGTGTGTTGGTACCGGGATGCAAAAATTCAGTATCTCGATGATAATGTATGCGTCAGCTTTTCCGTGTGAATAGCTCCATTTGATTGTATGTTTAGCCTGTATCTCGGATACGATTAGCTTGAATATAGTTCGTCTGGAAGAACTCTTAGACAAAGTGTTTAAACATCAATTTCGGATAATTTATTCAGCCCCCCCTCTCCTTGAATATCCCTCAAAGATATTAAATCCAGATTTCTAATGACTCGGTAGACACCGATAAAAAGAGACAAAAAACTGGAATTTATTTTTAGGCCATATTACACCTATAATTCGGATTACATCGTTCATATGGCAAAAACAGACAAAATGAAATCAAATCGTGGTTATTTTTGTTTATTATTTATTTAGAAAATAATATGACAGCAAATATAAAAAATTCTTGAAACTTATAAACCAAAAATTTACAGAACCGACTATTTGAAAACTTTAAAACTTATAAATAAACCAAACATTTTTTTGAACTGAAAATGAAGAAATTGGCAATCATCAATATCATCTGGTCCTCATGACACCAAGAAACCGGCGGGCCATTTATACCGGCCATATATGCCGACAGCGCCTTGGGTCAAATTAACCGAAATGTTTACTTAAAATGAACGAGGTCAAACAAACCAATCAAGTTGGAGCATCTCTTTTATATTTCATGCATTACTCACTAACAAGGTGCTACTCACTTACTTCCATGCCAATGACCAATAAAACAAATCGTAACGTCAAACTTCCCGTAAAAATTACATAGAGACCTGAAAAGACTAAGTATCATCACTTTTCGACCTACAGTTTGAAACTAAATTTTGGTAATAAATACACTGAGACATATAACCCGTTGGGCCATATTTGCCTCCACTACCTTAGGAAAGCATTGATAAGGCATCTCGTTCACAATTGATCTTTAAGGGATAATTAACTAACAAAATTTAAATTTCTGATTGGAACTGTTGTTACTTATTCGAATAATTTCGAAATAACATTTTGTTGATGTTTTGCAAACTCAGTTGAAGTTTGTATATACAGTGTGACCCATTTAAAATGGAAGCGCTCTTATAAAACAAACATTTTTCAACCGATTGGAATGATTTTTTTTCCATCGGACATTCAAAAAGTCCACTGGGATACCAAATTTCATGAATGAGTCTTCATTTTCAGGGCCAACTATTCTCATTTTTCAATGTGATTCTAAAAAAATTATTAGCGATTTCTTTCGAAAAAATCTGACTAGAGCACTTGATGTCTGACATGTATAAGGTTATAGGGGAATAAATAAAAAAAATTATAAGATAATAAAATTGAATTTTTCAAAATTTTTCTGAAACAAAAAAAAACGTTCCTGGTGATTTCCCCGATTTCTTATTGTTTTTTTTTTCATTAATTTAGGATTCATTACAGACCATTACTATGTTATCAAGATTTCATATAATAATAATGATAATAATAATACTCCCTCTAGGGGCGACCGAGGTAGCGCAGTGGCCAAAGCGCTCGGCTCATGATCCAAGGGTCGTGAGTTCGATTCTCCAATGAACCAGACTTTTTTTCGTTAGAAATTAATTCTGGGTTATTGAAGAATACCTTTCCCACGTTTCATGATTGACGGGACTACGAATAATCATGCTGCTTCTAAGGTGGCGTATGGAGTTAGTAACAAGGCCTATCCAGAACACGTGGCTAATGACCATAGTAGTCGATGCCAACACATCAAAGAAAAAAAAAAAAATAATACTTCCTCATTGGGCGGGGATTGGCGCGGTGGTTAGCGCTCGGGCCTTGTGACCGAGAGGTCCTGAGTTCGGTTTCCGGCTGGGGCAAGGTTTTTTTCATTTTCAGATGTCTGAATGACTGGATTTTGTTGCTGGCTGGAAACAATCCTCGACGATTCACTGTTGTGTTAATAATTGAGAGTGCTGCTCCTACGGTGGCATATGGAGTTAGTAGCAAGGCCTACCCAGAGCACGTGGCTAATGACCATAGCAGTCGATGCCAACACACAAAAACAAAAAAAAAATACTCCCTCAAACACTCGTTGAGTGTACCCAAAGGCATAGCCTGTGCGGGTAGAGAACGGCTATTATTATTATTTGCCGTCGCGCTCCGGCGCGACTTACTGATTTTTGGTGGCGTATTCACTTTTCAGCAGTAGGAAAAGACGGAAAACTTACAGCACCACCTCAGGTGGTCGGCGTGCACTCCAAGCTAGCACTAAACGAGATTGTCAATGATTGGCATCTATAGTCTATACAACTCCAGGTCAAGCCGCATCAAAACAAATGCACGCTGTTACTTCGTGATCATCGATGTCGGATTGGTGAAATAGGCGGGGCGTGTTTCCCACTCAAACCTGCCTGAGAAACATAGACCAATAGCGGCCCGCCTTTCCTCGATCACGAGCAAAGCACGCGGTGATCACGTCTTTACCACTATTCTTTACTGGCTTGAGTATAACTTGAATTTACTGTAGACAACTAACAACACACTTGCTTTTCAAGAAGGCATGTGGTCGCCAATCGATCCGATATTAAGTATTTGAGAAAAAATCTCTGGTACCTACATCGGGCTCGAACCGACTATCGCTATGCTGAAGATTCGAATGGCTTCAGAGCCACCGCCACCCAATATTGGGATATAAAATCATGTTTTCTCTCTCTTTCTCTCTTACCACTACTGAAGGCAGTTTTCTGTAAAAAATACTTTTATACTTTGCTATTTGTGATGTTCAGGAATTCGTTAAGACCTAATCACTATAATTTCAACCCACATGTTGCTTTCTTCTTTGAATTTTCATTTCTCCACAAATGTTACAGAATTGGCCAATTCTGAAATCAAATTTTATGGTAACATTCAACAAATATTCTACAACAAGTCTTAAGCATTTTGTGTGTTTTTCACTTTATCACTTGGTTTGAAATGAATATTCTAACTCTGTTGTAGCAATAATAGTTATCCCTGACTGGCATCATAGTGATAAGATGAAATGTCAAAATAATTTTTGTTGGCTTTCCATTTGATTATATGTAAAATTTGTGTCTTTTACTCGGTTAGAATGAAATTCACGATGCTCGTGGTTCCTCACGTTCCTGTTGTGACTGTGATACCTTAATTATGAATCACTATTTTTTCAGTTTGAGTTTCTCTAATTTTAGCAAGGATGGTTGTCACACCCCTGATATATTTTTTATATAATAAGATCACGGAACCCAGTACTCAGCTTTGGCAAATTTCACAAAGTATTCATTGAGCTGAAACTGAAGTTCTTTATCATTTCTGTAAATTGGTCTGATAGTGACTTCATCAAAAGCATCATATTAGGGTTTTTATACTTTCGCTGATTATTTTCGTTATTAGCACAAAATGAAATAACATTCACACAAATAATTTATTAAGTAAATAAAATATAGAGTACATTATTACAATGAATTTGAAAATAGACCAAAATTTAATATTTTTCATCATCTTTTTTAATATATTCAGTATCACTCCTATGTCTAATAATAAAAACAAAAAGATAGTTCATTCAAATGAAATTGATAATTTAATTTGTTAAATAATTTTTCTCACGAAAATACTTGCGCTCACATGAAAAAATTTTGTATCAGAATATTCTCTTTGTTTTATAAAATTTGGGACTGGATTAAATTCATATTATTATAAAATCATATTTCAATTAGCGAATTCGCGAAACAAACATTAGTCGAATAAGATAATTTAAATCTAACAAAAATCAATGATAAAAATTCACTTTCATATAATTGAAACAAACTTGTTTACTTACCCACTAGGTTATGACAGTAAAAAAACTCATTTTTAACTATAAATTAAATTAGGTACCGATATACTTTTCAAGGAAATTAAAACAATATCTTCAAAAAAAAAATAACATACAGGGAGAGGAAACCTCCACAGCTTCATTACGTTTTGTTGAAAGTACATATTTTCGATACAGCCATCAATTCTTTGAAGACATTGTTTCACAAACTCAATTATAATATAAATCATTGACAATCAAACAAGTCAACTATTTTGTCTATACACAGCATTGTGTTGCCTACAAAAATATGGACACTTGGTATGCTTCCATTGTTATTCCAAACAATATTCAAATTCTTGTCAATACAATAAAATCAGGTGAACCAATTTTTAATGATAAAAGAAATAGCAAAATTAGTTTGCTGCATTGCAGTCCTGTCATTTGTATTGCGACTCAAAGAATGAGTATTTTTATGAAATAACAATGACTATCGACAATATACAATAAACAGGGATCGCAATATTTGTTAAAGCTGATTATTTGTTATTGTACTTTCTATGCCAACTTCGACGATATTGACGGTGTTGAATCAAGGGAAAATTATATAACAAATGTTTTTATACCACTACAGAATTCACGAGATTTAAAACTCTTAACTATTTTGAATGGTAAATGTTCAGTTGTTTTCGGGTCAGCAAAAAAAATGTGGAAATGGTCCATCATTTTTATGTGACGAGTCACTGATGCCTTTAAGGAAAGTGAGAAAATAGACAGATTTTGAAATACATTATTTGAATTTGGATTTCAAAAATTTTTCATATATCAATTGTCTCCTTGAAACAACTGAAATAGAATTCGGCTAATTTGAGAGCAGAAATTGACTGATAAGAGTAATTTTTTGGTGAGATACAATTTACCAAGTTTCACCTAATTAAAACTTGTATCTCTTAGAAATAAAACGTTTTCACATTTCGATGCCACTTGTAACATACTACAAGTAATTCAAAAGTTGAAAACATTTTATTGAACGAGTTGCACAAATATTGAATAAACTTGCATGAATCCATTAGTATCAATATATCCTACATTCACTTATAATCTGTTGCTTGCAGAATACAAAAAAGGTGGAACCGAAAACCATTTTTTTGCAATTTGCTCCAGACACATACATACATTTTTGCCCTTGAGTAAAACCTGTTTCCTTGTTGAAAATAATTTTATTTCACCCCAAAAATATATCTGAATAAAGTTAAAATCATAATCTGAGTCACTGTAGGCACATTTTTCTCCTAATAGTCATTCTTTGGTTCAGAGACCTATGAATTTTGAACAGACATTTCCTCATCAAAAAGCCTCTAAATTAACCTGTAAAAAAGATTTATGAATATTTTGTCAACTTTTTGGCCACTTCCACATTTTCTTCTACATTAAGGAACCCTATTTGTATGTATGAATTGAAAATGATCCGGATGGATATGCTTATCAGTGAACATAAGAGATTTGATACTATTGGATTCACTCATTCGTTTGTAATCTAATCCAGAAAAAAAAACTTTTCCAGCAGTCACCACAATTACCTGTTCAGATAATAACAACAAAAAAAAATAATGTTGTTAAGACATACCTTATGAATTTTCCTGGAAAGAAGATACTGCAGTGCTTGAAGTTGAAGCTACAACTAGAAAAATGAGATAAGGGGGAAAGGATAAAAGGTGGGGCGAATATTTCCACATGTAACCAGTCTCCGATGTTTTTCAGGGATTCTACACCTCAAAACAATAACGGCTTAAAGAAGTAAGTGGATCACTAGGGACTTAAAGATACTTTGAGAGATATGTGACAATGAATATCGATAACATGCAGGGGTGTTTGCCATTAACTTTTACCAACTACTGACAAAAAACTCGCAACACAAATGGACATGTGCTTTTTATTTATACTCTTTTTTTGTCCTTAAGATGTTACTGTTCAATAACTGATTTGTCCATAACAGTTTTCATACATGTATCAATATTTGAATAGACACGAACACATTGACGTATGCAAAGGGTAAAAAAAAATATTATTCTGAAAAATATTAAAAACTTAACTCTATTGAAAGTCAGATGAAATGATGAAATCTGCCAACGTCACTTTATAAAAGATCAACACATAAAAAACACACAAGGTTTTCTGAAGAATATAAGATTACCCCTGCGCTAGTACATTACAGACATCAGTTTAATTTGTACATTATACAATCACCTTCAATAAATTCTCAATTTCAGTTAAGAGATCGAAGAGTCATAAATATATTGTTGACTACTATTGTATAATTATAATTGTATAAATGTAATTCATAATGAATGTGTTTCCTCGAGCATTATGATATTCAATAATCACAGGTGAATAATGAGATACTTATTCACTGGTCTGTCAAACTTCAATGTGACAACCGTGATGATAATTCTTTTGCCATGCTATGAAACGTCAAGTCAGGGAGGATCAGTTAACCTACATAAGTACTATTCATACACACTCCACTAGAAATAGAATAGGAAATTTTTATTTCAACAGAGAGCATATAGGTTGTGACTCTTTGTACAGTTCTGGTCTAATTTTATTCAATAATTGGCCTGGTCATAAAAGCTGTGATTCATTAAATTCATTCAGAAGAAAATGTATCGAATATATTTCAAATGATGGTCATTAATAATTTGTCTCGTTTTCTTGTTTCTTGTTTTTAGAATTTGACTTATCTCTATTTTTATATTTTTTGTTTTGTACTTTTCAAGTGACTGACTGTACTAAGAAAAGCATTATTTGCTTAATAAAGAGTGATATATATATTTTTCAACTATTTCTGAAAATAATTACATAGAAATTCAGTGGTTCGATTCAATGATACATTCATGTAGAGATAAGAAAGTGGTTTTATTTAGGAGTCGTGGACAAAGAATAGCATTCCACTTTCATATCATGGCTAATATATTATTATCAACACCTCAAAACTATTGTTATAAAAAATGTTATAATACCAAGAAGAAATAATTAGATCATGAATTAAACTTGTTTTTATTTACTTACAGTTAGGTGTTGAATATATTTCAATTTGTGTATTTATGATGATTGTTTCATCTCCATTCCAATTTATACAATTTCAATTTTTGTTCAATATGGCATTCAAAAACAAATAAATTTTGAACTGCAATTTTTGGTAATTGGGTGTTCAACTTTTTGCTGTTAAATATGACTGATCATAAATATTTCAAATCATTAATAATATTTTTTTTTCGGTCAAACAGTTTTGTTAAAAAAATAATACACAATAAACAAAGCAAAAGTTGTTTATATATTGTTACTATTTTATCCTGTTAGTTCATTTATTTTTATCAATTTATCTCTTTTGTGCAAGTTGTTGACAGGTACCTTAACATATTTCAATTTACATAATTTTCCATGCCATTACTTTTTACCTATAGGGCAATGATTTCTTCAAATCAAGACATACTTTGTATATTTTTAACAAGTTCTCCGGTTTTTTGTGGGATTTTTTGTATTGGCCACTTTTCTTTTTTGGTGTTGATAATTCATATAGTTATGGCGCCTATTTCAATTACTTCTGTTAGGTATTGACAGTTGCTACAAAATATTTCAATTTTTGAATTTTCAATGGATTCTGTACTTGCTTTCAGTAATATCTCGATAGTTGCTACAATATTTTTCAATTTGTGATGTTAAGACGCTTGCACCTATTCTAATTTGTATATTTTCAGCTGTTTTACTACAAGAGACAAATACCACCACATCATTTTGGAAATGTATTATTACTCATGCTTTTGGATATCAAAAATTCAAATGATTATTATAAAGTTTCTACAACGAGAAGTGGGCTAAAAATATTGCAAATAAACTGTTACGAAAAATCCAGTCAGTTTCTCAGATCTGTTGACAACATAAAAAATACACCCTGTATGCTATAACAGTATCAAAACAGAGGAAAATTATACAAATGTAAACAACTTCATAAAGAAATATTTTGATTCATTCTTGTGCGCTTGTTCTACAAACATTTTGATTAGGTTCTTTCTTAGTCATCCTTTCTTACGTCCTTAAGCAATAATTGTCGACTTACCTATTCTCTAATTACTCCCTAAGCTATCTCACGAACTGGTCTGCTACACATCAACTACGATAATGAAGCATATTTTGTAATTGTATGCCCTTGAATGATATTGGCAAACAAACGTTCCCTAAACTTTCCCGCTGCGCTTGCTGCGAATCTTCGTGAAGCGACGAGTCTTCTTTTTTGGATGCTCCTCCCGCTCCTCTTCCACTTTCCTCTTGGCTTTGATCGGAGAAGTTTCCACCGATGTGCTTGGTTGGTCGATTATCGGTAGCTTTTTCTCTGTGCCTTTAAAAGATTCTCCTTCCGTTTGGTTGGAAGAATCGACATTCAAGTCGGATGCTAAATCGGCTGGGGGCTCCATTCCTGATAAGGATAACAATTACGATGAAACTTCCTTATTGCAAAGAATTTGTTCATGATAAAAACTTTTTAATGGAGAAGTTACCTAATCCTTCTGGATTGACTCCTTGGTTAATGAGGGCTTGCAGTTCATCAGGTTGGGGTAAGATGGCAATGCCGCAATTGTTGCAGGTTGAAGTTGTAGCCGGTGATCTACATCTCCAGTATTGCAATTCTGTTTTACATTTGTTCAGTTCTTGCAATAGAGTACCTAAAATCGAAGATATATTTGTTGAATTCTACACCTCGAAACAGACATAATATGATGTTTTCTTTCCAATTCTGCATGATCCGTATTTATATATAAATCCTTTATTGTAGTCATAGACTAATTTACATTTGAGGTTACCACAGTTATTGTATAGTCTCTATAATGTCACCTCAGAGGCAATAAAGTCCATAAAATGAAACACTTCAGGCCGGTTGCATAAAACTCAATGTCAAATTAACTTATGATGATTGCTAGTCAACGTGAAATATCGGTTGCATAAAAGCCAATCAAGTTCTAACGTCACATCAACTCGAGATTGATCAGGCATTATTTTAGTCAAATCATTCGGACGTCTGGAAGTGGGTGAAAATCATGTTCAAAGTTTCCGTTACATAGATACAAGTGGAGCTAACATAAACGTGTTAAAAATAGGTTAATTTTTCATGATTCAACTTCATTTATTTTTGTTGGCAACATATATTAAATATCCGTGGTTAATTAATGTTTTACATTACTACGTTTTATGCAAAAATATAGTTAAACTGTATGATAAAATGAAAAAATAAAACAAAAAAAAGTGATTAATTAGGATTTTTTCGAAAAATCATGCTTTATTAGGGTTTTTCAAAAAAAATCATGATTTTTTACAACCCTGCCAGATGCCATTTTGAAAGACAGATAATTTATTTTGGTGCCAAAAAGTAGTTTCAGAACAACCATTTCACCAAAAAAAATTTAAAAGAAACATTACAATCCATTCAAAAGTTAACGCTGGGTGGGGGGGGGGGTTACTTTAAGGACACACTTTATATAAAGGAGGGCTACCATTGAGCCTTTTTTCGGCAATTGTCGATTGGAGGTAGGTTTTCACCAACCTCAATGTAGAGACTACGTTCTGCAGTAGCAGTAGGAACAGATACTGACAGTGTTGCAAGAATGTGTAACATTTTAACGATATGAGGATAATAATCCACATCGAAATTCTGTAAAATATTCATAGCATTGCTATCTTCAAAACTTTTCTCTCTCTCTTTTATATCCAACATTGCATGCATGGTCACCGGAATTATGAACACCTGCCAAATTTCAAGTTAATCAGACAACTATAAGTGGAACAGGGCAAGTTGAATAATATAAAAGCTTAAAAAGTGATGGCTTTTTATGAAGAAACGCAAGTTTAGAAATATTGATTGAATTAACTGCCTGCACAAGATTGTCGGTAAAGTAGGAACTATTTCCCACTATTAGTTTGAATTTGGCTATTCGCCACCCATTTCGTATTTGGAATTAGTCTCCCAAACGACATTGTCGGGAAATCCGCTTTGAATGGAAATTTGTACTTACAATTTTTATGGGTCTTCCTGATGAAATAAAACAAAAGTAAGTATTGGCTTATTTTCTTCGACTGCCGATAAAAATAATCTCAATTTTCGAAATTAAATCATTCTCAATATATTCAATAGGTACTCCAACCCTTTCTGAGTTTGCATACCAAATTTGAGTTCTCCAAGTGCAACCGTTTCTCTATGCTACTCCAAATAAAAATACACGACATTAAACGCCTACATTAACTTGTATATTCTTGAAGCTGCATGTTATGTTAAGAAAAATTTACACAAATTTAAAACATGAACAAATATAACATTAGATGTACTGATAAACTACATCTGCCAGTAGCACACCTAACACAAGTATACAAAGGACCAATTTTTATAACTTCAATAAAACTGTATAATAACCTATCAATATAACAAAAAACAAGATAACTTCAAGAAGGCTATAAAAATATTCTTATGATGTTACGCTTGCTATTATTTTGAAGAAATTAGTTCTTATTTCAGTAATTAGTGTCAACTCATCATCAGTCACCTTAGTGATCAGTGTCCTTTAGTATCAGTCGACTTTTCTTGTCTTGATATTTTCATGTTTTTAGTTTCATGGTGACAATTTCAATACTTACTTGGATAAATCTCATAAAAATAAACGATTTTATTATTAATCAAAATATATCACAAACTCCCAACAACATAAAAAATACAGCATAACTTAGCATATTCATCCATAAAAAAAATATATTTTCATTATTCCATGTCTTGAAGTAATTGATATATATATATTCAAAGTACTCACTGAATTTACGAGAGATCTCTTCGTTTTTCTTATCGTAGTCGTCCAGTCGAGTGGCATACTCCAGAGTTTGCTTTTGTTGATCGGACAACTGTTTCTGTTGCTCAGAAATCTGCTTCTGCTGATCGGACGTCTTCTTCTTGCACGATCGCAGATCCTGACGCAGCAGACTCAGTTGGCTGTTGTAGCGCTTCATGCCCTGCTTGATTTTCCTAATTCGTTTCCGAAGTACCATGTTGGATTGTGGTATGGGATCGACCATGTCCTCGCCACTCTCAAGCTCATCAGTCGAGGCGTGCCCGCTATCTTTGGACACCTCTGAAGATAGAGTAGACGAGTCTATAAACGAATGAAAATTTTATTGAAGTTATCTCCCTAATTTACAAAAAAAAGTTAAATCAAATATAAATGAAAAATACAGATTATAAACTGTAATGAATTGATCCATAGAATAGATAGGAACATATTTATTTTTCAAACAAATTATTTAAAAACGATGCATAAATCTAATAATTGGTAAATATGTCAAATCAGAGTATAAAATCAATATAAAGGTAACACTATGTATATGAATATGTCCATGTCTATGAAACATCTGTCACAAGAAAAAAGAAAACATTAAATTTAATATACCCCCAAATCTGATCAACGTTTTGACATCTTTGACATCGAATTATTGTTACTCACATGCTATTGTTTCATCTTCGATGGCACTCTTTCATGAAAATGTTTCCTTAGAGGGGAATACAATAAGAAATTGTTTATAAAATCTTAATTTCGGTAGTTTGTGAATTGGAAGTATGATTGTGATATATTGTTGGAAAGGTTATTTTGTAACAAATCGTAATTGAAAAAATAAAAAATGGTACTATACATTTGAAATAAAAAAATTGGATACGCTTTCAGTCAAACCGGAAGTGTCATATTTGGTCTGATACCTGCTAATTGTAGATTTATGACATCAAATAGACGTAGCAAATTTGAAACATCTATACAAAATAACAACGAAGATACAGGGGGGGAAACTGGTTGCAGGTCACCCGGTTACAGAAAATATACAACCTGAAGAGAAAGCAAAACATTTTTTAAGCAGATACAATTTCTATTCTGAGAAAAAATAAATGAATTAATCATAGACATCATACTTACTGGCAAAACTTCCAGAGAAGTTCAAAAAATCCGCACTGAAGTACGCTATTTCTGGCAAATTCGGTTCGATCTTATCCTTGAAATATTCCATGGCCATTGTTGACAGATCAAATAACTCATCGGTCACTTTGTAAGGCAGATCTAGCCTGGGCGTGACCTTTATGTAGTTAAGAATGTGATATACTTCATCCAGGATCTCTCCAGGGAAAAAACAACAATGTTTTCTCTCGATGTGCTTTCCAAAAGACATCTGCAGCAAAGTTAAGCGCATGTGCAGCGTTTCGATGATATCGCTTTCACATGCAAGATGATGACCGCGCCTGGCAGACTCTCTTCTCGGCATCTTCGCCTTGATATCTTGGAATCTGGAGAGCAGTTGGTTCTGAAGGCGTAGGAAGGTCGAATTCAAAATTTGACCACATACTTGGTCGACTGCACGGCAAACCTGGTTTATTACGAAAAGACCCAATTTACACAAAACTAATAAACATTTCATGAGGATGTATAGGGTGCTCCAAAACTCAAACTCATCCTTTGGACGCCAGCTCATGATTGACCATAATATCAAAATATGGCCTTAGTGAAATATCTCAAATCAATAAAAAAAACCTAGATAGGCAAGGATAACAGTGTTTATATAGATTCCCCTCCTACCTCTGTTGTTTTGAAACCTCGACTCTCCAATGACAAATTGGTAAAAAAAAATATGATTTTGGTAGGAATCAATCAATGTGTAATCATTCATATTTTATATTCCAAAAATTCCAGGGAATATTTATTTCCAAAAAAGTGTAAAAAAACATTCAAAGAAGTAAATATATGTCATTTTCAATTGACAATTTAACTCGTTTATAAAAAATCGCATATGCCACAGTGCAATTGTCACTTTGACAGTGTCAAAAGTTAGCGGCAACTTTTACATTTTTTCACTTATTCATTAGTTTACCAACTATCGTGGTGTTGGCTGCCTATATAAATAGTTCGACATTGATATGTTTATAAATTTCTTATTCATGAAATTGTCCTGCCGAATTACACTAGATGTTTGTATTGATATCGAAATTTGAGTTGTTCAAAGTCTAAATGATTGATAATAATAATAAAGTTTATTCAAAATTCGAAAAAGAATGTACAACAATTTGTAAAAAAGCGAATAAACGGTTTAGTTATACCCAAGAAGTTCAAAACTTCTTACGAGAAATTTACTTGAGAGAATTACATATATATGTTTTGCAAATTATTGAGTTAATTGAAGTGAAAGGTATCATGAAATAAATTTCAAGGAGACTCTTGAATCCAGTTTTTAATTTGATGGTTGAAAGAGAATAATGGTTTGTTCATTTTCAGATGATTTTGAATAAAACCATAATCGAGTGGAAAAATATTTGAAATTTGTTTTGTTTTTATTTTTTATTGTGATATTATTTTTATTCCTTGTTATATATATATATATATATATATATATATGATTATTGAAGTTTATATTCGATTTATGTTTATGGATATAAACCATTATGTTGTATCTGAATAGTTGTGTTAGGCCAATTTTTTTAGTTTCTATGTACAAATTTTCTCTTGGATATCAATAACACTTAGTCTAAGAGCCGAAGAGAGGTCGACCTTCACCGTTCTGTTTAACGGATGAAACATACTTACTTCTGATGAAGTTTCATAAATAGATGAATACACCTAAAATGGGTTGCCTATCAAAATGTTGTACAGACTAAATCCAGTGAGTTTCAAAAATTTGCACCATATGGAAAACTTTCAAGTGTAAAATACCCCTTATTATTGACATTATCAAAAATTTCATTAAAGGAGGTTATTCAGAATTGATAACAATATTCAAATTGGGAATAACAGCCAGTGTAGTTTACTCTTGATCAAAATTCTATTTTTTGTTCCCCCCTGTACACCGTTTGGAAATTTTAAAATTTAGTCAACTCATATAAAAGTATTCCGCAATGCACTAATTTTTGAAAGGAATAAAATCATCTGACAAATCAATAATAAAAAAGTTTTCCATATGGTGCAAATTTTTCAAACTCTAGATATTCATTTATCAAGAATTTAGAGGCATCAATATATCTGTCATTATCATTTACAAAGAGGTCAAAAAGTAGTGGGCCTAGTATTGATCCTTAGGGAACTCTTGATATGGAGGTAAATATTTCGGAGTTGTTGTTGTACTGGACATATTATACTCTGTAAATATGACCTAATCAGTTTGATCATACCGTTATGTAATGCAAAACTTATCAATTCACTGACAGATTTTGGGATTGACCTTATCAAAAACCTTTGCTAGGTCAATATATATCTGCAAGCAGGACTGAATATATACAGACACATCATCAGTCGATATAGATAAATTTGTTGGTGTAGATTGTTTGCTTGGAAAGCCATGTTGTTGAGGTATAATTACTCTTTCTACATGGTTGTACAGGCTATTTTGAATAACTATTTAAAATATTTTGAGGATGGAAGTATGTTACAGGTCTGTAATATTTTATTTCACTGGGATTTCTATTTTTATGGACTGGTATTATTTTCAGCCTTTCTGAAAATGTATTTTTTTCAACAAAATTATTGAGTAGAGTTGTTAGAGATTTTAGAAGAATTGTGTTTTTTTTTACTTATATATCCAGTTGCAATAAGTTCATATCACACCAGCATACAATAATAATAATACCTTCATGAACGAAGGCGTATAGTGTACCCAAAGGAGTCTGTGCGGGTAAAGGACGGCTATTATTATTATCATTTTGCAGTTTGATAAAAATATATTTTACTGTCAGATGAGTCATGAATAACTTTAAACATCTTCAGATCATCAGCAAGCAGAAGAAACTCACAACTCAACTCACTATAGAGAATAACATCACACTTGAGTCAATAACAAACAGATTGAAAAGTAGTGGCTCTGAATGAATGAGATCCCTGCGGTACACTACATGTAACTGTGATTGACAAAGATACCGATTTTCTATATTTTTCAGATTGGACTCTACTGTCAAGATAATTTCCAATCCACTTCAGAATTTGTTCCCGAAATACCCTCAGCATTAAGTTTTATGCAACAACACATCAATATGATGATTCACTTTATCAAATGCTTTGAAAAATTGCATTTATTATGTTAATAAATGAGCAGATTTATACTAGTATATCTACCACCACTGAATCCATGCTGATAACTTATGATCATATGGATGAAGTCCCATGATAGCTTCTTTTGTTATCAAGCTATCCAATAACTTTGGTCAGACTGTTTACATCATTATGTGATCTAATTTTATGAACTGGTTAAAAAAAAACTGCTTTTCCAGTAATCTGGAAAAATGGAAGTTTGGCCAGAGTGAAAATGCAATTTTTAACCTAGTCTAACAGTATTCCATTTGAGCCTATAAACAACTTCCAGGCTAATGACATGTCACGTTCAATGATTTCTTTTATATCTAGGCTATAAGTACATTATATCAACTGTGTTACTGAACTGTTTCATCATTGTAGACAGATGAAAAATAAGCTATATTGGATATTCTTCTGTACCTTGCTAACTTTAAAATAAATATTTGATAATGTCCATGTAGGCTAAAACTGCAGTAACATTATTGTTACAAATACAAGTGGTATAAAAACATAGAATAATTTTTTATTATAATATATTTGATATACCTATGTATTCTTGTTAAGTTATTAAAAAAAATTGCCCTCAACAATAAAATACCTACCTTGCTGTTATTGCATGGCAATACAAAAATTTCATGGTAGGTAACTATAAAAATTAAAATTTTAATAAGTGTATATATAGATATTTCTATTGTGCCACTGGGAAAAATCATGATTTCATTGTTTAAAATCATAATTTGAATTAATTTTCAAGTGGTTGTTACTGTTCAAATACATATTGCACCAGTTCTTATGAATAAGAATTAATGTATTTTATTTGGAAGGGTATTTATTTGAGCTTCAAAGAAAGTTTTTCTGATATTCATTGTCTAGATCTCTTTAATTCAAGCTCTGAATTGTATGACTGGGACATTCACTCTAAATGTTTTGGCTTTAAACATTTTTTTTCTGGGGGTAGAAGTCTGGTTGAAAGTTCAATGAATTTATGACAAATCGGTTCACCATATAACTGTTTAACGACTATGATGATAGTATGAATACTTTTTAGTGATAAAATAAATAAATATAAGTATAAGCAATAACCCAAAGAGATTCAGATGAAAATTGAGTTTTGGCCGCACATCATAAAATATGGTAAAAATTGTTCAATACCACCAACTATGAGTAAGAAAAAGTCTTCATGGTACAAATCCTTTACTCACCAGTCTCATCTGGCATATCTTTCTATATGGTAAATATTTAAATATCTTCTCTAATACTTCCTGCGGGAGATCCAAGAAATACACCGATTGCACTGGTGGGGATGAAACCTTGCAATATTGCACAGTCCCGCTGAAACCAGGAGTAGAAGTGGTACTATTCCTGGTAAATTTTGCAGGCCCCTCGCTGGGAGGTTGACTTCCTTCCACAGCCCCATTGTTACCTATCGTCATTTGTCTCGTCGAGACCATTTTTACTACTTTTAGATTAGACCCGAGCGTAGAATCAACTGAAACATACGTTCCAATTCGTTAGATAATTATTCCTATTGAAATTGAGAACTTTTTTGGAACATTTTTTTTATGTTGATTCAATAATTTCACTTACCTCTTAATGCATGCTGTTATTTTCAGTTCCTAAATGATTTTGACATTTTTTTCGAAAGTGATCTACTCGAATTTTCTATTATTAATTGTCGAGTATTTGCAAGTATTTCGACTTGATTTAAGTGAATCCCGACCTGACGAGTGTGTAAATACTAATGTCAAATTAACAGATAAAATTCATTCAATAAGCCAAGATTTGGTATATTCAAACCAAATTAACTCAAATATTTTTGGCAACAAAAATTCGAGTATTCGAGTACCCTTTCATTGCAGTGAAGATTACTTCTTTTATAAATTTGAGCGCACGCGCGACATATTACAAGTATTGTCAATTGTCAGTGTTACCACCAGTGCACCAGAAATAAAGCTAAAAGAACCCACTACAGCCTACCAACAGTACCAAGGAAAATAATGAAAAAGAAAAAAGGCTTTTTGTCAACTTTCACAGATTCTTGGAAACCTTTGGAAGATGTGTTCTGTGCCTGTGACTGCTGTGAGAACTAGAGCTAGAAATGGTTATATAATAATTTTTTGCACATACGTCCTATTAGTATTTCATATTAATCCCCTGGATACGGAGGTAATCGTTGGTGTAAAAAAGCATATATTGACTATAAGAGATGTTGGAAAACTAGAAAAGTGAAGCCTAATTTTATATATCTTTCCTTGTCAAATTGGCAAAGCTGATGGAGGGAACATGCGCGAAAATGAGCACGAAATTAGAATTTTTGAATATCGAATGTGTCAATTTTTTGTGTTACTTTTCCGCACGCAAATACAGTTAGAGAAACGACGCGAATTAGAGTTAGGATGAGTTTTTGCGCGCGGAAAAAGTACTTTGCGCACGTGTTAGGAACAAAATTTTACCTACGAGCTTCATATCACATAACAACAAAATATAAATTGTTCAATAATTTTTACTTCAAGTTGAAAGAAAGAAACTAACTAAACAAAAAAAATACATATCAATGTGTCTAAGTAAACTAACGCACGCTTGACAATATTATAGTCATTCCCTTGGGTGATATAGTAAAATCGACAATGTTGAAGTACCCTTTTTCTCCAAATCAACTCCAAATATTTCCACCATGTGGAAAATATGAGGCGAACATCTGACAGAAAACCACTACTTTCCTGGCTAATATCACGACGGACATTTCTTGGGGTCTTTCCGGATCTTGTTGTTATTCCAATTAATAAATATCGTCTACTGTCGTGTGGTTCTACAAAATTGTTGCTTTCCTCTCTTCTGCTTGTCCGCAATGGGAGCAGTCCTGGCATAGTCTCAAATTCCGATCTTCCGATCTCACGCGCTATCTCGCTTTCGAAATTTTTGAACTGAAAAAGTCATTCAAGTGCTTCCCAACAGGAATCACCTTCCATATTCGCATTTGTAGAAGTGATAACAGCCTGGTGACACAGTAATTTCGATTCGGTTTACTAAGGGTCTTGCTGAAGTATTCAGTTACCTACTCCAGTTCTTCATGAATCTGGGACAGGACAGCTCCGAATGTCACGTTGCTGGCGCCCCTGTCCAAAATAAATGTTCCATTTGGTAAGGGATAGCTCAAAATTATGGTGCGTTGATCAAAATCACTTTCAGCTCCCTTGATCGAATCTTATCCGAGAGGATAGCTCGAACGGTAGAGCACGTGGGTCATAACTCGAGCCAAGCAACGCTATGCGAAGTTATGGTTTGGATGGAGACCTACGGACGGCCTTCTTTCGAGATCTATTCTCCTCGGATCGTGCTAGGAATCGCACGTTAAAAGGTGAGACCTCGTTAATCCTTAGCTCGCACAAGTTTCGACTTTTGAGGGCTGTCGTTCGTAGGGGAGCGACAGCAGGTTAACGGAAAAAACAATTTTAAACAATTTTTTTAAAAACAATTATTGCATTCGTCGGACCATAATAACTGTGCCCTTCCGTAGCAAAGCGAAAAACTCTTAAAAACTATTATAATTACCTAATCCAATATGATCATTGGAGAAAATCAATCCTTTTAATACGTGTTTTATATATGATAAAAAGGAAAAGGTGTCATAGATTTTGGGTGAGGTATATTTGTTTAGTATACGAGTGAATAAAGTGGCCATTTTCATTGTTTGATACGGTAAATTGAGCGCAAACCACTATTCAGCAAAGTTGGACCATTGCTAGAAAACCACTTTTTGAAAAATCTATATTTGTATTGGAAATATTACCATGTACGTTGAGGTAGTAAACCATAAAACTTCAGAAGAATATTCTTCCAGCAGTTATTAATTATACTTTATAATTGATAATATGCAGATTTCTATAGACTCATGTGATAATAATATGGTATTCCAATTTTATCCTTTTCGTTTTCGACTGTTAGTGAAGGCTACTATTAACTAAAATCATCTTGTGATTATGAAGCCTTGACTGATAAACTATATATTTTTTACTGAATTTAATGTATACCTATCAAAAATCCTAAGAAATTATTGCTTATAATTTGATACCACCTCAATACCAATAAAGAGTAGAGTTATAATCTTTGTTAGGACAGGTCTTTTCACGTCACAATAAAGTATCTGATAACTATCTATCTTACTGAAAATTTGTGGTCGACGCCACTGATTGATTTTTGATTTTGGCAGCCAACTCATGTAGCTAAGTTCACACTGCTCATTGAAAACAGAAAAAAAAGAAGAACTTTCAAAATTCAAAACAAACATAACCATAACCATATATTTATATCTTTAATTTATGTATGTTTGGTGAACGCTAGATTGGTTTGTTTATACTTTATATTGTTATTTAAATTTTTATTAATGTCTGACATAATCACAGTCTCTTCTTCGGATGATGAGTGCACACCTCCTCCTAAAAAGGTGATAATTGTTGAAGGAATCTACAAATTCCACTTAATATTATCGTTTTTTAGAAAATAAAACCAATGTTTTTGGGTGATATAACTCCGCAAGTAACCATTACAAGGGTGGTAACTAAGACTAAAACACAAAATGCACAAGTAGTGCGTCCTGTAGAAGTACATGAATTATTGTCTGATGACGATGATGTAGTGAGTTTAACAAATGGAGAAAACAATGAAAACTGTCTCACAATCGAAGATGATGTAGAAAAAGTAAGAATTGATGACAGTAGTGAAGGCGAAAACTGCAAGACAGTGGAAAAAGTAAGAATAGATGACAGTAGTGAAGGCGAAGACTGCAAGACAGTAGAAAAAGTAAGAATAGATGACAGTAGTGAAGGCGAAACCTGCAAAACAATAGAAAAGGGCAAGTCTGAAAAAATCGCTGGGGTAACAGGAGCAGGAGATATTGATGTAATAGCGGATCTCAAAGTTATAGAAAATGTTCAAGTAGTAGAATGTGATATTTCGAATGAAAGTTCCCAAGAGAATTCTGATAAAGAAGAAAGTTCAGGTAAAGAAAATAAGTCTGAAAATGATAGTAAGTTGAGCACCACAAGTGAACCTTCCACCTCAACTTCTAGTAGTAAGGCTTCAAATACCTTACTTCTTGATAAATTTTTGAAATTTTTCGAGGAAACTGTAAAAAACACCAAATTTGAGGTGCTTGAATCAAAAATTCCAATATTACGAAAATATTATGGAAAATGTGAAGAACTAGGTGAATCATCAGACTTTGGACATATAGTAGAAACAGCTTTCAGCAAAGCCAAAAAATCTTTACCACTAGCTGTCATTGGTTTCAACGAGATAATTCAATATTTGAAGGAGATTGTAGATGCTGAAAGTATTGAAGTCTCTGCAGAAAAACGAATAAAGCTCAAAAAACTTGAAAAAACACTCAAGCTTCTTGTTGCAAAAATCAAAAGCTTGGAAGAGGCAGAAATAAACTTTGACGACGAGGAAGATTCTACCTATATCCAGTTAGATAGGTATTAGGTTTTTATTGTTTCAGAGTTGACAAAGTTCTTCACTGCCATTTGAGCCTAATTCTTTGGCTTATTTGTCATATGAACTAATTTTTATCTTTTACAGATATACCAATCGATTGAAGAAAGTGCATCACAAATACTGCGAGCTTTTAGAAAAAAACCCATACAGCGGCAGGTTAACTTATTCAAAACTCGATTTTTCTGATTCAGAATTTAATGAAATTAACAGAGCCATTAGCAAAAAGTACAAAAACAAGAAGTTTCCTAGCTATGTAGAAATGGAAAATTTTATCAAGAAAATTTCTGATGAGAATGACCTAGATCTGAGTGATTCAAAAATCAAATCAGAAAGTGAGTTGATTAACTTTGCTTCTCAAAAAAAAAAGATGATGAACCATATGGTGTCTCACGCAAGTGAAAAATAATGTTTCCCCTTTACTACGCTTTTTTTTTGGAAATTTGTAGATGCATATTTCAATAACCAAGTTTTTCTTTATTCTATATGATGTATAAATCCCTCTGATACATGATATACACTGATACATTATCATGATGTTGGGGTATCCTGATAGCCTGGCATTCTAGATGTCGACCCCTTAAATTTAAGCTGACATTGGAGGTTAGTTAGAGACACGGTATTATCGTTATTGATAGCTGACCACATATCTTGTTGAAAAGCAAGTGTGATGTGTGTTGTCTAGATGCCAGTGCTTGGAACACCCAACGACTATGTTGTGGGCTGTAGGTTTTTCAGGTTGTCCCACAGTGCAAAAGTGAATGAGCCACCAAAAATTAGTAAGTCATCCTGAAGCGTCATGGCAAATAATAATAATAATAGCCATCTCTACCAGCACAGAATAAGCCTTTGAGTACTTGCAGTTGTTTATCAGGGAAACTTATTATTATAGAAAACTTACTAATAAAGATGGTTATTGAAATGTGCATCTAAAAATATGTAAAACAAAAGAATTTGTGGTAAAGGAGAAACATATTATTAGTTTTCATTAGTTTCTTAAGTTGATGGTCAATTTATGCACCCCTATCTAACAACTAAACGTAAAACTAAGAACTAGAACTAAGAGTGAAACAATGTAAAAGTTTTTAGTACAAGTTACAGTTCCATAAATGTTCGCATTGTTTCCCTATTGATGAACTCTTAGTTCTTAGTCTTACGTTCAGGTTTAGTTTTTAGGTAACACTGCATAAATCGGCCATAAAGGAAATATTTATTTTGATAAACTTTCAGGTATCCATTGTTTCAAAAAATTAGGGGAGCTCCTACAAAATAGAAGAAGGAGAGAACTATATGATTTTCATCATATGATAATAAAAGACAACGATGATCCCGCTAAAAATGATTCACAGTTGAACTCGACTTTGACAGAGCAATATTCAGAAGGACAAAGTAAAATAGCGAAAATTGTTCAAGAGTGAGTGGAATAGAAATGTCAATAATTGGGTTCAGCTTGAAAACAATTTAAACAAATTAATCATTGTTTTGTTCGAAAATGTGGCAAAGACAATAATTGATACATTTTTTTATTTCAGTTATGTTAACAAACAACAACAATGTGTAGAACCTGAACTGAGTGATGAAAGCTCTGATAAAAGTAATTATGTAGACAGTGAAGATGAAGCTGAAGACATAGAAGATATGGTTATTGCTACATAATCCAATTTAAATAAAAATACAGTATTTTATTTTTCAAATCAACTTTTTTAAAATTTGTAATATAAATGTGTTGAATTTTTCATTGAAGTGTTCAAAAAGGAATTTATGAAGTTTACAGTGTAAAGATATTATCATAGAGACATTATTATACACATTAGATATATGACTTTATCTTGTCAATGTGCTTTGTTACCTAGTTCTCATAATGTCTCCATTACTTCCAACACTAAAAAAATTTGGCATTAGAATCAGTGGGTATGGCATATTCGGACTATGTTTTTAACCATAATTGATTATTAAATTATGTATTTCTGTGAATGTCAGTATTGCTCACTGCACAGTTGTATTTTTTTTTCAAAAACGGTTAATACAACTTTTTATCGGCGAGTAGCTGATAACAATTCAAGTTTCAAACACTGCATGAGGTGGGGTTGCATAAAATTATTTTGAAATTGGTTAAGCTAAACTCAGATTGATTCATCCATAGCAACTGTAGCAATCTTTGTAATATACTGCCATTGTAGTTGTAAGTACACAGTCGTTTTTACCTGAAGTCTCCAATAAAAACCAAATAGGTTTTTATATTTTATTTGGAGTAGGTAAATATAATCAAAGTGATCAACACAAATACATATTACAGCTTAGTAAATTAGTTACAACTGGTATATATTTTGGATTACTCTCTTTATCGTCCGAATACTTTTTTTATTCTAAATTCGAGCATCTCATTCGTTTCTCGACATTCAGAGCTAGATTTGCCAAACTGTACTACATTTTCTGACATAAAAATAAAGTACCTGGGCGATCGAGCTTCGCTCGTTGGGCAATCTTACCTACACAATGAATTGCAGTTATCGAAAGCAAACATAAAAGCAGAAAAACGAAAAAACTTACTTTTTGTTACAACTGTCAGGGCCGTATTTACGGTGAACATATAGTGGGGGTCCTACTTGGGGGGATTTTTCATCATTAACCTGCAGAAATCGCATTCTGGGGCAAGATTATAACTAAAACCTTGAAAGAAAAAAGAAAATTTTGTTTTTGTAGTGTAGAAAATTTTACTATACACGATATATTAACATTGCTATGAATAATCAACAACTATATTTAAAAAAGAAAACAACGTTGTTTATATCTGTCATAGATTCTCTATGTAATTTAAAAAATAAATTGTAAATCTAAGAAAACATTTTAACATCTTCAATTTTGAAAATGACCTTTCTCCACTGTTGTTTGTGACCATAAGTGACAGGTACATTCTTAGAGCGACCTCGATATTTGGAAAATAATTTTCCTCTCTTGACTAATGACTTTTTCATTTTCCTTATCTTCTTTTTGAAACTCGTGGTAAAAAGCCTTGAACTGAATCAGTTCATTTCCCAATTGATTGTCTATGTCATTGTTATGTTTACTGAAGGGTTTAGCCAAATTGTGAGACTATACACGATTCGATGAGGTATTTAATCGCAAATAATGTTTTGAATGAGGTTAAAACACAATTTATACAATCTTATTCGGTACCGTATAAAAAATTGGGTTGAGGATTTGATGGTCGAATCTAGTATTTGGAATCCGTTTCCAATCTTATGCGAATAAACCTATGAGATTTCATTAGATCCAAACCAGTAGGAACATTACGAAAACAAATCGAATATTCTTAACTAAATATTCCTAAGAATATTACCAAAATATTCGAATAGATTACTGTTATTCTTCTTTGGTGTTTTTGGTATCGACTGCTATTTGGTCATTAGCCATAGAATAGATTATTAGTATCATATAAAGCCAGAATATTTCAGATCACTTTCACACAAGGTCAACGAAATGCAATATTGCGCGCGATATCACAAACGTTGCATCTCTGCGATATAGAGAAGCAAACACATATATGTGACATGACATCGCTGCGATGTACAGAAGTAGACTTGTCATCTCTAAGATGTCGCAGTTGCGATGTCAACAATGAACGTCATTGCACATGCGCATGAGATTAATTTATGATTAATTTCTATCGCATTTTTTGTTCGAATTTGGTTTTGGATGATTTTGCAATGAATATTGTAAAATAACAAAATATTCCCAATTTTTGTTGAGTTTAGAATGCCTCATTCTGAAGACAAGCAGATTAATAGTGGAATATGTAGAAAATATTATATTTAATTCCTATATACTATCCTATATATATATATCATAATACTCATTTTGATTACGTTATTAAAATTTTATCATTCTCAAAATCATTAGTTCCTAAATTTATTTTTTCAATTCTTCATTCATTTTGTATCTCGAACATAATTTAAACATACCTAACCAAAAACTAATTGTTGACGACGTCTCATCTATCTCCGAATCATGTTACCGGCACATGGCACATGTCTAAATAGATGGATGCTAGAATGCTACATGCTGGTAATGTGGTTATCCATCATCTATCTTTCGTTTGTACTTCGGAAATCAAAAAATTTACAACATATAAAACTCTTGTCTATGATGTTTTCAACCATTTCCGTTCGTGATTAATCAGTAGAATAGGAAATAGGAATATTGCTCTAAGGATAACAGTAAGTAAAGCGTTTTATTTTCTTCTTTCTCTTAAGAGAAAACAATACCCTTCATGAAACGGGAATCGGTTTTGAGCGTTCAGTTTTATTTTTTTGCGAAAATTTTGTTGGAACAAATGATTCAATTCGTTTGTGAGAATTCGGGAATCTAACTAATTTTTGGTTTTAATGATTTTGAAGAAAACATTTTTTTATGGTTTGACAAATGAAAAAAATAGGCAAATTCCCGAATTCTTAAGGAGATTATAGACTCAGAAGGAGAAAAAAAAATTGTATAAAATCATTAGTTTTGACGCAAAACAGATTCTACGATTAGAAGCTATCTACCTTATTGGTGCTCCCAGCTACGTAGTTTTTACGGACAAGTGCTTCGTTACCTCCACTAGCGCTCTTGAAAAATATATCCCCATACACCCAACATGTGCGGCGCAATGATAAAATTTGACTTTCGTGATGACGCGCTGATGTTGCCTCTTAAGACCGATTTATAAACTTATATTGACACAGAATACTGAAGACATTGGGTTTCTAGGCATCTTAACATTATTCCAAGATTTTTTTGAAGTCATTTGTTCTTGGTGGGGCGTGGGGCAGCGAGATGTTAAGAAAAATGGCGTCGATAACTTTTTTCTTGGGTTGTGTTATCAAAAAATATTGTAGATTAGGTATGCATCAAATATTAAAAAAAGAAAGTAAAAATTACACAAATAACTAACATAGCAGTCTTGGGGGGGGGGGGTAATTACCCTTGGACGTCTTTGTTACAGAAATGCTAAAGTCCATCTTTTTTCCAGATGATTCTCTGTTTTTTTTTTATTTCCAATCTACAAATCTATGTATGAAGGGTATATGAGACAAAATGAAATGAATAAAGTGCTGATATCTGATCAGGATCGCTCATGTTAATCGCCTACATGCAACAGCTGTTTGGTGTGTTGAATATCCTTCAGAACTACTTTCCTAGTCTGGAAAGTAGTTGATTTCAACCATCTATTGATAAATAGGGCATTAACAGTGCACTGGATTCAGGTATGTCGTGTGTATACATATTAATTATATATATGGCGTGATTTAATTATTTTTATTGTTTCCTTCATTTTCAGATGTTTTACTAGAGGTACATGAAATCAGTAATAACAAAGTTGAAGAAATATGCTCTAATTGGTTTAGACATGCAAAACAGAGAATGTCTAAAGATAAAAACGAAGACACGTGTTATTATATCTTTCATAAATATATTATTTGTCAAATTTAATATAGAGAGAATATAATTTATTTTATTGGTGTTTTTCTCATTTCATCACGTATTTTTTACTTTGATTACGTTTTATTGAATATGAATTTTTAATTATATTTTTATTTATATATTTTAAACTGATTTATTTTCTTATGTATTTCGTAACCTCTACATAACTAAAGTGCGTTATATTGTATATACTATATAGATCAAATCAGTACAAATACTGAAAAGTGATAAATAAGTTGTCGATCAAGAAAGTTGACCGATTGTAAAATAGTTTTTCATTTCTACATCGCGAGCTGTACTGTAATGATCATTTCAGTACAGGATATTTCTATTCTCACGACATTCATGAACTACTATAGACTGTCATTTTTATGATCATAAATAATATAAGATCGAATCAAGTTTGTTAACGTTCTAATAATTTGACATTTCACATTAGTATTTACAAAATTCGTTTACGCTCGTACTGCAAAATTTCATTTACCTACTCGTGCGAAATGTACCTATGCCATTTCATGCTCATTGTACAATATATTACTATTATGTTACCGGTGCCAAAGCATATTATGTTCAGCTTGTAGGTAGTGAATTCAAGAAAGCAAAAGTCGTCAAAAGATCGGCCATAAAGAATGAATTGACATGTGAAAATTATAAGAAAATTGTCGAACAGGGTGGTTTAATATTTCGGAAGATGAACTCGTTTAGAAGCATGTTGCATGACATGTATACTGCATTGAAAAACAAACTTGCATTGTCATACCATGATGATAAACGGTTCATCATTCCAAATAGGACACAAACTCTTCCTTGGGATTATAGCGATATAGAATTTTACCAGAATGATACAGAAGAGAATATTCAATAGGTTTCCAATATTATTCAATATTTTTCTCAAGAGAGTTCTTTATATCAATTACTTCATTTATTAACAGCTGAATCGAACAAATGAAATATCATTCTAAATGGAAAATTCACCACCACCACTATATATACTTATTTATTTGTATTCTAGATGTGATTACGCTTATTATATAAAAGTCAAATTATACAAGTCAATTTTAGTTAATGTCTTGTCCTGTTACCAAATATATATTTTCAAATAAACATGTTATTCTGATGTAATATTGTTTCATTTAAGATAATAAAATACCTACACAGGAGATATAGATTTTGATTATCTTGAAATCATTAGTATGGAAGATATCAAGGTGGGTGTTGCTAATAGAACCTACATGGCTGATTTACTTTGATATTAGATGGGCAGGATACTGATTCGTTTTGATTTACCCCTCGAACAGTGTGCTATCTGTATGCAACAATGTTTTGTGACGATCTGAGCAAACCCTGCATCCTTGTGCAGTACATTCTGATAACTCGTGATTGCTACGAAGACAGTTGCTGCATAACTTCAACCTTTTTACTTCATTCAAACGTCCCTTTACTGAAAGCTCTTTGAATTTTCAACATCGACAAATAAAATGTTGTTAGCTACAGAAAGGACTTTTGAGGTTGGCAACGGTGAAATTTTGGGATTCTGTTTCGCTCTTCGAATATTTATTACATTTATTGCATTTTTTTAACTTTTTTTGAATTTAATCATTTTATTGCATTGTGAATTCAACCCGTTTTCTGATAAATCTTTCTTAATGGTTTCTGCTAAATTGCACCTGTCTGTTAAAAACTCAACAAAAATATTCAAAGAAGACTTTTTGATTTTTTTCGATATCGAAGTTTCTTCCCAACGTTCATCAGTTCGAGAATCAAGTTTTGAAGTAAGTATATATAGTACATGGATCAATAGTGTATCCCAAGTGCTAAAAGGCACACCTAGAGCTTCGATTGCCCTGAATCTAAACTGAAAATCGTCCTTCAAATTGCGTAAAGTATATTGTTCTGAAATGGAAGTTAGTTCGAATAATGCCTTGACGTAATTTTTCAAGGTTAATGCTACGTTTTCGAAACGATCATGAAGAAACTTCCAAGCAACATCATAATTTTCGTTTGTTATCGGTATACCTGACAGTATTTTTTTCAGCTGAAATCTTTAAAATTTCTATTAAATAATAAAATTTACTAACTTTTTGAATTTTTGGATCATATTTCACTACTGTTGCATATGCCAAGAGAATCCGAACGTTTCAATGAACAATTCAACGTTCGTCGTGGTATTAGCCAGAAAAGTTGTTGTTTTTTGATGGATTTTTGACCCAATTATTCCTATTGTATAGGATTATCGCATTGAGCATCACTCCTGGTAGGACATCTTGATTCTTTCAGAAAGTACTTTGATACTGAAAATTATTAATACTATTTGGCGGCGGCATATTGAGAAGTAGCCCCCGGAACTGTTTGTGGGCTCACCCTATACGACGAGCTCATTACAACTGACCTATACATTGTCCGTTTCGCGTGTGTTCGAAACAATCACCTCGCGCACCTTTATAAATAGGATGCCGCTCTTCGCAGCGAACGAAAACTTTTCAGTGTTTTCGGCATTTTCGACCGATCCGCCGCCGGTTATAAATAGTGCTAGCGAATTTAGAGATTTTTATGCGGGACGTCGTCGTTTCGGCCTTCATGAAACGGTCCAATCGAAAGAAACTGTTTACTGACTGCTCAAAGGTAGCGTATTTTCGTATCGATTATTCGAAGGGGTGTTTTGCCTTGAATATCAAATTAGCGCTTGTCTCTGCCGTACGGGGTGTTTTGATTTCGTAGACGGCTTTGTATGTGAATGATGTACAGCTATTATTTGAAGTGGCCTGAAGGAATTTGATCCTCAAGGGCAATGTTGAGATATACCCACAGAGTTTCCCAATTCCTACTGTTCGGGCGCGTTTTTCGATAACGGGTAGAAATATACGTTTTTTCGGGTAGAAATATACGTTTTTTCGAAAACTGTCATCAAATGTTGACAGTTAGCGAAGTGACTCTTTTTTGTCACTCAGCTGTAAAATACTTTTATGTTCTAGAACTTTAATGAACTGCCCCACTATTTCAATTGGGTATAGGCAACTTCGTACTGTCTTAATGATTTCTAGGGGAATCATTGTGAAGGTACCACACTTTGTGCCGCTTTTGATACTTCTTCTGGTAAATGCTTGTCTTCACACTTTCAGATCTCATTTTTAATTAAACTCTTTAGAAGAATGAATTTATATCTGTGACACTATTTATTACGTCGCTACCGATAGTCATGCGAACAATACCTACCACCTAGATCATCTTATTAGTTCAAACCCAAAATGTTAATTAACAATGACAAATATACTTTTATTAATTAATTTTTCATTATCATATTAGTTTTAATGCAGTTTTCAAAAATAGTTATTTTCCTAATAAGAATTATTTTTCCGCACGCAAAGACGAACGAGGCGAAGCAGAGTTCGGATGAGTTTTTGCGTGTTAGGAACAACATTTTTCCTACGAGCTTCATATCAGATAAAAAAACAAAAAAATCATAATTCACTCAATAATTTTTTATTGAACTTCGAAGAAAGAACTAACTAGGTATGCAAAAAAAATTACATATCAATAGGTTTGTTCTGGTTTCCAAAACAGAGTCCTGGAACTTCAGAATCATGCGCAGTTCAACAGAAGTGAATAACGAATATGAACCCTAAATGAACACTTCGCATCTACTGTGCATGATCCTGCCGACCTAGAACTAATATTTTTCAGAAACGGACAGACGCACGCTTGATAATATTATAATCATTTAGCTTTAAACAAGGTACTTAAAAAAAATATTATTTTTTTTTTGCTTTGAGCTGAAATGCAACTATCGGAATTACGATTAAAAGGTAAAACGCCGGTTTCTCGCATTGCATATAATAGTCTACAGCTACTAAAATTGATATTTTAAAATGGATTTAAATTTCTCAACGAGATCAAAAATAACATCACCATGGAAGCCTTCAACTGTTCTTGGCTTAGAGAATTTCTTAACCTATTTCTAGATACCTACATTTCAATTTCGAAAAAGATCTTTCATGATACCTGTAAAATTTAAAGCGTAAGTAAAGATTCATATAGACTGGCAAGAAAACTCGCAGAAGAGACTGTCAGACAGCACTGCCTGACAGTGTCTTCCGCGAGTTTTCCCGCCAGTCTATTCGCACCCTAAGAATTAATACATTAATGAATTTTTTCTGAATTTTGATAGGTCTCGGCGTATGTTCGTAGGGAAAAGTAGTTATCTTCTGACAGATATTCGCCTCAAACATTCCACTTTGTGAGATAGTGTGGAGGTGGGTTTCGACTTCGTTCAAATAATTATTCGTTTAATTTATTTGAAACTCTCCAGGATACTTTTCGAATTTCGTTCGAATCCATATATCTTTTCAAAATTGTTTAATTTTCTTGAAGTAGAATTCACGTTCAAAAATTATATATATATATATATATATATATATATATATAAAATATTTTGAAATACAGTGTGTTGGGCCAATGTCAATGTTTGAAAAATTATGATTTCATTATCATAGGGCTCGAAAAGCTATCTTCATGAATGACTATTTTCAATACGAGTGACGCAAGTAAAGCTCACGAATTCTAACATGAGTTTTTTTTAATGGAATACCCCCTATATTTGAACATATATGGATTCTCATCAGCCGGGGAAGTTGCTTTCTGTTAGATATTAAAAAAAAATCTCTCATTTTTCAATGGAGAATGTTTCCATTGTAAACATGAATACCTACCAGGTGTTATTTCGAACGATGGAAAATAGTGACTAAAGTTTGTCTCTCAGCTGCAGATGATTCCACAACTAATTTTATGAAATCCTGTTCATATTTTCAAATAAAAACACGAAAAAACCTACGTACCACTTTCATGGTTTTCGCCACTTATCAGCGAAGGCCACTTCTCTCAATTATAAGAAGAAGATAAAATAGATACGAAGAAGATCATAAAGTAATAAGTATAATCCAGTAAGATTGGGTTTTGAGACAAGAATCGATTGTAGCACCACCAAACTTGGTATGCTAGTAGTTGGAACCATGATAAACACTATAAAAATTTTTAATCAAAATTCCAGAGGAGGAACATATTTTTTTTTGTTCAAAAATATATAAATTTTTGCTGTACTCTTGGAAAGTATATGATTTATCGGAAAAACAACTCAACAGGGTGAAAAACAATTCAATTTTCCACAAAAATTATTCCCAGTAACTTTTTATGAAATGAGCTCGTTTTCTCAGAAAACGTGATTGAACGCCGACATCAAATTTACAGGTTGACCCTTACCCGCCGCTGAAAGTTCTGGCAGAGCCGAATATTTGATTGGTCATAACTCTGCTAAAAATGATCGGAGAAGGAAAAGGAAAATTTTATATTGTTTCTGAAGACTCCTACCTTCTCATGCAAATATAATATGCGAGTATTTGAGTACCTAAAATGTGTTTTGTTGCACTTCTCGGAGATGTTTGCGGATGATTCGAAAATCATGATTAATTTAGTAAATATGGAATTATTATACTGGAGCAGCAACCCGTACCCTCTTTGGACTATATGCAACAAATTTAAAGTAGTGTGACAGGTCTTAATTTTACATGCCAAAATAAAAACTTTGTTTTACTCCTGCCTCATTTTTAACTTACCCATAAAACCGGCGCGGCGTTTCCTTCAGGAAATGTTAAAAATAATCGCTTATTCATATCCTGCATATATGTTTAATAACTCTATTGTGAAGTGCAAACCTCAAGATTGAAATCACATACTTCATTTTTCATTTAGGATGTGTAAGAGCGAACCCATACCCTCTTTGGATTATATGCAACAATTTTAAAGTAGTGTGATAGGTCCCACTAATACATGCCAAAAAAAAAACTTTGTTTTACTCCTGCCTTATTTTCAACTCACCCATAAAATCGGCAATCTCTTCACTATATGTTGAAAATAATCGCTTATTCATATCCTGCATATATATATTTAATAACACTATTGTGAAGTGCAAACCTCAAGCTTGAAATCATTTAATTCTTTTTTATGTAGGATGTGTATGATATGAGCGATTTATTTTCAACATTTACTGAAGAAATTGCCGGGATTATCGGTGAGTTGAAAACTGAGGCAGGAGTAAAACCCAGTTTTTTATTTGGCATGTATAAGTAAGACTTGTCTCACTAGTCTCAAATCGTTGCATATGGTCCAAAGAGGGTACTGATTTCTGCTCCAGTATAATTATTTCATATCAACTAAAATATCCATGACTTTCGGATCCTCCGTAAATATTGTAGAAGGGTTATGTAAAGTGGGACAAAACACATTTTAGGTATTCAGATACTCACATGTTATATTTGCATGAGGAAGTAGAAGTCTCCTGGAACGATATGCACTTTTTCTTTTCCTTCTACTATAATTTTTAGCAAAGTTATGACAAATCTAATTTTCGGCCTTGTCTGATCTTGCAGTGACGGATTAGCGCGAGCATAAAATGTGACGTCGGCGTTAAACCACGTTTTCTGAGGAAACGAGCGTATTTCATGAGGTATTACTGAAAATCATTCTTTTAGTGAATTGAATTATTTCTCAACCTATCGAAATTGTTTTTTGTTAAAACTTATGTATTCTGAAATAACAACAATAAAATATATATTTTTTTTAATGAAAAATTTTTTAGGTTTCACCCCTGATTTTTTAATAAACAATTTTTTTTCTAATAATACATGATGTCGAGATGTCATGTGCTGAGTTTCAGAGTGCTATAATTCATTCTTCACTTTTTACACGAGTTTGTCAGTCGTTACTGGATTAGTAATGGTCTTCAGGAAACGATTTTGACTTCATTTTGTTCATAGTGAGGTCGTTTTTTTTTTGATAACTAGAGATGGCGCTTTCGTGAAACTCAATATTAAGAGAACAAATTTTCAATATGAACAAATCATAGTGAACATGATAAAATCCAAAAATCTATTTCAAATTCAACAAATGAATACAAAATAATGTGATAATAGAATCAACGCCATGGTAATATGCATGTCCACAATTCCTTTTTCGATAAGATATCGTGTCTTATTTACATATCGCATTATCTCTTTTGTTTCGAAGTAATTACCGTCATTGATTTCTAGAATTCCATATATTGATCTGCTCATTTTCATCCAAAATTTCCATTATGTATATTAATAACCAAATTTATTCAGTGGTAAAGAAAGGCTCTTCTGAGTTTTGTATAATTCTATGGCGACCTGAAATGAAAGTAGATTGGTGCAATACGATAATCACGAAATCATATCGCGTGTAAGACTTCGTCAATAAATTCGTCAATCAGTTAAAACATATCTAGTAGTCACGGAGTCTTACTCTTGTGCATACCTAATATGAACGCGTGCCGTTCCATAATGTCCGAGAATAACAGTCTCGAACCTTCTAGATTAGTGATTCAGAAATCAAATATTTATGTCACGATATCGGGGTTCGTGGTCACAGAAAATATTGAACACATATGACTCGTTTATTTACAGCTCCAAAACTTAATAAACTCAAATAAACTAATTATACAACTCAAATATACTGATACAATAATCTGCCTATTTACTGGATAATGATTATTATACTTCATAAACTTGTACTTCAACTTCTGCTTCAAGTCCAACTTCTTCGTCCCTGCTTATAGAGTTTGATGAAAGCATCGAGAACTTCTGCCGCGACGAGAACGCCTAGAATTGTCCAACTCAGAATACATCGTCGGGTTCTATAAGTCCTGCCTATCTTCTACGCTTCGACAACGCGTCGATGGTGACTCGGACTAACCGGCTTTGCCTGCTGAACTCTCAGAACTGTGTTTGGCGGTGCGCAATTCACCATGCAGTGCCGTAGGGTATTTCTCCCTATCTGATTTTAGTAGTCCCGGTCAGAAGTTACCACTTCACCATGATGGGGCTTTAGTCTTTCCAAAAGCAGGACTTTGATCTTAGTCCTAGGTCTGCGTTGGATTCTGTAGACCACGCCGTTGATCTTTTTCTTCATCGCGTAGGGTCATTCCCAAGATTTCATATCATACGGCACTATGAAGGCTATTTTCAGGAATAACTATTCTTTTTCACACGCAGGGTCCAAAAAATGGTCACGACATCGAAAATTGTTTAAAGAAACACCCTAAATATTTCAACATATATAAATTCCCATCATTCTCATACCCGTTTTTTGAAAAACCAATTACCTTTATTAAGAAGGTTTTTTGAAATCGTTCAAAAGTATTGACAGTCCATAGCATATTCTATCATAGAAAATTTTCATTTTGTTCGAAAGTCATACAGGGTGATCAGAGGACAAATATGATTTTCACGAAATTCTAACTTTCTCTACCTCAATTTTTCAAATCGTGCACCCTGCAATATGTATAATTTGATAACCCATTAGTGCTTTAATTGCTTATAGTAAATAGTTGTGAATTCCATCATTAGCATTTCAGCATATGCAAATAACTAAATTTCGCTAAACTACTTATTCAACTGCGCTCGACCACTAAACAGTCCTAACAAGAAAAAAATCTCTTAATGAATAACTACTTACAGTAATATAAATATAAATATTCAAAGTTTCTTTCGTTTGTTGCAAGGCACATTTCAGAATTTTTCATTACATGATTTCTTGTTTCGGAAAATTTTTGTCTTAGTCTATTTCACACAAAAAGTTTTTCGATTCATTGAATTTTCCACGCGAACGTTATTTTCACAGGCTCCTAGTTAATTATTATTTTTTTTACACGCGAGAAGTGTATCGGTTTATACTCCCGTTAATGCACACAAATGTTTATCAGTCACTGTCTATTTTTCGCGATAACAAAACTCGAACAACACAACGAAATACACACACTGTCTACTTACAAGAACACCCTGTATTCATTTTTTTAACATCCACTTGCACCACTGTAATAATTATACACCTTCACACTATAATGTATTTGAATATAGTTTTTACAGCGTATGCAAATTTATATTAATAATTATCTGATCACTGATCTATGCTAATATTCAGACTTCCAATACTTCCTTCAGGCGGCGAGTGACACGCATTTATAGCTGGAAATGGTCCGTCTTGTCGTTTCAGGAATCCTCCACTTGCTTCTCGGGCTTCGAGAGTCGCCGTTAGAAGTCAACCGATGAATTCATATCGAACGGAATGTGTTTATCACGGCGTTGAGCGATGAGGTCAGCCTGTTTACAAGAAAGCAGTCCGGTCCAAGGGGCCAATCATCCCCTAATCATCCCCCATCATTTTTAATGCCTCTGTGGGTAGGAGCAGAAGGGCATTATCCACGGTCATGAGAATGAGTGAGACATGTATTAGTATTAGGAAACAAATTATTATTCCGCTAAATAATTTCTAGGCTTTATAATTTATTAAATTCATGGTAAAAGGAATACAAGCTCGATTGAAGGAATAAAATCTCGATAGAAGAAATAAACGCTCGATAAAAAAAAAAACGAACGCATCATAAAAACCGCTAGCGAAAACCTAATTGACGCATTTTCAACTCTCAAGCTAAGTTAATAATATTTCTCACAGTATGAACAAAACATGGTTTTGAAAGTAAGTAAGCCATGAGAAATACGCTACTTTTCATAGCAGTTGTAGCAAAAATTACTGGATTACTATTTTTAGAACTTAAATGTTTATAAACTGTCAAACGAAGTGACGTTCCTTTGCTGATTCGAGTGTCAAGTAGTATTCCCATCGGGTCGCATGATAATATTCATTTGTATCATTTTCATCTCTAGAGTGAAAAACAACCATTTTCATGTGGGGTATCCGGTTAGAAAATCATCGTTTTCGTATACATAAGTAGAAAAACGTATAAATTTATCGAGCATCTATCCTTTTTACACGCTGTATATTAGCTTCACTTGTATGTTTGTTTGAATGGTTTTTGTAACTGACCCCTTAGGGCGTGATATTCACCCATTTCGAGACGTCCGAATGATTTGAAATTTGGCAGTTCATAGTTCCGGTGACAATGAGGAGTCTGTATTCGGAGTTTGTCGGTCTTATTCTGACTCTCCCTGTATAATCCACTTTTCATTATGAATAAATGGCCTTTTGTCAAATAGTGTCGTCCTCTCTAAATACACTAAGTAACATTTTGCAATGTACTTTTGAATGCTAATCGTTAATTAACTAGAGCTCAGTTTGCATACCTGACCCAATTCTGTTTAATGAAAGCCAGAAAAAAGTACGGAAAATATATGAACTTGAAAAGGCAACATCATTAAGAAGAAAAGGAGGAATAATATATTCTTTTACCGTTCATACATGGTGCACCAATGAAGAGAGCGGATTCAGAATATTATGAGAACTAATCGGTTTCGGGGAAAACGCTGAGATATGACAACTAAGTCTTTGAAGACGACACTTTTGTGTTAAGAAATCAATCCTGTCACTACACATCCAGTAGAGAGATTTTTACTCCTTCGAAAATCATTATCAAGTCAAGTTATACAGCTTTGGGAAGGTATTGAAAATCTCTCTACAATATTATCTTCTGTTGCTTCGTCAGAAATGTGGCAATTTTGTGGCAAAAAATCTATTTCAAATTTTTTTTATCCCAGATCTTTTTCAAAAGGAGGGTATGCTTTTGATAGGGAAATTTGGGCTATTTGTGAAAAAACTTCAAAAGTATTTCAAATACTTAGAAATGAGTAATGCAGTAGCACATTTTAATTTTTTTAAATCTAGAATAAGTTATCTTCTATGATATGTTCTTATCAAATATTTTCAAAGAATGTAAAGTGGCAACATTTCTCTTGAATTATTTCAATAACTAATTGTCAAAACCGTCAAAACTGACGTTTTCCATTTAATCTTCATTGAAACCCAGGATAAACACATACGCTTTGTTGCCAAAATGTCTATTTTATCATATTTTGCCTTACAAACTCTGCTCCAAAAGAACTAATTTGAAGATGTTCCGGAATGGTTTGGAAGTTAAAATTTTAGGAAAATGTTTCTTTTTTATAGACCTGAAAGTGTGCAAAATCTTATGACCGGGAGCAGTTGGCCCAGATAAGCATACCCTCCTTTGTACAAAGCTATAAAATGTCATTCTGAAAATCTTTTCCGAATTATATTTTTCGATATTTTCTTGAACAATTGTATTTTGAGAAAAAAAAATTCCCGCCAAACACGAAAAGATGAACGGCACTGTACAACTTCTTCAGTGGTTTATTTTGATGCAGAAGCGATTAAGCGTACCGATAGTTGTCAAAATTTATTTATTTATTTTTTTTAAAGGAAGATATAATATATAAATATGATATAAAATCTAAATAAATTGAAAATCATAATTATAAAAAATATTTTCAAGTAATAAATACAAAATATAAAACTATAAATATACAATACAATTAAAATAAATTCACAGACCCTACAGCCTGCTCGGATTCTAAATTATCTTTACTTGAAAGTATCTGTAACTTATACGAAAGCATAGTAGACGGCAGGTTCTCCAGATCTGAAAGGTCTTCCCGACAATAAAACAGTATATACGGCGTTTCAGGGGGTTTCAAGCAAATCAGGTTCTCCATTAAACCATTAAAAAAAAAATTCCCATATTATGCGTACTTTCTGCCGGTCACTGTAGAAACTATGACTTGTCAAAATAATGCAATGACTTTATCATATTTTTTTTACAGAAAGAGCAAGTACCCACAATCCGTCACCATGAATTTGATGTTCAGGAAGAATTTTCGAGATCAGAAGTCCTGCGCTCTGGTGGGCAAGGGGGTGAAAAGCAGCGTCGGCCGTCATACAAGTAAGAGACCAAGTAGAGAACAGGGATATACTGCTATGGAGGAGCATCACTATAGAACGCACTTATTTTTTAGTCCACCACGATGTAGTTACAGTCCGGAAGAAGACGGTAATTTTCACACCATCACACTTCATCAACACTGATTCATCTTGCTTCTTTATAATTTCTCTGGTATTGGTAATTTTAAAAAGATTTATGATATGAAGATTGTACAATGGGTTTTAGAAGAAGCATTTTTTGTTATTACACATTATTTCTCGATAGTAGTTCTTGTTTAAAGAAATACTTGAAAGACGTAACAGATTTAGATCGGAGGGAGGGTGGAATAACATATTTTATATATATATATATATATATATATATATATATATATATATATATATATAAAATATTATTTAAACTGCTCGGTGAAGTGTCTTACAATATGAATTATTTTGCGTCTTATATTCACGTGTACATCAGTTCTATACTTAATTGTCTGTTTGCATAATTTCTCTTAACCAATCAGTACGAGCAAACGACCGTCAAATTATGTAGAAGCGAACACGCATAGAGATTTTTCATGGCAAAGTTTTCAAGCAATTTGGGTATGCTAATTTATACTAATGCCCAAATACGCCTGATTATCACGTTTAAGTCTCCATAACAATATTTCTTTATCAGTTTGCGCACGGTATCAATGTTTGCCGGCACCAGGACTTTATTTAGATTCGGTTATCCCGCAATGCATAAAAGAACTGATCTGAGCAACAAATTATATCTTCACCGTAAACTTTACCACACCAAACTGAGATATAGTAAATCGATATCTGAATACCTATATCAGAGAAACTTTTGAAATGGTAGACTTTTGCTATGAAGAATCTGTGAATATATAAAAGATTATCACGTAGCTCTTCTACTTTCTGGAGGACTACCGAAAAGATTTAATACGCTAGTAGTAACATCTTTTAATTGCGTATCCCGATGATAAACTAACACTGGAATAAGTTAAAGACAAATCAATTATTTTCCCAATTTGGAGTGCTCCTACTGCAAAAAAGCGGACATGCGAAGACACATTGTTATTTCTTGAAGAAGAAGGAGAAGAATAAGAAGAAATAAGAGCAAGGAATTTCGAAAAACGGCACTAAAAGCTCAACTCAAGAATAGTACGAAAACCATATAGAGTATTTCGATGGAATATTGTTTTTGTGGAAACTAAAAAATTACTGAATATAGTGGAGTTTCATCCCAACACTAAATCACTATTTTTAACACTTCGACACGTATTTCAATCACTAAATGACCATCGTCTGGAGAAAGATTGAACAGTTTAAGTAGTAGTATTTTCATTTGTTAGTGATCTCATGCATGTACTCTTTTTTTTGAAATACTATATTCTATATTTGCTGAAATGCAACTGACTAGAATATGCCTTGACACATGACTGACAAATATATTTTCGAAGTCTCTTTTGACAATTCCTAGCTTATATCTAGCTTGAACAAGTCTCTTGAAGACTTCTCAGGGTGCAGATGGATGACGGTGAAAACAGTTTTTCCAATTCTATTTAAATAATTCTATCCAATTCTGAAACAGATCTTGGCGAAATTAAAATCCAAGAGAGATTCATATATAATTATGCAATTGTTTTGATTAGGAAGTTAATTGTTCATAATCAATCGCTAAACCTCGCAGAGTGGGAGATAATTCAGTGCGATATGGAAAACAAATTGGTAAACAGTATTTGCATCTTTTATTAAAATTGTAGACTGAAAAAGAACGTGACAACATCAAAGGTAAATCTCAATTAGAAATCTCAACCACCCAACAGCTATAATCGAAGTTCGATATTGGTTATGAATGATTTATTATGAATAATGAACGCCAGTGTCAATCATGTGTTAATTTAGCGCCGAACGAACACACGAAACTTGAAATATCTCTGTTAATGATTGTGCCAGTTACTATTAAAATGAAGTCGACATAAATACTGACTGGCGGTATTGAGGTATTTCCCTTATAACTACACATTTCACATTCGAGTCTTGTCTTCAGAGTCAGATGCATGAAAATTAACAATTAGAACTTTTCAATGCCTAAAATCATATGGGGAAACTATCTGAAACCGATTATACAGGGTGAGTCAGAATAAGACCGCCAAACTTCGCATACATTACCAAATTTCAGATATATTTCGAAACATCCTAAATCCAGTGGTGTAGTCAGAATTTTGATGAAATTTCTGATATTAAAGTGGGTGGTTGATTCAACGGCGTAATTTTCAAATTGTATTCCCTTTTTTTATTGATGTCGTTATTTTTACGTAATTCTAAAATGTCGTGAATACATCGGTGTACTCAGATTTTTTCTAAAAAATCACAAATATTTTTATTTTGAGATTTTTGACCTTGAAAAATGAGAATACCCAATTAGACTTGAATATGAAGACTCATATTTGAAATTTAGTGTCCTAGTGAACTTTTTGAATTTCTACTAAATGAACAAAAAATCGTTGCTTTCGGTCGAAAAATGTATGTTTTATTAACTGCTCAACCAACCTACGGAATTGAAGCTGACGTTCACGAGACATCATGACACACTCTCTGGAGCATTTAAGTAGTTTTTTGCCCTGGAGAAAATTGGTCACGAAAACCTATCGCTGGCGTACAGCCTATCAAGTAAATCTTCCTAAATATATTCATACCTTGGTTCATACCATAATGTGTTCGTTACAGAATAATTATGAAAGCAATTTCAGTGATTTATAGGTCTCAGGGATTCAGTTCAGTTAAAAACATGGGAGTCGGCGCTCAAGATACCCGTGTGGAATTTTAACATCAAAAGCGCATATTTGTCGGCTGAATTGAAATAATCGATAGGTCAAGAGTAATAATTATTGAATTGATTGAGCTTTTGACTGAAAAATATTTTGAGTCGTATGGTAAAATGAGTTACATACAATTTTCTCCAGGCATATTACATGAAAGACTTCATTATTTAAAGATCAGAATTCAAAATTTTTCAGACTGCAAGAAAGATTGCTATTTATTTTTGTATAAAACAGTCATAGAACCTGAAGAACAAGTACTGCGTAGCTACAAATATGGAAAGGGGAGCGTGGAAAAAGGAGCAGAAATAGCTACCCATGTTTTGGCTGTCATGTTAGGTGAAGTTTCAAGTGGAGGGAAATAACTCTCATATCTTATCATTTCATATGGGATAAAGTGAAGGGTGGAAATATTTCGGTGAAGTAGATGGAAAACGAAACTTCAAAATTATATCGTGAATCCGTACTATGAGTCCAAACAATTTCATTTCATGGGTATCTGATCTTCATCAATAAATAAAAAAAAATATGTTATTACCAATTATTTATAAAATAAAATTTTAAAAATTTGGCTGACATTCAAGAAAATTGGGATATTTTAATGTATTTTTTTTTTGCGAATTTGACTGGTGCGTGATCTTATTCTCTCAAGAACCAACCGAATTAAACTAGATTTGAGGAATTCGTATTTAGAAAAATTAGAAATTCCACCAATATAAAAAAATATTTAAAAAAATATTTTGTTAGTAGACCACAACATAAGAGAGAAAAAATTAAATTACTTTCCATATTTCCAATACGGTTATATTTCGACATAGAACAAGAAACATTAAGCGTCAAGTATGAAAAACAAGAGGGTGAATAAGAGTAAAAGGATGAGCATGAGATAGAGAAGGGGAAGAAAATGAATGAAATTTGTGAAAATGATACCTATGTGGTAATGGTCGTCAGTTTGATATGGCAAGTCAGACAATGCAGACGTGCCATATTTATTCTCCACAAGATCACGAAAAAATTATGTGTAATTGAAAAATAACGACTATAGCGAATATGAAAATGATCTTCCCAAAACCGTGAGGTAGGATAAATGAATGACACGATCATCGGTCATTGAGAAATGGTTTCATTATACTAGTTTGAAAGGTGATAAATTATTGTTTTTTTGAAAAAAAAATCCACCTCGATTTTAGCTAGGTAAGGGTCAAAATGAAACTAATGAACTAAAAAGTGAGAAAATTTCAAATTCTCAAAAACATTTTTCTAGCTCCGGCCCCGGCCCCAGCCCAGTTTCCTTCCGCTTTCTCAGATGTTAACTGATCACTTTTTGAACAATATATTGTGACGTTTACCCCTTGCGCCAAAAGGGCTACGAGCTTTAATGAGCTGCGGGAAACCCGTATCCAACTCTAGTATGAATAACTGATTCGAATCGTCTATGCAAACTGTATAATTTCATGTTGGTACAGCCCCCCATAAATCAGGATCAGCCTTTCTCACACTTCTACTGGATGTCCAGATGTTTTCAATATGATTCAAATCTGGGCTATTCGCTGGCAATGCCACAGTGTTTATTTCTAGCGTTGCTCCGGATTATCAAAAAATATTCTCCAACCAATATGAGGGGCAAACATCAATACATATGTTGCTCCGATATCATGTCAACGTACCTGATGACTGTGACTCTTCCATTTTTTTTTAACAGTGCAGTAAGATGCTTCTCCAAACTCTAACAAATATTGTTCATTAGGCTGAATAATGACAGAAATATGTCTATCATCGTTGTATAAATAAATAGGAATGCATTTTTTAAATAGTACACGGTGCAAATCAACATGTTCTCTGGGATGATCTGCAGAAAAGGTGGAATACTTAATATATACCGGGTGTCCACGGAAAGCACCTCGCCTTTATAACCTTTTTGGTTTTGCAGATGAAGGAATGAAATTTGGAAGATTTGTATACGTACTAAAACAGCTTCAAACATTTTCTGGTCTCACCGGAAGTGATATAATTTTTTTTTTATTTTTTAATCTAGAAGGCTATGCAAAAGTATGAAATCACTAATTCAAATCCTAACTTTTTGGAGAATACTGTTTCAAGTCGAAATGTTTCTGTGTAATTGTAATAAACATTTTCCAAAAATACAACATTGTACATTTCATTACGATTATGTTGATACCCCCACTATCAGGTTTCAAACATACTTTCGTTGAAAAATCTTTAAAAGATTACATAAGATCTTCCTTGAAATGAAACATTTTTTGTTTTGAGTTTGAAATAAGATTGAAATGCATTGAGTAATGTGTGACCTACAGAAATGATAAAATAAAATAATTAAGGTGTATTGAAAAAAAAGATCACTTGTCGATATCTTTTCTTACCTTGCCTCTGCAAAAGTAAATTAGGTAGCTATTGGTACGTTATTGATTCAAAAACATATGTTAATGATATAATTCATGCAACGAGACATGTTATTAGTTTTTGGATTGATTGTTTTGTTTTATCAGTTATATCGGTCACAGGTTACTCGATGAATTCAATTCTTATTTCAATCTTGGAAGGGAAGATCCAACGTAATTTTTTCCAGTTTCTTGACGAAAGTTTGTTTGAAACCAAATAGTGTGCAGTATCATATCACTCGCAATAAAATGCTCTTTTTTCCTGGCGAGCCACTATGCTTTGGAAAAAAAAAGTATTATAATTTGAAAATTAAATTTTGACTGTAAATCGTAGAGTTGTATTTCTCCACAACTTCAGGACTAAAATTAATAATTTGAACGTATCTATAGCCCTCTAGATTAAAAAATGAATTTTGAAACTAGAAAACAATTTATACATAGTTGTATTCTGAATGTCAAATGGAGAAAAAAAAGTCAAAATGTAATATATTTTCCAGCGAAACCGGAAATTGCATGAAGAAGAGGCACTTGTCAAAAAATGCAGTTTTATGTCTCATACATTTCAATAACTCAAAAAACAAAACTTTATAGGGGTGCACACCTGGTATAGAAGGTGATTTACAAGGGGCATACTGATATGATATAGGTACTAGAGATTTTTACCAACGTATATCAATTTTTTTTTAAAGTAGGATGATAATTTTTTGGAAAAATTGTAGCTAGAAACTTCTCCGGTCCGGTACTTTTTTTTACTGGACTAGTCTTGTAATTTTTTTTCCCGGACTGTACAATTTTTCTACTGGACTCGGCAGGTTTTCGAAACGTACTGATATCTTCAAAAAGGCAACAATTTATTTTTAATACAATAATTACAAACATACAAACTTCTTATTAGTTGATATTAATAGAAATGCTGCAATATATAGTAATATCCTCAGGAATTCAACTAACTTGCGATGACAGAAAGTATCAGAATAATGAATAGGAAAAATTGCTCGCGTTTCTATGGAAACTATCTCACAGCTAGACATACCTACATTCAATTCAAATTCCAAAAACACTAGCCGCACATTAAATAATTCATTATTCTTTATAATAATTACTGAGGGTTCTTGTTGTTTGTAGTACGAAATAAAATGCTGTCATGTCCGGTAAACTTTTAACAGTACTCGTTTCGAAATTCCAGACTCAGTCGCCTCGTGCGGAAACATCTTACTCGTACTGTACCGACTTATAACGTAAATAACTATAATATATAATAACTATAATTAATACTTCAAAGTTAGTAGTAATGTTAATACGAATGTTGGAGGGAGGAGGGAAGGGTTGAGTGTCATAGGTATCTTAAGTAGACCATATTCAAGGAAATATTTATCTGTTGTTCATTCTCTTTATGTCAGTCACTACATTCTACACAAAAATACATAATAAATATTGATTGGCTCCTATAACTGTAAGTAATTGTGAATTTGCTACTTTTGTATGGATTATTGGAAAGTGCTGTTGAGTAGTTTTTTGTTTGTGTACATGATGATTTACTATAGCTTTTCATCGAAAACAAAGATTCATTTATCAAATATGCTGGACCTTGAGCATATCATGTGCCAGTTTGAGCAGCAACTGGATTTTTTGGTCATCCGAATAAAAAATGCACCTTCACCAAAACTACGTTAGTTATACTTGAACGGTTTCGCAAAGTTATAGGCCCTCAGCCCGCTGTCAAAATGTGTGATGATTTTATGAAGTATAAGCAACAACAAACACATTTTGAGGGCATAGGGTGACTCTAGAACCCATGCGACACGTATGTCGATCGGTTTCCGTCGGATTTTTATTCGATGAAATATTGTTTGGGATGCTTAATTGGCATACGCTAAACACCACTTTTCAACACCACGAGCCCGATTGTCAGAATTACTATCGATACTAACGATAGTATTGCGAGCACTCGTGGTATTATCACACCAGCATTTATTGATAGAGCGTCGGATGATACTGCATCGACCGCCACCTGGAGAGATCGATCTGAGAGAATTTTAGATAGAAAAGAACACAACTGGGGAGGCAAGCCATGAGATGGAAGTTTGACAAGGGGTCCCTGGTGCCAAACGCGATTCAAACGCCCTGGAGATATCTAATGTAACGGCTAGAGTTCAACCATATTTCTTGATAGATTGTTGGCAAATATGAGACATAAGCAAGTACGTCACTAATTGATCTCTGATACCTGAAACCATATAGTTGATCATTGATAATTCCTGAGTATTCTAGATATTTCATGAGTTCGATATTGATGACTTTTTTCATGAACTTCGAGTGAACAGACAGCAGTGAGATAGGTCTGTAGGTGCTGGGTGAGTTCTTTTTTCCCCTTTTGGAGACAGTTGGACAGAAATGCCCCAAATTATAAGAGAGGTTGAATAATTTGCGAAAAACTGGTGTTAGTTCTGGATCATATTCCTTGAGAACTATCGGCGAGATTTCGTCAAATCCACTAGCTTTGTTGATGTTAAGACCCAGCAAAATGCGTCTGATGGTTCATTGACGGAAGATAATCTCCGGTATATGACTCATGAGTCATGGTGGCGCTGCTCAGCCCAGGTAAGCGGGTTCGATTTACCGCGCCGTTATCGGCGTCGTGCATGGAATCACACGTTAGAAGGTGGTGGCTGCGTCTTCCCTAGCTCGCACAAGTCTCTCGAATACTTTTGAGGTTTTCTTGTAAGGGGGCAGCCGGTTGACGGAAACAAAAAATTTGATAAATTTTTAATAACAATTTCAACTGTCAAGGGTAATGTTTTCCCAATGAATCCAGCGTAGAAAAAGTGTTTAAAACGCATATATAGTAATTAAAATAACAAGAAAACTCCAATTCCTACTTTCTTTCCCTTTTGGTACTCGTGATCGATGCTCTCGAACATGATAAGAATTTTTTTATCGTGAGAAACATAATTTAAAATATTCATTCTTGAAGTTTTTCAAGTGCATAGCGTTCAAATTCCTCCGACGCTCATTTCTTATTATACAAACTGATACCGACACTTTGGAAGAGACAGGCTTTGAAGAGTACTATCATGTACCTATAGATGCCATGCAAATTTTAATAATCGAGAACGAACCTTATATCATTACGTGTTACTCCCTCCCCTAAAATGTCGGACAATCCTCCCTAGAATTTCAAATTGGATAATGAGGTTAATCCCAGTCAGTCATTTATGTGAAGTACTTGTAAGATGATGACAGATTTTAGGTGAAGATTTTCTCGTTTATGCCTTTGAGGGCCGGTTTTTCAATATCCTGTTAGCGTAGTTTGACTGACGGCTAAATTTGACTAGTGGTTAGAGTGAACGTTACATCTGTTCACATAAAGGAATAAACTCACATTCTAACCATTAGTCACGTAGCATAGACTTTGACTGAACATTGAAAAACCGGCCCTGAGAGGACTGAAAGATCAAAGTGTTGATGAAAATGATGGAAAATTTGAGCGGTCCTCGAATATGGAAAATTTAATTTTTATTTTTACAAAAAACCTAAGCTCACTTCGGCATTCGCAGACCTTATGCCAAGTTTTTGATGGACATTTCAAGAAAACTTTCATGTTTTCAAATGGCATAAGGGTTGCAAGTGGCCAAAGGGTTGAAATGGTGAACTTGTGACAAAAAATGGAAATTTTTGGTAACATTAACGCCAACTTAAAATATGAAAGTTTTCATCATGAAATGTTCATAAAAAAATTGACATAAGATCTGCGAATGCCGAAGTGAAGTTAGGTTTCTTGTAAAAGCCACGCGGGGACCGCTCAAAATAATAATTACTTTTGGATTAACAAACAATCACCCGATGGGTCTTCTATACCTAACTATTAAAAACTTTCAACGTTTTTAAAGATTGGCTGAATTTACTACAGCGTTGCTGCTTAAACTGGTATGAACGGTAAAAAAGTGGTTTAATTTCGATAAATTTTGCAAAATGGGATGAGGGAATCCTATGAAGTAAAAAAAGGAAAAGGAAAAGATATTATTGGTTCTCAATGAATTTTTAATCAATGTTTGAAATATTGAGAACAATTTACACTGTAAAAATAGTTATTTGAGAAAAAGTTTCAAAATAGTTTCAATAGATCTTGAATTTGGTTGAAATATAACAACAAATAGTAAATCAGCGTGTGAAGTGTTTTTTTTTATTCAATAAGTATTGTTTTTTTATGTTCTATGTAAATGTGAGTGGATTTATTTTCGTTTTCTTGCCCTCATGTAAAAAAATTAACATTTCGGAACAACATTGCCTGTTAGAATGGACGGCAAACAATCGTCTTCTAATCGAAATATTGTAATATGTTCATAGGTAATAATATACTTGGTGATTCAAACACAGATTATTTTGAAATTTTGATATAAATATATATATGTCCATTAAATTTTCCACTCCGTTATTATTGATGCTACGAATTCGGTTAAATGGGCAAACTAGTAGCATTTTTAATGGCCTTCTCGACGCCGAAAACAAAACAAAATTTACAGTCGCGTTTTCGAAATATTTCATAAAATGATATTTTTTTAAATGAAACACTCTATATTTTATCATGCATTTCGACTCGTAACTACATTCTCAATAACAAAGCTCCTATGACTTTTTTTTCCTAAAGTTGAAAATGAGCGACTTATGTGGAAATATTTTTTTTTTCACTAGTACAAAAAATGTCTTTGTTATGGCAAATAAAACCTCATGATTGTCCAAACACCTAATTTTGGTATTTAAACGAATGACAATACTAACAGCAAAATAAGACAGTAAAAAGAAAAAATTGCGCTGGGATTTGAACTCGTGAAACCCGTCAATTGACACAACTGAGCTTTTTGGTATTAATTTACAAAACGATAATTTCCATCTTAAAACCATTCCACTAGCCGTATTTAGTTTGTGAATCAAAATATTTCTACCATAATGATAACTTTGAAGCCGTTTTTGTACAGAACAGAAAATGCTAGAGCGTCATATTAATGAGATTGGAAATAGCTATTTGTGTATTCAGAGCGCAAAGTGATGGATTGCCGCTCGAACAAAGAGAGAGAGAGAGAGTTTTGAACGTTTAGTCGATATTTCATAGCATTTTATCAAATCCGATTTTTATAAATGTTTCCTATTGACAAAACTGACTTATTTTGAACTTTAGGAAAACAATTCATAGGAGCTTTGTTATTGAGAATGTAGTTACGAGTCGAAATGCATGATAAAATATAGAGTGTTACATTTAAAAAAATATCATTTAAACAGTGGCGTGTTCAGAATTTTGTTTTTTTGAGGGGGGTGGGGAACGGAAGTATAAATAAAAAATATTACCATGAATTGTTTTGGTATTCACGGATATTTTCGTAGTTTTTTTTGAGCTACACAAGATGCTTTGGAGGGGGCCGGGCCCCTCTGTCCCCCCTTAGAGACGCCACTGGTTAAAAAATAATTACACATTTTGGCAGCGGGCTGGCAACCCACTGGCAATTATTCATTAAACGACATGTCGAGATATCACGTCATGTGTTGAAGGTCATCATGGTACTTGGCAGAAAACCTTTCATTTCGTTTTCACATTCACATTCCATTGGTATATCCCCAACGAATGACATTTCAAAGGATGTGAACGAATCTACAGTGTCATTCAAAGAATTGGCATCATACAGAAAAAAACTTTTATAAATAATTCATTATGAAATTCGACTTTGGCGTTAAGTTGTGCTTTGTAAAAGATGAAAAATGGCCAACTCGGAAGGGGTCACGTGACTTCAGAAATTTTGTAAATATAAATAAAATGTCATTAAATAAAAGTTGCAAGAGAACTTTCAAATTTGTCACATATGTGTAAAATCGAAATAGAAACAACTTTCCTATTTAAAATTTTTTGAAATTCGAACAAATAAGCCTATTTTCAGTGTTTATTTTGAAAAAAAATAAATACTTTTGAAAGATAGCGAATGTCACGTAATCCCGACCGATTGGGCTATTTTTTATATTTTTCAAAGCACAACTCAACGAGTAGAATTTCGTAATACATTATTATCAAAACTTTTTCCCATATGAAGGACACTGTATAGATCGTATAGTTTTTTCCAGTATTTAACGAAATTCTTAAACAAAAAGACAAGCTAGATATTTGAAAATTATCTGTGATGATCCATCTTGTATATGGATTGGAATTTCTTTAAACAACAAAACTTTTTTTTCAGGAAATCTCGATACTCCAGGTAATGCCATTAGAATGCAAAGTGCTAAACTATACCAAGGTCTGTCAGTAAATATCTAGTGTGGAAAATAATATTTTTACTAACTTCTAACAATTTCACAAGTATGTTATGTTGGTTTTCTGAAGAGTTATTACTGAGCATTCATAATCTGTAATTACTAAAGTGTAGTTAATGGATTTAGCTTACGAAAGTTTGTGCTGAAATTTGCTGAGAAAGTTAAAACCTGAATTGCATTGGCTGTAATTTCATACTTAGTTTCAGGAGAAAAGGTTCATAAAGTATCCAAATTACCTCAGGTCCTTTATGACCAAACGCGTTGATTTTTTTACACTCGATTGTTTCTGTGCACAACAGTTGTCTTTCATGATTTGTGGTCACAAACATTATTTATGAGGGATGATCTTTCTGTTGGAACTGCACTCGTAAAAATGCAAATATCAGTCAAAATATCCACCAAGCAGATAGTTAAATGAGTCAGGACTGAATGAAATCGATAATTGAATATGGCTCAAAAATAGAAATTTATGTATCAAAAGTGAGTAAACTGATAGTTTTTTTACGAGTAGGAAATGTTGACGGTATTTCCACGAATAAAAAAAAACACCTTAGTTAACGAGTTACATACAGTATTTTTTCTACAACTGTCAAAAAAATAACCAATTCATATTTTTTTTGCAAATATGAAATGAATTTGGCATATTTTTATTGATTCATCATTCGAACGAAGTTCGAAGAGTATGTCGGAGAGTTGAGTTTCAAACAAATGAAACTAATTTCGATAGAGTCGAAATCCCTTTCTCTTCACACTATCCCGCAAAATGGAAAATTTGAAGAAAATATTAAAATAACATATTCATCGAGGTCAATATTATTATTATTAATGTTGACTTGACTTTCGAATAACTAGTCCATCGAAGTAACTTTTCCTTTTCTTAGATTTGTATTCAAAATAAATAAACAATCCTCGTGAAGCAACGAATACCTTTTTCTTTCTTTGAACTATGTCAAGGAAATCTCATATTTCCACTATCCACGATTTTCTCCGTTCAATCTTCACTTTTCATTTCTACTTAAATTAAATTTATAGTTATCAAGAATTCGTTATCTGGATAGATGCCCAATTTCACAAATTTCATTAATTATTGTTAACTAGTTTCTGACGGCCAAACAGCCATAGCTACCTTGAATTACCTAGTGTAGATTAGGTCTAATAGTTCCTTAGAGGTATATGCTATTATTTTGAATATATTCGCCGCGATAGTTTGGAATTTTGATAATACTTATTAAATAGTAAGAATGCTAAGAATATTCTTGGTGAAACATTTGTATATCAGATATTTAGGTTAATAGTTGCCAAAGAAAATGAGAACTGGCTTTATGACAGGATTTCGTTATTATTCGCATCAGTCACTGTTGTTGCATGAAACTGTCGGTTGCCTAGCAACAGCCGTTAAAAAAGTGCACTTTTTTACGCTTTTCCGTTTAATAATGAAATCGTATGTTGATAGTGAAATATTGTAATACTTTACGCACATAAACCACACAAAAAAGTGGACTTTTTTTGACAGTTGTAGAAAAATTAAATATCGTGATGTCTGTCTGTTACTCATTGACAAAACAGCTACACGGCCGATTGAGCTAACATTTCGAATACATATTTTTAATATCTTGAATTATAATTACGCCACATCGTGAAGTAGAAAAATATTTCGAAAAAGCAATACTTAGTTTTATGTCTTTCACAGGTATAAAAAATCTGTTCATGTAAAACATCAGGACGTAGACCGTACCTTTTTAACGTGTCGACAATCTCGATAACCACGGCCAATAGTCTGACCTTCTTGAATAATTATTTTATTTTAGAAAATCACAGAGGTGAACAACGTTTTTGTTCTATAAAGGGACATAGATGTCGATGCTGTGGTATAGAGGGTGACCACGAGATAAGGTACCCCCCACCAATTTTTAAATAGTTTTGAAGATATAAATTTGGAATTTCGCTGCAGTACTAGAATATATACGCATATTTTGTCGACACTACTGAAAATTCACCTCTTCCGGTTCAACCGGAAGAGACCCCAAACTTTTTTTTTCATATGGCACGCACCCTGTACTTTTGTTTTAATTATCTGAAAGAGCACGCAATTTGTGATAACACTGATCTTCAAAATTGAAAATCGGTTAAAAATGGTGGAGATACGGTTGATTATTAAATCGAACAAAGTTGACCATGAAATTTAAAATTGAATCATTACAACTGGAAATTGTACCTCATTTCATAAGGCATTGTAGATCAGTGTATGAAAAATTTTTGATAACGGTGCCTAGTATAACTGAGGAAGACCATTTATAAGTCTGGTTCTAGGCATCGAATATTGAAATTCCATCCCAACAAGAAATGAGAGCTCTCCGATGGATGAGCAAATATCCCCAAAAATTGAAAACAATCCATTTTTATAGCTCCATATCTCGAAAACTGTCCATTTTTGAGCTTTGTGGCTATGGACACTTTTGATCCGCTCATCAAGAACTGTAACACACCTAAATTTCAGCCGAATTTACGGAAAGCCATTTCCCATAAGAAATGTGCGGGGTCCTTTCATCATTGCGCCGATATATTTTTCAAAAGTGATGGTGGAGATAACGAAGCACGTCATGCCCGTATTAAAATTACGTAGCTGGGAGGGCCAATAAGGTAGATGCTCCTAATCGCAGTTTCGTTGTCGCGTAAAAACTAATGATCTTATACATTTTTTTTCTTCTTCTGGTTCTATAATTTTCTTAAGAATGCGGGAATCTACCTATTTTTTTTATTTGTAAATTTTTTATTTTCTTCAGAATCATCAAAACCAAAAATCAGTTGATTTCCGGCATTCTTACAAATTGAATCATTTGTATCAACAAAATTTTCGCAAAAAACTAAAACTGATCGCTCAAAACCCAAATTCGTTTGCAATATACAGTAAGTTTAATAGGCAAAAATATAGGGTGGATTACAACAATATAACATACGGTTGGATTCAGAACAAAATAAAAAAATGTATTAATGAAAGAATTGGTTGATATAACTTTCGGTGAAACCAAAAGTCCTATTTCCGATTCAAATATGGATTATAATCGAAAAATATCTCTCAAACAACATATCCATAACTCAAATTGCTATCTTTAAATATAACCAGATGGCGCGACAAAACAAATTTCGTGGCTACCCGTTATATTGTAATGAACGTTGGAGTAAGTTTGAATTTCAGGTGATTTGTCCTCGTGAAAAGTAGGCAAGGAAATCTCATTCAGAAATTTCGCTTGAGTGGCGTGGGCTTTCAGAATCTCCAAACCAAATGACAATCGGAAAGGTATCCCCGAGCTCTTGGAAGATATAGAAATATTGGCAAGGTATTACCTATTTGTCGATATTAGACATGGCCTACTCAAATTCCTACATAAAAGACAAGCAGGGCAATTTGGCTTGCAGCTATTTAAATATTGAATCACCATAGCTATTTTCTAATAGACGCGATTATAGACACAGTATGACACCGTTCTGTACACAACACGGAGACATATTTAAGTGCATGTGCGTCCATTTTTAGCTTTGGAATATACTCAGCAAAGGTATGGCATTCTTTTCAGAAATATGTTAGTTTCGATAGTCGGCTCCATCAAGCATTGTTTCAGATATAAAACAATAATAGATAAATTGTCAGGTGACTTGATTTTCGTGCCAGATTCATGAAAACCGTCATGGTTATGCCGTACTTGATAGCTATTTTTAGACCCGATTTGATAGTCTGTTGGTGGATCTGCTATTGTTTGTTTTTCAGTTTTTCCACTTGGAAAACTTGTCAGATCTATGGAATTCATATAATATCACATCGTTCTAGAATTAGACAATGTTTGACGATGAAATTTTCCGAATTTATATTATATAATGCGGAATCAGGCACGGAGTGAGGTAATTTCGCTTCGAGATTCAACGTTATATAGGTTAAGACCTATTGAGAAGTTTAACCGGGACTTCATAGGTTGACTTGTATTATATTTCAATTTTCCATCCAATCAAAACTTGTTCTTTGATCGTAGTGGGGGAACCATCATTATTATTTTAGGATCTGGAAACATAATTCTGAATATAATTTGCGACATAAATGCAATAGTGTGTATAAACTGAAACTAAACATATACGAATACTTATTGTTACATTTTCACTTTTAATACCACCAGAGCTTCAAATTACTGGACATTTTTTCGAGTACGCGAATATTTTGAAAATTCTCTCGAGTCGAAAACATTCGTGTTCGAGAAAAAAATTTCTGTTTTTAATTGAAGCTAGAGTGGTATTCGGTAAGAAAATTTCAAACCAAAATATAATAAAAAAATACTAGGATAATGACGGTTTTTCATGATTTTGAAATTTAAATAGTCTTTAGTGGTCATTCTGTAAGCTTTATATTAATTTTTACCCATTCAACTGACACGTTTATATAACTCTTACAGAATAAACAGATATGTTAATATGTGTGAACATAAACATACAGGCCATACATCTTGCAGAGATACCACTACCTTTATATTTTTTACAGAATAACCAGATATTAAATACGTATGGAAATTAACACTCGTTAAAAATTAACATATAGCTTACAGAATTACCCCTTTTGTATGTTAATTCAAAAGCAATATAAGGTAAAATAACAATTATACATGAATAACTAAATGCTTAAGGAAAAAAAAATTAAAAAATGTTCTAGCAGTGGGATTCGAACTAACTTTTTAAATGTTATTTTAACCATAAACGTCAAAAAATTTCTAGTGTAATTTCATGCTCCTTACCCCAAGGAGGAGACAAAAATTTCCGGAAATTTTATTAGTTGCTGTAGTTACGATAAAAAATACAGGCCTTTAATTGGTCGAAAATGTAAAAATGTGTAATTCTCAAAAAAAAATCATTGGCTTTGCATTTAGGTATATCTGTTTACTAATGCCCTTATTCCAAATGGTTCAATATGCAAATCATCTGGACGCCCGTATTGTCGTTTGATCATAGAGGAGGAACCATCAGTATCATTTTAGGATCTGGAAACAATAGGATTAGCGCAGTGGATAGCGCACGCGCCTGGTGACCGAGGGGTCCCAGATTCGGTTCGCAGCCGGGGCGAACTTTTTTCATTTTTCCGAATGATTGATTCTTGTTGCTGACTGGGAATAATCCACGATTCGCTGTTGTGTTAAAAATTAACAGTGCTGCTCCTAAACGTGGGTAATGATCATAGAAGTCGATGCCAAAACACCAAATATATATTATATTTGCGACAGAAATGCAATAAAACAATTTAACTTACGGTTAGGTTCTTGTTTCGTACACTCGCGATTCGTACATCTCAAAAATTTGCCTACAATATTCTTGCTTAGTAAATTGAATCAATCAACCCATTTCCACTCCTTGTTTCGTACATTTAACACGTGGACGCGAGAAAATAAAATAAATACATTTTGTGCGGAGTAATTATTCAGTCTGTTCTAAACCGAACAAACTAACCTTGCGTGACACTTGATGGGCGCGAGAAAATTAAACAAATACATTTCGTGAGGAGTAATTTTTTAGTCTCATCTAACCAGAACGAACTACACTTGAACCAGGTTCAAATACTGATGCGTGTCGATATGTTTTTTGTGGGGGGCATTGAATTAAATGGAGGTGTTCACGCACTGACCGTCTTCAGCGCTACTCTCCGCCTTTTTGTAACTCATTGAAAAAAATATTGAAAAATCCTCTATTCAGTTTTCGAAGTCATATGGAATCTAGGTTTTCTTCTATTTAATGTTTTATATAGGATTAGAACCATCACCAAATGGTCCCTTTATGTTCATTTTCAACCACAGATCACCAAATTCTTCGACAGTTTCCAGCAGTGCCACCGCAGCGTCACAGCTGCGTTACTCTCATTCGTAGTAGATGCGCTACTGAGTGGTCCAATATGAACGGGATCTTAATGCCGATTCAGATACATGGGTGCCTACCCAGGGTTTTTGACCTCCAGTATTAACAAAATAATACTTATTGATTAAAAGTTTGATTTTGTGGAGGAAATCCAGTTCTTGACATAATTTTTTTGGGTTTATCACTGACAAAAAAATTAATTTCTTTCAAGACAGCAGTCTTGTGAACGCAGTAACTTATCGGGCAAATTAATTAATTTGCCCTTCTACACTTGTACAGATTTCTTTGGATTAAAAAATTTTTTCATTTTCAGATTGTGGAAGGTGATAAACCCAAAAAAATTATGTCAAAAAATAATACTTCTAAACCAAAGAAACGTGACTTTTTGAAAGTATGTGAACTATCTTGCAGTTTACAGGCACAATAGTCAAAAATATATGCTTGTAAATTGCACATGCTTCAAAAACCCTGCATGAGCAATTTACAAGCATATATTTTTTACCCTTGTGCCTGTAAACTTCAAAATAGTTCACATACAGTTCTTCTACTTGCGCTTCTATCAAAAAGTCATATTTTTTTGGTTCAGAATTATTAAATTTGTTATAAGTAGTGGAGGAATTCATCATGTGGGGTCGAAAACCCTGGATGGGCACTCATGTATCTGAATCGGCCTTTACGCTCCAAACGATATTAAATGAGGTATGCCGATTTCACTGGAACCATTCATTCTGCAACCTCACAAACAGTGAAAGACCTATCATATGATGGCGCGAACGATAATTTGAAGCTACTGCAGCTGAAAATAATAAAAATAACCATATTTCCTCATGAACACTCACATCACATACACAGAGGCATCGCCTATGTGGGGAATACTCCGGGGCCACTTAGCTATTTATGGTGGCGTATTCATTCTTCAGTTAAAAGAAAACAGCTCCGAAAAACCTACAAGCACACTAGATAATTAGTGTAGATTGGTCAAGCACACGACACCAAGGCAACCCACATCACTTACTTTTGAGATCGATACACTTGAGGAAGAAAACTTGATGCGGTTTCCGAGTTTTCAAACAACTGGCTGCACATACATAGTATCGGATACTTTTCATCTGGGATATAGCCAGAAATCTACGCGAGCAACAAGGAACGCAATGATATGCACATAAATAAGAGAGACACACTACTGCGCTCAGTTGATATGCCTTTCGCGAGCGAGTAGAGGAGAAATTATAATGCTCTCTCAACATTATAGCAAGCTATTCTTCACGTTCTCATTAAACCACCATACCCCAGATGAAAACTTTCCGATACTGTGTACCCTTGTCACTTGTCTTTAGTCAACAATTTTAAATAAATTTGTTGAAAGTATATTTTTTCCTTCAATAAACAATTAAATGTAATGCTTTCAGACCCAAAGACCTTTTTTGAGATAAATATTAGATTTTTCAAATCTGGCACTCAATAAAATGATTCCAATTGACAAATGACAAGTTCCCGACGAAAAAGTACGGTCGCTCTGTCGACAGATAAATCACCGAAGTTTTAGGAAATAGTCAGGAATTTGGTATATATGGACCGCCAAATTACTAATCAGAGTAACCAAGGATATATACGGACCATAACCTTATATTATGGATCCGTTAACCTTTCTCTCCAATTATTTTACCAGTCTTTTTCTACCAAAACTCCAGTATATTCATTTAATGCTCTAGATATGAATCAAAAACTAAATTTTTCATGTGAAGCTTGCTATAATTAGGTGACATAAGAATGTGAATCTTTTGGATAGGTGCATACAGACTAAAACTCAATCACAACTGGTACCAAGAAAACTCTCTGGAATATATCCAAAATACGGCCGTTATCAAAAACTCATTGGTTGAGATGAGCAATAATACAAAAACTTCAGAGCTTAACTCTGATGGATATTTTCGGTTGGGCAATTATGATATGGAAACCAAGACTAGAAACAGAATTGGGAGCTGAAATTAATGAGGGCTCCCATAGATAAAACGTTTAGGCGGCTCTGGAAAAGTACGCCTAAATGTTCCAGACATAAAATACCATTAAACTATGCTTAGAGAAGAATCTGAGAAAGGGTTACTGAGGTGAGAGAATTTCCATTTTCTCCATTTTTTTCCATTTGAAACTTGAAAGCACGTCGAAAGACTCATTCAAAGCTAGTTTGGAGTCATCTTCAAGGTATCAATGATTTGGTAAGTAGGATGGTTTGAACACCATTCATACCGGAAACGCGTTACACGGTCCTTAGCAGAGACATATCAAGCGCGTGCTAAAATCTGCATGAAAATAGAAACATCTGAAGTCCTGAAACTTATCAAGAGAACCTAAGGCTTGTGATTGGTCTCCTGCTATATGCAGCTAATGAAAAATAATCCTGACGTTGCTCTGTTATGGGAAAAATAGATTATTCATAATGCTGAAATGTTTAAGATATCTCACAAGCTTGATATTGGAGACTACTGAACAAATAGCAGACTACTGGAAGTAGCAGGCGACAAAGCAGAATGTGTGTCATTTTTAGGCAATTTTACCGTCCTTACTCGATATTTTTTCCAGTTTGATGGGAAGACATTGAGATTGGACATGAGTAAATTGTGATAAAAATGTGATTACCTTTCACAGCACTGAAAGGGTGTTGGCGATCAATACGAATGCGTTTATTTTCACATTAGTGCTTGTTAAAACTGACACTTTACCGGACGACATAGAATATCGCCGGAATGTAGATTGAGTTGTATTCTTTCATAACAGCTTTTATAATATTTTCTAACTTTCATGTTAGTTCTTTCTTTTTCATTTCAATCAGACGACGGTTTGCTGGCAATTTTTGAAACTTGTAGATTGAGGTGTACTTAACTCATTCTAGGATTACACGAAGAATATACTTGAAAATTTCTTCCCTGAAAGCAATGATTTTGATTGATCTGCGTATTAATTTCCGAATAAATCTGTTGTAAACCATGAACTTCGGTGTTCTGCAATTTTTTGATGTTAATATCGTCAGGTATACCATTTATATAGATAAACTAGCCTAGCTTAGCACGGTAGTCGATCTCTGTCTCACAATTTACCCATCCAAAATTTTATAATTCTCAATTTGCAATGCTGAAGGTGATAATAATAATTTCTATGAATTGTTTAATTTCTTCTTTAATTTGTTTTTCATAAGTATTGTTATTATTCAATGTATTATTTTTTTATATCCCTTTAGTATTAAGTATTATTATTATTATAATGCGCTGGGGTGCTAGCTATTCTTGACCGTTCGCAACGACGAGGTGTATTCGGAACGTCACATTATAATGTGTTCCAAATGTTATTTGGCATGCTATCAATAACTCAGAATGTGTAGATAGCAGTACTCTTATGTATTGCGAACGGTCAAGAATAACTCCCCTGAACGTCCCGGAGATCGACGCTAAAAATCCCTACATGCTCTCGGCTAGGTGTTACATTCACGACGATATTGGACATCACCTTGTTTCCTTCCACAGTAGGTTCAATACTAGATTCTTCCTGAAGAACTAGGAAACCGGAAAAAGGAAAAGCCAATTCCCAAAACTATGACAGCAACAAGCTTGGATAATCCCGAACACGGGATAACACAACGGTCACTGGATATCTCCCAAAATACTTCTTGTTTCTAAGCTAACGTTCACCTGGCTCCTAGCGACGCAACCGTTCCGGAAATCTGAATAGAAGCCGGAAGAACCGGAAGTTCACACTTTCAAATTTACATTTCGACCTTCGAGCCAACTAGAATACCGACAGCTGTAAACTTGCGTTTCTTACACTATAAACAAATCACCCGAACCCACGTAACAATACCGTCCTATACAGAAACATCAGATTACAAAAAACAAAAACAACACGAGACCAACCTTAAGTCACACCTAACCCCGTCGAAGCCATTATTTTTATAACCAACGGTTTATTCATAATCAACGATTCTCCAAAATATAACGAACAGCCTACTGGAGCGTACCGACAAACACCTTTCATAGTCGATAAATAAATATATCCATGTGGATCTAATTGATCGTTGAATTTGCAACTAACGTTTGGGGTTAAGCGATGGAAGACTATGCATCAGATGAAACTGTTAACAGACAAATTGGGCAAAGCTGTCCTGGTTGAAGTGTGCGTTCCATTATAGTGTGTTCTTTTACCAACAAATCTAGTAGCTTTGCACAGTAGCTTCCTTCAGTGACTATACAATAAGCTACATATACATTCATTTATACACTTCACCAGACGGCCAATAATTACAATTAACAAGGGTGTACGTACCCTACCTGAATTAATAAAATTATATCTAAGATGAAACTGGTAAATAATTCTACTTCAAAAAAAAAAAAAATTAACAATAACATGCCAGATTGATTAAGAATACATGGATATTAGTTCTCATCTAAGGAAATGAGTTTTACATTGGTGAATTAGTCAAATCCAGTTGGTCGTTAAGTAGTATGTTCGAATTTTTAAGTTTATTTATTTCTAGTGATTTTAAATGATACCTTTATTCTTTATTTTGTATGTGTTAAATCTCGAATTCTTCATTAAACATATGATTTTCTTCTAAAAGATGATTTGAATATGCTGAATTTGTTTTCTTATTCACTAACTCGTATTATGATGCTTATGAGTGCGATTTCTAAATGTTCTACCAGTTTGACCAATATAATATACCTTAGGACAAGTATCACAATTTTATTCATATACCCCTGATTTCTCGAAGTTGAAAGTTCCGTCTTATTTTTGAAAAACCTTCTCTTCGTATTATTTGTTCTATATGCGATTCTTATGTCTTGTCCATTTAAAAATGAAGCTACCTTTTTTGGTGGTTGTCCAAAAGATGTCAAAGCTTTATAATTCTGATTATCTGTTTTTGTGGCCGGAAGAAACCTGTGAAATCGCCCTCATGAACATCACATTAGTTATGAGAATATGAAACTAAATTCAACTTATTCAAATTATCTTTTAGAAGAAACTTATATTTTTGATGCATATCTCGAAATTTCACAAATAGAAAATGAAGGATTAATACTGGATCATTTGAAACTTAATAAACTTCAATATTCAAACCCACCACTTAACGAACTTGATTTGAATAATTCACCATTTTTTAACTTATATTTTCTTGGATGGGAACTGATATCCACGTATCAAACTGCATTGTTATTGTTATATTCATTTATTTTTTTGAAGTATAAGTATATAATTAGCATTTAATATTAATCTTCCATATTATTGTTTTTATCTTGGATTTATTTCATTAATGCAGGTTAATTACAATGATTAACCGTCTGGTGAAGGGTGGTTTTAATTGTTATTAATGTAAAGGGTATATAAATAGATGTACGTAGCTTCTTGCAGTCACTGGAGGAAGCTACTATGATAGCGAAACATGTCGTTAATGTCATTAATGCAGGTTAATTACAATGATTAACCGTCTGGTGAAGGGTGGTTTTAATTGTTATTAATATAAAGGGTATATAAATAGATGTACGTAGCTTCTTGTAGTAACTTGAGGAAGCTACTGATAGCGAAACATGTCGTGGTGTTATACAAAAGTTTGTGAAGATCGAATCGTCTCCTCTCTATATAAGAAACTAGGAGCAATTTCTATGCCTAACTATACTATAAAATTTATCATCAATTATTGTTTTCCCTGAATGAAAGTTTATCAGAGGTATAAGAAACACGTTTTTTTCCGAAACATAATTTTGAAATTCCAAATATACCATATACACAACACAGTTAAAACGTTTTATTAAATATTTGAGTCTTCTGTGGGATATATTGTTTCATAGTCAGCTGTTTCTTGTATGGAACTAACGATTCATCATTTACACAATAAAGTTGAAAAGTTCTATACATATTTATGAGACTTCTGTGAGATAAATTGCTTCATAATCAGCTGTCCTCTAAATGGAACTAGCGATTCATCAATAATTATAACTCTAGGGATAAATACATCTTGATATCAAGGTATTCATTCATTTAGAAGTGATTGAACTATCTATTATTCTCCAGGCAATGCTGATAACGAAAAAATGCATCATATCCTTCTCATGATTTTCGGAGCTAACAGGTTTCTATAGACAATATTTTTTTTTATATTCTTGTTCCCACAAAAAGAAAAATCCTAAATAATTCAACGATAAAAAGAATATGTTCCAGAAAATTAAGTGAGTTTGTGAGTGAGACATCACTATTCCAGGACAGGTAGTATCTGTGCCTTATAGATCACGAGCACTTGTTGGAACTAAAATAGCTCTTGACACGGAACAGAAAACCAAGGTTTCGATATGTACTTTCAGCAATGGACACGACGTGGTGATCCCAGAAAATTAATTCGTTATACCAAGTATCGAAATGGATAACTTGAATGGTAAAATTACACATGACATGATTATTAAGGCTACGGACAATGAGAATGGTTTTTTTAGATTAGAGTTTTCTCTGCGTTTATTTTCACCAAATTACTAGACCGTTGTTGTAGAATTTTGATCAAGTTATATTTATATTATTTATACTCCCCCTTCGTTAATTTCTTGTTTATAAGCTGATGTTGGAGAATTGGAGAGGGAAGTGGTATGAAGGGGACCATCATCCGCAAAGTTGTGTACTTGACATTAGTTTGTTCCCAAAAAATTGTTAATGAGAAGCAAAAACGGATCCCTGTGGTGCACCAGCATTCATGGGTGAAGTGTCAGATGAAATTCCATTAGAAATCGGTCTGATAGGAAGAATAAAGAAGAAAGAACACAACTGAGGGATCAACGACCTCAATCTTCAAACGCAATATTGTCAAAAATCCAAATAACCACGAAATGTCATACCTTTCTTCAGTTTTTGGCGATTTCCCCGGTAGGACCAGTTTAATGATTACAACTATTCTTCAAAGTTGACTAAATTTGATACAAGTTGATCCCAAAACCGCATCCGTAGACGAAATAGTTTCCAAAACAAAATTTATTTTTATTTCAAGAACTACATCCTAATTTTATTATATCGATCATTGGCTATGGCCTCATCAGCATCAGATTGTCAGAGTGTTCAAAATACTTCTAAAACTAGTGTTAAAAGTAAAATGACAGATGAGATGATGAATACTCAGTAATATAGATCTCTCTGATAGAAACACTTCAATCAGATATTATAAACAGAACACCTTCTCAAAAGGAATCATTTATAAAAGTTCACGCATGTATTTGGCCGTTTGCGAAATTGGTAATACTAATTCCTTTTGAAATTACAAACGAGGAGTATTCAGTCAAACTGTAGAAGGTCCTTCATCACTGACAAATAATGATATTCATAAATAAAGTGCGTTGGAGTTTATTGTATTTGAAGTATCTGTCAGTCAGCCTTGTAACCCAAAGATCGTGTGTTCGAATCCTTCTGGATCTTATATTTTTTTTGTTTTTTTTTTCTTACTAGTAGTAACTGTTGTACAAAAAAATGTGCATAATACATTTGTTAAAAGTGATTTTATTTTGCTCGTGAGGTTGCTCCACTCCCTAACGCTCGTTTCGCAATATTCCCCACTCATAAAATAAAATGCCACTTTTAACACTTGTATCATAAATAACTATTTTATGTTCTGGAACCCGTTTATGAAAAGGAAAATCCAGTAATGTTCAGAGAAAATCGTGATAGCCGAGGGAAATTAGGTAGGAACTGGTGTTTTTCTTGAATTTCTGCATACTGCATGCCTCAGGAAATACACGTCCCGAAGCAGTGAGTTCCAAAGTTTCGCCGTCTCTCAGTTATTTCGGTCAACCTCTGCTGCACCCTCACGAGCAACCCTCAGAAGTATTCGAGATACTTGTGCGAGCTAGGCAAGACATAGGTAGCCCTTAACTTTTAACGTGTGATTCCATTCAAGGGACCGATAAACGCGCTGGGATTCGAATCCATGCACCACCGATGATTGTACTGAGATACGAATGCTTAACCCATGCGCCACCTCTGTCTCCAAAGCTACGACGAATGGATGTGAGGAGTTGACACGATGGGTCATTCTCGGCTAATGGTGGAACGATTAATGCTCTTTTAGTCCATGAAAATATATATGAAATCAAGACAGATCGCTAGTCTTCCTACGGTAGAGAATTGAGCGAATTTGTAAGCGAAGCATCAACTTCTGGGATGGGCTGTACTCAATAATGGGAACAGTATTCCAGGTCAGGTGGGATATGTGCCTTATCAATCAGAATCATTTGACGGGAAGTGAAATAGCTCTTGGCACGAAATGATATACAATCAAGTTTTTGAGGGGCATCGGAAGTTACTGCTATAAATAAATACGACAAGAATCAGTGAATTTCAGTTTTAAAATTTAGGAATATTCACAAGGGGAAGGTAATCAAACTACCGAAATAACGTACCAGAAGGGGTTAGAAATTTTTCATTGCTGAACCATGCAGTTGCCAGCCCAAAACATAAAACTCACTGCACATGTACAATATGGGATTGTTTGACTCTGGAGGTTCCTAAACAAAGCCTAACACATAATGTGTGAATGAGAGACACACAAACTAGACGGCAATCAAAATATACCAATTAGTATAAGGTATTTGATTAGGAAGGTGGGTATGCACAATATAACCATTTTTGGTTGCAGTGTCTCTGGAGTTGCAATATTTGACAGACAGTGTAGTAAAAAATCTTTTGTGCACAGAATATGATACTGTATACAGGGTGTAATCTAACCTCTTGCACTCCCGTGAAGGACGGCTGTATATTGCCATTTTATAACAAATGGCAGGTGTGAAAAATTCGAAAAAAGAAATTGTGGAAAGTTTAAATTGTGTTAGAAAATTCGTCGAAATTTTGGGAACCATCCACTGTCCGCCGAACGTCAGCTGACCGGAGCAGAGCCGCAATAATACTGAATTTTCCAACAAAATTAAAAATTTTAAATTTTCACAATTTTATATCGAATTTTTCACACCTGCCATTCGTTATAAAATGGCATTATATACCCGTCTTTCACGGGAGTGCAAGAGGTTAGATTATACTCTGTATATAGTTATGGTTAGCACCGCATTTGTTGATAGTTACATGACGTATAATTATGTACTTATTGAAGTTAAATATGATCTGTTTCATTAGAAAACTGAACGTGAGTAATAAGTTGTAGAAAAAGTATAGTATGCATCTTGCACATAATTTTGCAAGCGTATGAATTACAGGACGAGCCGTAGGTTCACTCTTGCAAGCCACATTTCCTGCTTATTTCATATTATTCTTTTGTATTTATGTAAATAATGCTTCCCCAGCAATTCCCTTCGGTTCATACACGTGTGTCAGTAATTTCATTAATAAAAGTAGATTATCCCACATAGTATCAAGTTCCAATCCGAAATGCGCGTTCCATCCATGCGCTTCATTCGATCATTCCATTTTTGTGTTATTTGCCAACTTCTTCTAACAAACACCACCTGGTACACGCGATTAATAGCAACTCAACGAGACTGCTACATCACGCGGGACCAAACAAACATCAGAATAAGTCCGAGTACGAGGGACAAGCAACAAGTTAGTGTTGGAACACCTTGCCGTTGTTCAAAGAGCTTTCTCCATAAATTTTATAAACCTAGCCATTGGTGGCTACTAAGATGTCTAAAAACCCTTATAGTGTACCGACTGATAATATTTTATTTAGATTTTTTTGAAGACAAATAAAATGAAATAGTAGTACACTTCTGTTGTCGATTTCAGAGATGGCGGCATTTTCATTCATACAGGCGATACACGCAAGTATCGCAAATATTCGAAAAGCATACCACGACTTCATTTGTTTTTTTTTTGTAATCAAGTTGGCGAATATCTCTCGTTTATTTTCAATATTACATGTATAAGTCGCTACACCAGGGTTTTTAGGAATCTTAGTGGCTAACAAACAATACAAGTTAGTTAAACATATTCTTGGAGCTGCGAAAGTAAATGTAACATGATTCATGCTTTGGCCATTATTTCTCACACACGAAGAATAATCTTTGGAACAATCCAAAACTAAAAAGACAATTCTGGCAAATTTTGAGGTGATATCTTGAAAATATAACGTAGATTTCGAATATTTTAGAATTTGATTTAAATAGGTTTCCTGGTTTGCCAAAAATTGTCGATTTTAAGATATCGAATACACACTAGAGATTCTCAACTACCCTCCATTAAATTGATCTCATATTCATGTATAATTTTTTTTCACTGGCTACACGCCAATGTTTAGTAAAAGTGGTGTTTGACTTTATTTAACGTTTGGACCGTGATATATCTAATGATATTGGTATATAATGCCTATCTTCAAGTCACCTAGATCATGTGGTTTAATTTTGTTAATAGATAGTGGTCTTGATATATTTCCACAAGAAAAAATCTGGAGGTTTAAGATCTGGTGACCCCGCTGGCAATTCTAGCTGTCATCGCCCCCCCTCTCCCAATCGTATGATTTGGAAAGACAAGTTCAAAGTATTGTTGGAACCACATGTCAACTAATATTTGTGAATTTCTTCTGTTGAGATACACATTTCTCAGTGACGGCATTATACAATTTTGAAGAATGTAAAGAAACCCGGACGAAAACATGGAAAATTGGCTCTCGGTCAAATTGGTTGAAATTTTATTATATTATAGTGGGATATGGATCGTTAGAGTTAGAGTTTCAACGATTTTGTATGTGTCGTTTTGTTTCTTTTCTATGTTTTAAATATGAATATTTGAAATTTTGGATTATACCCCTGTACTGAAAACAATTGACATACGTATCGGTTTTGATTACAGAAAAAATATATTTCTACGATTGGTTGAACAAAAGATAACGGGAATAATATTATTTATCACCAAAATATTTGTCATTAAACAAAATCCTCTGATTATTGTCAATCCCAAAAATTATTTTTTTTCTCAGATTTATATATTTATCGCCAAACATATGAATCCAAATGTGTAACATTTTGTATCCAAAATAATAACTGTTCTCAAAATGATAGATCTGCCACCAAATACAATGTGTCAGAACTTTATTACTATGTATGTTTCATGCCTTTTCGACTCGCAAGCTAGGTTAGCTTGCTCAGGTTGGGTTTGTGTCAAGCGCGAGCGAAAAACTAATTCACGCATTTTCGACTCGCAAGTTAGGTTAGCTTGCTCAGGTTAGGTGTGTGTGTCAGTTTCGAGAGAAAAAACAAATTCACGCATTTTCAACTCGGTTTGCCTTTCATTTACACGTCCCGCCGTCAACAAGTTGTCGGCAGATCCGTTAATTTGAGAATAAAACTGATTATCAGAAAACTAATTACGTTTTCGTATGATTGTGCATACATTTATAGATAATCGGTTTGGAAATAATTTGGTGTTAATAGGTTGGTGACAGATCTGTCATTCTCAGAACAAAATCTGTTTATTTGATAATCAAAACCGCATTAATTTGGTCATCGATAAAATCACACCTAAAGATAACTTCCTGATCAATTCAATTGTTCAATATTACCTTTCATTTAGATGTGCGTTAGATTTATTTGAGTCATTTACAAATTTTTTTATTCATTATATCAAAAACTATTTCGTTATTTTGGACCTATTTTTGTTCGCACCATTTTGAAAATGTTGACGAGCGTTTTGTCAACTTTGTATGTTCCAAGCAACAACAATTTTAACATTTTAAGGAATTCGGATATAGTAGTTTACCTAACAAGTGCGGAATGTGATACTTTTCCGAACGCGATTTTGCGGAGTTCGGCCAGAAATCGCGTGCGGAAAAGACACTACGCTCGTGTTAGGTACACTATTTTTACTACTAGCGGAAAAAACACCCAAAAGTTAACATAAAGAACATTTATTATTAAATATATATCAAATTATACAACCATACTTGGTAAGCTTTCTATTTTAACCTTCTGCGACGCAATATTTAATTGTCAGTATAATCCGCAAAAGTGCGGAAAAGTGACTCTTTCAAAACTAAAATAAGTACGGAAAAGTGGACTTTTCCGCACGCTAGTAGAAAAAATACATTTTCATCCTGAATTTGTCTAATTTGTTTAACAAAACAGTGTTTTCTTTGTCAATCGTCAAGTCGTTTTTACGACACATGCAAAATAATCTTGAACTCACTCATTTTACTGACGATCTATCCCATTATGAGATAAAAAAATTCAGTCAATTTGACCGAGAGCCAGTTTTCCATATGATTTCGTGCGGGATCCTTTTTCACAAATATTTAGTATGAGATTGAATCTTATTATTGCCCTATTATTAAAAGATTTCACTTGTCTTTTCTTTTCATAAGTTGTTTCCCAATTCGAATTTTAAGGGGATTTAGGTAAATAACATGCATTTAATAAGGTGCGAGACTGCTTGTTTAATGTTGGTTCGTTAAAAAATTAGAACATTTTCAGCAAGATGTGTAATCTGATTGGTGTACTATGAAAACATGCCTTAAAAATACGTAAAAAGAAAATATATTTCTTGAAACATACTATCAAACCTGTTCAACTTCCCTCGTAAACCAGGACCGAGGAAATAAATAATAACTCGTGTGTTCTCCAGAGCCGCGGTGCGGGCCCTTGACGGGGGCGGGGGGAGAACCGCTGCCGATGCAGTCTTCTATCTCTCCCGCAATGACGGAGTCCGATTTACCACAACCTCTGGTCGTCAGGAGTCCCTCCGTGTCTTTGATGAAGTGGCCCAGCCAGCCGTCGTCCCCAACGAAAACGACCCCTACGCGACAGGTAAGTCATTCCTTATACATAACTGTTTAATTAAATAATATTGTGGAACCGTAAAAGAACATTTCAACTGGATTACTGAATAATTTCTATCAAAGAAAAATTTAATTAGTATACTCTATCAATTTTAATAAAAGTTTTGGGACAACGGAAATAAATGTGGAATTAACCCATACACTATTCTTATGGTTTACCTATCATCTCCATACATCACCATCCAATTAAGAAGTTCTTCAAAGTTTAGGTTAGGTTGGGTCTATTGAGGCACTCCACTGCGACCCATGAGGATCTATTGCGGCTTCTTCACGAAGCCGATTATTGCCTGGTGAATGATTTTTAAGGGCCGATGGAAATAGAGTGAGGCACTGACAAACATCGAAAATCCGACTCTGTTTTCGGCGGGGCATGCACGAAGTACTTGGCTCTGCTGTTTCATCAATCATCATCTTCAAGACGGCATTCGAGATTTTCCGACCGTCCTAGTCTTGACATGTGATGATTCAGACGATAGTATGGCCAGTAAGTAGGCCTGTTCGACGTAAGTCATTCCTACTGGAGTCTAACAATAGTTTGGTGTTATTTTTCGAAGGATTTATGAATGCCTTGGAATTGACCAATCCTGATAAGTTAATGCCGGAAGTCTGACACTCTTCTAGCAGTCCAGGTAGTCAGTGATTGTTTGGCAACACTCGAAGAAATGCCAAGTGCAGGTTCTGGTCCGACAAAACCTTTCGCGGTCCCTACTTTCGCAAGAGAGTCTGCCCTTCTATGCCAGAGTGGTCAACACTCCAGACCAGAGACAGATTGTTGAATCTTTCTGTTCAGGAGAATCTTTTTGATAGTTCCATACTGACTTGGACGTTGATCAGTACAAGCCAAGTGCTTTCAAAGCCGCTTGACTATCCGAAAAATATTGATTGATTCGGGTGTGTGGTTGTATCGTCACATAAATCAATGACGTAAAGGACAGGCCACAAAACCCTATGAAAATGGCTTTCAGCAAAATTTGATAATTTTTTGATATTTTGTTTGATCCGATACCCTAGTCAATTTTTACAAGTTATAAGAAGATCGTATGATTAGGTGAGTCGTCAAAGTTTCAAAATGCCTTGTTATAGTATTTTTCGAGAAAAATCATGATATATTTGATTTTTATACGATTTAATGGAAAAATATTATCAAATCAAGTGTCAGTAATATTCATAAGTGTACATGGAACACTAAAACTCAATAGATTGTGAAATTACAAGTAGCAGTAAATGATATGAAAAAAAAAAAAAAAGGGAATCAAAACAGTCGAATCAAACACAATGAGTTAGATTGTGTAATAACACAATTCAAAATATCACAGACTGATGGTAACTCGTTCAAACATCTTCCGAAACATAATATCGCTGACAATTATAAAATCGTCAGAGAATCGAAAAATCGTTGAAGAAAGCTCATTTTGAAAATATTTGCATTTTTTCTCCAAATTGACAAGATTTTAAAATGAGAAATAGGGGAATGCATTCGTATGAAGTAAGAATGAATATGAGTTACAAAATAAATATAATCATTTTTATACAGGCTGTCCACCACAAAAAAAAACATTTAAAAAATAGAAAACCCAATTTGCTCCCTTCCGGAAGATTGAATAATTCTTCAACTATTTGGGGCATCGACTGTTGCCTATTTGCAGAATCAAATATAGAATGCAATGAATAAGTTGGTGGACAATTTATAGGTGCGCTCTTTATACCTGCAATATACCACATACCATAAAGCAATTGCTGTATGAGTTATATAATACTCACGGCTTTAGCACCAAATTGGCGTGAGCAGTAATATCCACTTTGATATTGAATCTCGTTATTGAATTAAATAAGATGGTAGTGTTTCACTGCAACTGCGGCAGTTGCAGCCGAAACGCTTGGAGATTTTAATCAAAGAAGACCATGAATGGTAAAACCTGGAAAACAAATCAGGAGCAGGAAACATTACCTTCTCATTTAATTCAATAACGAGAATGAATATGAAAGTGAATATAACAGCTCATGAAACGATAAATTTCGACAAAGTCGAATTCTCCTTCTCTAAACACTTTTAGACTACAAGCCCGCATAATAATTAGGGGAGTCATTTGACCCAGCATGAAACACGTACATAACGATGCTGCTATATGAAAAAATAACTTTAGACACTATGCCGTCAATTCTATGTGGTGCATTTGACAATAATATTTTTTGGACAAAATATCCTTGTACGGCATTCCTCACGTTGGGAAAATTGTGAAATAATAATCTCCTAGAACCCACTGCCGTACAAGAATAATGGGAAAATTTTAACTTTCTTGAACTCTCTTCAACGACTTTTCGATTTTCCGACGATTTTCTAATTATTAGTGATATTATGGTTCGGAAACTCTTTGAACGAGTTACCAGTCTGTAATATTTTGATGTGTTATAACACAATCTGAATCATATTGAATTATTCAAAGGAGGGTATGCTTTTGATAGGGAAATTTGGGCTATTTGTGAAAAAACTTTTGAAGTATTTCAAATACTTAGAAATGAGTAATGTAGTAGCACATTTTAATTTTTTTTAAATCTAATAGTATATTCAAGTTAAAGTCAAGCCAGTGAACAATAGTGGTCACAGGACGTGATCAACGCGTGCTTTGCTCGTGATCGAGGAAAGGCGGGCCGCTATTGGCCTATGTTTCTCATGCAGGTTTGAGTGGGAAACACGTCCTGCCTATTTCACCAATCCGACATCGATGATCACGAAGTAACAGCGTGCATTTGTTTTGATGCGGCTTGACCTGGAGTTGTATAGACTATAGAATAAGTTATCTTCTATGATATGTTCTTATCAAATATTTTCAAAGAATGTAAAGTGGCAAACATTTATCTTGAATTATTTCAATAACTAATTGTCAAAACCGTCAAAACTGACGTTTTCCATTTAATCTACCTTGAAACCCAGGATAAACACATACACTTTGTTTCCAAAATGTATATTTTATCATATTTTGTTGTAATTCCAATATTTTTTTCTGTCCTTTTGTTACTCGATACATGACACTAGAAGAAAAAATGTTGTACAGATAAACCAGGACCGCTTGGCCTTTTGGATGAGCACTAGACTAAACGTACAGGCCTAAGGCTGTCCCTGAAACTGCATACTCATCCAGAGACTTACGTAAATACTAATTTTCCAGGTCAGTTTCAATTATGGAGCCGAAAGGAACGATGTCGATACTGCAAGAACTCTATCCGGTTTGGACAGGGATTGTTTCATTATTCCAGTTCACAGTTTGGATAGGTTTCTGCCAGCGGGAGTTCCAATGCCAGTAGGTATACAAAATTACATCCAAAGCAATTTTTCTTCGTTTGCATGGATAGGTAAAACACTAACAGCTAAGATATAACTTTAGTATTTTCCTTTGAGTCATGTTCACAGCGTTCCGACAGAAATACATCTATAAAATCACTTTCATTCGCTGTAAAACAAGTTACGTTGGTTAGAGTACAAGATATGGACATCCAAAATAAATCAAAATTGAGAGATATCAAGAATAACAACAAAAAACTGTTGGCTAATGACAGTCGATGCCAAAACATAAAAAACAACAAAAAACTGATATTTTCTGTGTAAACAGAAACCTGTTCATTAGAAGTTGTCGATGTTTTCATTGGAATACAATTCTGAAAATTTTCTTCATTGATACATGATGGAAATGAAAATATTCGGACAACATTCGGAAATGTGTGAGGAAACACTAAAATTGTTTTTCTGAAGTAATTACACAAGTCATCAAAATTACCGATAATTTTCCATGAAACCACCTTGTCTAAAAACTGCATGAGTTTATTTTCACATTTTGTCGAAAGATATATAAATAAATTGTAAATATACAATATTTAGAATATTTCCGGAGTTTAAAAGAAAAATCCATATATATATATTGATGATTCAGTATTGTGTTTTAGGTTTACTTTTGTCAGTTTTTCTTGAATTAATATTCATTTTCGAAACGTGACATTTCAATGACGTTTAAAATTCAATATTTATGCATGTCAAGATGACAAAGAATCGTTCTGGCATACAGCACTGATAGGCGCCAAAACGAAGCCAGTCTTCAAATCGAACATAAAGTTTGCGCCTCAGAGTAATAAAAGACCATATTATAGTCTTGAATAATAATTCGAATACTTGCCAGACAAAAACTTAGGGCCGGTCTTTTCACCTCATAAATATATATAAAGTCTCTGATAACTATCTAACGGATAAACGGCACAGGTGTACATATCGTTATCTGATAGATGGGACTTATCTAAGTGAAAAGACAGGCCCTTAATGAAGGGAAATCTCTTAAAGGGGCCATTCAGCCTCTTGCTTGTTGGGGTCGTATCAGTAAAGGTGAAGGGGCAACATTTGGAATTAAACTTGAGCACCATCACCTTGTTGAGTAGCAATGGTCAAACCAGTATTTTGACAGAGTCGCCAGGGTTGTTTGAGGTGTCCTAAAAGTAAATCTCGATATTTTGTCTATTTTTCCTTGTTTCTCACCGTGCTAAAAATTCTAAGGACCGGTTGCGTAAAGAAAAATCAATCATTTGATTATCTTACCTCCTTCGTATTTGATGTTACAAAATATCAGATTCGTTGTATAAATATGCTTCAAGTTGTAAATATTACAATCTCATTTACTAATGGGAAAAGATAATGCTATTATTTTCATTTCATGTTTGATATAAGGTAATATTTGTGCGTTTATAGGTTATATAACATCATGTTAAATAATTAAATATGTCTCATGTGGAATTAGGCGTACTAGACGGCATACCATAATTTCATTACATGGAAATACATCATAAATAATCTAGTCATTTCCTATACCATAGGAGTTTGTCGGCAAGCATCGGAACAGAAAATGACTCAACAGCCGCATACAGGACTGCCAAATCACCTCTGCCCAATACCTGGCAAACAATTTCTACAAGAAAATACTTTGCCTATCTACCTACCTATCTGCATACTCGTTGCTGGCATATTTACCAAATTTTATAATACTGTCTACCAAATTTTAAAATACTGTCTACCAAATTCAACTGATGTTTTGAATACTGTCAAAAATGTTTGTCAGTGTATCCCAGATTACATGTAAAATAATTACTGTCTGACATTTCCTGCCAGAGCACCCTAGATTACATGTACAATAATTCACTCTGACAAAAGTGTTCGACATTAAGTACTAAAGATAAAATTGAAATTGTGTTAATTGTGGATGAGAATTATAAAACTTACCGCGAAGCTGCATACATTTTTAATAAACGACACCCAAAGAAAAATCTTGACTATGTCACAGTAAAGAAATTATTAACAAAATTTAAGACTTCTGCAGATTTCAATGATGACATGGAATTTGAAGTAATGATTTCAGCAATCGAACATTCTTAAATATCCTTGCGAGAAAGGGCAGATTCGATGCATAATCCTATTAACAAGATACGGTTTCAAAAATTCTAAAAAAAAAACAGTTTCACTCATACAAGCCTCGATTCATTCATACGTTAAGACCAGGAGATCATGATAGATGATTTGATTTATGGCAAGACATATTCTTTTTTTGGATGAATCCACATTTACATCAAATGAAACAGTCTCTAGCCAAAACTGACGTTGGTGGAGTGATACTAATACAAATTTTACAATCAAAACTCGGGACCAGTATGCATTCAAAATTTACCGAAATAAAATAATTGGACCTTTTTTTTTTTCATGAATATTTGAATGATATCCGTTATCTTTTGGATAATAAATTAGACGAATTTCTTGATAATGTTCCCCTCTTCCAACGTCAACAAATATGCCAACGCCAACAGGATCGTGCCCCATGTTACAGTAGGTTAGATTTTTTGGCATCCTCGGTCTCCCGATTTGACGCCACTCGATTTTTTTGTGGGGTTACCTAAAGTAAAAGGTGTGTCTTCAAATGTCATTACAGATGTTGCTCATTAGGAAAGAGTCATTACAGAATACATTCATAGTGATTTTTGTTTGAAAATAGGAACATAGGATGTTCATAAAATCGCTATTTTCCATCGTTCAAGATAACCTCTTGGGAGGTATTTATGTTGAAATATCTAACAGAAAACAACTACTTCCCCGGCTAAAGCCACGCTGGACATTGAACTACATCTGATAGATATTGTGAAAAGACTCTAACTGAAAAGAAAAAATCTGAAAGATAAAATTCGCATTTTCATTCAGATAGTTCATGAAAATTCAAATAAATAATTGAGATAGGGAGAATGTGATAGAACAATTACCTATAAAGAAAGAGAAAGCGGATATGTTGAGGCGTCAGTTAATAATGTTTGTTAAATTATTACTACAAAATGAATTATTATGGTATTATCATTGCATTGCTGAAATGTTACAAGACAGACATTAACTAATTGAAAGGTTAAGTATATCAAATTTTGTTTTGTGAAAATTTGCTTATTAATTTCTAAATGGTACTGAAAAGTTAACATGTTTGTAATAAATAAAAATGATGAATTTTGGATAATGTGAAATATAAAGTTACTTTACTCTTGAGTAGAATTCATATTTTTTGACATATCTCGTATAAGATTAATAAAATTTGATATCTGTTGGTTGCATCTTGGATTTGAGACCATGCAGAACTTCTTATGAAGAATAAAATTTTTTCGTAAAATTAATAATAAAAAAGTTTCCCATATGTGCAGTCATACTTTATAAGCCCGCAAGAACTAAAAATGTTGACAACTTTTACAAGAATTTAGCAGAATTGTTATCTGTCAGTTTATGATTGATACTTCAATTTATGGTGGAGGTCTGATTAAAATAATGCCTGATTTTATTCGGGTTGGTATCATATTAGAACTTGATCGACTTTTATATCATAATAAGTTCACGTGGCATTAAGTTAATGGGTCATCAAGTCTTTGATGAGTATTTCTCTGGAAACGAATCTCACATATAACGCCACGTTGAATACTTCATGGGGTTTTATGCAACCGGTCCTCAAGCCTAGTTCATGTAAACGTAAGGTAAGGTAACGCAAAAACGTAAGGTAAGGTAACGCAAAAACGTAAGAAATTCAAACTATTGGAATCGCGTAACTTACCATGTGTTTTATCATGAACGTGTTTACAAGATTTCAATAGTTCAAATTTCTCCCGTTCTTGCGTTACCTTACCTTACGTTTACATGAATCAGGCTTAAGGCTAAAATTGTCTTATTTTGATGGTCGAGTTGGACTACATGACGAATATTTGCTTGTATTTACCTGAGTGTGTTCTCACTTCTATTATTCTCCACAACGAACTAAATATACCTGATGGTATCTTGAGGCAATACTGATACAACATCAGAGAAGTTCTCATTGACATTCGAAATTCAGAATATTCAGGTACACTTTTTTTTAATTTCTGCAAACCAATTTGTCAAAATGATATTTTAAATTTTCTGGTTGGTCTTTGCCATGGAAAAATGATGAAACCAATAAAATTTCCTCACAGAACTCAACTATGCAGCACAGTCTAATAAAGTTTTGTGCATTCCAGAAACCACCCAATTCGGGCAATCCCCAGGAGAAAAAAGGAAATCTACATGTTATGGAGGTAAGATAATTTAAACTGATGGGAACTAATGGACTGATTTTACAACATCCGTAGGTGCCTGATCCGAAACTATGTGTCTTATGTCATTTAATGAGTCCTCTGGAACCCATAGATCCTATATTAGAATCTCCATTAGTACAACCCTTGTTCAAGCAGAGGATTTCAGCAGGAGAATTGGTGAACGAAGTAGCCCAAGCCAAAACTGCTGTCACGGGAATGTTACTTGCCAATATGGAGAGAAACGGTACATAAGTGTTTGTGCAAATATTCATTCTTTACATATTCATAAATCGTGAAAGTATTTTTTTTATCCAAAGAAATGTATGACAAACTCTCAATCACTTTACCTCACCTAATGTAGCCAGAATAGAGCATACGAAACTGTCAGTCACAATTTTTCTAATATATTCTAGCCACAACGCCTGAGCTTACGTAGACAGATTAACAATCATAATTAGAAGGCGTAGTTTATTTAGTACACTCTTACTACAACGCCTGACCTTACGTCGACAAAATAGGGCTCTCAAAATTGAAGGGTACAGGTGACAAACTAGCTGAGTCTATTTTTTAATAAAATTGTGGTAACTTCAACATTTGGTGGCCAATAATCTACTTTCTCTGAAGGATCAAACGGTCAGGGGAATAACCAGACAAATCACAAGATCTGGTCGAATTGCAAATTCCCACACAATACAAACTTATGATGAATTCTCACCTAAAAATGCCAATACCTTGGATATCGTTATTTTTGACTTAGCTGGTTTTTCCCCTGTACCCTACAATTGTTAGTAGTTTTTTTGTTTTGTATAGTCTAACCACATTGCCCGACCTTATTTAGACATAAAGGGTTATGCAAAAATAATATGAGCCAGAATAGGGCATCCAAAATTGTGAGGTGTTACTGACAAAATAGATCAAAGCAGATAATTAACAGAAAGGCGGATACGAGGTTGTTATTGTTTTTTAGAAATTCAAATATTTTTTTAACTTCGGCATGAGCCAAAATAACGAAATATAAATCCATGCAGATGAGATATGATATATAACTAATTCTAATATAAACTCTATAAAGGATGGACAAAACACTTCTTCCTGTGAAATATTCGCAAAGATTATTGGTACAACCTTTATAAATGATTAATATATTGTTATCTTTTTCAGTTGAATTCCCATTTATAACTTATTATGTGATAAACACCTCACAAACGAATCCTGTGATGTTCTACAATAATTTACGCACTGCCAGCTTGACCAAGTTTGATCCAAAATCGACAAGGTAGGTTCTTTACCATATTCAATGTGAGGATCTAACAATGCGAAAAAGACAATACTAAATAAGATATTATATACAGATATTGATAAATTAATTTCAAAAAATTGTCTAAGAGAATAATTGTTGTAAATCACGAGAGGTCTGTCCTATAGTAGATATTTATGTACCAATCGACAGCTGAGGCGCAGCAGTGGCTAGTAAGTAGGCGAGACAATAGACAGTTTTTTGCCGAGGTGCGATTACATTTTTTCGTCGACCTCTACAAATCACGTTCTAATTTCCCATTTCCGAATCAATAATCGACTATTTTTTTAAGCAAGTATATTTCGTCCGCAGACACTATGCCGTATCATAGTGACCACAGCGGACGAAAAGCGTTTGCGGACGAAAAGTGTCTTCGGACGAAAAATACTTGCCTTCAAAAATAGTCGATTTTTCATCCTGAAAAAAAGTTTGTCGGTCCAATCACCCCCGAAAAGACGAAAGTAAGGTTTTTATGTTCTTCTCAAATGCGTATTCATTGTTAATGTAGAAACTTTACATTTTGGAGAGAATATGGGCTACACATATACCGGATGACCACGAGGTGAGGTACGCCCCCAATTTATCTATAGTTTTAAAGATACAGATTTCAAATTTGTTGAATTAGCATATTTTGACGACACTACTGAAAATTCACTGGTTTAACCGGAAGTGACCCCAAACTTTTTTTTTTCAAATGATACTCTGTACAGTTTCTTTCATTGTCTGGAAGAGCACGCAATTTGTGATATCACTGTTCTTCAAAATTGAAAATCGGTTGAAATATGTTGGAGATACAATTGATTGTTCAATCGAACGAAGTTGGCCACGAAATTCAAACTTAAACTTCGAAGTGCAATACATTCGAAGGTTCTTATCTAATTGCAGCTCCCAAATATTCCAACAATTATAAAATTACCTAAAAACGGAGTAGTACCCATAAAGAAATGCTCACAACTGCCAATGACAAATTATGTTTTATCAGTTTACTCGTATGGATAGTTTTGGAGAATTCCTAAAGGAAAAGAAGACACAATCAGGTTTCATGAAGCGTTTCTAAAATTGAATGTTCTTTAACGTAGGCGGCTTAGAACATAATTAAGAAAGCAAGTCACAAAAGCTCATTTTGTTTCAACGAAGTTGAAGTTTGTTCTACTTATTTAATTAACGCTGCTTTTTTGTCTCGTTTTTTTATGTTCATTGCCTCCTCCGTTGAAGAATATCTAATTTTGAAATCACTCATGATAAAACATCTTGTATTTTCGATTTCTTTCGGAATGGTCCAAAACTTTTTACACGAGTGATCTGATAATTTATTATTTATCAGCATGACGAAGTGAAAATAACATGTAGCCATTTGAGAAATGGCAGTTGTTGTTCCGTTTTTAGGAAATTTTTCATAATTTTTGGAATATATGGGACTTGTTATTACATAAGAATCTCAGTTTTCAACTGTATCGCACTTCGAAGCTTCCTCTGGTAAATTCTGATGTCATTTGCCACTTGTTATGATTTAAGTTTGAATTTGAATTGTTCGATTAAACAATCAACAGTATCTCCGCCATTTTTCAATTTTGAAGAATGATCAAGAATTCCGTGCTCTTCCAGATAATGAAAGAAAATGTACAGGGAGTCGTTTGAAAAAAAAGTTTGGGGTCACTTCCGGTTAAATCGTAAATGGTGAATTTTCAGACACACCAAATTTGAAATCTGTATCTTAAAAAACATACGATGAAAGGCCCCCCTTGCCGCGTAAATAATCCTGACAACCTGAGAAGATGTAGAGTGTCCCCTCTAATTGTTCCTTCTGTATTCAGCCAGTCCTCGAATAACAGAAAGCGTTGCAGGAGAGTTCTGTCGACCACTTTCACGGCTGCTCTCAATAGCGAGATTGGGCTATAGCTTTCCAGTATGTCCGGAGGCTTATCCTATTTCAAAATCGGGATAATCTCTGCTTGCTTCAGGCAATCAGGGTGTTGTTCCGACTGATGATTTCATTCACGCTATAGATCAGCTGTGTCAAAGGCTTCCTCGGCAGATTTCGGATTAAAACTGCGTCAAAGCCATCTATGCCAGGCGCTTCATTCTTGGAAGGAGTTTTTATCTTTAGATAATATACCTCTTAAAAGTTTTTTAGAAGTTTTGAAAGGGTCTTTTTGTCAATGTTCATATATGTGTTATTGACTTGATTTCTGCAATAGCACTCACCATAAAACTTCGCCTTATTAGGCTCAGTGACTGCCTGTGTGGGTCCACGTATCTTTTTTGGATACGTTTGGCCATCCGCCAAAGCAAACTGTCTCCCACGTTGATATCAGCTAGCTTTCTGTTCCAGACTTCGTCAATATGTTTCCTGATCAAGTCTGAGATCCCATTTCACATTAAAGTCAGGTTTTCCTGTGGACAGTTCGTGGTTGACTTCCATTTCTTCCTTTCGAAGTTTTCAATTCAAACTGATCAGGTCAACAATGACTTTTGGAAGACCATTCCGTTGATCCTTCACTACTCTCTAGCTTTTTCATAGTAGACTCTCGTACGTCCTGTATATTTTTGACGAATTTACGTATCTCACTATTTCTTCGTCTGTCTTCATGGGCGTGAGTGTTCTCTCGTTGTTTGAAAATGTCCTGATCTGCTCCTATCGCGTAGTCTTTTAGTCAATGAAAGTTTTGGTCCGTTCGTTAGCAGGTTTGTGTTTAAGTGTGAACATAACGGAGGTATATGGTCAAAAGTCATTTCGTGCAATGTTTCAAGCGGTGAAGTGTGTCGGTGATGTTTTTGTATGCCACCAAGCCGAAAGTGTTGGCGGTTGTCCCATCCCAAGGGTAGTGAGACGGCTGGTTCGGGAAATCAATATGAACATTTTTGTTTAGTGGGTAATCTCGTGGCATTCACCTTACCATTTGCGTTGGGATGACTTGCACTTCGGCCTCCTGGCGTTGAAGTCCCCCGCCAGCAAAACTTCGTGGCATGTACTACAGGGATTATCCATAACTGAGGAAGTAATTCTCCGGTTTGAAGCATTGTATACCGCAAACATCCGGATACCGTCCTCTAGTTCTATTCCTACGTGTTCGTTGCTCAAACGTCTCTGAGGCATCGGGATGAGCGATATACCTTTCTTGATAAAGATCGCTACTCAGCTACCTCTTACTGCGTCGGGCCTGTCTGTCCCAAGTGTCGTCAATCATCTGATGCTTAGTCAATGGTCCTCTCTGAGTTCGGTCTCAAACCGAAGCATTACATCGACTTTATGTTTGTGCAGGAGCATAATAACAACCGGAAGAGGTTATACGAACTAATATTTCCCATGAAACCTATAAAGACCATAAGGTTCTCCGGTCCGTTCCTGACCTGATGGGCCACATCATTCTTCACTGATTGATTTTACTCGTGGTCTGTGAGAATTTTCGGTTCGATACTATGAATCCTGGTAGTACAGTACTTGAGTACGAGATGTAGATTTTGGTTCGATTATCTATTGTGGATTGGGTTCCTTGTAGATGACTGCATCGTTTGTAGTGGATCATCGTGAATCATCTGGACCATCCCATTCATCCACGTATTACATTCGTTTTCTCATTTCTCACCTGTTGCCTGCTAAAGATTTTCTGGTATACTTCGTATACCTGGATGTGCCCCATTACAATTGTAGCAAACAGCATCAGCAGGAGTATTCCTGGTCCTCATACATTGTGTAATGGGCTTGGCGTTCTCATATTACTTGAGTTTTACAGATTGTTTTCTCAAGGAAATTATTTGAATAGGTATGCGTTTTCATTAAGTTTTGATTTTGAAAATGTAATTAATATCCTCACTGAAATTTACATAAGTGAAATAAAAAAAAAATCTCGATTAATATATCAGTACTCACCCTTATAAATACTCACACGAGTGTCTCACCAAAGATGACTTGAGAGACTGCTGTTATTCATATATACCGTGGCGATCAGAAAATATTGCAGGTTTTTAAAGGCACATTGGTTAGGAAAACCTGGAAAAACGACAGCACCACCCCGGTAGTAGGTGTATTCCAAAACTCACTTAAACTGGCATCTAAGCCTACATCGACGACAATTTTATTACTCCTGCTTAATAGATGTGCAAACGTTCTACAATGATAACTGTGAATACTTTCCATAAAGGATTCGGACATAGTCAGGATTAGTAAAGATAAGGGGATTTCTAGTTTGTCGAAAAAATTTGCATTGCATTCCATACCAATTAGTGACATTCTGTTCAATTGAGTAGATTTTATATTAGCGTTAGACAACCGACAAACGTGGTTCTCTGTTTGAATTGAACAACATTTGTGATAGTATTTGACTTTTATATGACTAATATCGCTATTATTGCAGATATACAGCAGCTCATACGCTGGACCTCTACACCGAAGTTGCCTCAATATGCCGGCCACCTATTCACGAAATAGGAATGTCATTAACAAAAACACACACGTCAACAACGGGTTACATGGTGTCTGTATACAAAGTGTTCGAAGGGGACGATCGAGAAAAGTTCGAAAGGAATTGGTTGTATTGGACAGGTAATAGAATGACGCATTGCAAGTATGTTCACCATTCAGTGGGTTCACTACCCAATACCAGTGAGACTGAAAAAAATTATGAAAAATGGCGGGGGCATGGTTCGAAGGAGACTTTTATTGGCAGATAATAATAATAATAAGTATATTCATTTCAAAATAACGTTCAGTATGGCAATCCTACCGATGAAAATGGACGAGTAAATCGTAAGCTGTCAGAATAAATTCCTATTGCGTAAAACCGTGATATGCACACACTACTAATTCATATCAACTTCAACAATACAAATTACGACAAATTATGGATACGTTTATTGATAAATCAATAAAAACAATATGAGGACATAACCTAACCTAAAAATTGCTAAATTTTTGACTGAGACTGTAGGTTTCTGTCCAATATTGTGTGGTTTTCTTGAAACTTTCCTTGTTGAAAACAACACCTATGTGTAATGAAAGAAGCAGCAATCAGCACGTTCAGCTTGAGCCTGACAGTACCTAATCTTAAAAGCAGGAAATCTGATCGGAGAGAAAAAATCTATATACTGGCAACTGGCAGAAAATACTTTCATGTGGGTTCCAGAAGTCACAGGAGTTATCAGAGGCAAAGAGGAAGCAGACTGTCTTGCCTAAGGAGGGACAAACGCACAATTTCTCGGCCCAGAATCCTTCTGGCTAATCGATTAAATGAAATATCACTGGAATAAAGTGCCACGACAAAGACAAGCGAAACGGCTAGAAGCTTTGAAGCTGAATTTTCACGAAAGAATTATACTGCATTACCCCGAAAACTTCATTATACATAAAGGGAAATGTATAAAATCACTTTTGACAATTATTTTAACTTTGTTTCTAGAAACTATAAAACAGCAGAAAATAGCACTCGGCATGAGGTAAATGTTAACTTTAAGCTTAGTAGCTATAATGGATTGTATACATTTCAACTTTGACTTGACACACTATGAAATGACACAATCGCACTTTGGAATGGGTACATTCTGTCAGGTTAGGTTGGCTAATAAACTATACGCACTTTCAACTTACGATAATTGTAACTTTTGTGCTTGTATACTTTTGTATCTGTAGACGCAAATGGTAGAGGTGATTTGTCAAATTAAAGTGCTTTGTAAAATTTTTTAGTGCATATCGTGTTTAGAAAGGGTGTTGAAATATTGTGATAGGTGGATTAATTTTCTTAAAAGTCGAAAATTATTACAATAAGCCTCTGCTATTATTTTCATGTTGTAACAGATATGATATATGGAGTTAATGATATATGTTTGCCAAGTGTATTTTGTTTATCAAAAGTGGCATCTATTATTTTTTGTGCTTCGCCTTTAGAAAAAGTTTGAAATATTTTTTTTAATGTTTATTCATATCTTTTTGAAGGAGTTTTAGTCTTCTTTAAAATGTATTTAATTCCAACCCATTTCTAAAACTGTATTATGACTGGTTATCGAACATCACGTATAGATGGAAATCCAGTTCTTGAATACACCACCACTACTTAACTGATGGAAACATTGGAAGAATCCACTAAAATTAATATCTCATTATCCGCCAAAATAAGCTCCTTCGAAATTAAAGCTGACGAACCTTCGATTTTTCATTCAATTTTTACTTTGTTTTGATTCCTGAAAAAACTTTCAAAAAGAAAACTATTTAGTTATATTTAAAATTTTCACAGGTGCAAGGATGATCTACCGATATTTGCCTCAAGCGGCAGGTTTAAGAAGAATATCTCTCCACAAATCTCTCAGCCCGAAGGGAGACAAGATGTACATTTTGCTGTGTGAATGTGCAAATTTATTGACTGACGTAGCGGTTTGTGCTTTAATTTTACCGGCATTAAGAGCAAGACTGACGGGTTACACGGGGATTTTCAGGCCACTGCAAACATTCTGAAATAAGTATGTGAAAAATTTTATTTGACAGACAATGCATTTCAGCTAAATTACTGAACAACCTGTTTTGATATGGTATTTTTGATCGGTATTGTCTGATCGAGTCTTCCCAGCCAACCATGTGATACAAGAAACATGTAAAGGTGACATCACATTGTGACGTGCGATATCGTTTCATATCGCAAATAGATCACAATGTGATATCACCTGTTTTTCTATAGTTTCTCATAGTTTTCTAGGTCTCGATATTTCTCTAGTGACTGAAATAGGGAAGCCTAGGGTGTTATGACGACCTCTGGGGTGCGTATTACCTATTTAATACAACCTTCTGTTTGAACCTCGAAAACAATTTTCATCTACTCACTATCCTAACTGTCGACAAGATATTTCAAAATGTCACGAAAATTATCAAAATTTCAAGGCAGAAAAAATAACTTTCCTTGGAGTCGTTTGCATATTGCGCACACTTGACTGTTTAGTAGGTATTTATCGTTCTCCCATCTTAATATAAGAACAGTTACCACTTGTGCGGAAACCTCAGTTGACAGTCAAATCATAAATAAAGGGCAAAAACAAATTGAAATCTAAAAAACTGCGTGTTTGATTATGTACAAGCATTAAACGAAATACAATCAACAGCAATTCCATGATGAAATAGTACAAAACTCACTGAAATCTTTTCAAACGGTACCTACCTTTATTTTATTTCGAAATCCAAATGCCAAAAGTGAAGATTATCGTTCGATAAACACAAGATTCGAACACCAACTTCTAGGTTATGTTCGCTTATGAAACAACGTGAAACACCCTCTCGTCGAAAAAAAGTTCGTATGCCACGGTTGTGTGTTTAAAAAAAAAATTGTTTAAAAACTGTTTTTTCCGTTAACCAGCTGTCGTCCCCTTACGAACGGCAGCCCTCAAAAGTCGAAACTTGTGCGAGCCAAGGATTAACGAGGTCTTACCTTTTAACGTGCGATTCCTAGCACTATAATATTCTTCTCTACATGTCTGAATGTGAAATCACAACTTTGTAGATTTGTTGACGTCAAATAGGTGTGGTCTAATGAATGTTTTCATCACATTTGTTTGTGACGTGTTATTGTGACTGTTATATCAAATATTCGTCTAATCTAGGAAAAGCCTGAACTTTGCTTTGGTGCAACATTGTTACATCATATAATTCATGATGTAACACTCACGATGGTTGGCTGGGTTCGACGATAATTTCATTGACCTAAGTTTAATTAAAAACACTGAAATTTTAATAAACGTCAAATATTTTCTAGATTCGATTCATATTTTGTTACCACTGCTGACACCAATATTGAAAGGATGTTCCTTAACATGATTAGGTACCTGTTATTACTATAACGGAACTGTACTACTTTTGTACATACTACACAAAGCAATATATGGGTAAAGAAAATATACAACGGACAATAATCTCATATTACATCATACCTAGGTCATCGACTGTATTATTTCATGTTAAATTGACAATATCTCCTTGCCCAATCAGTGGATTTCATCCTATAGAATCGGAATTACAGTGAAAATATAGCGTGTCAAATTTATGTGTTTTGACTAGTTATCTTTATTTATCAATATGAGCGATCGTTGGGGACAAATGTCCATTGATATATATCATAGATGAGGCCGTGGAAAAGAGTATTCCATTGAATACGGCTAGAAGTAAAGCATCAATTACCAGCTGACACGATTTTTCTTTATTTCAAAACGATATATTGTCGTCCTAAATATAATTCGTGGTATGATTAAGGAACTATAATTTTTTGGAATATCAATTCATTGGCTAAGTACTTCAATGCAATAAAATACAACTCGTCCTGCGAATTTGGCCAGCCAGCAAACTGGTGTTTTTTTATGTAGTATATATTAGTTATGGTTGAATTGTACTATTTTGATGTTAAAGGTAGTGCTGACATCTATTGTGGAAGCGCTAAAACAAAAAAATAAAAAAAAATTAAAACAAATTTGATTTGTTAATTTTTTAGTTTGTACAATTCAAACGGCCTCTACATTTTTTTAGCCAGATGAAAACTTCACCATGCCATTCATTTTTCATAAGTGACTTAAGAGAAAAAGTAATATATTTTAGCTCGAGGTATGTGTTTCCTAGAAAAATAATATTTTTTATCTAGTGTCTCCTTCCAATTAGCGTCGGAAGACAAACACACCTCAAGAATTCTGTAATTCTTGATGCACAGTTATGGTATTTTTATTGAATTGAAAAATAAACAAACTTTCCCATCCAATTTTTCGAAATTTCAAGAACCAACCAGATCTCCAGCTAAGAAAAGTCACAGGATTACTTCTGAATAAATCATTTTACATAGGTACCTCTGGAAGAACGTACTAATGTTAAATTTAAATTTTATCGAAGTCGCAAACTTTTTCGATGGAACATTTTATACCTAGAATAAACAAATATACACATCCACAAGCTAATAATTGTTTTAAGTTTTTTCTTGAATATGGGTAACCAATGCAGCTAGCCGAGTATTCTAGTATCATATGAATAGGGCTGCTAAACAACAGTTTTAAGTTGTTATTGTAAGAACTGTGTTATATGTTGTGTTTTCCTATTTTCATGTTTATAGAAGGAAACAGATTTTTCCGCGAATCGTTTAGAAATATTAACATTTCTGATAAAAATTCTTGGTGAGGAAGTGATTTAGTCATTGCCAAGCAACGTAAAATGTGTTATTTGTGCAATGCGTCATGTTCGACAATTCAATATTGTGAGACCTTTTAACAACTTCTGAACGATTTGCGAAAGAATTGCATGTATCCCTCGTCGAAAAAGCACATTCTTTGACTTTGTCCAAGAAATTCACCTTTTTTCACTAGGTATACAATATACAATTTTTTTACAGTTTTCCGTCTTTTATTTTCATCAATGCATGTTTATTTCACTTTAGAATTTTTCTTCGAGGCATAAAATCTTACAAACATTTTCAAACATTTATGAAAACAGAAAACGGATTTTTATAATTAATTTTAATAGTATTCTTAACTTGCTTGCTTCATACAGGTTCTTCGCCAAATTGAAATTCGAGAATATTTTAGAAATATAGAATTTCTAAAATAAAATATAATTTTCCTGGAAAGTTCTCCGCATCAAAAAGAAATAGAGTATCATCAATCAAATTCGTATAGATAGTTCCAAACCTAATTACTTCCTCTTACCCATGAATTGTGTTATTGTGTTATCTTAGTGTTCCCATGGACGAAGAGAAGGCGAAGGGTCTCTCAATTCTCATCCACCTGGGTAAACAGGGTTTACGTATTTCAAGTAGCGACGTTTTAACTTATTTTGTCACAATTATCTCAAATATGATATCTCATCTACATAGAATTGGTGTAACAATGTGACATACCTGTGATACCTTAGTGTTCCATATCAGAGATATGTGATGTGTTTGCTGGGAACCATTCAAATTTTTCTGAATCCTAAGTCGCTTCGTTCCGAAATCAAAAATAGGTATATTCTTGTTAACAGTGACAAAAGTTGCCACTTTCAAGATATTTATGGAGTTATAAAGGGAGATAATAGCTTCAAGATTTTTTTAATTTAAACATAATACTGTATTGTTTACCAAGAGAATCCGTTTCGTGTATTTTTATAATAAAACACTTTTCAGGAAAAATTCCTTAGGAAAGTTGTTTTAATTTGGCAATGTACATTCTGCATAAAAAAAATGTATGAGCAATATAATATTCAACTAACACATATCATACGAGTGCAAAATATTGACAAATAATTAGAATATTTCGCTTGCAATTTAGTGTATAAGGAAAAACCATTTTTGTTAAACCAAATATTTATATGACTGGTTACTGTATCTAGGTAATTTTTATTGTTGATGAATAAAAATGTGATATTTCCGGTGAATTCCTTCATTTTTCCACCCTAGATTTTCACTTGGACATAAACAACACTCACTACAACTATACATATATGATTTTCCAAACCCATTACTGAAAAACCTCAAGATTTCTGAGATGGGATTTTATGATAACCCCCAAGCCAGAATAATCCTTATAATTGTAAAGAATTGGATTCAGCTTAGCGGCGAAAGAGGTAACATGGAATTTGGAAACATTAATGAATAAATTATTCTCAATGTAGCACTAGTGAAAATTTTATAGTATATTTCAAGATCAGCGGCGTACCGTAAGTAAAGGATGGTGCGAGTATGAACATGAAAATTAAGGGTCCTAGTTTAGACCCCTGGGGTACACCCGATGCAGAAAGAATATCAATATATATAGATCTGTGCCCATAAGAGCTGACATACAGCTTTATATCATGAAAGTAAGATGAAAGATTTGGCGTTAGTCCAAAATTCAACAGTTTGTGAAGAATCCTATGGTGCAGATTATCGAAGGCCTTTGAAGAATCTTTATAAATTATATCACATTGAGGGCTTTCCTTATAATGTCAGATATTTGCTCTGTGATGCACAATAAATTTGTTAACGTTTAACTTTCTTTGAGAAAACCATGTTGACTAGGGCTGATTTCATTTTTTCAATGTGAATAAATAACATAAAGTAGAATTCCAAAATTTTTCACTAATTATTAATAATTACCATAGGCGGTAATAGCAAATGTATGATTTATATTCCTAGACTATAGTATATTCACATTTCAAATACATACGATGTAAATAATGATCAATGCATGCTTGCAGCGTGTCCACCTCGTGATCGCCAATTTTCGCAACGCTATTGGTCGTTAAAACATCATTTGACACGACTATGGGACTAACAATTGCTCTTCAGTCACTATAGTTATTGCTGTATAATATTAATTTGATTTCAATGCAATCAGAATAATATTAATTTTTTTGTTGATTCTTGTGAGGAATTTTTATACAAGGTGACCCAGGGTTATTAAACCGCCAAACATTCAGGTATCGGTTTCTTAGGTGAAAATAAGATGTTTTCTTCATAAAGCATGTTTCCCAACTTGCTTCGGTTTCGAGAAACAGGGTGTTTTTTCAGAAAAAAATCAGATTTTGATTCATTATCCAAAAATATTTTGGTTGATTTTGATAAAACTTGCCACGCTTGTTTGCAGCAATAAAAGGTTTATTTAAAAGCAGCTAGAATTGAAAAATATTTTTATTTTTGTTAACTTTGACACCCTGTATCTGAAAAACGAATCATGTTTTGACACATGCTTATATGAAGAAAATATATAATTTTCACCTAAAAAACCTGTACTGAACGTTTTGGCAGTTTAACACTGGGTCACCCTGAACAGTAAATTATTTTATTCGGCCGAGACAGATTCCAGACGGAGTGGTATCTTTGGGAGTTGCATACAACTGCTGAAAATATTTGGCAAAAGCAATAGATATGTCTTGTGACTCAGATAGGGTTTTTTGGTTAAAGTTGAAGCTAGCTGGTGAAGTTGCATTACTTTTTTTGAAATTCATACAATTCCATAATGTGGAGGAATTAGAAGGGATATTTTCTTCTATAAAAATAGTATGATGATGGAGTTTTGCAATGTTAGATTTAGTATTTCTCTTGAATTTTTGGATTCATGGAGATGTGTAACATCACCAGATTTTCTGAACCTTTTCCAAAATTTATGTTTACTACGTACAGATGACTCTGATTAGTGCTGCGTTATACCAATGTGGATAATTGCAGGACCTTTCACAATATTACACAAGGTCGTCCAGAAACTAATAAACTAACTAACAGGACAATAGTTTTTAAGTCGAAATACCCACCCGTCAAATTCATATTATATGATAATGATAAAAATGGCCTATTGAGGATTTCAATAAAGTACAATATTGTCCCAATATGAAAATCTTGTAAAATCTCTGAATAAAGAATACATGTATAGATTAAATGGCTGCAGCCCAATTGACCGTTTAGAAAGGTAAGGCAGAAGAATAGCCGCGGTGACTCCGTCTATGTGTTTGTCTAATGCGGTATAAAAACGAATAATTGGACATTGAAATAAAACACTTGTTTGAGTAGTAATTACTTAGTCTGATCTTACCAGAACGAACTAACCTTACGTAGACATTTAAGTGTGTGGAGTTTGTCTAACGTGGTATAAAAATTAACAATTGGAGATTGAAATAAAACACTTTCTGGAGTAGTAATTATTTAGTCTGTCTGATCTGTCCAGAATGAACTAACCTTATGCAGACATTTGAGTGGGTGGAAACTGAATACATACATTTTGGATGGGATTAGGTGAGATTATTCTCTAACTATGGGATCATTATTGAAATTGACCTATTCCAGGTATACCTACGGCGGGTCGCAACTATAGATGACCATGGGACGCAACTGGGCTATGAAATTTTATTTGCGGGACACAACTAGGCCATTTTTCTGGCCACGGGACGGAAATGGGTTCCAGCGGATTAAATACTGGTCATATCATACCGAATTGCAGGTCATGAACATACAAGTACAATTACAAAAACAAAAAAAACCTTCACTAACAAACTAAATGAAGCAATCATTCAATCAAAAGATTGTTTTCATAAAATTCTTGCAAAATATAGTACCATTAGTACCTACACAGTACTTATGTTTATTATGTTTTTGCTAGAACACTTGATATCTATATTAGAGTTTTTGAACTCAACTGGCAAATGATTAGACATCTTTATTCCATTATAAATGTATATCCTTAATTACAGAGGATGTAAGTAAATAGAAAAGATAACATCAAATTATTTCTGGAAATTTGTCTCGTGGGATAAAGAGAAGAAATTATTTAAAAATTCAGAATAATATTTCTTAAAACAAAAACAGTTTCAACTGTGAAAAGAACAACAACGATTAAATTTGAACATCTGCCTGCAGAATTTATGTAGTCTAACTTAACAAATATTTCTTAATCTTTTTTGTATTTTGAGGACTAAGATTAACAAACTTGAGCTATACACTCCTCAAAAGCGTAATATGTAGTTTTAGCAGAAGATACTCCAAGCTCTCTAGCAATTACTCTATCTGCATAACTTTTTATTTCAGACATCAATTTCGTGTCAATAAACAAACTCAGGATTTTCAATTCATATGCTGATCATTTACAGTAATGCAGATAATTATTCAACACTTTTAATGGTAAAATGTTTTCGACATTGAAATCAGTTGAAGGTGTTGTAAAATAGGATCAAATGCATTTTCTGTATTATTGAAATCCTTGTAAATTTCTTTCAGTACACTAGTATGAAAAGATGAATTTTTTGTTAAAATTTGTTATTACGAATCTCCTAGGTTCAACCCCTCAAAAGCAGAGCTTGTGCGAGAAAAGGAGATGTTTTTCTAAAATATAAAAAGAACTCCTGTTATTTCAATTATTTTCCAAATATACTTTTCCACTTTATAAAATGGTCAATTACAATATGGGTATTTAGGTTCATGGATTCAATTAACTTTATAAACACAATAAGAAGAACAATATAATAAGCATTCATTTCAAATTATACTAATAAACTCAATCTATCAATGCATACATAATCACTATTCTTAGTAACCTTTCCGTCCCCTAAATCTCTGCCTATTGTCCAACTGTGAAAAAATATATTCATATATATCAATCAGACAAAAATATAACACTAATTACTAGAAACTTACCAATGATCTTTTGCATTCAAAGAAAGTGTTACGAAGTACATAACAATGTTCAGGCACAGTAGGATCATGGGTTTTCAAGCATTCCCGTGGGGTTTTCTTCTGCTATAGAAATTGTAAACTTTTAAATTCCATAAATACAAATTTATACATAACCTACCACTTTACAACAATCACTCTGCAATAAACACATTTTCAAATCTGCTCTAACACCAGCACATGGTGAACTATCTGCCAGCTTTTCGTTTTCTTCCTCATATTGCATCATCTGAAAAGTATATTCATTAGGCATATCACAAATTATTAAAAAATTTAAAACCCAACTTTTCTGAACTTTTCAAAAATCCAACCCTACTTATTTACAAAGAGTAGAGTAGAGTTTACCTTAATCTTTGTTATTTATTTACAAATATTTTAAAAATTGACATCCATCTTCTTCTTCACAACTGACATGTGACTGCTGGCATATATGGCTGGCATGCCCACCCTGCATTTTTGAACCTGCATGAGAAATGATCGACGTTCACACTTGTGCCTGCAGGCGTGGCTGAAAAACGCAGGGTGAACACTTTGTTCTAGTTCACATAATTAAAGATTCAGTGAAATATACAATGGCATAATTTGAAAAACTCAAATGTCGTTCCTCCAGTATTAAACATTCCAAGATGCTGTCAAAAGAAAAAGAAATAAAGGAGGGAGACCATATATTTATTTATTGATACATATATGGGGGAGACACGAAACTGATCAATGAAAATTCGGGAAATTTGGCAGCCAGCTTCAAGCTTTGGCAGCCAACTTCACATTGGTTATTTGAGATACGAAACCAGTTTTGTGTTCTGTCGTTCTGTGATTAAAATTTTTTTTTCAAAAACGTCAGAATCAGAATGGTTCAAAACAAATTGTTTAAAGGTTAGGGCGTAACAATAATAAAAAATGATTTTTTAATATTCCATCCTAAAAAGTACTATTGGCTTGCAATGACAACAAGAAAACGTAGCGGTTCTGGATCATCAAAAAGACAGTTCAAAGAAAAAGTTGTACAAATATACGAATGTTTACTCAAAGGAGAGGATGTGTCTCACCAGAACGTTTCATTTTGGGATGAATTTTTCCTACTCAGGCCTAAAGTCGTTACAATTGAAAATGAAATCCAAAAACTTTCGACGGAACAACTCCAACTGGCCAAACAAAATATCAATCTACTTTTCAACCAATGCATTGAAATTTTGGACCAACAACATAGTATTAGGTTCGCTTATGGAATGCTTACACTATGTGCTCTCTTGCACGCTATTTTCAAGAAGTCCGTGGATGTTCAAATAGATCCCATCGAGTTCCTCACAGGATTTGACAATATAGTTGTTAAAATACAAAAGTTGCTAAGTATTTGTCAAAATCACCTGGAAGGTAAGTGCACAATTTAGTCTTCAACATGTTTTATCATGATTGTTTTAGGAGATTCTACAGAAACAGTAAAAGGGTTATGCTTGAAACTAATCCTCATCCTAACTACTGGAGTGGAATTTATAAATAAAAATACTCTGATTGAATATATTATGATATCACCTCTGTTTGACTGTCTAGTAAAGCTACTGTGTGATGTTCCAACAAGACAAAGACACGGTTATGAGGTGGTGTTGATCATAACTCTACTGGTTAATTACAGAAAATATGATGCTGCTAATCCCTACGTTGTCAAATTGTCAATACTGGATGATGAACTTGCATTGAACGGATATGGCCAGGTTATAACCTCCTCTTTGTCAGAATTTTGCAACCAGTACAATCTGGAGCATGCCGAGAACCAAAATTCCTCTTGGTTTTCCTCTTTAACCAATATTGTAGGAAATATGTTCATATCAGAAGAAGGTGGTTTCAGAATGCAACAAGTGAGGGCCAATAATGCACTGTTGCTGGCTTTTTATGAAGCTATACACTTGAATAGAAATTTCATTACAACATTGGCCCAAACCCAGACAGATGCAAGTTCTCCTCCATCACCTAATAATACCCTGAGCAATATACAGAATACCCCAGATTTATCCACTGCACCTGCAATACTTGATGTTACCACACAGCCTTCTAATTTATTGGTCACATTTTTTCAATACTGGTAAGATTTTGATTGAAATTTTATGAAGAATTGAAAAATAAAGCAATCTGATGGATTATATTTTGTCTATGTTTTTTTTAAGCTCAATTGTGATGCAAGATACGAAAACTGAAGCTGGTACAAATACAGTGAAGCTGTGTTTTCTCATTCTTGGATGCATAACTGAAGATCAATATGCAAATTCTCTCATGCATGATGTCAGCTTGGCTTTCAAAGTGAGGTTGCATAGATTGCCTATGAGACATCGCAAGCTCTCATCAGACAAGACTACCTCTAGTCAGCCACTTATCTGTACATTGTTAGGTGAGTGAATCCTAGCAAATAGATTTTAGGAAACAAAACAAGACATAACACTTTGTAAATTATCAACATTTGAGCCTTAAATTGTTGTAAATCATTAAATACTATTGCTTAAACTCAACACTATGGTTTCCATTGTTGTCTGCCACTGAGAAATCTCCACCTTCTCTCATTAGAAATCACTTGTGGCATGTTAGTCATTGCTAAAATTTACTTTCTTCATCCCTCTCAATATCTTCTTTTTCTTAAGTACTTGTTATAAATTTTCCTATGTTCCATTTTGAAGTGTCTGTATCTGTATATAAATGACTTGTGAAACACCCAAATGTACGGTTTCTTTACTGTTTTTAGCTCTTCAGCATATTGGTAGCAAAAATGATACACAGGGTGTTGGGCGGAATAATTTAGTTATTTTATAAAGATGATTCCCTGAACTTAAACAAAGAGGTAATATAGGACTTGAGTTCTCCCTCACCATACATGTTTACATTTTGGCAACAGTTGATTGGCAACATTTTCATTATGGCAACAGTTGATTGTACAATGTTCAAATTTAAGCAAATAAAAAAATAAAGAGTTTGTTAATAAATAAAACGATTTTTCAAATTATTAATTTATTATGTTGGTATATTTTTTATAGTACATAAATGTTCATCGGACTCTTATATTGATTTATTTATATAAAATTCATAGGACATCTCATTGTCATATATTTATATATTGAAAGTAAAGGTCATAATAACAAATGATAAAAAATTAAAATAAAGAGATAAAAATGATGTCTCATTCATATGTATGAATATCATTATAAATTCTAATTAGTAAACAGGAGGAATCACATTTTTTTTTGTATATTTGAGGACACTACTTTTGAAAGTAGCTAACAATTGATTGAAAATGTCCATCAGTATGCTTATTATATCATTGACAATATGAAAAGTTCTAACCAAAAGCGAGTTAAGGCCACAGTTAGTCCCATGGAATTTTTTCAGTTTTTTTTTTAAGCTTACTCGAAATTTACTTCCGTTTTGTGTGCAGTGGCTCTAAAGAAACACTTCTGAAAACATTCATTATTGATAATATAAATTACAATGTTTGGATTGTGGTCCAGAAATATAATAGGAAATATCTTAACTGCCATATCATGATAGATGTGGATTTGAATAATATTCTTCATATCTCTGATGTATTGATCCAGAGTTATGCAATGCTACATTGTCTGAGATGTGAATAGAGCTTTCATCCTCATTCTGAAAGAAAGCTTCCCCTACCAATTCCAGTTTTTTTTTGCTTAGAGTGATACAGAGATACATTCGGTAGATCTATTATAGTTGTGGGTTCCCAGGAGTATTTTCGCTTGTCTGATCTCTTGTAAATCTTATCAATATTTGGATCTTTTGAGATTTTACCGTGGATCTTTACTGGTTGACCCCGAGTCCGAGGTTACGGATGCCTCGGGCGCCAGATTTCGTCGTGGTGGGCTCTTCACTGAAGCTGCTCCGGACAGCTTCAGTGAAGAAAAGAATACTCCAGTGGTCACTATGGTATTGACCAAAAGCACTGTGGCCAGTGGTACCTGCTGCAATTAGTTCGAAAATCAATTCAGTTCGATTGAAGGAGGAAGAAATAATTAATATTAATTAATAACGCCAATTGAAACACCGAGCTTTATTATTACATCAAAAGCAATGGAGATTTCTATGCGAGGCAAAATCCAGGACTTCAGTACTTCAACACAAGGTGGCTTGGGTTGACATAAGGCTTATTATTATATTTATGCACTTATTAATAACGGAGTGATAAGAATGGGAGGGAAATATTGCTTCTGCCTGCCTACCAAAGCTGGAAAATTAGTAACTTTGTTACACCACTTCACCTTCAAGTTTTCTTTTTAACTTATTATTGCTGAACCTGCAGAGCTCAGTGTATTAATGGCTGCTTGACTATATGAAAAGATAATGATCTCTTGTCTGCGGTAGTTTCTTTAGATGTTGACCTTGGCGAATTTTTCGATAGCAAACATTTCTGCTTGAAAAATACTAGGTGAGAAGATTCTCAGCTTTATATTCAACTTAAAATGCTTCTGCAATTTATATTCAGGATATCTAGTTCGATGAGACTCTGTCTATAAGTTGTTACGTGACAATAAAGTATATTTTGATGTTAACACTTATTTATTTTTTCAGATCTATTAGTGGAATTCATCTTGAGCCACATGATGAAGAAATTCCCCATGGAATTGTATTTGCTCTGTACAGGAGTAATTCAGAGAATACTCTGTTACCAAAAGAAATGCAGAATAAGACTGAACTTTATTTGGAAAGAATTATGGGCTGCCCTGATATCATTACTAAAATTTATACTGCAGAATGAAAATTATCTCGGCAAAAAAATCAACATATTTGATCTTTCCATTAAAGTCGTGAATATAATGAATTTTTTTATAACTTATGGTGATAATTTTCTGCCTACTCCTGGCAGCTATGATGAACTATATTACGAAGTTATTAGAATGCACAACGTTTTTGATAATATTTATTCAATGGGTGAGTATTATGATTTAAAATATTATTTTGCAAGCAATCTCAACTTGATGATTACGTTTTGTCCTGTAGATAAACTGGGCTCTGGAATAGTTATTTTTTAATTTTTGTTAATAACAAATATTTTCCATACGTCCTTAAATTGTCCACGATTTAATATGTTTCTATTGATTTTTATTTCATGTGCTAATAATGTTTGCTTCACTTTGATTTGAGTTTATCCTTTTCTATTTGGTCCTGTTTTCTGGGAACTACTCAACTTAGAGTAGATAATTTGAGATAGGTAGAAAAGAGGGTCAACTCAAATTGATAATGAGTGCAATCAACCATTCAGATAAGTAGTAGGTATGTATAGAATTAGAATAGGGTCAACTAGTGTAGTAAGTAAGCTTATAGCTCTTGAGATGCTAACTTTGTTGGTGAAACGAGAGTCGAGTGAAAGTGACGTAGTTTTGGTATTTTGGGTAGCTTCTATTTCTTGAATTATTATTTTCTGTTGTTCCGTTGTTCCCTGCTTCCTTAACGCCTAGTTATTGGGATCTTCCAGGATTTTCCTCACTTGTAACATCTAAGATCCATTTTCAACTTATGCATTTCAAATCAAGTGAGAAACTCATACATTCTAGAATATATGTTCTCCTGTTGCTTTATCAGTTTTTAGCAATCCTATGATTCACAAGGGTGCTAATTCAGTCCTATGAAAATGTTTTCTTTGCTTCTATTTCTACTTCATGATCCGTAGTATACTAAAACGATCATTTCCTGGACCAGTTCTCCTTATCTTGCACATAACTGACTGACATACATTCTTCTGATGCTGATGATAAAACACTTCTTTGGTGTGATTCTTCTAATGCTGATGATGAAACGCTTCTTTGGCATAGCACAGAAACAACAGACTGAAGAAACATACCTCATGATCGAAATTAAGTTTATGGCATAGCAGAAGGAAAAATTAAAACTGAATTCACATTTCAAATTCAGGTCAGTGTTAGTATGAGATGATGAGGTTTGATAATCCTATAAGTGGTTGACACCAGCTGCTACACCAATATTCACTGGTGCATGTGAGAATGGTTACATCATTTCATTCAACCCTCATGTACTATTTCTGAGATGGATTCAAAATGTGAATTGCTGGTTTTTGAAATAGGTTCAATAGGGTAGCTGTCTAATGCACTTAGGTAGAATCCAATATATCCCTGGTTCGAATCCCAGTTGATCCACATTTTTTTAAATTCAGTTCTTTTCATCTTCCTGTCTGCTATCCCAATTATTTTCAATTTTAATTTAATCACAGATAAAACTACTACTTCATTATTTAAAACATTAATATCTGAACACAATTTATATGTGGTGCAACTCTGAATTCCTTTGCCTGAATGTTAACAAAATTATATAATTTCATTGAAATTCTGCTAGGATGATTTCATTTCTAAAAATCAAACTGTTCTGAGCACAATCTTGCATAATGCTTTTTTAATGTACTATACTGTACTGTACTAATCTTCCATTCCTCAGGGATATTTCCTTCATCCAGAATGAGAAACGCATTCATATGAAAGTTGTAGTAGTCACTGAAAAAGCTGGAGTATCAGTATTACCCATGACTGCCATTTTTATAGTTCCAAAGCTTCACGAGCCTTTTGCACAATCCAAGGTCTATCTAAAATTCGAAATATTTGTTGAAAATTCTGAAAACTAAAATATGGAAAATGAAAACAAGTTTGAAAAGATCCACTGAGTGATGCTAAAGTAGGCTGCTGGAGAGCTGATTCCGCAATTCCTATTTTCGAATAAGAGTAGAGCCAAAAGGTTTATCCTCATCATCTGTACTACCCAATTTTTATATGAAATACTTTGATGTCCATGGCATCAACACGGCACAGAACTAGCTAAAGATACACATGTTGGTGGTTAAATTTTTTATTTCTGCCCGACTTGTGCGAGCTAGTGACGACGTAGCCCTTACATTTTAACGTGTGATGCATGCAAGAGACCGGTGTCTGCATTGGTTATCGAACCCACGTACCTTGAACTGATAAACGAGTGCAGTACCCAAGCGCCACCACTTCCCTGGTGCGACCGAATAAATTGACTTCCACAACAACAACACACTCCCTTTCTGAGTTGGCAAATTAGATACATTTTAAAGATCACATAATTTCGTGTATAGGAATCCAACCCACACAAGAACTTCAACCAACACTACATCTATGCGAACGCTACAAGTAAGGGAGTTGCCAAGACTTTGGTGATTCTAGCTAAGACACTTTGGAAAAGTGATGAAGCTCTACAGAAAGAACTTGGGAACTTCAAGAAGAACACCTACCAGTATAATCTAAAGACAGTTTTCAAGAAGTTTAATACTCCTAGAAGCAATCTTATGGGAACGCAGTCTGACTGACAAACCTACTATCATCAACAGAAGATACAGCATGAGAAAATATCCTAATCTGGAAAAACATGTGTAAGAGAATATTATAATAAAATGTAGAGAAGCTGAAATCTTCCACAAGGCACTCAATTAACAATTGTTAAGATAACAGCATATTCGTCTTCAAATCAAATGACCGGTAACTTTTCCATTGTGAAATGGAAGTCTGGATACTACTGATACTCTGGATCTTATCTACTGTGATATTTACCGTTTAATTTGACGATTGGTTCCACTGTTAAATAGTTGAAATCATTCTCTTTGATTTGTTGAATTCATCATTTCATAAACATTTCTAATTTAACTATTATTTCAGCCTTGAGATATTCTAGTGGTGACGGCGATTTCAAAGAGGACGCATTAAAATTGACCAATACCCTGTTCAACGTACGCGCTATCATCAAGCATTTCAACCCGAAAATTGAGCAGTGGTTGTCTTCTGCCAACCTCTCTACTCCAAGTGAGGAACAAATTCTGGAAATAGTCAAGAAAAACTATGACAGTCTTACTCTGAAGTTGCAGGACTCTCTGGACCACTATGAGCGGTATACTGAGAAGCCTCATTATGCCATATTTTTTACGAATATGGTGAATATTATTCTGTGTGATACGAGAAATAACATAAGCTGTTCGTTGTTGAATTTTACAAATATTGCTAGTGAATATCCTGTTATATAACCTACGATTAAGAGTTATTGAATATTTTACTGTACAAAAATATATAAAATTAAATTAGGTGTATCTCAATTTCCCCTGAAGTGACCTTAAATAACGACTGAAATGAGACAATATTCGTTTGAGCCATAGAAATCATATATCAATCAATCAAATCAAATCAAATATACTTTATTGTCAATTGTATGTATATTAACTGTATGTAGTATATATCTATAGGAGACGGAAAAATAATCCAACAAAATACATGCTTTCTTCTCACCTTTATAACAACACTATTATTTCCAAGATTCAAACAAAGACGGCTCCCATCCATGGTTCATAACCTAATCGGAAGCAAAATACATGTCGCAGATTTCTGCCAAAAATCATTACTTCGCCTCTACCGCTAGTGGTTGAATGCTTATTGGTGCTCCAGCTGGGAAACTTCATTCATACCCCCAGCTTCTCCATGTTTTATTCCATTGAAGGTCCGGCATCCGAGTAGCTAGAATCACTGCTTTTCAAGTCATTCTGGCTGCCGCTCATATGGTTCAAAGCCTTGCGACTGCAGAACCTTTTTTCTGATGGCCCGAGAAAGTGCTGGGAATCACACGTAAAAGGTAAGACCTCGTTAATCCTTGGCTTTCACAAGTTTCGACTTCTTAGTGGTACCCGTTTGTGGGGGGCGACAGCTGGTTAACGAAAAAAAAAAATAAAAAGAAACAAAAACACAATCGAGCAGTGGCTTCTCTAGTGGCATCACGAATGAGAAAGAGGAAATATTATAAGGAGAGGGAGAAACTGGCAACGTCGCTGGTAGCAGCAGGCTTTGCTCCAACGCAACCGTTTAAACATTCGGTATTCTATGTTAGTAGTCTTTCAACTTTGTGTGGGTTCTCATGTTATTAAATAAGGGAATATTTTGCGACCAGAATTGCCTACTTCAAAATTCCCCGCATTCAGTTATTACAGTGAATTTTCTAATTCAAAATATTATCCAGATTCAGGCCCAATAATTAAACCGATGATTCTTCAAATAAATATTCATTTTCCTTGTATCTGATATTCGATTCTGAACATACTTTATGAGTGCTAAGGAACCTGATATATTGGGTCTTTTTATTATTCATGTAAAAAGAATTTTCAGAATACAAATAATTTATTTTCAGAAGTGTATTATTGCATTGACTTTCAAGAGTTAATCGGATTTATGAGATATTATTAAAGAAGGATCATCTGCAAAATGTCAGAAGAGTTCTTTATATCATTATTGTATTAAACGAATAATAGTGGCCCCAGTATTGATCCCTGTGGTACGCCTATGGCTGTATCAAGTAAAGAAGATTTTGACGAAAATTTACCTCTTTTGTATTCTTGATACTGATACCAATTGCTTCGTGTTACTCAAAAATGTTTTATTCCAATTGAGTGCTGGACCTTCCACACCAATTTCTCTTAATATATTTATGAGTATGTTCTGATTAACACGGTCGAACGCCCTGCTCAGATCACAGAAGATCCCAACAGGACACTCGCCTGTGTCGATCAGTCTGACTATTTCCTCATAGAATGAGTGAATAGTTGTAATAAAGATACTTTTATTTTCTTGAACTCCATGTTGATTTTTAGAAATTATTTTTAGATATTCAAGTAGGCGCTCTAGATATTCATATTCCAAAATTTTTGAAAAAGTCGTAGGAATTTTAACTGGTCTATAGTTCTCTAAACTATGTGTATCCCCCTTTTAGTGTATCGGAATGATTTTTCCCAGTTTTAGATTATCTGGAAGAGTCCCATAACAAAATGACAAATTAACTGTGTAGGTGATAGGCCTGATGATACAAAAAAGTATTTTGGTGACTAGGAAATTGGGAATTTTATCCGCATCAGAAGAGGAGGTATTTTTAAGTTTTCTCACAAGAATATTGTACAATAATTCTTCTGAATGAAGGCAAAGTAGAAGTTGTTTGTTTTTGATTTTAGGATCAAGTCTAATTTTGTTTTCTTCAGTATTTGTTATATTTATTTTGCTCAGAATTTGCTTGTTGAAAATATTTGTTGAATGTATTATTGACAATTAATGGATTCTCTATTTTGTTGTCTTCAATAATAGTTTTGCGTGTTCTTTTTCAGCATCAAGATATGAAGATCTTAATTCTGGAAATAATCTAGACAATGTATGAGAATCTTCCAATTTGGCAAACGTCCTTCAAGTTTGATTATTTTCATTTGAGCGTTTTAAATAATATAAATGAAAATATGTGTCAATGTGATAGAGAAAAATGTCGAAAAATAGTGAAAACGCCTCAGTCACATCTTTTTATTGATAAATATTTATCCAATTTTCATTATTGAATTCATTCGCAAAATTATGAATGGCATAGTCGGAGTGATATCTCTTTTGAAAAGACATATATAAAATTGGTGCATTGCGGAATACTTGTATTCGAGTTATCAAAATTCTAAATTTCCAAACGGTGTACAGGGGGGAACAAAAAAAGAATTTTGAGTAAACTACCATGGCTGTGATTCCAAATTTGAATATGTTTTTCAATTCTGAACAACTTCTTTGAATGAACTTCTGGTAATGTCAAAAATAAGGGGTTGTTTTTACACCTTATCAAAATTCTTATTTTTTGTTCTCCCCTGTACACTGTTTGGAAATTTGAAATTTTGACAACTCATATGCAAGTATTCTACAATGTACCAATTGGAGATTAAAATTTTCTGACAAATCGATGATAAAAAAGTTTTCCATATGGTGCAAATTTTTCAAACTCACTGTCTGGTCCCCTCTTTGATAGGCAAGCCATTATAGGTGTATACGTCTATTTATATAATTTCATAAAAGGTATGTTTCGTCGGGTTAACAGATAGGTGAAGGTCGACCTCTATTCCGTCTCTTAGACTAATTTATTTTTTATATTTCTTTATAGAACAAAAATTCGAACATTTTAGTTATTATTTGTATTAAATATTGAAATTCGAAGAAAAGATTTGTACTAATAACAGAAATATTCTAATTATTATTAAAATTCGAGAACTTCCCGGCCTAGTCCAGGAAGTGATACCTTGTCAAAGAAAAAGCGCCCGGGAAGTGGGTACTTCCCGGAAGGTTGCCGAAAAAAATATTTTTGATCTGGTCAAAAGTAACGGTTGCGGCTATCAAGATTGAAATCACCACAAACCACAACGTGGATTCCTGGTATGAAGATGTGCTCCAAAATATCATTCAAGACTTCAAAAAATATGTCTACGTCTCCAGAAGAAGACCTATAAATATTCAAAATAACAAGTTTTATATGTTCGAATTTGCAAGATACAGCACAAGCCTCAATGTGTTTGACTATACAAAATTTCTTAATATCAATTTCATTTACATAAAGAAACTTTTTCGCCCATATTCCTACTCCACCACCTTTACAAGACGTTCTAGAGTAGCTACTTAGAGTATTCGTCAAAGTGAGAATAATTTATTGCTGCATCATTCATCCAAGTATATTCAGACATAAAAAGTAAAGGTTTTTGAAATTAGAGATATCAGTGTATCGTTATTCAGGCACTGAATATTAAGACTCAATAATTTTGGATCGAAGATCAAGGAGTCAATTTTTCTTCTTTCTTCTTGAAGAAAAAACGTTGAACATATACGCGTCTTCAGGCCAGATAATTCGATAAGTTCTAATATATGGCTACTTTAAATGAAGCATATTTTTGGGGATATTTGGAATTTATTGTTCCACAAATGAAACAATCTATGAACATTCTGAGAATGTTCGTGCTATCTGGGATATACGCGTTCCATGAGAGTCTTTTCGGTCAATCAATCTTTTGAATGGAACATTGCAAAGTCCAAATAACATTTCATCGAGATAATCGTAGAACCGACCGACGTGCCTAGGGTGTTGTGTATTCTCGGGAGGATAACTGCTCTTCGTTATCTGCAAAAAAACAACTACTCCCCTGGCCTTTGCACTATTGCAATAGTTTTGCAAGAGCAGAGTGTTGTGATAAATGGGCGCAGAACAGATGACCTCCGCAGCCGAGTGAAGACAACCTCTGGAGGTGGTCCTCCTGTCCAAATCAATGCAAAATTGTTTCATTTGGTTACAGAAAACATTTAAAATATTGTTCTCGATAATGCGATAAATATCAGTTTGATGTAATACGATACCCGTCCCGGTATTAGCCAGAGCCCAGAGGAGAAATAAATAATATATTTCCCCTTCAACCATACACATTTCTTTACATATTCCTTGATGCCGGAACTTTTTCTAAATTATATAATAATAAATAATGATAGTCGTTGGAGAGGAGAGAAAGAGCAAAACTTTGGTCGTTAAAGACTATCGCTATTTAGTCATTCGCAACGCAAATAATGATAATATTCGTCCTTTACCCGTTGTTGGGTATACTCATGGGAGTGTTTATAATAGAGTTTATTATTATTTTACTTTGTCAGCCCCACGCAAAGGCGTATGATTAGAAAAGGTTTTTAAATAAATTATTTATACATTTTTTAACTTTTTACTTGAAATTTTGACTTTTATGTCAAAATTTTAATTTTTTTCCGATATGACTATTTTATTTCGACATTCGACTGCTTGAAATTTCGACATTGAAGCCGAATTGATGAAAAAAAATGTTGTGACTCTCCTGCGCTTTCATAGTTATCCCTAGAATTATTAAAAAATAAGGTAGATTCTGAACACTTATCTCTAGAAAGGCCGATCTCACAGTAGACAGCGTAACTATGTCAGGAGTATCTATAGCAATGAAATCTTCCATTTCAACGCTAGGTATTACCATCAGCAGTTCCCTCTCATGGGAGAACCATATGAGGTCCATTGCCAAGAGTGCCTCTCAAAAACTCGGTTTTCTGTTTCGCGTCAAGAAGTATTTCACTTCCCGTCAACTGATTATGATTTATAAGGCACAGATTCGACCTGTTTTGGAATACTGTTCCTATATGGAGTGCAGCACCCAAACACACATTGAAACTTTTAGATTCGGTACAAAAGAGAGCCATTCGTTTCGTCGGTGATACTTCGCTCACAAGCTCGCTTGCTTCTCTGAAACATCGCAGAAAGGTTGGCGATCTGTCTCTGTTTTATGGATATTTCGATTTTGAAAGGTGTTCCCTGAGGCATACAACCTTCAGAAATTCAAGAAGAACGCCAATTCCTACCTACTCTGCCTCGGCTTTCACGATGTTCTTTGAACAATACAGGATTTTCCTTTACGTGAGAACCAGAACTTAAAAAAAAGTTATCTCACTAATATCTCACGCGAACGACCACCCGCACAACATCTGCGGGGGTTGAACCAGCGCGTGTTCTTATGAGGACCCTCGATGGTTCTTCCCTAGGTGAGGTGCGCAGCCCCCGAGACGAAAACGACAGGGGGCTGTTGTGCACATATGCTTTTCTTCCTCCTTCCTCCTCGGGATGAGCTTGAAGTGAAGGAGTTAGTCACATGAGATAGTTTAAGGTTTTTAGAGTTATAATATAACAGGAAATAAATTATTTGATTTGGTATGATAACTGCAAGGTTGTGGGTTTGATTCTCGGCGTCAACATTTTTTTTTCTTATTTTCCTAATGTTTTATAAAGAATTAGTTTCAAGTCCAGTTTTTATTTAAATAATATCAATAAGGAAGAGAAATTAATAATTACATGTGTAAATTTTACAGGATTCACGGGTTTGACGGCTTATTGACAGCCGTGCGGAAAATAATTTTCGCACGCGTGGGAATAAAGGTCACTTTCCATGGAAGTAGAGAGTGCGATTTGTGTTACTTTCCTATAGTAGTCGTTGGAAAACAATATTCGCTCAATAGTTCTAATGACCTAGATAATTATTATATTCCTGTCATTAGGGATTTTTTTTTCAATCAGAAGAGCTTTATCATTCCAGTGAGGAAATTGGATACAACATACGCTAGGATACCAACTATTATTCATTAAATATGCATTTGATATTTTCCAGGTTTTGATAAACATCATACGCTATTGACTAATCAAAATCTAATTTGGATTGAAACAACACGTTGAATTCACTAGTAGTTTGTCAATCGGAAGTGAGTGTTCGAAGTTGAAATTATTGCCGTTTGTGCGTATCCCGTTGGCGGATGAAATGTTATTCGTTTATTCCATTTCTGAAACATGATTGACAGTATTAACAGAAGTATTTTGGAATTGTTCAACAAAGCATATGTATTGGCTAAGCTTCTGGCCATTACACCTTTGTTCAACGCCAAGACCAAAAAAGAACGGTCAATCTGCAAGATTTATTCGATCATCCATGTTATTGTTATTTTGGCTGCACAAGCTTACCATTTTTCACTTTACCATTCTCTACAAAAAAAGTTGTACGGCATCTATTTTACTACCATATTCATACATGCTATGGGCGTGTGTTCTAGTTTTTTACAACATCTGGTGACAATTTTGGGCGCTGCTTATTGGAACAGAGAAAAATGGGGCGAGTTCTACAACATATTTACGCAAATCGAGTGTTTTCTCTATCAGAAGAGCGATACCTTTTTCATTAAACACTTCGACGCAATTTTAATCCTCACTAACATCTACATTATATGTCTGTCAGGTTTGAGTATAGCGTCGATGATAGTGAGCTCTGGTCTCTTAGATTATTCTTTGTATATCATCACTTACTACTACATGCTATGCGATAATGTAAAGATGCTTTTAATATATGCTTACCTCTGCAGTATTCAACAAAAATTCAGTAATTTGAGAGAGTTGCTGGAGAAACGCTATACGCAGAAAATGGCTATTCCTTTGAGTACCATCGGAAATTTATATAGACAGATGTGCGACATAATTAAATTATTTAATTCTTTATTTGGCCTCCAAATTCTACTCAACTTAGTGCAAGGTTCACTGATGTGTTTGGAATCTCTGAACATGATTTGGAAGTATGTCAGTGATAAATCCGACAGTTCGCCTGATCTTTTGATTCTTGATATATGTTTGAACCTACTGCTGATTCTCATAACTTCGGTAAGCTTCCATATAGAAGAACATTTCACAGATAAGTACATATTCTAATAACCTCTGAATACCCAAATTACTTTTATCTGTTTTTTTTGTTCGATCTTCAACAAGACTTTCACTAGACCGTCAACCCGCTGCCAAAAAGTGTAATGATTTTATAACGTACCTATGCTCTGTAGCAAAATTAGCTCTTTCCCGTGAAACACACATTTGAGGGCATATGATGGACCCACGTGACACGTATACCGATCGGTTTCCGTCGGATTTTTATTTGATGAAATATTGTTCGGTATTCTTGGCATATGCTAATAAACCCAACTTGGTAACACCAAATTGCTTGGTAGCACCACTAGTCCGATAGGAAGAGTAGTGGTGAGTCACCATATGCTCTGAAATGTGTTTGTTCCACGGGGAAGAGCTAATTTTGCTTGTTTATTGATCATTATACAGTTATTAAACTGCCAAAACCCTAGAGAGAATATTTTATAAAATCATTACACTTTTTGGCAGCGGGCTGATGGCCCAACAATGGAGCATTTGGCGATGCCTGACATAAGACTACCAAATGCTTCATACAAGTTGGCGTTAGTCAGAGTGCATTCATCTCGATCAAAAACTACTGCAATTGGAAGACCTTCATTTTAGTACTAGGTCTGTATTGGATTCTTTAGGTAACGTTGTTTCCTTTCTTCACCTAGTCTTTTTTTCTACGACGATTATAAAGCCAAACTTGGTCTCCTTTGAATCTTACTCAATTAACTTCCAAACCATTCCCAGCTTCCATCCAGTTTCTCTGAATAGTCTTACACTGTTTCTTTTGCGATTAGTAATCTGAACACTAGGTGTAGGTTTTCCGGGTTTTCCTACAACTGAAAAGTGAGTATGCCAAAAAGTCGCCCCGGAGCGCCACGGAAAATAATAATAATAGCCGTCCTCTACCCGCACAGGCTATGCCTTTGGGTATACTCTACGAGTGTTTATGAGGGAGTATTATTATTATATTATTATTAAGTGACAGGGCAATCGAAGTCGATTTCCAAATATGAAAGATGAGGCTAGCCGGGGTAAGCGTCATTAAAACATGGTCAGCTGCTCTGCCCCAGTCTAAAATATCTCTACAGGAGTTTTCGTTGTTACTTTCAACGTGAAAAGACCTTGATGCATTTTTCGAAAATTACGAAAAAATATCCTGGCTTTCGGCCCATTATTTTTGTACGGTAGTAGACTCTAGAAGATCATCATTTTATAATATACTAATTAACGTGAGGAATGCCGTACAACAATATTTTGTCAGAAAAGAATATATAAAAATTATTATAATTATAGTTACCTATACGGCCCAAAATTGACGGTATAATGACTAAAGATATGTTGTCATATTACAGCAGTTCTGTAATTCATGCTGGGTCTCTAGTCAACAAGTATGCTGACCACACCTAGACAGAGCACCGTCGAATTCTTTGGGACGAGGCTGTTGTTCTTCATAGGGGAACATTGGTTCAAAGGCAAATTTAGAGAAACTGCCTATATTGAAGTCAATAGTTCCTTCAGTCAGCCGAGCGTAAAAATTAAAAAACGCATGGAGACCTCACTCATGAACCGTTTGGGAGGACGAAAACACTCCAATTCACGCGCGCCACAAGACCGCACGTAATTACAACGTGATTACACCGTCATTATAGACCTATAAAAACATCGCGTAGCATCTGAATTTGTCAGTATTTGTCTGAATACAATTGCGCATTCAAGCAATGGCGGGCATGGACGATTTCACTACCGCTAGAGGCGCTATTGTAAGTAGAGGTCCTGGGTATCAAGGAAATACTAGCATATCACTTGAATTATTCGCTAATATGGAAAAATACGGTCATCTGAGTGTGAGAAGCTTCATATTGGAATCGAAAATGAAAGGAGCAAAAACATTCGGCCACAAAGAGCCGTTGATTCGAAGGTTAGTTGCTGGAACCGACGTTGAATCATCGGTTTCTAGGCTACCTTGTTCGTATTCTTTATATTTCTTCTGCTCTCTTCGACAAAAGTGATAAAGGTGCCCCAATTTACTGATTTCTAATCGGTATAGCTCCTTTATTTAATAATGGCTTTCCTCAAAGCAAATAAACTCTCATCAATAATTATAGGTTAGGTATTTTGTTTATTCTCTAAATCTACTCTAAAACAAAATAATTCTGAGGCATGATTATAAATGAAAACTATACGTTCTCAAATTCCTATAAACACCAACCAACACTTTTTAACAATACCAACAGGACCTCCACTGGCAGCAGCGCCCCCTAGTTTAAGCTTGCGAGAATACATACCATTGAAACGTGAAAAAAATGAAAGAGGTTATTAGACGATCGACGTCCAAAATGTAAGTTATTCATCGGTATATTATGACAAAAGCGGTACCAAAAACGTAAAATATTGCTAGAATAACGTATGAATGATCCTTTACTGGTCAGCTGGAAAGATCTATTGGCTTTCATGTAGTCCATCACATTTTAGATATGGAACAAATGTCTCGGCAATTTGATCATAGCTCCCATCTTGTGTATATGTCGCTCATGCTTTCTATTTAGAGCGGATTGACAACGAATTTCCACCATTGTCGGAGCTTCAAAGGCTTGGGACCTGTCAAAATTCGTATGGTACAAACGAGACAGAGGGGTTAAAGAGGATTCGTTAGAATAACTAATTTTGTGGACCAAGGTGTTGACACTACCCAGGAGGTCAACTCAAGCTAAGGTCTTCGAGGTATAGTTGCAAGGTGACCTCGTAGCTGCATACAGCAGGGTGAGGTTGAACTGCTTCTATCCTACCCCTAGGAAGATCTCATTGAAAACGTTTGTTGCTTGTTCTAATAGTATGCATCCTTTTCGCTAGTTGTATTCTTCACGATTGTTAGTACTTGTTGCGAGAGTCCTGAAAAGATCTGGGATTTCTTTCAATGAGTATGACTATCCAAGAGGATAGATCGAACGGTAAAGCGCGGGTCATCGATATCTGAAGCCAAGCAACGCAGGGCGAGGTGGTGGTTTGGATGGGTAGTCCATTCTGCTCGGATCGTGCTAGGAGTCGCACGTTGAAAGGTAAGACCTCGGTAATCCTTAGCTTGCACAAGTTTTGACTTTTGAGGGCTGCCGGGGGACGACAGCTGGTTAACGGAAAAAGTATTTCAACAACAACAACAAGCAATGGGCATACCCCTGGGTATGATAATGTAGGGCATCATACCCATTTATAATTTGGCAAACACTGCGTCAAAAAATAATTTTTGATTTTTGTGTGAAATAGCACGTTGACAGGAAGACGAATTTGAAAAATAATTTTTCAGTCATCCGGAAGACCACCAGTGCTTACGGAGTGAACTACTAGTGAACAGAATTTTGTAAGATTTGCTCGACATGGAAATTTATTTTGTTTCAGATCAAACCAATTGTGGTAATCTTCGGTTGTGATTGGGTAACAGGTGAAGCACAAGCGATAATCAGAACCAGCTATCGATACCAGGAGAATTTCAATGTCTTGACAGATGAAAAACGGGAGTTGATGAATTTGGTCTATCAGGCTATATACAACAAACCAGTTTTCACGGCTGCTGGTTTCTTCGATTTGGACCGCGGTGCTGTTTTTGCCTTGGTCGGAACTGCTTTCACATACTTCTTCATAATGATTCAGTTCAATTATACGCTTTAAGTGTATTTAATAAAGTACCTAGGCGACCGAGCTTTGCTGTTATTTTTTTTGTAACATCGTGATTTTTGGAAGATTATTTAGATACGATTCACATACTCATTACATATGAATATATCGCAATCTTACCTATATATGAACTGCAGTCATTCGAATAAAAAAAAAAAAAACATGAATGCACTCAGTTCGACACTTTGTTTTGAACAATCTTAGGATAATAATATGGCCGATGGTGACTGCCAGAATCGACTTAAATTGTTCACTTGTTATATGAGATTCAGCGCCTAAATTGTTACGATTTCTGAAATGACAACTCAAGGTAGTACTTCCCTTAGATGTTAGATGTTAGATGTTACAAGGGAGCTGGCCCCTTGGCCTAATCCACTGCGACCTTTTCAGATCTATTGTGGAGGCTCCGATTGCTTATAGCACATCATCTAGCTTCGTCCATTTCATCAGACTGAGCAGATTTGATAATGGCCTTTCGAGATAGCTTTCCGCTCTTGGCTTTTCATCTCCAAGTTGTAGAAACCGCACCCTTGCTAGTCCTTCGCACTGGCACATTACATGTCTTGCGGTTTCCTCTTCTTCCTGGCAGAACCTGCAGATTGCTTCTTCCGCCAGACCTATAATATTCATATGTCTGTTAAGCCTACAATGGCCTGTCAGCAGACCTACTACTTGTCTGACGATCCTCCTTTTATAGTTGAGGAGTTCCGTCGTGAATTTTGGCGAGCGTCTTTTGATGAACTCCTTGGCCTGTCTCAATCCTGGTCGGGTTTCCCACCACTTTTGATATTTGTTTTGTACCCACTGTTTGGTGTGGTCTTTTGTGGTGGATTTTGCTACGCCGCAGAAGGGTTCCGGCGCAATGAGCGCTGCCGAAGAGCCTTCTCGTGGCCTGGCACCCAAGCTAGGGTCACATTGTTACGACTACCCAGCTCGGTCAGATCACACAAACAGTCCCAGTCCCAGTCTTGATTTGACTTGGTGGGAACCGATTGCCTTGAGCGCAGCTTGACTGTCGGAGTAGATGGCCACTGTTTTGTTCCTTATCTCTCGTCTCAGTATTTCTCCGACACAGTGTTGTATAGTACTTCCCTTAGACGGCTTTCTCACGAAAAGGCTGAAATCGATGATGTAAATGAAATACTGTTCTTCAGTCCCCTGAAATTTGAGATTTTTATATCTATGTAACGGAAACTTTTCACCCATTCCAGACGTCCGAATAATTTGAAATTTGGCAGGTGTTCATACTTCTGGTGACAATGCAATATGATATTTTTGTTATAGAAAAAAACGATTCAAAATTGGTATGTTGGGGTTTTTTAGGTCCTATATTTCGAATTTTTGTTAAAAATTTATAAATTAATGATGACGGCTCCAAGATGGCGGACGATATTTGTCATTATGATCTGATTCGATTCAAAATTGGTATGGTTTTCGAGGTCGGAGATTACGATTTTTTTGTCCTAAAAAAAGTAATAGCTAAAAAAACTAAATAACTCGATTTACTTCCAATATGGACTAAAAAGTAAAAACTAATTGACAATTCAATTACTCAAATGTAAAAAAGCGTGGGGTGCTTGACAAAGTTCTCTAAAATAATCATTGTTTAATAACAAAAAACATACATAGATATAAATATTCAAGTTTAAAAATATATTTATATAATTGAATTATGATCAATAGACCCCATCTCACGTTTTAACTAAAACTAAAATAAGAATAAATTCATAAAAACAATGTAAAACCAGTGCCGGATGAACAAGTTACAGTGGAAATCATGGGATTATCATTGGATTGGAAAAGTGATGTTATTCAGTCTATGAGCTCATGTAATATTTTTCATGAGCGACATTTTTTATGTTCAATAAGGTCGACCGCCACGGTACGACTGTTTTGTGACAAAGGTTGCAAATCAGTTGATCTTGCAACCATCAGTTTCCAAGTAATATAAAATTTCTGCACCCACACGGATATGACTACTATGAAACAGTTTCAATCAGTTGACAGAGCAGTGCATAATAATACAATGTCAAATTCTGACTCAGATAAGGGAGACATATATGATTGATTATTATCAATACCGAAAATAAAGCAGCACACAAAAGGGGTACTCTCTCTCTGTCAAGTCTTTTCTTGAGTTTCCAGGAAGTTTATAATTGTATAGTTCTTCGTGTTTTTCTACCACTCCGACAAATTTCGAATTCAGTTCTTGATCATCAATTTTTGAAGTAACCAAAATAATCTGTATAACCACGTGGTAAACACCCTGAACGCGGGCAACTTCAAACTGCAACGCAACTGCGACCGCGGAAAATGGTCACGTACAACCAGTTTGCTACTGATTGCAAACTAGTAGAAACTAGTAGAAACTTTTTATCTTTGACACCCTGTATCTCGAAAACCAGACTGCCGATTTTTTTGTGCCCTGGACACTTTTGCCGAGGAAGTAAAAATCTACAACATACCAAAAATTCAGGGAATTTAGCCGAGAGCCATTTTCCATAGGGATTTTCTCTCTTGATTACGAAGGAATATTTTAAAAAACTTGGTGTATTATGCATTTCGCATGTATTTCATTCCAACACTTGTTTCGGAATCACCTCTACGATTAAACAAATATTGATTTTCATCTCCTACAGAATGTCAAAATCAAAAATCAACAGAAATTCCACTAGTAGTAAAGACTATCTTCCATGAATCAATGTTTTGTGTCTAACCATGAAGGTGCATTGGAAAATGTGATCCGAAAAGTTCAATGTAGGTACTCATATAGCTTTCGTATCAACAGAAATAAAAAAATAACAGCCTATTATTCCGTTTGAATACAGGTTTTCCAGAATTTTCTTTTTTGGGCTCACTAATTATCGTCACACAAAACTTGACCTTCATTCTTTGTGAATTGGTTAAATTCGGATAACAACATCAATCGTATCATTTCGTATAATTCAACACTATTTTTTGCTCACTACTGTGTAGACACGTTGTTAAGTTAAATGTATTCAGAAAAGTTCGGTGGCTTCATTTACTGAATATGCTTTTAGAAAGTTAGTGAAAATTCAGATAGAAACACCTTTGTGATAACACTGTTCTTCAAAATTGAAAATGTGTTCGAAAATGGCGGAAATACAGTTGATTCATCAATCGAACAAAGTTGGCCATGAAATTCAAACTTAAATCATCACAACTGACAAACGACATCAGAAGTTACCAGGGGAAGCTTCAAAGTGTGATAGAGTTGAAAACTGAGGTTCTCATCTAATTGCAGCTCCCATGTATTCTAACAATAATCAAAAATTACCTAAAAACGGGATAGTACCCATAAAGAAATGCTCGCAACTGCCATTTCTCAAATGGCAACATGCACTTTTCACTTAGTCACAATGAAAAATTATAAATTATCAGTTTACCAGTGTGAAAAGTTTTGGAGCATTTCTTAATGGGTACTATTCCGTTTTTGGGAAATTTTTGATAATTCTTGGAATATATGGGAGCTGCAATTACATGAGAACCTCAGTTTTCTACTGTATCGCACTTCGAAGCTTCTTCTGGTAACTTCTGATGTCGCTTGTCAGTTGTGATAATTTGAGTTTGCGTTTCATGGCCAACTTTGTTCGATTCAACAATCAACTGTATCTCCGCCATTTTCAACTGATTTTTTATTTTGAAGAACAGTGTTATCACAAATTGCATGTTCTTCCGGGTTATGAAAAACAATTACAGGGGGTCATTTGAAAAAATAGTTTGGGGTACTTCCGGTTAAACTGGAAGTGGTGAATTTTCAGTAGTGGCGTCCAAATATGCTTATTCAAGTACTATGGCGACATACCAAATTTGCAATATATATCTTCAAAACTATAGAAAACTTGGGGGGCGTACCTCACCTCGTGGTCACCCGGTATAGAAGAGTTTCATATTTTTCAATTATCTACAACTTTTGTGTGAAATTTTCTCCGATAGGATCGATATTCCATCCACAAATTGTAAAAAAAAAACAATATCCATTCCTCAAAACGTATATTTATCTATACCACCTCCTTTTTTAACTGAGTCGTCTTGATTTTTCGCTATAAGTTATAACTCACCTCAAATTTCCGACTATCCATAAACTGCATATCAAATAAAATATCATATCAAAATAAAATGCATAATGAATGAAACATCTGTTAAAAAATTATGGATTTTTGATAAGTCATTCACAGGTCGCACTGATAAAAATAGTATTAAAAAATCATGTTGATGTCAAATGAAATGGATGCGTCATTCCACCTCTGTGACAGTTAATTTCAGAGGATCTTTAATGGTATGGAACAACTTTGAAGCATACGTCATGTCCGGATATTCCCAAGAGACTTCAAGTTTCCTAATGATCTGAAAAAAGAACGATTTGATTTGAAAATAGCCATTGGAGAAAAATGCAGGTGGAGAGTTTCCATACATTTAGTTATACCTGACTGCCCATTCAATAAACAAGATATACCAAATCCTCCTATCCCACAAAGTAGACAACTTGAGGCAAATATCTGTCAGAAAGAAACGACTTCCCCCTACGATAATTGAATTACATTCGACATACATTTGTGCAATGTTCCTTCAGGAGGACACAAGTGCAAGTGTTAATTGCAATAAAGCTTTGAATAGTATCCCCCATTGGCCGAGAATGACCACCTGCTGACATGACCGTTCCACGGTTTGTTTCCCACTCGTCAGTGCAAGGACAAGGACAAGTCCTTGAACGACTTGTCGGACTTTTCGGCCTGTGTTTGAATTCATGCATTAACTCTTTCCGGAGTCTGTGCTACTGAGGAATGCTTCTTGTTTTTAAGTTTTGGGTGTTACCCTTCACTGGGTGAGCCAGGATAACTCTAATGTTGTCTGACCTATCCTTGCACTGACGTGTGTGAAATAAACCGTGAAACATGTCATGTTTGCAGGTGGTTTTTCCCTACTAATAAGGATAATATTCAATGCTTAACTGCAATCAGCACTTACAATTATGTCCTCCTGGAGGAACACTGCACAAATGGACGTCAGGTGTAATTCAATGTTGGTAGGGGGAAGTAGTTGTTTTTTGACAGATATTTGCTTCAAATTCTCCCCTTTGTGGGATAGTGTGAAAAGAAGGGGAAATTGACTTTGTCAAAATTTTTCGTTTCAATTAATCGTGGACTTTGTGGTAATTCATAAACTAGTGAAGTGTATTTATGATTGAGATATAGTTCACATTCACTGTCACACGTTGTGATAAGGACATTAATGAAATACTCGAAGAACGAAGAAGAAGAAGAACTGAGAGGAGCTAAAGAGTAGATGTGAAGTAATTAATCATTAATATTGTAATATGAATATAATCCGAGTCGTTCATATAATAATATTTCATAATAATTTCCGCTAGGATGGGTGTGGCGTTCATCTATGGGAATACACAAAAAACAGCCCTTTATACACAAACTACTAGTTGTATTCAGAAAGATTCCATCAGCCCCCTTCTTTTCTGCATCTCACCATTGTCATTTTCTGTTGCACTCAGAAACATTCGTGTTTACAACTGCGGCACCCCCAGCAACCGGAGGCATAGCGTCACCCTATTTCACATGGATGACCTAAAACTATATGCCTCCGAAGAGAAGGATCTAAATCAGTCCTTAAGGGCGGTGCAAGATTACACGCATGCTATCATCTCGAAAGAGATGTACACTTACCTAGGGGTTGATCAGCGCCACTCCCAAGAGGTAACCAAAAGTCTCTCCACATTTAAGTATCAGCATAAACTCTGACAGATCTGATTATCAGAACTGTCGGGAGTGACCAAAGCTGCTGCAACTAATATGCTTGCCGTTCCGAATCTATACTGTTCTGAATTGATGAAATTGACTCAAGAGGAGCTGCGACAACTTTACGTGAAAACTCTGAAACACCTTTATAGGATCTTCCAACCTAAATCTTTCGTTCCACGGTTGTACTTTGCCAAGCAACAGGAAGGCCATAGACTTCTGAGTTTGGAGTGTGGTCACATTAAAACTGTGGTGACTGAGGTCCTCCTGCAGCTACATGTTGAAGATCACCATGCCATTGTGTGAACACAGATTTCCAGATTAAGTTGTTTTTTTAAGAAAGAAAAAAAAGTGTGTGTATGCTATTATTTAAATAAAGTACTCTTTTCGTCGTCTTTTCTGAATTACAAACCCATTGCATCAAATTTCAAAACTACATATAAGGATAAGCTAGCCTATATCCACAGGTATAATGCTGCGCTATGATTGTTGTATCACCATCTTCGACACTTATATGTTATAGACGAGACCCTGGTGTTGTCTTATGCTCCAGGGGTTATTGATTCTCGGACCCAGTAATCACTCACCCCACGGACGTGCGGGAAGTGACTATCTGGTAAATAATAATAATTGTTTTTGTTTCCTTTTGCCAATCTTTTCCTGAATATTCGCAGATGCATTAATGTGGACTGTGGGATGTTTCTACCGTTATCCATATACACTCTTTTTTATCAAATTCAACATGGTGAGAAGCACGTTGAAAATTATACTTTCTCGCGTATATTAGGCTCGATAGGATCTCATATGCTCATCCTAATAGGTATGTAGTGCTTGCTCAAATTATACTGATAACCAGGGTGGTACTTATTTTTTCCTGTGGTTTTCAACCGCTGTGCATGGGCCAACAAAAACAGTGAGTCACTCCAGAGCGCATCGGAAAATAAAAATAATTACCATCCTCTATCCGCAAAAATTGTGTGCATTTTTATGAGCGATATCAATAATTTTTTACAAGTTAGTATTAAAATTTTCATAACTCCTGTTTTTATGTGTTGTCTATTTGTGTAAATGAGAGCGGGATGAACTTTACCTAGTTGAAAATTGAAATTAATGTAATGGAAACAAAATAAAATAATATTCAACAGTCCTCGTTCGTTACATGTGGAAGGCACATTTTTTAAATGGGTTCTGATTTCATGAAAGTTATACAGTGTGTTCATAAAGTAACCCCTCTCATGTTAACTTTTGAACGGAGTGGAATTTCCTTTTGAATTTTTTTTTTGGTGAAATGGTAGTTTATAAGCTACTTTTTGATAGTAATACCCTTCAAAATGGCGGCCAGGTGCCACTTTTTTTAAATTTCATGGAGGGTCGAATGATACCTCATTCGAAGTGTTTTTTGATTTTCTATACGACTGCAAAATTTCAAACAAAAATATTCATCCAAAACAAAATGGCGTCACATTATGTTAGAACTTTTATTCGAGATTTCTTCGAATAAATGGCTTCAAACGAGCTCAATTGAAATGAAAAAATATTTTTTGATATATACAAATGTTCTCTGTCCCTCAAAAATTCCATATGGGACATGATTTCTGAGATTTGCTGAGATTCAATAAAACGAAGTATTACACTACTTATCTACTTATTTGAATTTTTTTTTGATATGGCACCCATCTGCCATTTTGAATGACGAAAAGCTCTTGCAGAAACGAAAAAATATTTTATCACTGCACTAAAGCTCTTTAATAGCCGTTTATTCTAAAGGAACCTCTTGTGAGAGTTCTAAAATAATATACCACCATTTTGTTTTGAACCAATATTTTTGTTTGAAATATTGCTGTCGTATAGAGAATTGGAAGACGATTCGAATGAGGTATCACTCGACCTCCCATGCTATAAAAAAAAAAACAAAATTGTGCCTGGCCGCCATTTTGAAAGATAGCATTTTTTTATCATTGTCAAAAAGTAGCTTATGAACTACCCTTTAACCCAAAAAATTTCAAAGAAAAATTTCACTCCGTTCAAAAGTTAACAGGGGGGTTACTTTATGGACAGACTGTAGAGTGTCTGAGCTTGAGCACCACCACCCTCATAGTTTTGCACAACAAAACTGGTTGATGTATTTTGAACAGTAAAGTTGTAGATGTAAATAATCTCTGTTTTCAATTTTCAATTATAAAAAATAAAGAAATTTGTTTTTTTTTTGGAAAAATTTATGAAAAAATGGTACCTACCTAATCATCTACAAACTCTGAATTGCAAGCAATTATACAAAAAGGATTTTCATCAACATTATTCAGTAAATTTGAGAATAATTCATTCTTATGGATGATCAGTTTCGTCGTGGTTCTGCCAAATTTACCCTGTCTATAACCAGACGCACTATAATACTTACGTTCATCAAAGCCACCTCCAGCGTTAGATTGGCATATCTCATGCCAATACAAGATCTTTGCCCAAACCCAAATGGTAGACTCGCGAATGGGTGGAATTTCGTAGAAATTTTTTTGTCATTACCTTCGCGTAACCATCTTTCTGGAAGAAATACCTCAGGACTTTCGTAATATTCCTCCGAAAGAGACGATATTATCGTCACGGCAATAACATCTGTCTGAAATATAAAAACTTGTCTTTTTATAAATTTCGCGAATTTTATACCGCTAATACCTTTAATAATATCCCAAGAAACATTTTTTTGCGATCTCGTATCCGTCCGTCATTTCTGTACTATATTTTTTTTCGTTTATTTGATTCATTATTATTCTATGATATTCCTGTTTTGATGGTCTGAGTAGGTGAAGCAAGTTGAATGTTCGTTAAACTCACCCCTTTAGGAATTTGGTATCCTCCAAGTACCATATTTTTTGGCGTGATCCTCGAAGTTGCGGGGCTGACAGGGGAGACTCTGTTGCACTCTCTGATAACCGCCTTCAGGTAGGGTGACTTGACTATCGTGTCAGCGGTAACAATGGAATCTTTATCAGGAAGATTCCTCAAAATTTCTTCACGGAGCTTTCTTTGTTTTTCCGGGTTCTTGGCCAACAAGTAGAGAATACCACCCAAAGTCTTACTGATCTAGAAAACAAGTACTTAGAACACGATTATAGATGAACATATCAAATGATAATAATACAATACTATGACATTCACACGAAAATGACATAAAAAACAAAAGGAACTATATACAGGGTGACCCAGAGTTAAACCGCCAAACGTTCAGTTCAGGCGAAAATAAGATAAATTCTTCATATGAACATGTGTCCTAACTTGCTTCATTTTCAAGATATAGAGTTTGAAGTTTAAAATAAAAAAGCAGTTTTTCATTTGAAAATGTTGCGTGTAAGTGCATTAAAATATGTTCTTTATTACTGCAAATAAGCAAGTTTTATCGCAATCAGCCAAATGGTTTTTGAGTAATGAATGAAAAACTGATTTTTTCAAAAAATTTCGACACCCCACAGTCCACTTTTATTCGATATTTAACAGCTTGTATGAAGCAAAAAATGTATTTTAACTAAAAAGCCAAAATTGAACGTTTGGCGGTTTAACCCTGGGTCGCACTGAATATAGAGTATTTTCAAAGTCATGAAGCAGTAATGAACAAACGATTATTAAATAACCAAATAGAATGAAAAAGTATATAATGAATAAATAAAGAGGGTATTATAAATGATTATACTGTACTCTTCTGCTACCGCGCCGATTTCATATCCCTTTATAGATTTGCCAAGCTGTAAGCAAGTTTGTCAGGAATCTGGAAGCTTCAGGGTATGTGTATGTACTACATTTAACATATAGGACAGTATTCCGAAATAGGTTAGATCTGTGCTTCATAGTACGTGAGCAGTTGACCAGAAGTGAATTGGCGTTTGGTACGGGGAATAAGTGTTTGAGAAGAACTTTTGGCAATACACCTCATGTGAAGCAATTCCGGTCGAACAAGCAGACTTTCGACCTAATCGAAGCTGTGTATATCAAGTCCTATCACTTACCACCTACATTTCAAAGAAAACTTAAAACCTCAGCTGTATTTATTGACTTATCGGCGGTCTACGACACAGTGTGAAGAGAGGGCATGATATACAAGCTCCTACGTGTAATCCCCTGCAAACTAACAGCCCGACTGATAGACTGCATGCTAAACGACCGACTGATTCAAGTAGCTGTGTGATCTGACCTCAGCTTTCCAAGGGAACTAAATAACGGGCTATCATAGGGTTCAGTCATTGACCTACTCCTGAATATTGCCCACATTCTAGAAACAAGATCAAGAAAGTTTGGTTACGCTGATAACTGGGTACTTGCAACAAGGAGCAGCTCTATTGGACAGTCAGAGGAGACCCTAGACCCTAACTACAGATCTGGAAGAAGTGGGAAAATATTTTCGCAAGTGGAGGCTCCAACCTAACGCCACCAAAATAGAAGTCCTCTGTTTTCCCTTAAATAAACTCGCCAGAAGGAACTCAACATACAAATTGAAAACACTCTAATCACCCACAATAAAACGCCTAAGTATCTGGGCATAACCCTTGATAGAACACTCTCCTTCAGAGAGCATCTTTCGAGAACTGCAGAAAAATTAAAAACAAGAAACAACATAATTCAAAAACCGTGCGGCTCAACTTGGGGAGCATATAGGCGGAAGCATATAGGGACGCAGAGTGGAAACTCTACCCTAGGTCTTGTCTTTTCAGCTTCTGTATAATTCGCTTCAGTTTGGTTAAACAGCCCACATGTACATAAAATAGATGCGCAGCTAAATAACACCATGAGAATGATTGCTGGTGTCATCAAACCAACTCCCACGCAAAAGCACATCCCATCCACTCAACTGCGACGAATAAATGTTCTCACGAACTAGTATAAAAAGATCGTGGACAATAGAAATCTACCTATTCATCAGTATATCGGAGACGCCAACCTTAACCGACTTCGGTCTAGACGACAACCAACAAGAACGACAAGGTTGGCTGTGGAAGGTGAGCTCAATCTTACCAATGCATGGACTGAAGAATAAACTGCACAACAAAACAATAACATGCCGTGCATCACCCACATGTTCCACCCTCAATATAATCAGAACTCGACATGACAGATGTGCATACTCTTTACACAAATGGGACAAGCAACCATCTCCCTTCTGTGACTGCGGATAAACCCAAACCATCAGACATATCACAGAAGATAATGTACCATACAATCATATAATGGTAAACCCGAAGACTTCGTGATAGATTAGATGTTCGTTTGTGACCGTTTAAATTATGTTTCATACTTTTATATCGTTGTTGTTGTTAAAATTGTTATTTACATCAACCGACTGCCCCCTTCCGAACAAGTACATAATTCCTCGAGAGACTTGTGCGAGCTAGGGAAGATGCAGCCTTTACCTTTTAACCTGTGATGCCATGCAGGAGGTCGGTGGCGGTACGCCGATTCGAACCCCCGTACCTTGGCATAGCAAGCGAGAACACTACCTACGCGCCACCAAGACCCGTATACATAGTTATACATTCTATGTTATATTGTAATGTTACATTCCAAAATTATCTTTTAATGTGTCTAATATATAGCCATAATTTGAATAAATTCCAAAAATTATGTTGATGGTATCAGAAAGATGGGCATAATTGCGATAGGCACTGTGAGGTCGACTTTTCTAGAGAGAAGACTGCACGTATAGTCAATATAGGCGGGCTTCGCTACGAGAAGATGGAGATCATTCATTGCCTGCTTTTCAGTTTATTGAGACGCAGGTGGTAGGTAGGAGCAGGGCAGCATAGTCTCTGTGACTTAAGGTTCAAAAGGGAAAAAGCCTACATATTTCTTGATCCACTTAGCTGTTAATGTATTTTTTAAATAATTTTCTCAAAAACAGGTTTTTACACATAGACACATACATTCAAAGAAAGACAAATCGAAAGTTTTCACTGTACTCAATGAAATACGTACTCATCCTGGTCATTTAATTAAAAAACTTATTTTCACAACTAAAAGGTGTAAAGTGTGCTAAACTTTTATGATTCGGAAGAATTTTTAGTTATATTTCAGTGGAAAGAATTTTTTTTGTTTATCAACAGTGAAATTTTGTTAGTGTTGATAAATAAACTATATTACACACACGAAAAATAACACCAAATCTTTGTACCAACCGTATCTACTCCACCAATTATGAATTCCAAAACCATAACAATGGCTAATTTGGGATTTCGTTCAAGAAGTCTCTGAAGAACTGTACGTTCATGTTCGGGCAATGACTGATCGGTAATTTCCAAACGTGCTTCATTGATTCTTCTTGATATAACACTGAAATTTAAAAATAGTTATTAATTTGTGTATTAAATGAATAAAGTGTTAATTTTTTTGTACAAATAAAAAATATTGATAATTCCTACGAGTTGAAAAATACTTTACTCGAGTTACATCCAATACTTTTTCTACGACTGTGAAAGAAACAACTAATTCAAATTTTTCTTTCAAATATGAATTAAGTTAAAATATTTCTCAGGGAATTTTATTATACATCCATTGTTCATATCACTTGAGAATATTTATTAATTTCCTTTATAACCACACTGATTTTCGCCAGATAACCACTTTGATGATAAGTAGAAAAATATCAGAGCAAGGATTAGCGCAGTGGATAGAGCGACCGCCTGGTGACCGAAAGATTTGGTTCCCAGCCGGGGAGAGCTTATTTTTATTTTCAGATGTGAAAATGTGAAAATTAACAGTGCTGCTTCTGAAGGTAAAGAGTTAGTAACACAGCCTACCCAGAACAGGTGGTTAATGATCATAGTAGATGATGCCAAAAAAAAAAATATTTAAAAATATCTAGGTTTCAGAACCATAAGACTTTTTAATTAATAAATTATTTGTCATAGTTTTATTAAAATGTTTTCTGCATACCTTACTAAAAAATCATTTTTTCTAACGAATTTTTTGTACGATGGTGTATTGAAGTACTTCCATAATGGCGGCCCAATTTCGAAATCATACATAGAATCTATGAATCTTGGAATTGTCCACAATATCTGCCTAGATTCAGATTCTTCAGGAACATTCAAATTGAGACAATCTGAAAATAATATGATATAAATTATAATAGGTAAACATACGATATCTGTAAAGTATCAACACAATAAAGATAATACATAGCGTAAAAGTATTTCTGCACACGAGACTGAGGCGTCACTTTTAGTTCAGGATGGATTGAAAGTTATTTCTAGATGGACATCCATATTTATTTGAACTTCAGTTATCTGATATCGGCTGCACCCTTACTAGCAACCCTCAGAAGTCATCGAGAGACTTGTGCGAGCTAGGGAAGAAGCAGCCCTTACCTTTTAACGTGTGATTCCATATACGAGACCGGTGACGGCGCGATGAATCGAACCCGCGTACCTTAGCTCAGTAAGCGAGCACATTACCTACGCGCCATCAAGGCCCAAACTTGATATACCATTTTGCCCTCTCAAGGCCATCACAGACACACAACATAAAGACATAACAAAGTTCGGCCAATCAAAATGCAAGTATCTAACGCTGCTAGGATTTTGATTGGCTAGTATCTGTTATGTGTCCATGCTATGTGGTAGGCAAATGTTTCTAAGGAGTATTTTCTTCGCATTCTGCGCGAAGGGTATGCCATCTATAATAGTCATTCAACGTAAATCAATAAACAAATTCAGCTTTGACTTTTTATTGACTTTTTCTACTATTATTTCTTATATAATTTCAACTTGGAGTTCCAATATTTTATAAACTATTGAAAATATGATAATTCAATTTTTTCATCTTCGTTAATCATTAAAGGAATTCAGCTTAATTGAGTATTACAATTTTCCATTTCCTAATATTTTGTTTCGTCGATAATCTCATTCTGGGCGTTTTGGGGTATGTCATAATTGCTATTTTCCTTGTCAATTTCTTGTTCATCTTCTCGCTGTTCAACTATGTTAATAAAAAAGATAATGAACAATTGAATTAGAACTTCGGTTAATAGTTCAATTCGTTCACTGATTAATGAAGAATAAAAAAGACGAAGTGCTCTTGTGGTATCTTTAATAGTTTATAAGTTATTTTACTTTACTTTATTTATTGATTCCAAGAAACATTTCTGTTTATAAAGGGATTTATTTTTACATAAATTGATTAATGAAATACAAATTAATGAAGAAATCAATCAATTAATAGAAAAAGAGTGATAAAAATAATCATTGAAATATAAGTAAATAAGTCCAAGCAAAATGAAAGCAGTCAACGCGGAAATATCATAGGAAGAGAAAAGTTATTTGTAAAGTAAATATTTCTTAAGTCCTTTTTTGAATTTAGTTTTAGCTTTGATATTTTTTAATGGATGTGGTATATTATTATATATCTCAATTCCATCATAAAAATTGAAGTTTTTCCAAAGTTTGATTTGAAACGTAATGCATTTATTTTATTTATATTTCTTGTTATATGGTAATGTTTAGTTGAAATATGATCAAAAGTAAGATCTGAATGTTTTTTTCCTGTATCAACATAGTGAATGAAAATTGAAATTTTAAATTCATATAATGAACGAATATTTAGTAAGTTATTTGGTTTATATAATTTGAGTGAAGGTTCTAAAAAGGGCAATTTGTGTATGCATTTTATAGCTTTGTTTTGCAAAGTTTGTAGTGGTTTCAAAATAAAAATTTTGGCTGAGCCCCAAATAGAAATGAGGTATTGCAATTTTGAATAAATTAAACTGAAATATATGATTTTCAAATATTTGAGTGGGGTATATTGTCGTATTCTGAATAATATTCCAATCAATGGTGAGAGTTGTTTTTTCAGAGCGTTGATGTGATTGAACCAAGAGAGTGTTGTGTCAATATGTAAGCGAAAATGGGATATTGGACGCCTGTGGTCTCACTCAATGAGAACAAAAAGTAAAGTACTGATGAAGGTAACTTTGTTATCGAAATGCGCATCTAGGAATTAAATTACTTGTGTGGTGAAGGGGTAAAATACTTTTTGTTCTCATCAATATGTAAGACCAAAAATTTTGTATTATTGGTATACTGAATTTGTGAATTTTTGAATTTCACTAGTCTTAGAGAATCAGTGGCAATATTTCTTTTAGAAATGAACATAATTGATGATTTGGAATAATTTAACAATAGTTTATGTGAGAGTAGCCAATTAGATTAAATTTGAAGATCGTGTTAGATATAATTTCAAATTCATTCTCTACAAAATATACAATTGTTGTGTCATCAGCAAAAAGTTTGGTTGAACCTTTCAATTTAAGTTCTGATATCGAATTTATATATATATTAAAAAAAGAATCGGAGCAAGTATAGATCCTTGTGGACCACCACAGTTAATACTTTTAATGGAACTAAGTGAATTTTCGATATATACAAGTTGTTTTCGATCTGTCAAATCATTATTGAACCAAATGTGAATTTTTCCCCTTATTACAATTTTCTTACAAGGATTTTGTGGTTAACCATATCAAAAGCTTTCCCCAAATACAGTGATAATAATCCACATTTTTTTGTCGAGTCTAATTCCAGTTTTATTCTGGATATCATGTCTACTGCAGCAGACTCAGTATCAACCGCATATCCATGATTCTTTCAATGATTTTTGAAAATATTGGCAAAATTGAAATTGGTCTGTAATTTCCTATGTAATTTTTTTTCCACATTTAAATATTGGTTTGACTTTAGCTATTTTTAATTTATTTGGGAATATACCTGTTTCAAAAGATGTGTTAATTAATTTGTTCAATAGTGGTACTATTTCATCTTTGACTGCTTTTATAATTTTAACATTAATTCCATCAATTCCTGCTACTTTCTTGCCGTCCAGCTCATCAATTATTTCTCGAATTTCTTGATACTCCGTTGGATTCAGGAACATAGAAGAGGAAGAAGAATGCGTGGAAAATTTTTCTTGGGTATCAGCTACATTTTTAGATAATTCTGCTCCAATATTTACAAAATATTCATTGAACTGTTCACATATTTCCATTTGATCTTCAATTCGTCTTCCATTTACATCGATATATTCAATATTGTTTCGAGGCGATTTGCCACTTGTCTTGTTACATGAAAATGCACCATTTTTGCTTTAAGGACAGTTTTTTTCAATAATTTATTATAATATTCATAAGATTGCGTGAAATTTGATACTCCAGGATTATTTTTTTTTTTTTATAATAAAATGGATCTCTCTGTTTAATGATTTGGGCAATATTGTTATTGAACCATGGTTTTGAATTCGCTTTAATATTTATGTTTTTGGAATTTTTCTTTGAATACACTGATGATTTTGTTATAAATTTCTTCAGGATCTTGCATATTATATATGTTGTTCTTCAGTAATTTCAGTTCTGTCTTCAAATTTTTTATGATGTAGGTTTTCATATTCCAAGAGTTCGTGAGATTTTTGGAATTTTCAATTTTCATTTTCGAATCTGTTATTATGAATTTATACTCACTCAGTGACGAGTTGATATATTGATTTGTCCACTAAAGTTAGTTAAAACATGATCTATCAATGAAGCACTTCTGGATGATTCCCTTGTTGGTATTACTTTGTTGCATTGAAAAAAGTTATTAGATTTGTAAATATCCAAAAAAGCACTGAATTCTATGCTGGTTGTTAAAGTGTTTATATTGAAATCACAATAGCAAAAACATTTTAGTTCGAAAATATGAATAGGAAATTCATAAAATCTATTGTGGAATCATCTGCGACTGAAAGACAAACTTTAGTCGCTATTTTCCATCGTTCAAGATAACCTCTTGGGAGGTATTCATGTTGAAAACGGGAACATTCTCCATGAAAATTGAAAATGAAAAATGTGATTTATTTGTAATATCTAACAGAAAACAACTACTTCCTCCGCACAAGCTGGACATTGAACTACATCTGATAGATATTGTGAAAAGAGTCTAACTGAAAAGGAAAGAAAAAATCTGAAAGTGAAAATTTGCATTTTCATTCAGATAGCTGACTTTTTTAATTCTTTCTAGTTTTCCTTGAAAAAATCATTAAATAAATTAGATAAGGAGAATGATATTAAAAAAAATATCACTCACAGAAATCGTTCATTTCATTGAAGCAAGGTTCGCTTCTCTCGCATTTAATCCCCAATACATTTTGGTCGACAAAAATGACAAAAGAATCCCATAAATAATACATATGGTTATTCAGAATGGATGCCAGCAAGGCTCCGCTTTGGGTCCGGTGCCATTCGTGATTCAAAATTTTGTTCACTTACCAAAACGTTTATTGAGCGCAACTAGCCCAACTGTTTCTAGACCCCACTTGCTCATTTCGTCAACGAAGTTAGCAGGCATCTGATGGTTTTTATCGATGTTCATGAAATGTTTCATATTGCTCACCAGCTCCTTCGATATCTTGTCGACTGTCGGTATATACTGGTGGAGGGAAGTAGTTTGCATCAGAATAGGATTGACCATGGATCTCATTTTGAACCACTCTTCTCCTTGCCTAGTAAAAATGTGTATTTTGTCTGTGTTACAGTATAGAAAATTGAAGGACTATTCCAATAATAATGGCAGCCCGAAGCCATTTTGAAAAATATACATTTTTTTCATTGTCAGCAAGTTGTTTATAAACTATCATTCAAGCAAATAAAATATCTTAGAGAAATTCCAATCCGTTCAAAAGTTAACAGGGGGGGGGGAGTTACTCAATTCGAGTTACAATATTATGTACCGCCATTTTTTTTGGATTAATATTTTTGTTTGAAATTTTGCTGTCATTTAGAGAATTAAAAGACGTTTCGAATGAGGTATCACTCGACCCACCATGCCGTTTAAAAAAAAATTCAAAATGACCAGACGCCGTAGGAAAAGTTTGGAAATAATTTATCGGCATATAAGTGTTATTGTTGAATATGCTGATTAACTGAAGTACAAGAAGTTTAAAATATTTTCTTTTCATTTTCATTATTCTTATTATTGGTTATATCTGAAGCAGAAATTCCGAAAAAACTGTTTTACTGTGGTTTGGTCACCCAGTAGAAAGACAAATTGCATCTGACAGGAACCGATATTCAATTGTCACTTGAGGAAGCTACTAAAACTGTCTTAGCAAAACAAGTCATTTTTGTGAAGATCGAATCGTCAACTGTCTTTAAAATTGCTATCGGAATCACTGTACTGGAAAAAATCAGCCTTGTTATCACACTCGTTAATTTCATTCGCAGAACTTGTCCAAGGACGCGACATTTCAAACAGATAATAAACAAAAATTATGAAGTAATTGCAACTGGGGATCCACAAAATAAAACAGCAACAATCTCAAATTTCACACTCAAATCACGATCAGTTCCTGTACTGAACATCGATGAAACGACGGTGATAACCTTCTGCGATTTCTATTGGTCACCGTGAAAATGCTTCAATATTAATTTTATGACTCTTCAGCCAATCATTAGACCTGGTTAGTACGAGCTATCCAATATGATACGCCAATTCCACAGTCCACGTGGACTGGATCTCAGCTGGTTCATTTTTACGACTTGGTTTTTTACCTTTGAGAGTGCCGCGAACTTTAATTGTGCACAATATCGTTTACTCCGACTATACAAGGACATGAGACGTTGGAATCAAGTGCTACACCGCTTATTATCTACAAGAACTTGGTAGAGAAAAACGAATTACTAATTTCATACAATACAAGCAACTGAGCAAATTCACTTACAATGTAACAATTCCTGTACCGTCCTTGAACAGTTCTTTCCTGGTAACAGAGCGATAATGTTTTAGAACCTCCGCAACCTCCCTTATTGGATATGGTCCAGAATTTCTATGAATCTGAAAAAATTTCACTCATAAAAACTTTATCGAAAAGTTTTAGTTGCGCGTTTTCAACCTACGGTTTCGATATCTTTGGGATCAAAAATATACACTTTATCCTTCTTTCCAAAAATACTTTTCAACCCCACTATGGTTCCATACCTCTCATTCAATCTGAAAACAAAATGAAACACAATGAGATCTGGAAGTAAATACAACATACTCATATCAGGGTTGGAGTTGACCTTTTCAAATGAGGGCAAGGGGAAATATGGGTAAAGGGAAATGTACTGCGAAAGAGGTGGTTAGTTCAATATTCACAGTAACCAAGAAAGTTGGATCGACCAAAATGAACTATTTTATCATTGTTATTGCTCGGTGGAACTGGCTTTCATCCGGAGGGCAAGTAGTTCTTTGTAGAAACTTTTCGCTCCCCGCTGTGAGGTCTCTTGATTAGGTTCTCCGGACCTTCTGATGAGCTTTTGAAGGTTTCTCAAGAGGTTTTCCTGTGAGATAATACCTATCTACTGCACTACAGTGTAGAAAGATAAACAGTATCGAAAAGATAAACAGTATCGGAAAGTTTTCATATTGGGGATTGGGAAAAAGATGATGAAACCGATATTAATCCAGTGGCGTGAAAGTTGGGGAGGGGCAATTAGGGGTACCCACCTGCCATACGCCCCTGTTTGAAGTTACAAACACATGATTTACATTGAAATTTGGAACTTAATGCTTTCAAGTAGCATATCAAATTTCATTAAGAAAAGTTGATCTGTTATGGAGTTATTCTGGAAAAAAAATATTTTTTGTCACTTTCAACGCCCTGTAACTTGCTATTATTCATATAGCCTCAAAATGGAGTGAGGATTCTATTTGCATGAAAATTTTCACCAGTTGCTAAACGTGTTTTTTTTACAAGTTCGGAACCACCCCCGCGCCAATTGTCCCAAAAACTAGCTGACTCTAACGGCAGCCTATTAATATTCAACCTTTTTATGACCTAATGTCCTAATATTTTTGGTCCCTCAGCTCTCCTTCTATTAGAACTATGTCTACAAAATTCTGAGTATTGATATTTCTAAAATATTACGAGGTAATGGATGACAAAATATATCGTAGTTGGTCCTGGTAAAGAATTATGATAGTCATGAATCAAATATCTTGAACTCACATTTTAAACAAATCCACGGTCTGGATGTTGTGGAACTCTCCGATGGGTAGGAATCTCCAGGTATTCCCCACAATCGGCAGTGGCCTAGGTCCCGGTAATTCCTCATAGGGCCTCGCATCGTCCCAATCATCAGGATAGGAATCGTCGAACTTCAACTGCTTGTATTCGCCCCTTGTCGGCTCTGTTTCGTCTCCCGCTGATGATCTCGTAACAGTTGACGTTGAGACCCTCCCCACACATACTAATAATTGTCTGGACACATTTCGCATCAACATGTTGGTGAAACGGAGAAAACTACGGCTAAGAACTTGGATATCACATTTTCTCTACTCAATGTTATCAATATAATAATGAAAGTCATTCTGTTGCATGTGAATCTTATCCTTCGTGAAATAACAATTATTGCTCTTTTTTCTGCGATAACCCATTGGAGAGGTCGGAACAAGTCTGAGGTCAGAAAAATACCTTATTATTATGATATGAATTTGAAACACAGCCAGTCATTCAGCAGAGCTCACTTTTTCCGTTATTCGCTCAGAATACAGGAGACAAACCAGTTGGTGTGGACGCTACCACATGTGCACGTATGTCCCCACAGTTTTGTTGCGGGACTTTGTAAAACACCTATATGAGTATGGAAAAAAATAGGTCACATGGTCCTGATCATGGTAGTTTGGTCGCCATATATAAAAATGGCAGCCAAATTGTTAACTTTTATATCTCCGTACCCAGTGATCCGATTTACAATTTTCAAAGCTCATTTTACTCCTTTTCTAAAAACAAAGAAATTTTGCATATACACTTTTTGTGTGTCTCACTTCTCATAGAACCCCCCCCCTCGTAACTCTGTAAATTTCAGGATCAGTAGATATACCGGCGATGAGTCTAAGTCTTGCCTCAGGTTGATCTGAATGACATACACTGCTCGCCAGAGGCAAAGGAATCACCCAGTTCTTCCAAAAATTATATTAGGAAACAATATCGGCTCAAAATTTCAACGGATTCGGAATCGGGATGCCAATTTCACTACCAATACAGATTTTCATTGAAAAATATTCGGTTCTGGCAAGATTTAGACTCATCCCGGCATATCTACCGATCCTGAAATTCATAGAGTTATTCTACTTCAATTATTACTCTAATGATTTGATTACCCAATCCCGATCTGCTTCAATTGTTTTCGAGAACTTCAAAAGTTTTGTTTTCCTCATCTGAAGTCAGTTCTGGAGGCAGTAAGTTTACGCTCTCCTTTTGCTGAGAGGCAAGACACAGCCTTGTTAAAATATGAACATGAACTGGCTGTCCCTTACGAAACAACCCCCTGAAGTCTTCTAAAGACTTGTGCGAGCTAGGGAAGATGCAGCCCTTGCCTTATAACTTGTGATGCCATGGAAAAAAGGAATTCCGATTTCCATTATTTTGATTACTCCTGAAATCTGTGGAAATGAAGTCTGCCATGGTGGAGCCCCGCCATCCCATCGTAAACATATACTCTGGGAAGTCGCTCGGCCGTATCCCAAAGTTTGTTATAGAATATACTATTCTTATACAGTTCTGGTAATAGTGGACGTTCTCATCTAAAAAACTACAACTTCCAATTAAAGTAGCTACGTGCTGAGCTTTCAGTAGTTGCTGTGTTCACAGTTTCAAGTCTCCTTTTACTTTCGATTGGTTACAGAATATACATTTTTTTAATCGTCCACTGGTTTCAGATCTACTTTTCTATCTTTGACGTAGGTGCCGGTTTTACCCTCTTCTTCTGAAATCAGCTCGTTTTCTTTAGATATGTAAGGTCTATAGCAGTATATGTGATATTTTATGCTTTTTTCATCTTCAATGCCTTGCATCACATCTTTTCCAATGAGTACAGAAGCACTTTTAATGTTTTCTTTATCGTTTTTACTTGAACATGCGAAGAAAGTTTTTTTTTAACTAAAATGCACAAATTGACGTCTTTTTAGTCGTCTCTTCGTTTCTTCTGAGGAATGACCAGCTTCACTCGGTCGCTTATCTTGTTCAACTCAAAGGTTATTTCACTACTTGTTATAAAAATCAACTTAATATTGTCCTAAATTGTAACTATAATAAAAAAGAAATGTTGAATCGGACCATGTGACCCAATTTTTCTATACTCCTATAGGTGTTCTTCAAAGAAACAAAACTGTGTGGACAAATACGGCACACGTAACATGGGGTAGCTCCCAGGCTACGTTCAGCCCTTCAAAATACGTTTTCATCCAGTACGTTACGAAAAAAATTTTTAGTGGCTCTGTGGGGTTTTTTCGTAGCGTGTGAAATTTGTTCGAAAGAGAGATATTGCAATAACGTCATCAGGCAGTATTTGAGGCAACTTTATTTTAATAGTGACTGCCACTATTCTGTGATCAAAAACAGAGATACTGCAAGTTTTCTCGGCCGTTATTTACACGTGGCGTTCATTATTCATGACCTAAATTTAATCTTAGAGTCTTCGATTTTTTTTTCTACGTTATTTATTTCAGAATTAGATTAATAATTCTAATGATAGAGTTACCCAAACGGGTTTCTACATCGACTCCTGTTAAAAGTCTTATATATTTATCAATCATGGAGTTATGTCATATCCACTATAAATTACGATGATGGCAGAAATGAAAATAAAGGAACATTCATAGTTCTAGCCTTTAAATAACGTCCACTAATAAAGGCATGCCGTATTTTATTACAGTTGTCCACATCACTGCGCGTGTGTACATGTCAAAATAACGGCGAGTGTATTAATTTCTTGTTGTCTGAGCACGAAATTAGAGTAAGTACCGTTTTTCTTAGGGTCAATTAATGCATCACCGTCATTATCATTGTCCTCATCGCAGTCACTGTCTTAAGCATGAAGCTGAATTGAAACTGTATATTTCCGTAACAGCATTAAATTAAGCACTTTCTTTAGTTTTATTCCCGATCATAATCATCAGAAGTGAAATGTACAGTTACATTCGTTTTTATGAGTAAGACAGTGACTGTCTTAGGACTATAATAATGACAATGGTGCATGAATTGGCCCTCACTTTCTTGCTTCAGACTTATGCTATACACTGTAGTGTCTGTTGCATCAATCAATAAATTCTTTCTTTCTTTCTATTTGAATAATTATTGATCTTCTTTTTCTAGTTGAACTCTACTCTCAACCAGATACTATGTTTTCAAAGAACCCTTGCTTCCGATGCTTCAATTGAGTCTTGGATGTTGCTTCGATTCCTCAATATTTCAGCGAATATACTTTTCAGAGTGAATGATTTTCACTTCATATCGGTCAGATTGAGATAATTCAAAATTTTAAGGAAATTTGAAATAATCTGGCAACGTACCGATTCTGTATCGGATTGAAAGGAACCACTGTAATAGTTATTTACCTAACAAGTGCAGAAAGTATTACTTTTCCGCACGCGACGGCAGTTGCACGAACGACGCGGAGCGGAGTTCGGGCAAGCAGTTAAGGCGGAAAATACATTTTCCGTAAGAGTTAAGTACAATATTTTTCCTACGAGTATTTTTGTACATCTTATTTATGAAAAAATAAGGTTTTTAATAAACAAGTTTTTATAATAATGCTACAAAATGACTAATAAGACAGAATAGTTACATAGATCATTTGGTTAGTCCTAAATATCCTCATTTTCAACAATACAAAAATCGTGCGGAAAAGTAAAAATCGTACGGAAAAGTACAACTTTCAAAACGAAAAATCGTGCGGAAAAGTTACTTTTCTGCACGCTCGTAGGAAAAATGTACTGTTAAAGCTGGAACCTTGCAGAGGATTTTCTGTTTTATATAACACTTATAATGAATTTTCAGGGTTATTCGTTATTCTTATATAGTAAGAGGGTAAAAAGAAAACTTTTCAATTTCTATTTTCATTTCGCTTCAAGTCATTAAAATGTTGCCACATCAATGAAAATTTCTTATTCATATCATACTCCCAAAAATTTGTATACAAAATGTTTTCAAACACTTGTGAAAATCGAATTCACCTGTTGCCAAACTAAAGAAAAACGAATTTTTCTCACAGAAATTTTTATTGAAATGAGACATTTAATAATCCAACTAGATACTTCAGTGGGATATTCACAACAATCGAAGAATAAATTTATTCAACCGTCCTTAAAGAAATATCAATTTATTACTACATTATATATTCTCATTATAATAATTATAACATACAGAGGTTCACCTGCGAATGTTTAGGTGTGTAATAAAACATACCAGGTTCAAACATAAAAAAAAAATGGTGCCTACTTATATACATATTGATATGCATTGTCTTTGGCTGAATAAATTTATTATCATATACTGAAGGTAATAAACGTTAATTTTCCTGGTTTATATTTTCAATACAATACAATAAATACAACTTCCCATATAAAATATCTCATTTTTGGTGTTAAAAAATCCTGATTAAATGATAATTGTTGTTTTGAGCGATATAACAGGTACTGTAGATATAAAATATATAAATTTTGAACTGCTGTCTCTATCCATTGCAATTTTTTCATGGCCTTTTTTCTATCCTAAATGTGAAAGGCTCTAAAATATACAATAATGCCATATAATACACACCATCTGGAAAATGTTCCAAAATAGTTGACAATAAGGCTCTCAATTCCTCAAAACTTACATTGGAATGATCAAGTATGTTGTTGCTTTGGAAGTAGGTCAGGGTACAAGCACAGAATACATACAGGGGTTGTATGTAATCTATGGTACAAGTAAATACGAGCGTCACTGTCAGAAGAAGCGTTACTTCAACGGATTTGCGATCGAAATAAAATTTGGAGTGCCAAAGTTTTCTCCAAAATATGAAATATCATGGAATGAGTTAGTTTATGACCATCAATATTGGCTCGCACGTCATTGGTCGTAGTTATTTGTTCAACTAAACAACAAAGTGGTAGATTGACTGCCAAGGCTGGTAGGATTACTGCCAAGACAATCAATCTGCTTTGCTGCCGAGTTGCACATGAATAAGAGCTATTTATATAACAAGTTGCAAAATGAGCGTGTTTTCTGCACCAGATGTGGTATTTGATGGAACACGAGCGTAGCGAGGTATATTGAATTACATAACACGAGTCTCTAATTATGGTTCTGAGTACGTTTCGGAGTAGGCGGATCTAACTTTCTATATTGAAACGAAATTTCAAAAATATATACACCGGGTGTTCGCGGAGCACCCGGCTTCAAGTCGGAGTTCCGAAATCTGATTTAAAATTCCGAGTTCTAAATCGAAATTCTGTGATCAGAGTCGGAACTCTAAAACGGAAATCCGAGTTCTGAGTCGGAATTCTTAAATCTAATTCGGAATTCCGAGATCTTAGTCGAAATTCTGGGATCATAGTCGGAATTCCGAAATATTGGTCGGAATTTCTAGATTTTGGTCGGAATTCCGAGATCTTGGTCGGAATTCTAAGATCATCGGCAGAATTTCTAGTTGGGATTTCGAGATCTAAGTCGGATTTTTGAGTTCTAAGTAGAAATTTTGATTCATCAGTCGAAATTCTTGGAATTCCGATAACTAAGTTGGGACTTCGAGATCTAAGTCGGAATTTCGATATTTGAGTTGGAATAAGTCACCTTTATCTCCGCCTCTAGCCCTTTGGTCTACTTTGCAAACGTCTTGCGTAGTTGTGTTGAAGTTCCTTCAGAGTTGAAATTGTCAAAAACTGAAGAAATGTTCATCTTTTCGTGTTTGGCGGGAAATTCAAAACATTTAAAAATTACTTCTCAAAATACACTTATTTGAGAAAATATCGAAAAATGTTATTCGGAAAAGATGTTCCGAATGACATTTTACATCTATTTACAAATTTTGAAAAAGATCTGAGATAAAAAAATTAAAACCGATTTTTTGTCACAAAAATAAATCTGTTTGGGAAAGTACATTTCTGACGAAGAAACTCAACAACAACTAATATTTTAAATATGGTTTTGTAAAGATTCGCGAACTATTTCTATTTTATTCGGAGAAAATTTAAAATCTGTAAATTTCCCATGTGTTCAGCTGCTTCATAAGATACTGGTTAATAATAAAGAAGAACTATATATCTACACAATTTCAATTTAAATTTTTTATTGGAACAAAGAATAAAATGATTTTAGGCAAATCGTTGGAATCATACCTACGATATTTTGTTGATTGTAGGTTCTTGTAAAGTAAAAAATTGAATCAAGAATCAAGAATTCAAATTAAATTTGTGTAGTTACTTGGTTCTTCACCAATAATAAACAGTATCTAGATTACAATGTCCTAAAGATATTCCAGAGACCTCTTATGAAGCAGCTGAACACATGACAAATTCACATATTTCAAATTTTCTCCGAATAAAATAGAAATAGCTTACGAATCTTCACGAAACCACTTTGAAATATTAGTTGTTGGCTATACTAATGTGTTTCTTCGTCAGAAATGTACTTTTCCAAAAAGAATTTTTTTGTGGCAAAAAATCTATTATAATTTTTTTATCTCAGATCTTTTTCAAAATTTGTACATAGCTATAAAATGTAATTCTGAACATCTTTTCCGAATGACATTTTTCGATACAAGTGTACTTTGAGAAAAAAAAATAAACATTTTAAATGTCCCGCCAAACACGAAAAGATGAACGGCACTGTTCAACGTCTTTAGGGGTTTCTTTTGATGCAGAAGCGATGAAGCATATATATTTTCTGCCGGTAACTGTATAAAGTATACTCAGGAATATTGGTCGAGAAGATAATAATCAGAAAGTTTTCCTGATGGTGCGTACTTTACAACAGTTACTTCACATTTCTCCACTATCACTCACTTGTCGACGACGCAGTTTATTTTTCACATTTACAAAGTTATTCCCTTAACGACGTTACCGATAGATTTTTTCATCAGATGGATAAGTGGCGATGAAGTATGGCTGTCCACCTTGATTATACGGAACCCTACCCATGGTAGAATAGTTGGACGGCCTCGTACTCTGACCGGATGGCATCTTGTGAGGCAGGGTGGCCGAGTAAGCTGCAGCGTAGGGCGGTAGCGCGTACACTGGCTGGCCGCCCTTGACGCTGCAAGCGCAACTGCTTCCTGGGCCCACCATTCCTGCAAGAGGATTGCCGCTGGCCAAGGGGCCACCTCTGTATTCGTTACTCGTCATCTTCAACTTGATTATGCATATTATAATAATCAGTATCGTGATAAACGCCACCACCCCTCCCACTATGCCGATTATAAGGGTGTCGTCGTTGTTTATACTCGACTGACCGGCTGGGGGAAGTTTTGGCTTGACTTTCTCGGTGGTTGGCATGGACCATATGATTTCTGGTTCGGTTATTTTCGGTTGTAGCTTCGTACCTCTGGTGAATACTGAAGTCGATGAAGGAGTTGAGGAGACTCCAGTTTTCCTGGGATCGCAAGTGAGTTCGTCGTCTCCGATTTCTACTAGAAGTTTTCCTGTGGACAATAAAATTACTGTTAATTAGCATTCAAAAATGTTCTTGGAATCAATTTGAATTTTTTTCGAAAATAGTTTTTGTTTCAAATAACTGAAATATTCATTCAACCAGTGTAGTTGCGCTGAGATTGCTGTAGTTGTATACTCATGGATCTGAAAGGGTATTGGGCAGTTAGCAAATCTCGAAACAAAGGGCAACAAACTAACCCTGAGATCGGTATCACGGTGTGAAAGAAATTGAAATGACAATTATCCCATGAAATGAAGAACAACTGCACCATTTTGTGATTTGGTGTACAACGACTAATTACCGTTTTCACTTATTATACCTTTCGTGGAAAAAACTATTCTTCTGTGGGAGAGTATTGTTGATGACACGTGTTTTTAGGTTTGCTCATTATCCTGAGACGATGCTACTTATATAGAAAGGAATCGCAGTTAAAGTTGTATCTAGGATTTCTAGTCACCAACTAGGCGGTTGAAAAGGGTAAACATTTGAGTCAGCTAGAAAGATACACTGAATAGATGCTTGTGTTACTACTTAACTGAACCGTTATCAACTGGAGTAGTCTACGTCCAATGTGTAATACATTTTTACCACTGCCATAAATGGTACCAACCGTATTTCATTCATGACTGAATTGGAGAAGGCAAATTTTACTTGAATTTTCGAGACATGAGTGCCAACTGAACTAGCATTAGAATAGCCACCAATGAGGCCTGTAGAAATAGTCATTCAAATCGTTACAAAAGTTTTCAAACTTTGGTCAAGTGAATGGTACATCAAGAAAGCAATAAATCTCAGTTTGCAACCTGTTCCGAAGTCCGCAACATTGTCAAAATGGCACTTAACTTGAATTTTGCTGTATACTCGTTCCAAAAGTTATGCAAACTTGGAGTAGTATTAAATATATTATTTTATATCACGAATCAATTTTGCAACCAATTCAAGTGTACGAGACTTTTTTTCAATCGAAAACTAATGTTTTTCTTTGATATATCATAAGAGAAAATTCCAAAAGTTCTGCAAACTTGACAGATACATCGGAAAATATTCCGAACATTTGTACAGATTTGCAAAAGGTAGAATCGCCTTGAATAATGGGTGGTATTCATGAATGCTAGCGAATGCTCATATTCTGGGTTTGTCTCTCTCATGACATGTTTTTTTTCTTCAAGAAATCCGAGTGGAAGCATTTGTTCCAGGTTTATGCATATAGTCAAAATCGGTCAAAAACGTGCGGGTGTGAGACTTAGTCACCGACAATTTATTTAGTTTCCTCTCATTCCTTTGTGTTGAATCATACCCATTCAAATAAAATCCTAATGATACATGAGACAGACATATACGATTTTCACATGCGAAAAGCAGATGTGTTGGTAATAATAATTTACTACTGGGACTATACGACCCAATATTTCTACATGCTTCAAAATGATATCTGAAATATGTTTATGTATACAAAATATTGAATATAAGTGGGATTTTTTTAAATGCATCCATCAGCAATCTTCTGAGAAAGAAAAAAGAGGTAAAAATTTCGAGAAAAATAAAAATGTCAAGACAAAATCTGAAAATTTGAGATATCACTGATTTTTTTTATTATACGCATTCAATCAGTTTTGCGTTTCTGACGGAGTGATATATGATCAATTATTCTTCATCTTTGAAAAATGTACCAGGACGAACGCGTGGGAAATCGTGCGAGAAAAGAACTTAATAGTTGTACGCTTCGAACAGGAGCCAGTTGGGCCAGTTTGGGACCAGATAAGTAGTAAGCAGGTAGTACCGAATGGGTGTGTTATTATAGGAGGTTTCCGAGACATTATTTTAAATTTTTAAATTTGTTATAACGAATCTCCCAGGTTTTCGTAGAAAACCCCTCAAAAGCAGAGCTTGTCTGAGCAAGGGAGACCCGGGACCTACGGCTTGAAAAGTTGCTTTTCCGAATCACTTCAGCTCCGCGATTTCGGTGGGGACTGAACCCGAGCCGCCTGGATGAGAGCAAGTTTCAAGAATAATATGTTAAATAACTTACTGTGAAACACATGTCGAGTAAAATTAACGTAGTTTTGGTACCTATTAGGGTAGTTTTCGAAGAAAAGTAGGTAGGAAGAATAACATCATGGGATACTCTTGATATAAAGTTGTAAGTTATCTATCAATCAATTTAAAAATTCTGGACATCTGACTTACCTATCAACTGGTCAGGTCCGGAACATCTGATGGTGTTCATATAAGAGGGTAACCATCTCCTGAGGGCTCTCGAATTGCAATCACATACTATCGGGTTGGTTTCTAAGCCAATAATTTTCAGATCTCCCCTTCTGTCTTCGAGAGCAGCGAGCATTTGGGGGCTGATTGTAGTTAGTTGACTACCCGTCACGTCCAAAGTGATACGAGTGGATCTGGGCACTGGAAAGAACAAGGCCGGCGGAAGAGCAGTCAAAGATGTATTCATCAAACGAATCATCACTTCTGGACCTGAAATTACAATATTTTCAGAATAAAAATGGCTTATTTGACAAATTAGTGCCGAATGTGAAGAATTTGCATTTAGGTCCTGTTTTGGTGGCTAAACATTTCTGAGAAGGATACGAGAACACTTCACTAACATCGTAAGGAAAATTGTTTTACAAGGAGTTCACGAAAAAAACAAACAGTTGCCAAAACACTCTCCCCATAAAATTACATCTATCAAACACTCATGCATTAAAACCTATACAAATCTTTGTCGGAGACTCGTCGGTCTTTTTTTTAAGTTATTGTTTACACGAAAAGGAAAATCCTGTATTGTTCATAGAACATCGTGAGAGCCGAGGGAAAGAAGGTAGGAATTGGTGTTCTTCTTGAACTTCTGAATGTTGTATTACTCAGGGAACACCTGCCGCTAACGGTGGATCGATAGATGATATTTCGAAAGAGCATCGCCCATGAAAATATCTATAAAACAGAGATAGATCGCCAACCTTTCTGCGGTGCTCGAGAACGACGAGACGAATTGCCCATTTTGGACAGAATATAAGAGTTTCAATGTGTGTTTAGGTGCTGCATTCCATATGGGAACAGTATTCCAGGACAGGTTCGATTTGTGCCTTATAAATCATAATCAACAGACGGGAGGTAAAATACTTCTTGGTACGGAAAAGAAAACCAAGTTTTTGAGAGGCACTTGGCAATGGACCTCACGTGGTTTTCCCATGGAAGGGTACTCCTGATAGTAATACCTAGCATCGAAATGGAATATTTTATTGGTACGCATACACATAGTTACGCTGGCTGCTGTGAGATCGGCCTTTCTAGAGAAGAGAAATGCTTGGGTTTTATTTGCCAGAACTGGTTTCAGATTGGAGTCTCAAATTGAAGAATTCTGTCAAGTATACTTGTCCATGGAGGATCTCAGGAATTGGAGCTTTCATTACAAGTTTATAACTTGCGTCCATTGGTTCCATAAATTTTATTTATTCATTTTATTATTTGGAAAAATAACTTCCAATTCTTGTTTAAGGAAGTTTGATAAAGTGATGTTGAACATGTGTATGATGAAAATCAAATAACAAATATAGTTTATGAAGTTATGTTCTATTATCATTAACGTCATTTCAAGAGTTATTTTGATTTCTTTCAAAATTTTTGGATAATGAAATCGTAGTTTTTGAATTTTTTATTTTTCCGATGATACGCCGCAGATCAATGGCCCCTGTAACTGGGAAGCAATGTCAGTTTTCACGAAATGAGCGTCATAGCCGCTGATATTGTGTGTTGCAATCTTCGTGGGCTGAACCTTGATTGTGATTGACAGGTATGAGATGCGTGTGTTCCCGCACTTTCTTACCCGTAGATACGAAAGACGTCTCGCATATGTGAGACTCAGATACTCAACCCCTAGTAAAACAGTAATGTTAATGTCGAAAGGACAACAAAAAATAGTTTTTAGATTTTCAACTGTTTCTTTGCAAACCACTTCATGCAATCATGTCCTCGAGATGAACTATAGAAATAAATACTGTCATCAAACTAAGTGCTACTTTAATTTAAAAATTAATTCCTCTTCTATTTTGAAGTGATGTTGCAGGTACAACAAAAAGTAGTTTCATATTCCTTTTAAATATCTTCTTTCGCATCATACACTTCAAAGCAATGGCAGATTCAGAATGTTCCTAAACATTAAGGGGGATAATTAAGTAGAGCTGAAATTTAGAGTGACCAAGAAAATGTGATGACGTAGGACCCGCACGAGGAAGTCCGTGTCAAGTTTGCTCTCAAAAAGCAATTTCCTCCCCTCACCTAGGATTCGTTACTGTTTGAAAATGTTTCGCGTGCTTTAAATGCAACAATTGTAATTAAATCTAGTGAAAAATTTTAAGAGAATACATTTATCATATTTCGTCATTTATTTTTTTTACCTTTCAATCCTGATAAGGTTCCTGAAGATATGCTCGTCAGTCTTGATCCTCTAATCCCCAATTCTCTCATACGAGGATGCAAAAGAGTCTGCAACTGATCTTTACCTACGGTTGCATCTTTAGTTTCGATGTTGATTTTTTCCAAAAGTGGCATGTTTTGAAGTAGCCCTTGAACGTCCATATATCCTAATTTTGGATATCCATACGCTTCTAATATTGAAAGATTCGGAATTTCCTTGAAAGCTTTTTTCTCTAATCGACTGCACTCTTTCAATGAATGAAGACTCAAGTATCTGAAATAAGGAAAGCAACCATTTCAAACCTATGACAAGAAGATAGAAGTTGTAGGTAGTTTGATCAATTTGCAAATTATGTGTGTCCACTTACGTTGGCAATATATGAAAAGCTTTTTCATTGTTCATTTTGGGAAATGAGTCATTCTCCATAAAAAAGTTATGCATCATTACAAACTAATTTTAAATAATCAAATCAGTCAGTCATATAGGGTAGTACATCGAAACAGATTATCAAATCCACTTACTGGAATATATAGGTAATAAGATATAAAATGGTAATTCCAGTCAAATGCAAAAATTTTGGATTGACGTGGGCGTTACTTGATGGAAATCCATAGTTATGACACTAAGGTAAAAAACGGTTAAAATTTCCACAATATTTATCGTCTTTGCGACATGTTTCGATACACAGTATCTTTTTCAATGTACTACATTCTTTTTCAAGCGAAATGCAAAAAGGTGAATATTTATAGTATTCACATAAAATTAAAAAATAATTATTCTCAGTTTGGAATCCTTCTGAAGAGGTTGAAGATGTCAACACTTTCTAGTATATGAGTAGTGTCAAAAAATACAAGTTTGGTACTAGAGTAGAGCACTTTTATACTTTGGTACGAAACAGACTCCTTGTTCTTTAGAATCTTTTGCAATATTCCTCATTGTTCCTCGGTATCTGTTTCATATTCAAAGCCCATCTTGATATTACCCAAGAGAGGAATGTTTTCAGGCAGATATTTGTTATAATAACCCACATACATTGTGGGTAGATAGGAGTAAAAAAAGATTTAAATATGGTTCGTCAACGACTATCGTTAAATAACCATCTCTCAAAAGAACTCTTTGTGTTCGGATATCTGACTGAATCCTTCAACTCGGAGAATCGGAGTGATTCTTGCTCTGCTCGCAAGATGGAGCGGCTCACACCCATTTCATCAGCGTGAGACCAGAGTACCAAATTGACTAGTCTGCAGATGGCCCCGATGTTCGGATCAAAACAAAATTTCACCATTCGGTTACAGAGGACACTTGCAATTGTATTATCTGCAATGAGGAACGTTGCACAAGTATCTGCTTAATGTAATTCAATACCCTTTTCCATAATACACATGGATCATTAGTGAAATGTTTGTTCTGATTCCGTATCCTGAGATATTTTCCACCTATTTTGCCTCCTTCTAAAATTTCATATCATCATATAATATCGGTGGTTCTATAGCTGCTTGTGTGAAGTGTATATCTCCTGAAATGATACCTTCTAGATCATGTTGTTCATTTCTTGATAAATCTATTAACTCCGCAAATTTCATGATTCTACAATAGAAAATAACGGAAGTTACTGGGATGTTTCCATAAGAATTGAGATAAACAATGATGACTGAATTATTTCGAAAATATCAAATAATGGACGGCAGTGGTCCATCAAACCACAATTTTCCAAATTTTTTGAAGACTTTTTTTAATTGGGATTTCGAAGAGTTCTCCCGTAAAATAGAACTAAATTTATAAGTTCATGGAACAGTAAGTACATTGCACTTTTGAGGATATCTAAATTGACTTCGTTTAAAACCTGACATAGTGAGAATAGAGAAGTGGAGAGTTTCTGCTTTGAAGTAGCGGCCCAAGAACCGAAACTTGCGACTCCAAGCATATTATTTTTCCGTTATGATTATAGCCTGAAAGCGATTCAGTAGATAAGATTCAATGGGAGATAATACAACTTCCCTCACTCCATAGAAACTAAGCTTCTTAACAATAATACATACCTCAATTTTTCGAGTCCACTGAAATCATCATTGGAAATAGACACTATAGGGTTATCCGAAATATTCAAACTCTGCAGATTCTGAAGCAGCTTCCAAATTTCAGAATAATCAGAAATATCCGAAAGTTTATTACTGGATAAATCCAGTTCCTCCAACAAGGTTACCCTTTCGAATGCAACTGAGTCCAACGTCGAAATATTATTGTGCGATAAGTTCAAATTTTTCAGAAATGGAGTTTCAAGACGCGGAACATTTTTAATACCCGTTCCAGCTAGGTTCAGTTCCCTGATAGTTTTTGGTTCACCAAGAATATTCGCTATGGTTTTTTCCAGTAACGGATTGAAGGATAGATCCAGCTTCTTGATGTTAACCATAATGCTGTCATCTGCCGGAATCTCCCGAATTTTGTTATGGGACAGGTCCACCGACGACACGAAGAAGTACTGCCGCTGAAGAGATTTTAACGGGGCAATTTCAAACAAATTCCTAGCCAAATTGATGTTCTCCAACATTTGCAATCGCACTCGTTCGAAAATATTTTCCGGTAAATCCACCAGAACATTCCCTTCCAAATTAAGCAGTTCCAAACGTACCAAACCTTCGAATGTTCTATCCCCCAGCCTGTCCAACTTATTACCGCTTAGATCGAGTATCTGAAGCTGCGTCGAGTTGTGGAAAGCCATATCACTAACGGACTCCAATTCGTTATCGGCTACCAGCAGCGTTCTAAGCCTAGGCAGTCTCGCAAAATCCAACTCCTCGATAGTCTTTAGCTGATTATCTGACAAGTCCACGTACTCCAAGAACTGCAGGTGTGCTATAAGCTCCGCTGGAAAAAAGTTGAACTTATTACTACAGGCGATAATCTTTTTCAGTCTAGGGTGAATGCGGAATGATGACGGAAACAGGTAGCTGAGCTGGTTCTCGGAAATATCTAGAACCTCTAGACTCGTACCAGTATTGAAGAACTCTCCTTTAAATGAGCTCAACTGATTACCCCTCAATATCAACTTCTTTATGTTCATCAGGTTCACAAAAGCAGCTGGTTTGATATTCGTGATGTTGTTGTAGGACAAGTTAATAGTGGATATGTTGACGAAGTTGCTGAAGACGCCGTCACTCAGATCCTGTATGCCGTTGTGAGCTAAATGAATCTCTCTTATCGATTGGGACATCTTGAAGAACTCCTTCGGCAGAAACCTGACGCCTCCCTGAGTCATATCCAAGACTTGCAGATCAGGAAGCTTGTGTAGGAGCGTCGAGGGAATGTTACCTAGATGAGCGTTCCTACTAAGGTTCAAGTGCTGCAGAGCCGGTACCAAACTCAATACGCTCGCTGATATTTCCGTAAGATGGTTGTCGCTGAGGTCAAGTTTCTTGAGTTTCAACAAGGCCAGTGGTGCTCCGGCAAGATTGGTGATGCGGTTTTGAGATACATCCAAATCGATCAAAGTGTTTTCAAGACCAGAAAATGCTTCAGCGTTAAGGGTGTTCAATAAATTCCTGGATAGATCCAATGTTTCTAGCTGCTGGAAGTATTGAAATGATGCAGGAGGTAGTTCTCGGACGATATTTTTGGCGATGATAAGTTTTTTCACTTTATCGGCCACTGAGCGTAGGATATCGGCTGAGAGGGCAGCGACGCGGTTGTAGTCCAATTGTAACGATGTGAGTCTTGGCAAGCGACCTAAAGCTGAGGCAGGTATCAGAAGAATGTTGTTGTCCTTCAAGTTGAGGAATTCGAGGTTATCCAGGCCTTCGAATGCGTCGTCTTCGATCTGGAAAAGAACATCAATTATGTACATAGTTGTGTCAATCAAAAATATTTCAAAAAAAGAGAAAGAAAACTTTTCAAATGGATGGAAATAAATGGAATAGGTGGATTGAACGATTATTACCTGTTCAATGGCCAGTAAAATCTATTGATACTTAATCATGTGCCATAAATACAAAATGCATGAGGTAGTTTTACTTCAAATATATCATAGACCAACTAACTGTTATCTTAGCTCCTACTTTTACTTTAAGAAAGTTGACACATTGCCTTTCAGTAGTAGTATTCAACATACTTTACTTTACCTTTTACGTCAACAAAAGGATTCATTTTGCTTTAAGGAATCGTCAGAGTAATATGATTTTTTTCGTTGTATACATGAGTACAAAAATGAATGAATTAGCCCTATTTGCATGTTCCTTCTTCTATATAATGCATGCCTATACTGAACATTGTACAATAATTGATAATGCTGTTCAACTGTCTGTTCAATGAAAGGAATGAACATAAAAAATAACTAATAGAGCAACTTTCTGAGAGCAAACTGAAAAATTATGAGTCTCTAGGATTATCAAACAAAAAACCTATTTTGGGGTCATATGGAACTTGGTGGCGTGTAGGTAGTGTGTCCGTTTGCTAATTCAAACTACGCGGGTATAATTCACCGCGCCGTCACCAGCATCGTGCTTGGCATCACATGTTAACAGGCAGTGCAGGATTGAGGAAGGGGCTATGGGACTATCAGCCCCCGGCGGTGAATTTTAAGAGGCGTAAAGCAAGCAGCGATATAGTCGTCGCCGACGAGGCGACAAGAATATTATATTGCTTCTTGCTTTTTATAAGCCGCGTCAGAAGGACTAGGTTGGGATACTGTTTTTGTGAAAATCTCAACACTCACTTCTCACTAATCAAGCGTCAGCGGTGCCTTGGACGCTACAATACAAAAGAATGTTCCTATCTCTAATAATTAGTAATGCCAGTGGTTAAAGCAGGTCATTCTCAAATTTAAAAAGAGTAAAAAACTACCTTAGGAATTTCATGGTAGAGGATACATTGAATTGCTTATCAATTTTGAATATTATTAGTGGCATTTATCAAAGCTGAATTTTGTGGATGCCATTGATGAGTTTGTATAAAAAAATCAAGAAAAGTACTTTAGTATTTATCTGAGAAAAAATTATATAACAATCAACTGCATTTCTGGTGTAAGAAAATGATTATTGCAGTATTTATGTAAAGATGGTTGAGCTATTATTAATAGTTCTTCGATAAGTGGGTTATTCATTCGAGTATATCGAAAACAACGATATGAATCATTTTCCTTCATGAATTTGAATAATGTATGGAACTGCTTAAAATTATTGAAAAACTATTGAAAAAAACGCATAGTTAATTTCATCAATGAAAAATATGGTTTTGATGAATACCAGTTTGGATTTCAAGAAAACAGTGGTACTCAATCAGCAGCATTATAAGTAATTGATAAAATTCGAGAAGGACTAGACAAAAGAAATTATGTGGTTGCGATATTCATGACCTTGATACCGTCGATCACATGACACTGTTGAAACATTTGGAGTCTATGGGAATCAGAGGCATTGTAAATGATATCCTTAAATCATATATATGTTATAGAACAATCAGCACTAAATCTTGTTACTTTGAAACTAACAAGCTTTTTATTAATGAAGGAGTTCCTCAGGGTTCTGTTTTAGGTCCAATTTTATATTTATTATATATTCAAAATATTTCCAGAATGGGTTTAGAAGGTAAATACACCATAAATGCGGATGATACAGTGATTTTATGTGAAAACTCCAATCCTTTAATTTTAGAAACTATGATCAACGAAGATATAAAAAAATATGAAATGTGGCTTTATTCTAATCTTTTGTCAGTAAATATTGAAGTGCTTATGAAAAAAATTCCTCCCTTAATTGGAGCCCTGAGAAGATGTCCCAAACTCAATCCAAACATTGCAGATATGATTGTACATTCTCATATAATAAGTAGAATTACCTATCTCATAAACATTTGGGGAACATGTTTTAAAAATAATTTCAACAAAATTTCCAATTAATATAAAAAAGCCTTGAAAGTCTTGTATCGTCTTCCATATAATACACCAACAATTCAACTCTATATAATTACAGATACATTTTCGTTAGAAGAACTCTATACAATAGAAACTTTCAAAATGTCTTTCAATATTGTGAATAAAAAAGTTAAATCAAACTTCATATTAGCTAGAAATTCTGAAATTCATAGTTATCATACTAGACAACATAACTTGTTCCATATTGATCCTGCTAACTCAATTTTTGGACAAAAGAGATTCACACATTCAGCTCTGTCAAATTTTAATAGATTATCAATTGAGGTAAAAAACTCCAGAAACATCTTACAAATTAAAAATCGATTTAAAAAGTACATGCTTGCACAAATAAATGAACCTAATTAATATCCATTTTCAGTATGTGATATAATCAAGGCCTCCTCTATTTTGAAATTACCAACCACTGTTCTTTGTGTATCTGTATTTCTTTATTTATTATCATTATTTTTTATTGATTAACTGTTATTTTAATTTTTGTATTTGAAATTATTTCTCTAAAATTTACAGAAATTGTTTGAAATGTTCATGAACAGTCTCCATACCAGTTTTACGTAACTGTCTGACTGTTTTGTGATATTCTTTATAGAAATATTATTTTACTTCTGAATAATTTTTTATACTCCTTGTATTTTGATGTATTATGTATTAATAAACCAATATTAATATAAAAAAAAAACTTTCTTCTATTTGTATTAGCGACAATTTATTCTATTATTCAGGAGGATGATGACCTACAACGTGATTGTTTTGATCTATTTCTTCGAAAGTTATTTTCGTTGATAAATGCGATAAATTTATTATTATAATTACAACAATTCGATGGGTCAAACGTTAAAATTCAGTCTTGATAAACGGAATATTTTTAATGAAAATACTTGAAATTCATCATGCGTCGCTTTTTCTTCGAGAGCGGTGTATGAACGGTCGATTCCACTAGTTAAAGAAAATCTAAAAGAAAAAGTGAAAGTCTGGTCTTTAAACCAGCTATAAGAGATGTAACCATTGCATTTTTGATAGAGAAAGTAAGGGCATATTTTGCAATAGGAATACATATTTGTAATTTGTTTTCGAACAGCGTTACGTATTTCATTTCTTGATTTCGGCAGTTTTTCTATCAACTTAAATACAGTTTTCCATTTGTCATAAAACTTCTAGCGATTTCTTGAATTCTTCAGAAGAGAGAAAACATTTATTATTAAATTCCTAAATATTTGAGAAACATGCAATTATTTCGATGAATCATACATTTTGGAATATCTATATCAAAATGGAAGGCATTGGACAATGATGTTTTTTATCAACAAGTAGATTTACAAGAATGTTCGGAAACAAGAAAAAATATTTCACGAATAGGGCTGATTGATAACTGCTGCTTTACGATCTAGTTGTCTGCTAATAGGCTAATGACCAAATCATCGTTGAAAATTGTGAAGAAATGGAAAATAAAACATCAGAAGATTAGGGAGACCTTAGTTTCTTGATAACTTACCGTTCTCAATGAATTCACACTAATGTCCAATTTCATCAATTGTTTGAGTCCCAAAAATGTTCCAGGTACTATATTTGCCAAGTTGTTTCTGCTCAGATCAAGTTGATATAGGCTCTGAAGTGATGTTAGATAAGTGTTGTCTAAATTCTGAAAGAAAAATCACTTCAAGACTCAAAACTTTATAACGGAAGAAAAATCAAATTTTAAAGAAATGTCGTCGGTGAATGTTAAATTACTGGATATTTTTATTAGGTAAACTTCAATAGACTGAAAGTTAATACGGTTTAAACAAAATTTGCAACACAAAGAGAAATATTCATCGAGTAAATTTTTCTAAAATCTAAATTTGATGAATGTTGCATTGGGAGTTGAGAAAAGATATATGATCACGGATGGTCATCATGCGGTCAAAAACAAAAAGGAATTATTTATAGATCGATAAATTCATTTATGATGTATTTTAACGCTCAAAATCGTTGATTATAATGACCCCTGTTAACGAATGATTTTCTATTAATTATATAACCATTAATGAACAAGTGTATTCATAAGTGCGATTAACAATCGAGATAATTTAACGCGTGAGCGGAGCGAGCGCGTTAATGTTCGAGATTGTTAATCGCCATTTTAATTCACGAGTTTTTTACAAAACTTTTCCGTCAACCGTACTTTTCAAGAATAAAGATATTTTACTTTTTTCCTTGGAGCGGTAGCTTCATTTTTTTTATAAAAAAAATTACTCCCATTTGGGTTTGAAGCTTCAACCTCGCTGTCACCCCGCAACTATCAGGCCAACATTTTACCAGTCGGCTACGCGACTTCCTAATAACGCTACTGGCAACTGGTGTATTCGAAATTTTCTGAAATTTGATTTCAGAATTGGCAGATAAATAATGACAGAAAGTACTAACCAATATAAATGTATTAGAGCAATGTATGTTGTGTTGCATAAAATAAAATCGTTGATAGAATTATTAGAAAATCGTTCATTAATAAGGATCATTAATCAACGATTTTGAGTGCGTTCAAATACATCATAAATAAACGGTCAACGGAAAAGTATTATTCATGAAACTTTATCATACACTATCTTCGGAATTGTAAAAAAGCACACATAATATGACATTGATCCCACTCATTAAATTTGAAAATGCTAAATTTTAATTTCCCGAACTGACAAGTCATTCGCAGTTTTGTGAAATAAATGTACGTACTTGTATCAGATTTGATGACAAATTCAAATATCTCAAATTGTTGAAAGCTCTCAGAGCAACGCTGGGAAACTCACTGATGAAATTTTCTGATAAATCAAGAAGTAAGAGATTGTCGCTTCCTTGAAAAACGTCACTATTCAAGCGCGATAACCTGTTATGAGCTAATTTCAGGAATTTCAGTTTTTCCAAGGGTGAAAATGCATTGCTTTCGATGTGCGATATCAAATTGTTGCTGAGATCTATGGATTCTAGATATTGCTGAGATCTGAAGGCTTGTGACTGCACAGTATCTATAACAAATGGCAGAAATCAGTAACACTTACAATTTTTTTTTCATTCAACTCACCTATCCTATTGCTTACTAAAGATACTTTTCTCAGTTTGTTTGGTCCATTGAGTGAGGTGCTCGGAACTGCATTGAATCTGTTTCTGTCTAAATATAGTTCCTGGAAAAATTCAATATTTTTTAATTATCATATTCAAATGAAAAAAAATCGATACAAAAATGATAACCCTGCAATGACAGGGGGTAGGAAATAGCGAGATACGATAGTGTATATAGCTGGCGAAAGTAATTCCATAAAGAGCTAATTTCTTACAAAACGATATAAGATTTGGTCCTTCGGACTGTCCTACAAGTCCTGTGGGTGAAAAAGTTGGGAAAAAAGAGAATAATGTCAACAAGACATTCAGTCGAAGACATTTCCCAGAACCCAGGTGCAAGGCGACGGTAGATTTCAAAAACACCTCGACAGTGATTACCTTTGGCTAGTAGCTCTTGGGAGAGGTCGTTCAGACAGTAATACTACTATTGAAAATGATCCAGACGACATTTATAAATGAGCTTCAGGAAAACAACATCATGAACGTAAATTAAGAAACATTCAGAACATGCATTCATCAGCGAAAACAAATGTACTTCAAAGTATCCTTCGAAATCAAGACTTTCGAAAATAAGCGTATAGATTTACAAATAAAAAACTAGCATTAGAAACAGAAAGGGCTAGACAGGGTATTATTGAAGATGAGATGAAGAATAAGTTGAAAATACGACAAGTTAGAGAGATGGAAACTGTTGAAAATACAGAGAGAGATTCTTCAAGACGAAACAGTATTCTTCTGATGTTAAAGTGGGGGAAACTAAAAGTGATTTCTCGCCAGTAAAATCTACTATTATCGAACGGGTTGACAACATTCCAGATAACACTGAGGAATTCCCGGACAAAATGACTGAAATAACGTGTAATTACGACGGACAACAAATTGAACAAACGTCGTATATACAAATATTATTTGAATCTCTATAAACTGCCTTGAAATCAGTTAATTCCAACAATTCCGAGTTATGTGCATAACGTTGTATAATGGAGAAATATTTTCCATTTTTCGAAGGCAAATCTGAAGAATAGCATTATTTATTTACCAATTTGAACGAATTTCGTCAATATGTGACTATTCCCCTGAAAAATGTATGATAAAGCTTCAAAATAGTCTTAGGGAAGAAGCGAAATTTGCTGTTTCTGGTAAGATGATATCTTCTCAAAATTTAGGTACGATTCTCAAAACTTTGAAGATGTGATTTGGCAGACCTGACCAAATTATTGAAGTTGTCTTGTCAAGAGTTAGAACAGTCCCATCAGTCCGAGATCATGATATGGAAGGAATAATACAGTTTTCAATTCACGTTGCATGTTTCGTTTCCGCATTAAAATCATTGGAATATGATGCTCATTTGCAAAACCCTTAGGTTCTTAACGAGTTTTCAGAAGTTATCCTCAAATTTGAAACTCCGTTGGGGTGAAGTTATCATGACAAAAAAAGCATCACATATCAATTCATAGGACTCCGAGTAGTTGTCGGAAGTGGCTATTGCATAGCTTGCTACGCAAGCACTCCTAAGATATCACCAGAAATACACTATAATTTCAACCCGCAGAAACACGAATTCAACCCGCAGAGACACGAAAAATCTTATGTGACTTCCAATCACATTTTAGATACATTCATCTGCTCATTTTGTTCGAGATATGGACATTCAATCGACATATGTGAAAACTTCAAAGCCTTGGACATTGATACAAGATGGACTGAGATAACTTGGGTGTCTTTGTCTCCTATTCTCCCTACTTTTGGGAGATAATATTTATATAAGTAACGAAGAATGTAAAGACGTGTTAACATTCGAGGTGAGCGAGCGCGAGCTGAGGCAAAGCCGAGGCTTGTCGCTTGCCGAGGATGTTGACAGTCGATACATTCCGTGTTACTTATTACGTTTTTCCCGCTGCTTGTTGATATTTCTCAACATTTGCCTGGATTGAATTTTGTTTTCTTACCCTTCCTTCATGATTATTCTTTCCGCTATTTCATTTTAAGGTGCTTGTGCGCGTAACTAAGTTACTGAATAAACACACAACAATAATATTCAAAAAGTTTCATAACCTAAAAATTAATATAAATGAAGCTGAAGGTATTCTTACCCTAGGCATGTAAATGACACTATTTACATTCCGTTGTCAAGATGATTTAGTAAACGAATGATATAGGCCATTTACCTGTTTTGTTGCTAAGCATGTTAAGCATGTATTTACAGTGTCGGCAGAGGGAAAATGATATTTACTTTTCATAGGCATAAGTCGTAATGCTATGCAAGCAAACATGCAGGTTTGGAACTAGTATTTTATGTGTTTTTTGATCAAGATGGAGTATATGCTATCCACTCCAGAGAATGTATATGGTTTAAATTCTGGTTCTGTTTGGTCTCGATATTTTCATAACGAGTAAATTTTCATAACGGTTAGCCTGTTTGGCATATTTCTGGTGCTTTCTACTACTATCAAATGATTTAAAACTTCCGAGGCCTGATAAAGTGCTTCCGTGACCATCTTCAGGAATTCCTCGAATGTTCTAATATAGGTGCCATTCTTTTCAATAAACCTACTTGGCTTACAGCCACTTCACTGGTTAATACCTTGTGGATTCTTGAGCACGTGTGGTGTCTGTTACCTCTGCACGTAACTTCAACACACAAAATTTACTATGTTTCATTCTGAATTTCTCTGTGTGAATTTAGGAACACCTTGTAGGTATTTACTATGTGAAGTTTTTGAAAACTTTCGATAATGCAAGAGTTACTTGGAAAAGTAAAACTTTACCGATCGATAATAGAAAGCTTGAACAATGCTTTCTTGAAGCATTGTAGAGAAGTATTGAAATCACCTGGTGTTATGTTTCCAGAATATTTGTCACACAAAGATAACCTACTACCAATGAAAGAACTTATTTTTTTAATATGAAAGAAACTGGCATGGGAAGTGAAAATTGTGAAAATGAAAATTATTATATTTACACGTATTTTGTGTTCAAGCCGCACATTTTCAGAACCGAAACCAGTAGCTTTGTATTCAATGATTTCAAAATGATGTCTGACTATTTACACCACCCTAGAATTAAAATGATCTATTCATGATATATTTGCTGGTGCCATCGATTTTCTACAAGAGGAAATATGTGAATAATTTTGAAATATCCAATAACCAAATATTCAAAGGTAGGTAATATATTTTTTCAGAAACGCATTGTTGAACAGAATCAAAATAAACATTTTATTTGGAGATTTCACGGTATTATTACCCACAAGACTTCAGCAAAATGGCACATTTATCACTAATAATGATATCTTATATTTAGGTAATTCACGAAAAATGTTTTACAGGAGAATCCCATATCTTTGAGATGCATTTCAACGTGTAATCGGAATTATCTGTCCATATCTCACCTGTAAATTGTCACATCCTTCAAAAATCCCTTCTTCAACTGCCCTGATACTGTTTCCACTCAAGTCCAACAGCTGAAGATGCGTGAGGCCGCGGAGTTCGGTAGTTGAGAATATCGGATTCAACGTATCTCCAAGAAGATTATCTGCCAACCTGAGTTCTACCAAAGTAGCTTGAAGATTCAGTAGTAATCTATCTGCCAATCTTCTCAAAGAGTTTCCTGAGAGGTCTATACTGCGAAGAGGTAGGTCTGTTGACGAATAAACCTGTAAAATATTTGATTAGATTTTTCATTGATTGATAATGATGATTTGAAGAAGGATTGATTTTGCTATTGCAAAATCGATAAAATGATATCTTGAGGGGTTTCGAAGACAATTGTTCTCGCCCTCACTGAAATTATTAGTCTATGATAACGGAAGAACACAGTCAACATTGTATTTTATAATTTTCGAATGGTTCGAGTTTTTTTAAAGAACCTCATAACGGTTGCAGGTTCCGGCCAGATGACCCTCGTCGATTGAAGAGATTGTGAAATAGCTCAAATTTCCTAATCCCAGTTTGACTTTTCCTCCAAAACTTAGTTTTATCGGGTGAAGAAAAATTGTTCTGAACCAGGGAAGCATTCCATGAAGCACCCTCGGAAAAACCCAATGTGCAAGTTACCGCCGACAATTTGAAGCTGCGGCTAAAGCAAATAGATATTATGCAAGGGGAAAAACTACCATTAACACCAGCATTGCGTGGAGAAACGAATATTGAACAAACCCTCACGTCCCAAGAACAAGAGGACTATGAACAGCTGATGAAAGATCTAGAACTACGGTATGGCCAGACAAACCTAGAACATATACCATTCAATACGAAGGCCAACAACAAAATATTTTTCGAAACATTTGGAATTGCCACTTTGAACTAACAATTGTCACTTTGAACTGGCAATTGTCACTTTGAACTGACAATTGTCACTTTCAACTGGCAATTGTCACTTTACAAAAAATACTTTTTGTATTCCCTCGTAACGAAACATTTTCATGAAAGTGTGCCATGGAAGATATAACAATAACATGAGAATAACAATAGTTTGATGTCAACGTTTTAACACTATGATTTGTGATGCAGAGGTACCTATTTTTTCAAATTTTCAGTTTCCTTTATTATTCAACATCAATAATCTCATTTCTTTTAAATGCCAACATCGAATTTTTTTGTGTAGGTTACAAATTCCTATGTGTATTGAAATACAAAACATGTACAAAACTACTAATTTTTGCTTCCTATTAATTTTTTTATAAAGATTATTTGAAAGATTCAATCAAAATGTAGGTATAGGATGGAGATTATCTCCAAAAAAAATAAATAGGTGACACAATAATAAAAAGTTCTTTTCATGTTTTGTATTTCAATACAGATAGAAGTTTCTAACCTACACAAAAAAAAAAGAAATGAGTTTATTGATGTTGAAAAATGAAGAAAAACAAAAATTGTGAAAATAGCATAGAAATATAATATACTTTTTTTATATAAAATCGCAAAAATATTCCAGTAGTTTGTGTATTGGAAGTATGATATATCGTTAGAAAGGTAATTTTTACCGAAGTGTAAGTTTAAAAAAAGGGTACTTTCTATTCAACCTAAAAAAATTGAATGCGATATCGGTCAAAATCTATACAAAATAATAACTAAGATACAGGGGTGTAAACTGGTTCCGGGTCACCCAGTGTACTATTCCCAACCTAATTTGATATAATAATATAGATTCCTTACCTAATATCATGAAAAACTTTTGATAATTTGAAATATTAGAACTTTCAGAGGCTTCTGAAAACATTCTAGCAAGATTTCACTCTGAAAAATTCTTGAACAGATTATTGAACGATAATTCAGCTTTGAATAGTGGTGAATTGATACTAATCCGAGACCTCTTTGGGAACATTGCAATTCAATTTGTGTACTTCACAATTCGTGAATAGTTTGAAGGTTTTTAATGTATCTCATGTGGAATTATTTCTACCCCGTTCCCTTGATTGAAACTATTTAGAGTGAGACATCTCTTACCTGCCTTGGTAATGACTGAATCCCAGCCCACCTTTGCCTGAACGACACTATTGGTGATCCGTACGGCAACGAGGACATTTCGATTGGAAACACTATTCTGTCGCAGTTCATGTAAATGGAAGGATTTCCGTCCAAAGCTTGCTCTATTGGTCCCAGAGCACACGTGCAAGGAAATCGTAGCTCTCTCGATATTTCCGAACATGGCCTGAATTCTTGGTTACTCGTTGTCGTTTCGGCCAGTGCGAGTAGAATGGCACATTTCACCAGGAACGGCAACTGAAACAAAAAGTGAAGAGTATATTTTTTGTCCGACTGGGTGGTACTGGAAGATGGAACTCCCATCAGAAAAAACTAAATCATTCAAACAAATTGTCCGATTTCCATAATAGAATCAACTCTGAATGCACATGCTCAGTCCGACATCAAGCTCAGAGATTCACTACTTGACTTGATTTTCTAACTACTTGACTTGACTTGAAATCAAGAAAAGCTCAAGTCAAGAATTTATTTCTTAAATTCAAGTCGAGTCAAGTAGTTACACATCAATTACTTGTAAATCAAGCTACCTACTTGATATTTCTTGAAAAACTAGTACCTTTTTTGTATTAATCTGATGAACTCCCAAAACGCAATAACAATAAATATATATGGATGCAAAATAAACAAAACTGGAGTTAATGAAATACAGTACTTTAATATTCACGTTATAATGTTCCACTCTTAAATGGCAAAGTAGGTTATATTTTTGAAATGCCCTGTATTCAAATTTATAACATGTGCCACAATTTTTACTAGATTGCTTGAATTCTATAGATTTTTGTATATATTCAAAAATTAAAAAAAACAGCAACAAATAAAATATCTTTGAAGAAACCCTGCGCTTTCTACTTCTGTTTCGATGTCATCAAATTCTGACACTTTTTCATCTACGATATATTCTGAGCCGCTGTTTTGAAAAGATTCCGATTCCATTACGGACCAATCACTTAAATCAGACATAAACAATTATTCTCTAGCCGCCACTGTTTATACTTGATCAACGCTGGTCTACTATTTAACAGAACGTCGTCATCGAGCTGAGGCAGAATTACCCACGTTTCCCCTATTTCATGCCAGTTTTGCATACTCTGGCTTACATTAATTCTAACTTCAAGCCGGTCAAGCCGTACTTTTTACAACACTTTTTTGTGTGATTCAACATTACTGTTTCTGGGAACGGTGAATTTATGTCGAGCTTGTCGATAAACTCACGTACTGCTGAATCGAAACAACCCTTTTGGTTGCAAGGTTATCATTTTGATAAATATCAAAATAATTTTCGTAAGCCTGGTGTTTCTTACTTTTAGGTAAGAGGATTATTATTGTAAATTAATGTCAGATTAACCAAAGTTTCTTACTTTTAGTACTACGTTTGTACATGCGATTGTTACAATAAAAATCGCCTGGAAGCTGCATTCTGTCTTATTTACTTGCTAACTCTATACCTGAGCCGTTCTGTCTCAGAGCAATCGGGCGCCTGCTTGCTGCAATCTCGGTGAATCACGGATCGCTATCGAGTAATATCAAGTAGTTTGATTTTACTTGATAACAAGTCAAGTAGTTCACACCGTAAATCGAGTCAAGTCAAATATCAAATTTTCAAAACTTTAGTTTTGAAGTGAAGTCAAGTATCTAAGAAAAAATTCAAGCTATACGTGGCTTGATGAATCCCTGATCAAGCAATACCGCTATAGTGTCCGACCCGGACATTGGCATACTGAGAATTGTCAGACGAATGGGATTTCCGATAATTGCCGGTAATTGCGATTGAAAGGCAGATTGAAGAATTGTTAATTGATAATGAGAATTGTGATGAACTTGGTATTAGTGTAGAAAGGTACTATCTAGTTTATAATAAGATAATGCCTTGATTCAAGTGGAATAAGGTGACGGGGGCACTGTATGTATTGATGGTGTACCATGTATACCGGGTGCCCACGGAAAGTGGTCCTCCCCTATAACTTTTTTGGTTTTGTAGATATTGAAATGAAATTTGGAGGATCTGCATGAGACATAAAACTGCATTTATTGACGACTCAGATTCATGCAACTTCCGGTCTCACCGGAAGTTATATAAACTTTTGATTTTTAAATGAGAAACCCGGTATATTTTCACCTTTTTCATCTCCATATGACATTCTGAATACAATCATGTACAACTTGTTACTTTCTGTGACCATATTTTTTTTATTACTATATTTAACTTTTAATCTAGAGGGCTATAGATACGTTCAAATTATTAATTTCAGTCCTAGAGTAGGTATTGGGAAAAATACAACTTTAAGGTTTTCGGTTAAAATGCATCTGCTGTTTATATATAATATAATAACAACATAGTGGCTGGTCGGGTAAGAAAAAAAATAAGTCGATTTCTAACTGCATTTTTTAACTCAGCTTTAGCAAGTATTAAAAATTTTGTGGAATATTGTTTTCAGTCGAAATATTTCTGCTATGTATGTAGAATTCAGTTTCAGAATTTGTATTGCTAATTTTTTAAATGGAAATTTTGAAAATTTCATAACGATTATATTTATACCGCTTCACTGTTATAGGTTTCAAACAAACTTTCATTGAAGAAACTTAAAAAAATTACTTAAGATTTTTCTTAAAATGTAACACTATTTCAGATAAAAATGAGATTCAAATACATTGGGTAACCTGTGACCTACATAACTGATAGAACAAGGTAATTAAGGTGTATTAAAAAAATACTTGTCGATATGTTATCTTACCTCACTTCTACTATTGTGTACTATTGGTTGAAAACATGTTAATAATATCATTTATGCAAGGAGATACTAGTTTTTGAATTGATGGTTTTGTTATATGATTTGTGTTCATCGTAGGTTACTCGATGAATTTTAATATTATTTTAATCTCAAAAATAAAGATCTACCGTAATATTTTTAAGTTTGTTGACAAAAGTTTCTTCGAGTCCTAATAGTGTGTGGTATCAAATTAATCGTAATGAAATGCTCTTTTTTTCTGACCCAACGAGCCACTATGTTGCCATTTGAAAAAAAATAGTAATAATAATTTAAAAATTAAATTTTACTCACCAGATACATTTCAACCGAAAACCGTAATGTTGTATTTTTAATACTTTAGGACTAAAATTAATAATTTGAACGTATATTTATAGCCCTCTAGGTTCAAAAATTAATTTAAAAATTTTTAAAAAATGTTTGTTACAAAAAGTGACAAATGATACATGGTTGGAGAAAAAAAGTGAAAATATACCTGGTGTCTCATTTAAAAATCGAAAGTTAATATTACTTCCGGTGAGACCGAAAGTTCCATGAAGCTGAGTCACTTGTCAAAAAATGCAGTTTTATGTATTATATATAGATCCTCCAAATTTCATTCTCATATCTTCAAAAACAAAAGGTTATAGGGGGAGCTACCTTTCGTGGACACCCGGTATACGATGGCCTTTAGTAGAAGGAAATGGTATTTGCATGCTCAATATTCAATTATTAACGATACATTTTTTCACATGTCCAATCGAGATGTTTTTGATATTTCAACCAATAGTAGCGGGTTATTCTGGCCAATCATTCGGTTTTATACTGATTAAACTTCCTGTTTCTTGATAAAATGTTTTTATCTTCGAACTATCAAAATTAAGTAGATTTACGTGCGTATCACATCTTGAGTGAACGTTCAGAATTAATTTGATCAATGTTCTTCTATAGATTGCAACTGAAAATCCATATTTACATACAACCATCAATTTGTTCTATAATTTTTTATTTTCATCACTCAAACTCGTTCATTTGGCAAAAAGTCATAATGGACTTGTGATTTCATCGATCGGTTTGTTTTCGTATTCTCACCAAACAAAGAGTTTTCGTGGAAAATGAAAGATTATCGATGAAATTTGAAGCACTTTTGATTATTACACGGAAAAAAAACTCACTTCCACATCATTCGGTACAAAGAATAAGTAGAAAATTGTGATTGATACCTTGCTACATACGGCGTGAATTAGGTACTTACTAAAACAAACGATGTTCGTCTATAAATCGATAATTGATGTAAAATTCAGCTGAAATGTGTTTTTAAATCATGAGTTCATCGTATAAATCTATTTTAATTTTTGACAGGAAATACATACATTTTTCCCCAGATGAGGTTAACGGCCTTAAGTAGGTACAGTGAAACCAATCTACCGATAGATTTTAGATTGCGCGTTCGATCATGTTCAGTGCCTTATCACTGGATATATTACGGACTATATATAATCCGTGGTCCGACAAGTGCGCAGCACGTTTTCATGTCTAACGTTAGGCTGGTTCCACTGTATTCCCGTACTGTTGATGTATTTTAACTGAGATTCCCAACGATATAGATTTCAATATAAGTTTATTGGCCAATAGGAGTCTGTTTTCGATTGGTTACTCCAGCATCCATATACTGGCATATACAGGGTGTCCCAGAATAAAGGGGATAAATCCTCACTTCATTTTAAGGCTGAAAGTTCCAATAATCATATACCCTAAAATGAGTATTAACCAAGTTACATGGTGTTGAAAGTGACACAAAAAAATATATTTTTCAGAATAACTCCATAACGGCTTAACTTTTCTTAATGAAATTTGGTATGTCCCTTGACAGCATTCAGTTTCATATTTCAAGGCAAATCATGTGTTTGTAACTCTAAACAGGGGCGTACGGCAGGTGGGTACCCCTAATCGCCCCGTCCCAAATTTCACGCTACTGGATTAATATCGATTTCGTCTTCTTTTTCTTGATCCCTAATATTTCCTATACAAAAAGGAATTCGTTTCGTTTCACAAATATCAACGGTTTTCGAGATATTTGAAGTTGAATAAGTGGGTGCGTATGTGATACGGATACTCATTAGTGATTATTTTGTTAGTGGCTATGGAAATTTTAAATATCGGGAAATTTTTGTGAACTAAATCCCTCGCAAATGCCAACGATCTTCGAAATATTTGAATTTATACTCATTGCAATTTAATGTTATAAATGTTACCTTCACATTCCTTTCAAAAATAGTGAAGATTTTGTACGCACGCACTTATTCAACTTCAAATATCTCGAAAACCGTTGATATTTGTGAAACGAAACGTATTCCTTTCCTATAAAGGAAATATTGGGGATTAAGAAAAAGAAGACGAAAGCGATATTAATCCAGTGGCGTGAAAGTTGGACAGGTGCGAATAAATGTACCCACCTGCCGTACGCCCCTGTTTAGAGTTACAAACACATGATTTCCCTTGAAATATGAAACTGAATGCTGTAAAGTGACATACCAAATTTCATTAAGAAAAGTTAAGCCGTTATGGAGTTATTCTGGAAAATATATTTTTTTGTGTCACTTTCAACACCCTGTAACTCGGTTAATACTCATTTCAGGGTATATGTTTATTGGAACTTTCAGCCTTAAAATGAAGTGAGGATTCTACCCTCGGAGTTTGTCCCCTTCATTCTCGGACACCCTGTATATTCCACTTTGAACGACATAATTGAAATAATTAATTCCTTTTGAAATTTTCAACGGAATAACAGTCATATTCACAAATCCAAAATGCATTTGGAGAAAAATCGAAAATCTAATTGAAATCATTCTTATTTTTCAAGGTAAAAAATCTTAAAAAATAGCGATATTTTCTGAAAAGAGCGGGATACACTCCTGCATTCATGACATTTTCATGTGGTTGATGTCACAATATAATAACATTGGAATGCGTTCCTCAATAAAGAAGTTATATGGCAATAAAATTTGATAAACATGCCTTTCATCAACCTCCAACCTCAGAACTTTATATCAAAATTCTGACAACACCAATGGATTCAGGATGGTTAGAAATATCATTGTTCAGAATTTCATTCAGCTCCGTTCATAGGGGTAGTATAACGTTGATAAAAGTTTTGAATTGAATACAAATTCTGTTCCACTATAACTTGTTCATTGATGGACGCATTTCAACGTGATAAAGCACTGTCAGCTGACGTCACAACATGGGGGTCAACAGCTGATGGGGTGAGAGCTTTACGATGAACGGGTTTCAATTCATTCAATCAGTTCATCGACTGCACGTCTTGAAAAGGAATGCTCCGATTCCTACTTATTTATGGTCACGGACAGAAAAGGAGATCTAAACTCCCTCTATATATCATGCTCCATCCAGTACCAATCTGTTATTGGTACCAATCTGTTATTGGTACACTACAAACTCAAAAGCCCACAGCCTTCCTGTTGTTTGCGGAAGTATATTCGTGCAGAAGACGATTCAAGATACTTTATTTGTATTATATTTTTTTTTTAAATATGGAATATCCTAGTCAGGTTCTGTCTCCGGAGATCCACAATAGGCCATGGGCCGTAGTGAAGGTTCTGATATAGGCTCACTCACTTTCAAACCTAACCTAACCTGTCTCCGGAGCTTCGATACATCTGGAGGGCGTTCTGGTGTAATTCACCCAGATGGTAATTCCTCACGTCCATGGAGTGAGCGATTACTGGGTTCGAGAATCATGTGCTCTGAGTAGGCCGGCTAAGATTTCTGCCGCATCACGGCAAGCGAGTATGATTTTCAGATTGGAGAGCGGCGTGTCCATCATTCCACCGCCTATGATCAGAACCAACATTTCAACAGAATAGAGTTCAAAGAGTACATCTCGCTATTAGTCATTTCTTCCATTCCTTTTCAGACGATGTTTGTTTCGCCAGAAGTTGGAAATGACGAAAATCGTCTTACTTCGATAGTCGAGGAGGACTACATCAGGCTTGTTGTATTTGTCTGAGAGAAGAGTATGAGTAGTTCCAATTGATTTAACACTTATCATTTTGCACAACGGACTCATTATCTCCTGGAGCATGAGGCAACACCAGTGCCTCGTATATACCGTACGAGTATCGCAGATAGCACTCGTAGCGGCGCGTACCAGTGTATATAAGCTGAGACCGCATAAGCTTGACGAGTAGACAGCAAATCCATTATGGTCCCAGGAGCTCCACGACACGCTCTGCATCTGGCGTCCGGGAGCTCGGAACTACGGTGGACCAGGGTATTGGAGAGCTGTAATAGTCATTCAGTGTCCGCAGCTTCAATGTGAGCTTTTCGCTAAAAGAGCTCCAACTCGATGACAGCGTTTGGGTTAATCTGTTCAAAGTCGAAAACGAGACACAGTTCACCAGCTGCATGGTCAGCTGCCTCGCAAAGAAATACTCCAGTACCGAAGCAGAAAAGGGGTTCTAAACTCATGCTCACTCTACAGGCTCCATCAAGTACCATTCTGTTACGAAGACACTCCAAATTCGAAAGTCCGCGGTCTCCCTGTTGTCTGGAGAAGTACAACCGTGGAACGAACGATTTAGGATACAGGCTTCCATTTCGTCATTCGGTCAGTCTCAAGTATTCAGTAATTAAGAATGATTGATGATGATTGAAGTAAAATAAAATAAAACCCGATACAATAACCTATTGCAATCTTCTTGAGTTCGTTTCACTACTCCAAACGTTTTTAACTGTGGTTAACTTTTGGAAGCAGCGTTGTTTCACACCTAGAATATCCTAGCAATATCCCAGTCGGTCCAGAGCCCCGTTACAAGCGGAGGGCGCACTCGTTTCACTCACCCATAGTTACTCCTTACGTACGTGGGATTGTGATTACTGGGTCGGAGAGTCATGTGCCCTGAGTGGAAGTAGTGAATCAAGAATGATGGGCCTTTTGCATTCGTCCGGTTAAGATTTCTGCCGCAGGAGGGCAAGCCTGTATAATTTGCAGATTATAAAGCAGCGTTTTCACCATTCTACCAAGTAGCCCTCTATGATAAGAACCACCACTTTAATAGATTGACTTTTGGTAGAGCCTGCGGAGTTCAAAGAGTTAATTTTGATATTCAGCCCGTTTTCCCCCTCTTTTCGGACGATGTTTGTTTCGCCTTGAGACGAAAACTATATGACGACAATCGTCTGACTTTGATGATCGAGGAGGACTACATTAGGTTTGTTGGCTTGAATTTGCCTGAAGGTGGGAAATAAGTACCTATATCCAATAGATTCGGCAACTCTCATTCTCTACAACGCACTCAATCAACACTGGTGTCTCCTCTATGCCGTACAAGTGTCGTAGTATTACGCTTCGTGCCCCGTAATGCCTGTCGATATATACAGTATTGGAAAGTTTTCATCTTGGGAATGGTGGTTTCATGAGAGCGTAAAGAATAGCGTGCTGTTGAGAAAGCATTAAAATTTCTCCTCGACTCGCTCAAGGAAGGGATATCGAAGTATGCTGTTTGCGCTCTGTCTCATTGCCACGTGGTCCGTTAATGCGTCGGGTGGGGTAACAGTAGCGCGTCTCTCTTGTTTATGTGGTATTATCATATCATTGCGTTCCTTTTTGCTCGCGTAGATTTCTGTCTATACCGCAGATGAAAAGTTTCCGATACTGTATAGGCTCTGACCGGCGACCACATAGGCATGACAAGAAGACAGCAAATGCATTATCGCCTCAGGAACTCCACGACACGCTCTGCATCAAGTGTTCGGGTCCTCTGTTCTCATCACTCGACTAGGGTATAGACCAAGGAGTTGAAGATACCTCCTACTTCAGCCCACTTGAGGAAAGCAATGGTCAATTTTTTGGGTAATAATGGACTTTATATTTTTTATTAGTATTAATTTTTTATCGCTTGTAATATTCCAATCTAATTAGACCAAAGTTATTTTCTTCTTTTCGTATTTCAACATGCATTTCCACAAAATCAAACATCAATTGAACAATTTATCATTATTAAAAAGGGGAACATTCTCCATGAAAATTGAAAAATGAAAAATGTGATTTAATTGTAATATCTAACAAAAAACAATAACTTCCCCGGCAAAAGCCACGCCGGACATTGAACTACATCTGATAGATATTGTGAAAAGACTCTAACTGAAAAGAAAAAATCTGAAACTGAAAATTTGCATTTTCATTCAGATATTTTTTCAATTTTCTCTAGTTTTCATTGAAAATTCATTAAATGAGATAAGGAGAATGTTATTGAAAAATATCACTCACAGAAATCGTTCATTTCATTGAAGCAGGGTTTACTTCTCTCGCATTTAATCCCCAATACATTTTGGTCGACGAAAATCTATTTCGCTTTGCCAAGCTCATCAGGGAGATTGATAAAATAATTGGAAAGCAGTCTCTTCAGATTCAATTATATACATCAAGTATGGAATGGTGGGAAATATTTCTTCTGTGGTGACACTTTTAAAGTTTATTTTTTTATTTAGTCCTGTGATGGGCATTCCATTTTGATTTTTGTTGGAAAATATGAATAGGATATTCATAAAATCTGTTGTGGATTAAATGCGAGAGAAGCGAACCTTGCTTCAATGAAATGAAGTGATATTTTTCAATAACATTCTCCTTATCTTATTTAATGAATTTTCAATTAGAACCAGAGGAAATTAAAAAAATCAATTATCTGAAGGAAAATGCGAATTTTCACTTTCAGATTTTTTTCTTTTTCACAATATCTATCAGATCTAGTTCAATGTCTAGCGTGGCTTTTGCCGGTGAATTATACACATCAAGTATGGAATTGTGGGAAATATTTCTTCTGTGGTGACACTTTTAAAGTTTATTTTTTTATTTAGTCCTGTGATGGGCATTCCATTTTGATTTTTGTTGGAAAATATGAATAGGATATTCATAAAATCTGTTGTGGATTAAATGCGAGAGAAGCGAACCTTGCTTCAATGAAATGAAGTGATATTTTTCAATAACATTCTCCTTATCTTATTTAATGAATTTTCAATTAGAACCAAAGGAAATTAAAAAAATCAATTATCTGAATGAAAATGCGAATCAGATCTAGTTCAATGTCTAGCGTGGCTTTTGCCGGGGAAGTAGTTGTTTTTTGTTAGATATTACAAATAAATAACATTTTTCAATTTTCAATTTTTATGGAGAATTTTCCCCTTTTCAACATGAATACCTCCCAAGAGGTTATCTTGAACGATGGAAAATAGCGACTAAAGTTTGTCTTTCAGCCGCAGATGAGTCCACAACAGATTTCATGAATATCCTATTCATATTTTCGAACAAAAATTATCATTATTATTGTTACATTATATTTATGAAATTCTTGTATTGTCATCCATCCTTGATATGTGTACCAGGACTCGAAGTGGGTGAATGGAATTTGAAAATTTAATTACATATATGCAAAGTTACGTACTAAGTTGGTACATACAAGTGAAGTTAATTAGAGAGCGTGTAAAAACATAAGTTTTTGTGTAAACCACACCAATTAATATTTCAAGCGTTTAGATGTTCAAGTACTCATAGATGACCACAAAATACCTACATTACATGTTCGATGTTCAAAACAGTCTTAACCACATTCTATTACAACAGTTAAGTGACATTGAAAATAATTTAGAACGTTATTATGCAAAACTCTCATATTCAGACACCTTTTGTTATTCAAGTCGAGTGTAAAATGAAATAACGTGGGATTAATCTCTAGAGGTATATCAGTCTTCTTGTAAATGTAGGCCATGCGGAATACAGAGTGAGTGGCAAGTAACGGAATTCTCTTGAAGATTCACATACCTGATACTTGATTTTTTTTAAACAATTCAACGAAAACCGGATGAAATCAAAAAACAACTTGATTAAAAATATTAATATGTTTCCTTATTGAATGAAAATTATTTCATAACTATTTATACTATCGAATTTGTTAAATTTTTTGTTTTGTTTTTGTGTCAACCAACCTTCCGCAACAACACATACAAAAAGTTTCATCAGCAAAAATACAATCAATAACAACAACTTTTTTGCTAACAACCGTTGAATACTATCTGTCAAACACTCGTGCAAATATTCCACCAAAATAACTTTGAAAGTGTTTTCCATTACTTACTTACTTCCCGGCACTGGTTGGCGGGCGGGCACGTAGGTCTCTTTGCTTGAACCCTTCGTGATCAACATGTCTGGGTTCAGCTGGGCATGCCAGCTTCCCTGGCGAAATTCAGAGGTTTTCTTAGCTGAATCATTTTGATTTCTTCTGGTTTCAGTGTACTGTCCCTAAAAGCTGCCTTCCTCCGATGCACCAGTTCAAGGCATTCTGTGAGAGGATGTGACGATGTCTCGTCTTCCTCCAGGCACCGCACCTACAGAGTGGATCATCTATGATCCCAATGAGGTACAAGTGCCTGTTTAGGTGATTGTACCCTGTTAGGGGACCTGTCGCTAGCGTGAGATTAAGTCTCCCAGGAGAGAAGATTTCTCTTTTGAGTTTTTTCGAAGGCCCGGACATGGAGCCTCGATTGTCTCATGCCAGGCGAGTGAGTCCTGGCATGTTTTTATAAACTGATTCCTAGGATGGGTTCTGGCACAATTGGTTGTTGCTCTGATCCCTTCTTGGCTAGCCTGTCTGTCTCCTCGTTTCCGTGGATACCTGAGTGTCCAGGGACCCAAATGAGACTGACTTTTCTTCGTTTTGCCAGGTTTTCTAAGGCATTTCTACACTCGAACACCAGCTTGGATATGATCCTATGTGATCCCAGTGCCAGTATTGCTGCTTCTCTGTCCGAGAAAATTGCAATTGGCCTTCGACATCTATTGCCGAGATTTTATTGGACTTAGGTGAGTATAGCATATACTACAGCCTGGAACACTAAAGCGTATTCGCCTAGAGAAATAGATATTTCTCTCCCTAGTCCTCTCTTGTATACCGCTGTTCCGGACATACCACCTGACCTCGAGCCGTCTGTGTACTAGACTATTATATAATGGCATAAAATCAATGCTTTTAGGTCTCAAAATAATATTTTTCATAGGGAATCTCAACTTATACAGGACATTCGGTAAACCACGTATTATCCTGGAGCTGGTTGTAGATCAGGTTATGACCTATCAGGAAACCATTACATTACGTAATAAGCGTATAGCTCTTGAAAACGCTAACATCGTTAGCGAAACGCGCGTCGAGTGAAAGTGACGTAATTATGGTGTTTTGGGTAGCTTCTATTTCTTGAATTGTATTCACACCAAAGGTTCCAAACATCCATTTTCGGACAGTGCCTATTCATTAAGAATAATGTAATGAACACGGTCCGAAAATACTTCGTGAAATCATTACTTTATATCGTTCGATAAACAAATAAAAATTCATTTCATTGCTAGGAACTGGAAAATAGAAAACAATACTCCATACCACTCCTATACTTTTGACAGAACTATAGTCTAGTTCCTAAATTGTAGATAGTGACTCATCGTTCATTTTCAGGTTTTTACGGGATTTGAAAGTGCGGGGGGATGTGAGAAAGTGGCAAAGTTAAACTTCATGTAAAACCTAAGTACCTAGCTGATTTCTGTTCCATTTCTTGCCCTGCTTCATATGAATTATGAACCGTACAACCTAAGAGTCACTATCTACAATTTAGGAACTAGACTATAGCCGATTGTTTGTAACTGAAGTGAGTTACAACTCTTATAATGTCATGTTAACCTTTGCAAATCCAGTTCTTTACAATTGCAATAAAAAATATAGATATTCATCTTACACTACAATTACGATTGCGTGACCATTCTACCAGTTATTGCCTGAGCAAGATGATTATGTAGGTACTTTCTTTTTCCAATTATCATTATCGTATATTCATAGCATTCACTGTAATTAGATACCACATATTCTATTAATTCTTATATAACTTGTATAGTAGTACATTAAATTGTTCATCTAAGAGAAGGCACCTGTTCCGTATCGTTGCATTGAGAACGAATCCATAACACAAACAATATTGATGACAAAAAAGCAGAAAATATGTATTCTATAGTGTTGACATTTTATTAATATGGAATTAATCTAGACTGATAAGTAAAGAGGAAATAAAAACACCAAATTCACACAAAAAAATTGTACTGTAATAACCGAACAACTGTTTCTGTAATTTTATTGAAATCACTGCGGACTGATGGTTTATTCATTATTTGATTGGACAAAATCAAGGAGTGAAGATAACAAATCGGAGGGCGCGGTGGTGTCATTTATCCAGATAGTCATTCCCCATGTCAGTGGGGTGAGTGATTATTGGGTCCGAGAATCATGTGCGCTGAACAAACGAAGTGAACTAAGATTTCTGCCGCGTCCGTCACGGCAAGCTCTTTAGATTAGAGAGCAGTGTGTCCATCACTCCACCAAGGACCCCTATAATCAAAGCCACCATTTTAACAGAATGGTTTGGGTAGAGCCTGCGGAGTTCAAAGAGTAAGTCTCGATATTTGGTCCGTTTTTCCTCCTCTTTTCTGACGATGTTCGTTTTGCCAGTAGCCGAAAACTCTATGACGAATATCGTCCTACTTTGATGGTCGAGGAGGACTACATCAGGCTTATTTGCTTGTATTTGCCTGAAGGTGGGGAATGAGTAGTTTCAATAGATTTGGCACTTCTCATTCACCACAACGGACTCAATATCTCCCAGAGCATAAGGCGGTGTCTCGTCTATACCGTACGAGTGTCGTAGATGGTAGTACAACACTCGTAGAGCCGCGTGATGTCTGTGGATATAGGATGAGACCGCATAAGTTTGACACGCGGACAGCAAATGCATTATGGTCTTAGAAGCCCCACGACACGCTCTGCATCTAGTATCCGGAACCTCTATACCCATCACGCGACTGTGGTAGACCAGCGTGTTGAAGATAACATCCTGGCAGGTCATTATGAATCCCTCGGTCTCCGACTTCAGCTCACTTGACCTGAGAAAAGCGAAGGTCAGATTTTTAGATAAGCCAAGGTCTTTGATGTTCCTGAAGAAGACACCATGCAATGGTTTATCCTTATGCAGCTGCAGGAGCACTCCAGTCTCCGCAGCTTCAATGAGCCTTTTGATGAACGGGCTCTAACTCGGTGACAGAGTTTGGATAAACCCGTTCGAAGTCGAAAACGAGAGCAAGTTCTTCGGCTGCACTGGCTGCTGCCTTAAAAAGAAATGCTCCGATCCCTGCTTTTTCGTGGTCCCAGACCAAACAGAGAAGGGGCTCTGAACTTCTGATAACTTCACAGGCTCCATCCAGTACCATTCTGTTATGTAGACACTCCAAACTCCCTGGCTTCCCTGTTGTCTGGGATAGTACAACCGTGGAACGGACGATTTAGGATAGGAAGCCCCTATCCTAAATCGTCGAGTTGTCGCAGCTCCTCTTGAGTGCAACGGACAATGGCAGTAGTGAGATGCAGAAAAGAAGAGGGAGAATCTCCCTGAAATATTATTATTATTATCACTATTATTATTTTTTTTTCCTAAAAGTATGTTCCAGTCAGGCCCTGTCTCCGGAGCTCCGATACATCCGGAGGGCGTGCTGAATCGTTTACCCTGATAACCACTCCCCACATCCATGAGGTAAGATTTCTGCCATATTACGGCAAGCCGGTATGAATTTTAAGTTCTAGAGCAGTGAGTCCATCATACAACCAAGGATTCCTATAATAATAACCACCATTTTAACAGGTTATTATTATTATTAATGAAATAGCTTTTCATCCGAAAAATACTGAGTAATCACAAAAGCAGGTAGAAAACATCACTAATTACATGATAATTGCTTGAATTACTTGTATTGATTGATTGTAATCATCAATAAGCAGTTGGGTTATTCAATTAGGTAGGTAATTATGGGAATATTATACATGCCAATCTGGTCATTCAGTAATACATTTTTAATGACATGTAGGTATTTTTTGATTTCTATGAATTCCCTGGTGATTCAAGAATCATTGATTGATACTGCTGCCTGTCTGACCTATATATAGTTCACTGCAATCCTCACAGTCAAGTTTGTAAACCCCCGACTTCTTGAATTTATCTCGTACAGACTTTGCGTTATTGATAAATGAATAATATATGTTGTTAGTTTTGAATGCAACATTTATATTCTGTTTCTGATGGAAACGATATATCTTGTACGCATGGTGACCGAGATATGTTGGACATGCAAAACGTATATTTTCTTTGATATGGGGGTTTATTAAATTTAAAGTTTTTTTATTTTGTTTTTGTTTGACCAATCTATCTAGATGTTTCATATCCATTATTTCCGGCAATTTGTTTAATTCTGTGAAGCGCAGATTTGATCCACGTTTGAAATCTGATTCACTTTGAGGTATCTTTACCAGTCTATGACACAATGATATGTTGCTAGTTTGTGTCATTGTGAGTGGAAGTGTTTGTGTATTCGTGTAGATTCGTAATATACAGGGTGTCCCAGAATAAAGGGGACAAACTCCGAGAGTAGAATCCTCACTTCATTTAAGGCTGAAAATTCCAATAAACATATACCCTAAAATGAGTATTAACCGAGTTACAGGGTGTTGAAAGTGACACAAAAAAATATATTTTCCAGAATAACTCCATAACGGCTTAACTTTTTTTAATGAAATTTGGTACGTCACTTGACAGCATTCAGTTTCATATTTCAAGGCAAATCATGTGTTTGTAACTCTGAACAGGTGGTACCCCTATTCGCCCTTCCCCAACTTTCACGCCACTGGATTAATATCGATTTCGTCTTTTTTTTCTTAATCCCCAATATTTCCTATACGAAAAAAGAATTTTCGTTTCACAAATATCAACGGTTTTCGAGATATTTGAAGTTGACTAAGTGCGTGCGTATCAAAATCTTTACTATTTTTGAAAGGAATGTGACGGTAACTATTTATAACATTATAACCAACATATTTCATACCTTGCAATGAGTATAAATTCAAATATTTCGAAGATTGTTGGCATTTGCGAGGGATTTTGTTCACAAACATTTCCCGATATTTAAAACTGACCTACATAGCCACTAACAAAATAATCACTAATGAGAGTCCGTATCACATACGCACCCACTTATTCAACTTTAAATTTCTCGAAAACCGTTGATATTTGTGAAACGAAACGTATTCCTTTTATGTATAGGAAATATTGGGGATTAAGAAAAAGAAGACGAAATAGATATTGATCCAGTGGCGTGAAAGTTGGGGAGGGGCGAATAGGAGTACTCACCTGCCGTATGCCCCTGTTTAGAGTTACAAACACATAATTTGACTTGAAATATGAAACTGAATGCTGTCAAGTGACATTCCAAATTTCATTAAGAAAAGTTAAGCCGTTATGGAGTTATTCTCGAAAATATATTTTTTCGGGTCACTTTCAACACCCTGTAACTCGGTTAATACTCATTTTAGGGTATATGTTTATCACAACTTTCAGCCTTAAAATGAAGTGAGGATTCTACCCTCGGAGTTTGTCCCCTTTATTCTGGGAAACCCGGGATACAGAAACTATTTGTGTTACTTTTGTGGGAGATTTTGATTTAAATCTAAACAGTTTATTAAATTAATATCAACTTCTATTTTTTATGTGAATTCTATTTTAGGCTGTTCAAATATATAAGGAAGTTATTCAATTGACGTTTCGTTCCAATCCAGCAAACGGAAATATCTTCTACATCATATCGATACCAATATTCGAGTTTGGAGTTATAAATTTGTTTTTTTTGAGAAGTTCAAAATGATTTTGGCAAGTAAAGGAGATACTGGTGAAACCATGAGAAGGCCATTTTGATCTAGGCTCAATTCTGTTGAATTTGGGATTTCCTCTGTGATAATTATAAGTATGATAAGTATGTCTATTGTTCAGATAATGGGCGTTTTTTCATTATTCTTTTAATTTGTTTCAGAAGAAACTATGAAGATGAACAACGAAATTGATCGTACACCTAAAATATACTAAATGATATCAGAATTTCATTGATTTGAAATTTAGCACGTTTTTTTTTCCTATAAGAACGATAAAAGATCACGTATTTCCCAGATTCAAATCACCCTTTATAGCCGTCGTTGAGTATAAAACTACGGCATTAAATCGTGATACTGATTTTTATAAGGCAGAAAAATGTAGATCTATTAATCGAATTTCCTTTGGAAAGTAGCGGAGAAGACGCGTTCGCCTTGTCTAACAGTACATCCAAGATAGATTAATTTACAGACAGCAGCGTCAAAACACATTTGAAATACTTACCTCAAAGTTCACCAGTCCAAAGCGGGATGGAAATATTTGAAATTACGCAAAAGTATCATTTCAAAATTCAACGTCATTTCTTTATTGTCAGGGACAAAAACAGAAGAACACGACGCAAAATTAAAATTCAAAGAGTCGAAGGAACCAACACCTTTATATACATGGTGTTCCTAAATATCGGTAAACGGTGAAAGTACTTAAAAAAAAAAACGGATAAAACACCCTGGAAAAAACGAAAAATAAACACTACGAACAATAATAAAATTTACACGCACACAAATGTCTAGTAGGTTTTTGTACTGCGCTACTGGTAGATTCAAAATTACTACATTAGTGTTCTGTTTTGTATAAAATATTTTTGTCTTCTCGTGGTTTTTTTTCGTGCCTGCGTCCGTTATCACAAAAAAATTAAAACGATTTTTTGTAATTCTTTAGTCAAAACTGAATGTTTCAAATGGTCTACAGTAGAATCTGGGTTTATATTGGGATAATCTCTCTGGTTTTTGTAGCAATGATTCATTACAATATAAAAAACAAGAATAATAATAATAAGGAGACTACGTAACAACGTCACGTTACCATCAGAACGAGTTGTATTTGGAAATATTATTTTTTTCACCAATTTGGTTGGTGGCATGTGAATATAGGTACAGAGTTAGTCAAATTTTTGGACCCGACCATTTTACTCAGTTAATATAAGAGTGCGGAGATGAAATGAAATGTTTTCTTGTCATTTATAGTAATGGTGGGGAGATAAAATGATATGCTGTCTTGACATTTAAATACCCCGCCGAATTTTTGAACGAGAAGAATAAAATCAAATGTATATGAGGGCTGTTTTTAATTATTATTTTCATTTATGTTTAAGGTCAATGAGATCATGTATGAGTTTCCGTGGCTGTTCTAATATCCATTTTTTTAGTTTACTTTTGAATAGAGGACGTGAGTTTTCAGACGATTCAAGAGCAATAAAATTTTTGATTCGAAGAATCAGTATTGCATTACAAAGGGGAAATGCTGCATCGGTCCTAGGTACTATTCCTACTTCCAGACGCCTAGATGAAATATTCATTTATCCTAAATATTCATGTTCACCGTCTTCAAAAATAACTGATTCTCTTCAATCTTCATCAAAATCCTTGTGTAGCAGCCCAATTGTAAGCACTTCAAAACCCACAAGTTATGCACAAGATATGTCCATCAGCTTTAACTCAGGTTCGTTACCACGCCACAGTAATAGAGACAACCACTTCATTACAGTCTACTCAGAAAAAGATGAAAGTGGTAAAAGCAGCGAGATTAGCTTCAGCACCAACAGGCCCTTCGTATATATTTCTGTCAAAATGGGTTGTCTTAATGTTGAAAAATATTGGTAACACTTGCTTTATGAACAGTGTTATCCAATGTTTGTCGAATACTAGATGGTTGCTGGAGTATTTAAAGGAAGATGCATACACAAGAGATATTAACACCAGTATCATAAAGGGAGCTTTAATCAAAGCTTTTGCGGAAGTGATCCAGGAATTGTGGTCAGAAGATTCGTTGGATCGAGTGGTTAATACAGTCTCCTTGAGGAGTCAAATCCAAAGATTTGCACCACGTTTCATCAATCACGCTCAGCAAGATGCCCATGCATTTTTACGATACATGCTGGAGGGACTACACCAAGACGTGAATAGAGTAACGGATAAGCCCAAACCCATTTTGACCGATATTGTCGAGAGTTTAAGCAATAGTGAAAAGGCCAAAGAGTCATGGTCGAGATACTTGAGAATGGACAACTCCATGATAATAGATAACTTTGTTGGACAGCTGAAATCAACATTGAAATGTACATTTTGTGGACGCTGTTCAGTCAAATTTGATACATTCTGGGACATTTCCCTTCCGATATCACAAAGAACAAGTCAACTTAATCTCTCGCAATGTTTAGACTCATTAACTAGGGAAGAAACTATGGATGGTGATGAGAAACCGACATGTTCGAAGTGCAAAGAAAGAAGGAAATTCACGAAGTCGCTATCGATCTATAAATTCCCCAAATTTTTGTAATCCATTTAAAAAGATTTTCTCAAACACAAAGATTTAGACGAAAATTGAATATCACTATTGATTTTCCTCTAGAAGGATTAGATATGAGCACCTACACAACGGACAATGTATCCCCTTGTCGCTATAACTTGTACGCATTGTCCAATCACAGAGGGACTACATCTAGCGGACACTACACTGCTTACTGTAGGCATCCATATACAGGCACGTGGCACGAGTACAACGATTCTCATGTTTCCACAATTTCAGAAAAATCCATTGTTAGCGGAAAGGCATACGTACTCTTCTACGAGCAGGAATGAATCAAATCACACATTTGATATTATATTTAGTTTTATTTTATTTTATGTATATCGCATATTTATATTTGTTTGTTCAATATATATTTTACTTCTCATTTTTTGATTATCAGCAATATTATGTTTCGGAAACTCTTTGAACGAGTTACCAGTCTGTAATTGATTGATGATTTGTGTTATTAAACAACAACCTTACTCTCATTGTTTTTGATTCGAATGTTTTGATTCCCAACTTTTTTTTATTATTTCATTTTCTTTACTACTTGTAATTACTCAATATATTAAATTTTAGTGTTCCATGTACAGTTATGAATATTACTGACTCTTGATTTGATGATATTTTTTCATTAGATCGTATCACAATCAAATAAATCATTAAATCATGATTTTTCTCGATAAGTACCATAACAATATGCATGTTGAAATATACAACTTTGGCGCCCTCTAGCGGCTCTCCCAATCATACGATCTTCCTATAACTTGTCAGAATTGAGTAGGGTCTTGGACCATATAAAGTATCAAAAAATTATCAAATTTTGCTAAAGCCATTTTTATAGGGTTTTGTGTCCTGTCCTTTGTAAACTAGTGTTATTAATTATTTGGACCCACACCCATCTCACGTAGTTGCTCTGTATTTTTGAGATATTTTATGTGATTATGTAGCGCTCTGTGAGAGTAATGGTCCATCTGTTGGATGATCGATCCGACAATAAATTGATTTTGAACACGCATGACCTTGCACCGTATAGAAATTCATTTCTCGCTTACCGATAACAGTTGGATAATAATTGTGATATCGTATTGTTGATTGAAAATCGAAATTAATTGCATAGTACATCTGGCGGATGTACCTATTCGAGGTATTCGTGTTGAAAATACAGCGGAAGAGTCATTAAAATATTGCATATTATAGAAAGCGAATCTGAAACAAATTAGAAAACTGCTCATTCACTTGGTTAATCTTTAAATGATTGCATGTTAGAATATAATTCTACGTGAAGATTAAATGATACATTTCTTATCATTTTCTCCCATTAGTCCAGGTGAATGTTCACCCGTAATTCACGGAATAGATGTTTCTTGATGAGTATCAGTACATCAGTACTTACTCTGGAGTTGTTATCACTAGCCATTGTCACCACTGATGACTAGTAATAATTGTATCACATCTTCGGCAACCCTTTAATACGTTAAACAACTGATTTCAAAGCTACCTTGTGATTATGGAATTAGTAACCAGCCCACCAACTTCTGTGATTTGAGTGAATATTCTGGACTTTGAAGTAAAGGGCCGTACTGGCAGTATAATGGGACTTCTGTCTACGATTCTTCAACCAGACAAATTTTACTGTATCTTTGCCTGTCCACTGTTATATCAATAGTGAGATAATCCTCGAGCCGGACCTGACCGCTAGTTATTAGGAAAATAAAACTGTGTAAACAGTGAATGAGTCACCGTACCGTTGAGCAGTTGGGAAAGCGTGACGTCATCACCTCGAATGGTTGTTGCAAAGTGTCGAAAACGTCGAGAACTATTTACAGTCCGAGGGCCGAACCGTGAACGAAGACTCATGGGGATTTTCGAGAAAATATTCTGTATAATATATTGCAGCGCCAACCTGTCGGAGGGATGGTGAATAGAGTGAGATATACAGAGTCAGACTTGCAGTATAGTTGTTGACTTAAATTGTTCAGTTATTTTACTCTTGAAATAAATTATTAGTAAGTTAGGTGCATGTTCATTACAATAGTGATATTAATATTTCATTCAGAGGATATTGAGTTTTTTTTGTGGATAATGAGAAATGCTAAATCTGTAAGCTACTCTTTCTCTAACCGCATAGACAAATTTAAACCAGTAAGCCATTAAGCAGTAGTCCTCGACCATCAAAGTAGGACGATATTTGTCGATGGGTTTTCGCTCCTGGCAAACTAATATATTGCCCGAAAAGAGGAGGAAGAACGGTCAAAATTTGGATATCTACTTTTTGAAATTCGGCTATACTCACACCATTCTATTAATAACAATAATTATAATTTATACATTTTCTCAAGTACCGAATATATTGGAACAGTAAGCCTCATGTAGTCCTCCTCGACCATCAAAGTAAGACAATTTTTGTCATGGAGTTTTCGGCTCCTGGCGAAACGAACATCGTCCAAAAAAAGGAGGAGAAACGGACTAAATATCGAGACTTATTCTTTGAACTCCGCGGGCTCTACCCAAATCATTCTGTTAAAATGGTGGTTCTGATTACAGGGGTCCTTGGTGGTATGAAAAATAATACCGGCTTGCCATAATATGGCAGAAATCTTAGCCGGACGAATGCAGAAGGCCGTCATCCTTGGTTCACTGCGTCTGCTCAGGGCACATAATTCTCGGACCCAGTAATCGCTTACCGCCCGGACGTGGGGAGTGGTTATCTGGGTAAACGATTCAGCGCGCCCTCCGGATGTGTCGGAGCTCCGGAGACAGGGCCCGACTGGTATAATCCAATCGGATAAAATTTAAAAAAATATATATATATATATATATTGTCTCAAATGAGATTGCACACCAACAATGGTAGATCTGATCATAGGTGTTTTTTGTGGAATGCTGCATATGCTATAGTCTCAAACCTAAACCTCATACCGACATATGCCGTGAGACAGTATAGAAATCTTAGCCGGACAACTTCAGAAGCTCGTTAATAATTGGTTCACTTTGTTCACCCATAGAGAACATGAAATTTCTACTCAATTACTTACCACTTACTCCACGGATGTGGGGAATGGTTATTTGGGTAAATGATAGAAGCATGCCCCCCGTATGTACTGGAAACACAAAAACAATTATGATATTTTTATTACCCATTGATCACGATCAATTTCATGAAAGTAATAGTATATTATGTAACTAATTTTATGAACGTCCTTCAAGGAAAGAGTGTCTATAAGGAGTTTATAAACAAATTTTTTCTACGAACTTATTTTAACAACAAAATTTTATTTGTTGAAGTTCTGTATTTTAAGCATTGAAATCAAATGAAGTAACCATGTGCCGGATTGTGAATCTGTGATTAATCAATAATTTCCGTCCATTTTTGGCTATTTCAGTTATGTGACTAAAATAATAGCTAAGTACATATTTTGAACGAGGAAGAATCATGAAGGAAATAAATACGAAATTGGCAAAAATTCTAGAATGGGGATCTAACAACTTGGATGAATTCAATACGAATAAAACCCAAGCATGTTTTTTTTTTCTCTAGAAAGGCCGATATCACAGTGGCCAGCGCAACAATGTCAGGAGTATCATACCAATTAAGCCTTCCATTTCAATATGCTTGGTATTACCATCAGCAGTACCTTTTCATGCGAAAACCATCTGAGGTCCATTGCCAAGATTACCTCTCAAAAACTTGTTTTTCGGTTTCGTGCCAAAAAGTATTCCACTTCCTGTTAACTGATTGTGATCTATAAGGCACAAATCCTGGAATACTGTTCCCATATATGGAGTGCAGCACCCAAACACACGTTGAAACTTTTCCAAATTCTGTTGAAAAAGAGTCATTCGTCTCGTCGGTCATACGTCGCTCACAAGCACACTCACTCTTCTGGAACACCGCAGAAAGACTGGCGGCCTATTTCTATTTTATAAATATTTTCATGGAAGATGCTCTTCTGAAATATCATCAATCGTTCCCATCGAGACTGACCCGTCGAACCGACGACCCCAGGGCTTGTTCTTACAACGAACGACAAAGCTTTGGAATTCGGTAGTTCGAGAGGTGTTTCCCGAGGCATACAGCCTGCAGGAAATCAAGAAAAACATCAATTCTCTCTCATGATGTTCTCTGAACATTACAGGATTTTCGTGGGAACCAGAACTTAAAAAAAAAATTGACATGAGCAAGGGTTTTTTTCTACTCTTTTTGATTTTGATAAAGATACTGAAACCCATGATTCCTCTTCAGCGAGATTTTTTGCCAGGTCATCTTCGATGGAACTCAATTGTTTGTAAAAACTTAAAAGCAACTTGATAGCTCATAAAAACAGTTATAGTTTATATCACCACAAATGGCGTGGTCAACACACCATGACGACGAGATGACACCCACTTGATATTTTGTCATATAACCGCATATAGTTCCTCAACTTTCTGCAATTGTTCTTTTTGGGGCAAAATTATAAAAAATTACGACCTCAAAGGCAATACTAAAAACTACAAACGTACCTCAGGAGAAAAGGCACTATATTCCCTCTTAGTATATGTATAAATAGCTATTAGGCATAATTAATGTTTTTTCGCATAGTTGATATTCAAACAATACCCTTGATGAAACGGGGATCGGATTTGACCCTTCAGTTGTATTTTTTTGCAAAATTTTGTTGGTAGAAATGATTCAATTCTTTTGTGAGAATTCGAAAACTTGACTAATTTTTGGTTTTGATGATTTTGAAGAAATTTTTTTTATGGTTTTAACAAATGAAAAAAAAGGTAAATTTCCAAATTCTCACGGGAATCGTAGATCCAGAAGAAGTTTTATACAGAGTGGTCCAACGAAAAGTATGCACCTAGCTTTTCTCCTTTTTTTGGAATTCATAGCAAATATACTCGGACACGTGAAGTGTGCCTTTGAGGGGGACACATTTTAGATATATTTTGCAACTTGTGTCTTTAACCCCATAGCGAGGGGGTGTTACAACCCTAAAATTTTAAATGGAACGTGGGGTCGAGTGATATATCATTTGAACGGGCATAAATTATCTTTCCAATGATACCCTATTTGTTGAAATTTACTGAAGCAGTTAATGCGAAAACGGCTTTAAGAACATTAACTCGATAATTTTGGTATTAATGAAAAATACAAATCAGTTTTGGTTACTAGGAATCAGGATAACGACAATCATTTCTAAATTACTTCATTTTGCCGAAAGCAACATTTCAATGATAATTTTTTGTTATCACAAGTAAATTCCCCATTGAATAAAGCACTGAATGAAGTATATCCAGTAGCTGAAAAATTAAAAAGGCACTCCATGAAAGCTACAGATATTTGTGAAAAATGCAATGTAGTCGAGGATATCAACCATAATATTACATCATGTGGGAATGCTAAAAACATTTGGAGCTGGGCAGAAAAAACTTTTTTGAGAAGGTATAAATGTTCTAATATCGCATCAGATCCAAAGGTTCTCTTTCATCCGAGGTTTGAAACTGCTTTAGACGATAATGTTTGGATATGGTTTTTTTGTGGGTTATTATTATAATAATTTAGAACTTCATAAGAATCTAGAAGAATTTAAAGATATGATGAGATTTGATAGGTTTTGTAACAAACAGTTGGGAACGTTCTCCAACAAATTATTCTTCTTTTAGTTTATGTATTTAGTTATGTAGGTTCTGTATATATGCTATCAAGTTGTATGATATTAGTATATTATATTAGGTTTAAGGTTGCCTGATGTTCTGAAAATTATTAACTGAATAAAGATTTTTATAAAAAAAAAAAAATTTATCGTTTGCGTGATTTTGTCGAAAACGACTGCAGATAAGTGTGAGAAAAAAACTGCAGATATGTGTAACATTTGTTTTACAGATGAGTGTACATTTTATTTGAATGGAGCTTTGAATAGGCATAATTGCCGTTACTGGCATGACAGTAACCCATACTTATTCCGTGAGGTTCATTCCCAGGCCCCTCAAAAAATAAACGTCTGGTGTGGCATCTTAGGAAGTCATATCATAGGACCACTTTTCATTCCTGGAAATTTAAATGGTGAAATCTACCTAAACATGCTTGAAGACGCAATTGATCCTTTCATTACACAAATAATAGAAGATGACCAAAATCATAATGCTGATCGGCTTCATTTCCAGCAAGATGGAGCACCTCCGCACTATTTTGTTTCTGTACGAGAATTTTTAGATAACCGGTTCCCCGGACAGTGGATTGGCAGGAGAGGCCCAATGAAATGGCCTGCCAGGTCACCTGATTTATCGCCTTTGGACTTTTTTTTATGGGGACACTTGAAAAATAAATGTTTTGCTATGAAGTCCGAGTCCATAGAAGATATTCGCCACCGGATTATAGCAGAGTGCAGAAGCATAACACCTGATATGCTACAAAATGTTAGACATAGATTTGAACAAAATCTGTATTATTGTATGGAAGCAAATGGGTCACAATTTGAACACTTGTTGAAGTAACATTTCAATAAATCAATTTAACAGCTTGTTTTTTTTACACAGCACTATTACAAGTAATAAATATTGAAACGTACTAAGTACTACTTGTACATGTTTTCCTATTCCTAGTAACCAAAACTTATTTGTATTTTTCATTAATACCAACATTATCGGGTTCATGTTCTTGAAGCCGTTTTCGCATTAACTGCTTCAGTAAATTTCAACAAAAAGGGTATCATTGGGAAGATAGTTTTGTGCCCGTTCAAATGATATATCAGTCGACATAACGTTCCATTTAAAATTTTAGGGTTGTGACACCCCGTCGCTGGGGAGTTGAAGGCACAAGTTGCAAAATATATCTGAAATGTGTCCCCTTCAAAAACAAACTCCACGTGTCCGAGCATTTTTGCTTGCAATTCCACAAAAAGGATAAAAGCTAGGTGCATACTTTTCGTTGGACCACTCTGTATAAAATTTTTAGTTTTTACGCAAAACCGATCCTACGATTAGGAGCTATCTCCCTTATTGGCGTTCCCAGTTACGAAGTTTTGTTAGGTGCTTCGATATCTCCACTATCGCTCTTGAAATAATAATTATTCATGAATCAAGGGAGTTATATGAAGATGTTTATTGCAGAGAGCAACAGATTGCGATCCCGAGGGATTGTTAAGTTGCCCGAAATTATTAACATCCAATTACTCACGTGATAGATAATCAATTTCATTTCATACTAAATGAAATATAAAAACCAAATATTATTGGTTTTTAGAATTGAACGAAGAGATTTCAGGCGATTTGTTGCCAATTCGAAATATACGACCTAAAAAAACCTCACATACCAATTTCGAATCGAATCTGACCATTATCACAAATCTAGTCCGCCATCTTGGAGCCGCCATTTTGTTTTTTATAACAAAAAAATGTCATATTGCATTGTCACCGAAACTATGAACACCTGCCAAATTTCAAATCATTCGAACCTCTGGAAATGGGTGAAAATCACGCCCTAAGGAGTCAGATACAAACATACAAGTGAAGCTAATATAAAGCATGTAAAAAGCGTGTAAAAAGAAAGTACATTGATATTATATAAATAACATATAATAGTATTAAAGAGAGACTATAATGACTAATGACCAAAACTGTTGATTCTAGAGAAAATTACTTTGATTTTATAAAAACCTACGTGTAAAATAGATGTTTTTGGATTATTATTAGGTAAAGTCGACGATAGGGACGTCCGATTTCGCGCATTAGTACATCCGCAGTAAATCCATGTTATCACCTAAACTGGGCGGTGTGAGAATTAACCAAATACGTACAATTTATGTATGCAAGGACTTAACACGAACGTACCTGGGACGTAAACTGTTCCTAATCAATATGTGTTGGTCGAAAGTTCTCAGTACGTCTTGGGGACGTACTTGTGCTATGTGGGTATAAGGTGGCTTTTTTGTGATAGTTGCTATCATGACAACAACTATCGCAAAAACTATCACCGTGAAAACGAGGCTTTAAAATTGTCACTATCAAACGATAAAATATGTGAAATCATGAGAAATACCATTACAAAAAACACTGTCATTAACAAGAAATCTCGATAGTGCCAATTCACGAATTTTTTTCTCAAAATCTATAACAAATATCGGAGATTTTATTTACTTTAGTTATTCAGTGGAACGATGATGATGAAGAGTAACTATTTTATTGCATCAAATGAAAGTGGGCCTTTCGTATGTAATGTGATGTGATACTCGAATTATATTGTCTGTCATATTTTCGACTCATATTCTAACTTGCAGGATTCACTGGCTACGAAGGATATGAAATATTCACAATTCAATGTGTCGATTTCCAAAAAAAAAATCGTACTCAATATTCGGTTCGGTATGCAATACTTGTTTGGTTTATGTTAAATTATTCAGCTGTTGAACAACACAATGTTGTACTTGAATATTAGTATCGGAAAGATCATTCAAACTGAGTAGAAAATAAAACTGGCCTGCGAACAAATCTATGCGGATCCCCATGAGAATTTAGGCAGGTCCAATTATCTACTCCAGTTTACAGTTAACAGTTAGTGAGATGATAATTCTATTTGTGGCTCATTATCTTCATCAAAATTTAATTGGTTGTCAGTTGTAGACTACATTTGTAATAAAATATCTCGAAGATATTTAATATTTCTTTCTGTGTCAGATATATTTGTTTTTGGAGACACATTAGTACTGTACACAGAATAGAGAAAATGTTTGCTTCAACATATGAGAAATGTGTTTTTCAAACCGTGTTTGTCACTGCTACCGACTAAAATATGTTGATGGAATTGGCATACATTAAAAAAAAATGGGCGTGGTATAGCAGAGAATTTCCGCATTGATGGCTTGGGCAGAAATATGAAATAAGAATGAGACTGGCATGCGAGAACCGAGAATGGAATCAAGTATTACGATTACAGAAATGTAGAGTGAAATAGTGAGCAAATATCTACTGAACAAATGGATACTAAAAAACTAAACGATATTTTAGAAACTGAATAGATAAACAGGTTTCTACAAATCTCTGGAAAGGACACCCAAAATAAAAAATATATTCTCCTAAAATTTCAAATTAAACTCGAGAAAAAGAGTACAATCTTTTTTCGGAATTCAATTTGTCTGAACGCCACTATTCATCATATATTTAAATTCAATTAACCTCTGATTTTTCATATTTGGATTAACCTTGTTCAATGATCTGATATCCACCAACCTGATTCCTGCTGAAATCACGCATATGTCGATGACGCTAGATGAAAGAAGAATTGGATTAACGATCATTGATGATGAATGAATGAATGAGTTCTCTTTAAAACTCACCAACACCTTAAAAACGCTGAAGTTTGCAGGTGTCAATACTAACATGAAATTCTAGGAAAAGCAGTATCCCGATATGCAGATGCGAACGTGAGTCCTTAGTATCTAGCTCAGTTTGTTAGAGCACTAAGAGGCTCCCTGGGAACAAATCTCGTGGGATGGACAAGATCGATGAAATTCTGTTGAGAAATCTTCCAACAATAATTTAGTTTTTTTCAATTTTCAATGTTTCTAGCCTCATAAAGAGTACTGGTATCTCTTATACGTCTTAGGCGTCTACTCGGTGGCACGACATATCGTCACGCGACATATCGTCACGCGACATATCGTCACGCGACATATCGTCACGCGACATATCGTCACGCGACATATCGTCACGCGACATATCGTCACGCGACATATCGTCACGCGACATATCGTCACGCGACATATCGTCACGCGACATATCGTCACGCGACATATCGTCACGCGACAAATCGTCATGCGAGAATTCATAACGCCACAAATGGTAATGTACAATTCGTCACGGCGACAATTCATAACAGCGACACTTCGTAACATCAACAGTTCGTAACTACGACTATTCGTAACGCCAAGATGGAATTATTTTTTTTTAATTTTCGTTTACGTGGAAACCCATTTTTATAACAGTTGCAATTTTGTGGAAAAATAAAGGATATGGCACTGGAAAGGAACATGTATTCCTAGGGCTCGACAGATATTTTTATTCCTATATATATCATTGTTGAGTTCAAAAAAAATAACCCTATGTATTGCACATTTTTTTTGTCCTACAGGGTGAGCTACAAAAATGGGTTGAATGTCCAACGCCAATTATGGCAAATACTGTCTACGAGTGGATTCTCAATCTTAGCGTTACGAATTGTACCGTTGCGAATAGTCGTAGTTACAAAGTGTCGCAGTTACCATTTGTGGCGTTACGAATGGTTTGAATTTTTACTAGTTTTATGGTGCAAATTTCATATTACACTCTGTAGATTTTATAGAAGAAAATTATTGAATTAATTCAAAGTTAATAATAAACAATTGAATAATAACAATCACTTTAATCAGAAAGTACGAAAAAAAAAACATTTATTTGAATAGGTGGCTGTGATTTCAAATATTGTTTTCAATTCTAAACAAATTTTCCGAAAATACTTTTTTGATGGTGTCCAAAATGAGGGTGGTTTACTCTTGATCAAAATTTCAATTTTTTGTTATTCCCTGTACACAGTTCGGACGTTCAAAATTTTTACAACTCACATGCGAGTTTTCTGCGATGCACCAATTTCTATCAAGAATGACATAAATATATAATAATAATCAATAACTAATTATTAAAAGAGATTAGAAGTAAGGACTGTGAAAAATCAGCAGTGACTCATCATTTTCAGTCAGCAACAAAACCATTCCACAGACTTTAGTTTGTATTTGTATTTATAAAAGAAGTGTGAAAAGTAGATGTTTAAAATACAGTTGTAAACGTTTACAGCACTAGTTACGCTCGATCTGGAGTTTTGAATATACTTTTCACAAGTGTATCAGACATTTTTTTGACACGGAAGTGTAATTAAAAAAAATCAGACGAAATTTCAGTATCCTTGTTATAAATCATTCGAATCGTGGATAAACCAATTCATAGAGTAGGCGTTACTGAGGTGGCGATGTTATTTAATATGAGAGTTACCTATTGAAACAAAGTTTGGATGAAAGTTGAAGGGTATTTCACTATGTACCTGTGCAAAGAGTAATTTTCAAACCTTGTTGTTTAATATATTTTACTCAAGAGGCTATTGATTATTCTTTCATTTTTGTAACAGTTGAATGAAGTTATTTTATGGGTAATGGTTTTGTTTTTTTCCCCAACTAAGCAAGCTGCAAATAAAGTTAGAAGCGAAAAAGTTGTATTTTTGAATAGTCTATTAAAAAAATCAAATTCATTTATACCAAAAGTAGCATACAATTTTTTTCATCAAATAAGTTACCCTCTGGGACGCACCTGAAATTATAATCAAAGTCAAAGCCAGCTATAATTTATTATCAAAAGATACAAAAACTTATAGAGAAAGCTTCACTACCTTAATGAGAATGTTAAAATTAATTGAATTGAATTAATAATATAATCACATTCAACTGAACCTTTTACTTACTAGTACAAACAAACGCCCAAAATGTTTTTAAAGAAATGGAAAATTCTTTGGAACGATTACTAAAAGTAGTGTTGTTTTGAAGGTTGTAGACGATGTAGTAACTTGATTACTTGTGCTTCGGACTTCCATCGTCTTAATGGTTGAAAGATTTCTACTTCTTTCAATTTTTCACTACGTTTCAATTGGTTGAATCTGCAATCGTCTTCAGGTGAATACAGTATTCACGATGGAAGTCCGAAGCACAAGTAATCACTAAAAGTAGTAATTTACGTAATAAGTCCGGAAAACACTGTTTTTTTGTACGAGTGGACAAGATTCTAGGACGAGCGTAGCGAGTCAGGGAAGTCTACGAGTCCAAAAAAACTATTTTCGGACGTGTTGCGTACACAATTTTTTTGGCAACCGTGTAGAATAACAAATCGAGACACATTTATTTCTTATATTTATTTGTAGAAGAAAATTTCGATTATTTTAATTCTTATTTGTATTAAATATTGAAATTCGAACAGAAGATAGGTAGTAACAGAAACATTCTAATTCTTATTTAAATTAATATTTATATTAAAATTCGAGCATTTCCCGGACTAGTCCAGGAAGTGCCTACTTCCCGGACGGTTGCCGAAAAAAGATTTTTATAAAACATTTGACTCTATATCACGAAAATCAGCAAATTAGGTATATAACATGTTTATGTAGGTTTTAGATCATCCATCGTGGGCGATAACCTGAATTATAATAATATATTTCATCAGATTAGTTTGTTCTGCTTAGATCAGACTAAATAATTGCTTCTTTCTTCCTAGTTTTTTTTTTCAGGGGGTTTTTATTCCCGGGGGTGTTTCCCGGTTTGTTTCCTGTGACTCTACAGAGGTGCGCCGTTCGCTACACCATTTAAAATGCCAGCGAACTGCGCACCTCTGGAGAGTGGCTGGCGAATGACTCTGCGATGACTGTACGAAACGAGAATAAACCAGTTATAGTACAGCCACTAGAGTATATGCATTATAATATCTACCCAGTAAATCGGCATGGAATTTTTTTTCCATAAACTGTTAGAAGGGAATATGGCTTTCGTTCATAAGAAAAACACCACTTGGGTCAAAAAAGACTGTTTTCGCCCATAGCCCGTCAAGTGTTGGAAATATCGAAAACGTATTCATTACAAGAAAGGAAGCTCGATGAATATCCTAAAAGAACGTTTTCCTAAAAGTTATGTTTACGAGAAAATCTATGTCGAAATTTGGTTGAAATTTCCAAAATGGATTTGCGTTCGAATTTGTTAATTTAAGTTTTTTGCGAGCGGCTTATCGAAAAAGTTAAATCTCTTGGAAATTAGAATGAAAAATTGTACTGGGTTTTGAAAGTGATGAAAAGTACTCGCAGTTCTTGCCGTTTTTAATGGCCATGGTAGTGTATAAGTACAAAATAAACATAATAAGTGTAATTATCTACTAATATTTTGTGTTAATAAGTGCATACAGACCTTCTAAAAATAATGTGCTTCAATATAATTTATGAATGTGTTCAAACATAGCTGAATGGTATTGTTAAATAAAACAAACTGAATTTAACTTCCTTTTTTCCACACCTTCATGATACCCCACTGACAAATCTAACTAATGATTTAAAGGCATTCAAACTTGAACAAAAAAAATTCGCCTACGGCGGTTTTCTATTTTCTGTTACCCCCCGCGCTAAGATTAACCCCCCTCTCCGGCCCAATGGAAAAAAGCTGTATACGTGTTTGTTTCATTGATTGTTCATTTTTTACGAAGCTGTTGAAAAAAACACCGAGAAAAACACGAAAATAGGTTGAATCAATTCGGTATTTTTTCTATGTACCTACCTATAAAATAGATTGATAATAAGTATATGACATGGAAAAAAACGGAAAATAAGATTCTTGTAATTTTATCAAAAGGAATATTTTAATTTTTATCTCTTGTGCATCAAACTAATGTCATTGAACTATGATTGAAAACATTTATAAATTATATTGAAGCTCTTTATTTTTCTTAGGGCTAGTTACATTTATTATCTTCTATTCTGTTTATATTTATGTACATATTTATGACCATTATAAAAATCTCGCTCACCTCGAATGTTAACACCTCTTTACATTCCTTGTTACTTAAATAACTATTATACAATTACACATACATGTTAATCATACAAAACAGATGATATTTATTTAATTTTTTGAGGTTGAATAAAATTCATAATGAGGAAAAACAATATACCTAGTATATTGAAATTTTTCAATTGTAGGAGAATTGTAATCTTAGTTGAGTCTCATTTGGTAAGGGGTGGAGTTGAAGAGTTAGGTAGAGGGCCTGGATCTCTTATTTGCCCGTAGGGGCCCGAGAATCCTATCACCGGGCCTGGTCTTACCGGGAAGAGTTTCAATTTCAATTATGAGGTAGTACCATTGTTTAAATATAGTATATTTAAACAATGGTAGTACCTATACATAATTGAAATAGGTACCTATACGGAAAAATATTCTTTTTCAATCTACTTTCAACACTCATCACAAGGATCCGCCCACTTAGATAAGTGAATATGTACTTCTACGAAAAAAACAGAATAAACATAAATATAATTGCAAATTGCAGTAGTTTACGCTGTCTGGTCGAGATACAGGGTATTCAAATTATAGGACAAAAATTTCAGTTTATAATGGATTACTGGGTAGGGAAGAAGAGAAATTAAATATTTCACACACGTTAAGAGATAAATGGTGTGAAAATGCAGAACTTTTGTTCCAATAATGAGAAAATTTGAAAATAGAAATCTCGCATTATTTGCACATCAACCAAAGCGCATATCAAATGTGGAATTCTGAATGGTTGCTTAGTAAATAATTGAATATAAAACCAATTATTTTTACTAGTATCTCAGGATCAATGTGTTTTTGTTGAATAAGATAAAAAATTCGCCTCTTGCGTCGATATCATTATTTTCTTTTTGATATTTTGAATAGATTTTATTTGCTTCTTCGTAATGGCGCGGGTAAATTTACGAAAATAATTTCACAATCGAAAAGTTGAATATCGAACAATCTTACCTTGTGTGTTTTCGTCATATTTATCCTTGAAAGCTGTACCACTCGAAATGCCAATAAACTATGAAGTCATCATTAAATAACTCGAATAATATTCTTTCTAGATTTCTCACTGAAAAATTGTCGACAATAAAACACCAACACTCTCGCAACTCTTTGAAAAATATTTTCACGAGCGGTCGAAAATTCAAATCGCGCACTCCAGAGACAATCTGCAATCGCACCTACATACACGGCTACAACAAACAAAAGCCGACTAGGACCTAGATACCAACTTGTGCTGGAAGCAGGTTGATATGTTTTGTTTCTTGCAGATAGATAAAGACCTACGTCGACGGCGAATCGACTTGGAGGAACAAAGAAGTGGCTCTCGCGCGCGTTGTTGATAGTTGCCGTAAAAGTGCTGCCTTTCTCTTCTTAACTTCTCGTAGAAAGACCAGCGACCAGCCCAATGTGTTATCCTTCAGATTCTTCACAAGACCGTTGGATTCTTGGTATGTTTGCTCATTCCGCATTGTTTTTACAGGTTTGACGGATGTTCTCATGTTGCGCGTTTTTTATTTATGCGCGTTTTAACCGATTAACGGGCTGGAAGGATTGGCTTGGAGTGCTTGAGGCGAAATTCAGCGGAAGACCCTGCACTAATCTTGTGGGAAAGGCTATCGGTCAATTTGCCCAAATTTTCATTATTATGTTATATATAGAGAGTATTTATAGCGATTTTGCTGAACTCATTTTTTTATTTCAACTTCGTAAGTACGAGGGTGAAAATCTTTTAATGTTAGGAGAAGGATGATCAGGAAACGGAGATATATCAATTATTACATACTCTTTTTGCATGTCTCTATAGATGCAAGAGGGGTAATAATAAGTCTCTAGGTTAGGAAGGAATTTGCTATGGATATTCTACAAAAACTGATGTTTATATACTTAGTACAGTCGTTGCAGTAAAATATACCAACCTACATTATATCTACTCTATATGTTCATTCATAAACTATTAGTAGAGGTGCCATATACATATTATAAAATCACAGTAATCAGTTTTATATAAAAACCACCCCTTTGGTCAAAAAACCTGTTTTCGCATATAATTTGTCAACCGTTGAAGATATAAAAAAAAATTCATCGCAAAAAAGAAAGCTTGATACATTTCCTAAAAGACAGTTCTCCACTGATTTTTCTCTACAGTATCGGAAAGTTTTCATCTTGGGTATGGTGGTTTTATGAGAGCGTGGAGAATAGCTTGCTATAATGTTGAGCATTACAATTTCTCCTCTACTCGCTCGAGGAATGGATATCAACGTTAGCTGTTAATTCGTCGGGCGAGGTAACAGGAGAGGCGCGCAGTAGTGCGTCTCTCTTATTTATGTGGTATTATAATACCATATTGCGTTCCTTGTTGCTCGATTTGTCTATACCCCAGATGAAAAGTTTCCGATACTGTATAAGCTATAATAGTTCGATGTCAAAATTTTGTCAAGATGTACGAGTTTTTTGTTCATTTAAATTTCTTAGCGCACGGCCGATCGAAAAAAATGTATTACTCTAAAGTTAAGGATAAAAAAGCAAATTATTTTGAACATGATAAAAAATACTTGCAGTCTTTGCCATTTCTGATGGTAATAGTTATACAGGGATATCATATGGGGTGCATATATATAACGGTCCCTGTAAGTTAAAACATTTATTTTTCCGGGAATCTCTCCGCTTCACTATGTATATTGATTAAGGCTCTAACCGTTCTCGAGTTATTGTTTTAACTAAACTAAAACTAAATAAATCTATGAAAATCTTGACTAATTCTTAGATCACTTCTAATCGACCGATTTATTTCAATTTTGGCAGGTGTACATAATACCAGTGACAATGCATTATGAAATAGAGGAGAAAATAAAATGGCGGCTCCAATAAGGCGGATGAGTTTTGTAATTATGACCCTATTCAATTTAAAATTAGTATCTGGGGGTTTTCGAGATCAGAGATTATGATTCTTCTATCAAAATTGAAAAATTCAAGATGGCGGCTCCATTATGGCGGACGCGTTTTGTAATTAAGATCCGATTCTATTCAAAATTAATATCTGGAAGTTTTCGGGAGCAAAGATTATGATTCTTCTTTAAAAATTGGAAAATTCAAGAAAATTATTTCAACATTTTGTAAGCAAAAAATTTGATTTTGAATAGTGTTAGTGAAAAATAAGTTGCCCTATAAGGTCTCATCAGGTTTGTAAAACAATTTTGAATAGAAATGAGTTTGAAAACGATTTAATTATTGAAAATAAGTTTCAATTCCCAAAGGTCATTATCCGGGAAACAGTAAGAACGTTGGTGGAGAGACCGATATGTATTGGCAACACCCAGCTTCGCGCGTGCCGTGCCCCATTAAGTAACGAGTTGATGTTCAATTAAAAGTTAGAACAATTTACGGATATGTTGAAAGAAAACTATAGAAATTAAATGAAGATTCTTCGACATTTTCGATGTGAATCTAATTTTAAAAAATCAGTAGGTACAATATCGCCAGCTGGCTTTGCTTTGACTCTTTGACAAGTCGATGCCGACGAGAAGACGAAACCAGACAACACAACAGTATCCAACAGTGGAGTCAACAAGGGAAAACATCTAACCTTGCCTGGACAGAGCACCACTGAATTCTTTGGGACAAGGTCAGTGTTCTTCATAGACCGGAATATTGGTTCAAAGATATATATAGAGTATGGAGACCGCTCACGAACCGATTTGGATGGAGAAATAGCGCGAAACGACGCGCGCCACAAGACCGCGCATAATTACATCACACCGACAGACTTACAGAAACATCGCGTAGTTTCCTAATTTGTCAGTATTCACCTGAAGACGATTGCTGATTCAAGCATTGGAACGTTGTGAAAAATTTAAAGAAGTAGAAATGTTTCAACCATTGAGACAATGGATGTCCGAATTGTAAGTAATCAAAACTCACCCTGTAAATAAGGACTTGTACAAGGCACAAAAGTACAGAGGTCAGAAGAAGTGTCACCTAATGCAACAGTCAGACGAGCCTAAATGGGGGTGAAGTTTCAAGTGAGAATGTCTGTAAGGAGACAAAAGACTCTCACAGTAGACATTATAGGATTCAAGGCTCATAACCTATCTGTCTTAACAGCAACAACTCGAAAGTTGAGATCAATTCTTCAATAAACGGATGCCACGTTCTCTTTGGGAAGTCACCATCGACTAGGATTACCACATATTTCACTCTAAATTTGGCTGCGTTGAGTAGATTAGATTAGCTTTTATTGTATTCAAGGAACTAAAATCCTCATTACAAGGTTGATTACAATATTCATGTATAAAGTAAAACGCACACTTACATAATATATCTAACAATGAGAGCAAATAGTAGTAGGTACATAAGTATTAGCTTAAATAAGTCAGTCTAACAACAATATGAAGATCACAAGAGAAATGCAACTATATTCATAAGGTAATTGAAAACAACAATATATTATTTATTTTGGAGAAACGATCGCACCTGCATTGCACTGACAACGAAGTTGGTCATTGCGAAAATGCATGGTTTGGAAGGAGTTAGTGTCCAATGCGCTGGTCAAGTCATTGATACTGTTTATACCATTTTTTTTAAAAAGCTTTCACGCAAGCTACTATAAAAAGGACATTCAAAAAACAAATGCTCAATATTCTACTGCGTTGAGTAATAAACCATTCAGTTCTCTTGGTGAGTACATGTGAATACTCCTTAATCCAGCGGTACCAGAAATGATGTGTCAGGAGTTGGTGAAATCGCTTGTGCATCTGTGTGGTCCAAAGTAACGTGAACAGTGGCCGTCTATTCACAAAATTTTCGGCTTGTAATAGAAGACTTTGTAAAAAAATTGCACATGGTGTCATTTGAAAAAGAATAAATAAAATAGGCCCACTTCCGGTTAAACCGAAAATTGTAAATCATCAGTTTTGTGGCGTCAAAATATGCTTATTTAAGTATTATAGCAACATTCTAAATTTGAAACGTATACTTTCAAAACTATAGAAAAGTTGGAGTGTACCTTACTTCGTGGTCACTCCATATGTTCTGAAACTTAAGAGTTGAAATTTTGGTAGATACTATGAACAGGTCCTTCGACAATGTTGTGTGTGACTCCAATAATCTCACTTCCTACACGAAAAGTTTTCCAAATAAATAACACTTACTAAAAAAACTATATTACAAGGCAATTTGCAATATATAGTATATTAGCCAAAGAGTGTGTAATAATAGCTATTACCTATGGGAATACAGTTTTCACTATAAAATTCAAGCAGGCGTTGTTTTTTCTAGTGGAAGAAAATAAAAAACTGAATATCCCACTGGGATTCGAACTCAACTTGCTAATACAATGTTTGGGTCTGCTATGTTGAGCTAAGAAAATTCTCCATTGATTTACACTTATATTTTGTCCAACTATTGAGTAATGAATCTGCTTGTCGCTGATTGGCCACAGACGTGTGTATGATTTATTACACACAGGGCATGGCTTCTTGTGTGTAATTTATTTCATAGCTTAACGAAAACATCTCATAAAAAAGGTTATTTTTTCAACCGCCATAGAAAACATTATGATTAATCAACTAACACGACTATAAAAGGAATCACTGACATCCTTGTCTGATTTCCTATCCTTACCTGTCATACTTGTCTATTCCGCTGCTTTATATACGTTCCGCGAATATTCGAATGCTGCTGAATGTGGTGTTCCTCCGAATTCTATAGCGGATACTTGGAGATTCCGAGAAACAATCGAATTCGCATTGATGATGTTGTTTCAGCAAGGGACTGTGGAAATACATTGCCTAAGTTTATTTGAATAAACCATTTATGACCACAATGAATAAATACAATACGTGTTAGTCCACAAATATTTTTATTAAGGATCTTCATAATCCTATACATGTATTATAATACAATTAAAAAAAATCAGCGTTGCGCTGTTTTGGCAATCTGTTCTTTCAGGACCAGAATACTGTTTCTCTGTTCTGGAGGTAACATTGCTATCTGTTCATCTGATAACTGTAACACTTGCATAATGAGTGCAGCCTGAAAAAAATAACAGTATATTTTAACTTGAATTATAAACAAATTTAATTGTTTTTTGCACCACGGAGTAAGTCGTTTTACAAATTTTCGGTGCTTGATACATTTTTTAAACGGTAATATGCATTGTCCAATTGGTATTAACATATACAAACATATACCTTATCAGCAGCAAGATTTTCGAAAGAGAAAATACACAAATTTAACAGTCAACTTTTATGATGACATACTATCAGACATTGATATAAAAATCTCCAGTTGGAACTTTATGTGATCTGAGCAGGAAGTTTGACTTTGGCTTTGAGGAATTGCGAAAAAATATACACTGCGACGCTAAATTATGGAATAAATTCATTATTTCTGAATATAAAGATATTCCGAAAAAATCCTCGGACAAGTCGATTTTGAGTAAATATGACTGGTGATATTTTTAAATGGGACACCCACTAAATTTTTCCATATTTGGCTAGGGATCGTCATTACGAATCCAGTGATACCATGTTTGATGGGATTATGTCAAAAAGATGCGGAGATATGGGCAAAAAACTTCCTCGTATGTCTAATGAGTATGACTGAGACTCCACACGATTCAGAAGGTTGAAAGTCTCTGTCGCACTCATTGGGCATATGAACAAGTTTTTTGCGAATATCTTCGCAGCCGTTTGACATAATCTCATCAAATCTGGTATCGCTGGATTTGTAATGACGATCCCTAACCAAATATGGAAAAATATACTGGGTGTCCCATTTAAAAATATCACCAAAGTCAGTATATATTTTGGATGGGGTTCAAAAATTGACACATTGAAAAAAAAAATCCATGCAATTTGCAAAAATCTAATTTCAAAATAATTAGAAATTAATGGTGACGAAATAGAAATATTTTGTGGTTTTTCTGAAGGTTCAGAGATTCTATTGTGTGGTATTTTTTGTAAGTTTTGGCAAACAGATTCTAAAATAAAATACAGGTAAAGCTTAAAACTCCTTCCCTTATGAATAGGGGGCTACATGACGTCCCAACTTTGCATAAATATCTAATTGATCGCTTCTGTAAAATAAATACTGACTGAAACAGAAACTGAGCCTCAATTAGAGAGTGATAAACCATCTTCGCTGTAGATGAACTCAGTTCATTTGATATGAGTCTGAGCACATAACAGCCTGATGCCAATTTTTTTTCGTTAATGAAATGACATGATAATCAAATTTCAGTTTGCTATTTATGAATATTCCTAGAAATTTAGAGTATTTTTTATTTTCCAATATGTGTCTGTTAAGTTTTAGATTATCATCATCAATGCTAAATGAAAGTAAGTTATTTTTTTTTATTTGTATTGAAGTACAAATAATTAGAATCACACCATTTCTTTACTATTTCTAGATCTTTAATGATGTAAATTGAGAAGTTTTATTTTCGATGTGTTCATTATAAAACCTTAGAATACTAACCTTTTCTTGATCGGATGCCCCAGCAGGGCCTATTCCTGGACTCGATGTGACTGGAACAGGGTTCACCAAAGCTTGAGCTACTGGAGGTCGAAGAGGCATAGTAGTCTGCGGCTGTACCGGCGGCCTGACAGGTTGAGGGGGTAGCTGCGGGGTGGGTAGAGCTGTGAAAAAGATACAGTTAAGAAGAGAATCAATTTGACATGGCATGAAAGAAGCACTCGAAGGGATTTGAGTGTAAAAACAGAGTAACACTTACTAGAAGGTTTTTGCCTGGGATCGATACGAGGCTGCCTGGGATCAATTGGGAATGTTTGTGTGATGGGTCGAGGATCTCTAGAATCCCTAGAGTCCCTAGAATCCCTTGGAAAGCTAAAATATGCACAATATCAAAATATCAGTATCATATTAAGAAAATGCCGTTGATACTGCAATTTGCTCAGTAAAAAAAAAAAATTCAGAAGGTCCATAAATATGTTTATATGGGGAAAATTCAGCTTCAATCCACTATAATTAAATGAATAAATATGAACGACAGTATACTTGACAGGAATTTTAAACTGTTCATGTCACAGATTACAGTATCAACCACAAGCTTACTTCTGTTGCAAATCAAATCAATGCTATTAATTCTCACAGCCAAAGTTATAATGATCTGAATGGATTATTTTTGTGCAAATAACATTACCAAAAATAGCGTACTCATTCTACCACCATGTTATCCATAAAACCAATAGTAAGTTCTCTTACTACCCCAACTCTTATAGAAGGCTCAAGGATTTACAAAGGTCACAAAAGGTAAAACTACCTTCCAGAAGGTTCTGAAAAAGAGTTCAATGTTCGCTGACAGATAGGCTCTATCTGACAGTGTCACTAATTTCTTCAATATACCCTTTAAGATGTTTTGACAGAATGGAATGATGACATAAGTGTTCATTCATCCCACTCCCTACCAGCGCCACCATTTTTCGAATCTTAAATGATGCTTGTGATAGCTAAACTTGAAGAGAATTTGATCGTGAATACAACAGTCTATCACTGTTTGAAATCTATTTTGTTGTTAAGCCAAATTAGGCAGTGTAAAATCAACTCTGAATAACTGCTAAAAAATATTTCATCAACATAATAATAAGGAAAATAAGTTTTGATGAACATTTAATTGGTTTGAAAAACGTTAATGTTAAAAAATTACACAGTCAGTTTAATTATTTGGCAAAATACCATAATCAGCTTCGGTTAGGGCAGACATCAACAGTAGACAGTATTGGTTGAACTAGTGAGTCAAAATTACCCCATTCACGGTCAACCCAACCTTCTAATTCTGGACCAAAATAAAGTCAATGAGAACAACACTAGGTGGCCACATACACAGAGATTGATCTGCCGGTTTGGAACGGTACGGATCCAACCTGAGTATTTATCTGTCCTTTAGGGGGTAGGCAAGCACCAGATTTGACTTGTACGTATTTGTCTGTAAGTTTATTAATATAGGTATCCTAATGTACAATATTTAAATGTTACATTTTAACAATAATAACGTTGTAGTAGAATATACGCTAAGCAAGAATATGAAGTTATATTGAAAAAGAAAATAAATGAAAAAATTATATCAGTTTGCACCACAAGTGCATGGTCATCGATTTAAGATTGTTCCGCTGGGTTTTGTTGTGCGTTAGTGGTTGACAGTGGTTTTTACTGTGGAATATAAAATTGTCAGACTTATCTGTTGCGGTTCAAAGTGGAGGATCAACCTTTATGGCCAGTTATTGTTTTCACTCTACAACACACTTTCACTTTACTTATAGATGCGCATTTTGATAGCCATATTACCTTCACTGGCATACACAAGTGTCCATGAACATATGACATAAAGACTCTAACAGGTTCATCATCGTACCTTTATCACAGATATGTAGGATTTTTAAATTATCTTTGTGTTTTGAATTTTGGAGATATTCATATAGAACTGATTTGTTATCTGAAATTACATGCTCTTTGTACCTGATCTCAAAACGCCTACCTGTCTGATCCATATATACGTCTGGACAGTCACCGCATTCTATATATTCCTGAATTCTTCGTTCTGTCAGTTATTGGTTTGGCGTTGAATAACCTTGCTTTTGAAGGATGTCGTTAGATTGCATTTAGCTAAACCATCAGGTACAAAGAGCATGTAATCTCAGAAAAAAAATCAGTTAAATATCTCCATCTCCAAATTCAAAACACAAAATAGACTAGGATAATTAAAAAATCATCCATACCTGTGACAAAGGTAAGATTATGGACCTGAGAGATCTTCGGAAATAAACAAGTCAAATAAAACCCCTAATGCTATTACAGTGAAGGAAATATTGAGAATCAGACTAAAATATTTTTATTAATGTCAAAATAAATTTTGAGTAGTATCTGATAATTAATCGATATTTAGAAAGATGGGGATGGGTCTGAGTGAAAGAAAGCATGTTGTTCGCATACAAAGTATGCTATGAAGATATTAGAATCAGTACTTTCTCAAGTTCTTCAAAAGTGTGAATTAAAGCAATGCTTTTGTTATCCAAAGAACAACTGATTGAATTGTTAATGGTGCTTTATGTCTACAACCGTTAGATCATGGGATAAAAATTAAAATATTGCTAGTGAATGAAGACTATTCTAATAGTAATTAAGTTCGACATAGCAACATACGTGTCCATCTTCATTTCCACAGGCTTTGGTAAGCTGTAGAAAAATTATCGAATTTAAAAAATCAATAACTATTCCTAAATAACCGATAAAAATTATCTTACCTTTCTGCAACTGGGGGCGGCAAAGGATTTGTCATTGGTCCTGGTATCTGTCTCATATCTTGGTCCCCCATTCTTGGCATCCTCATATCTGCTGAGCCTCCGATGGACCTGAGATCTATGTCTTGTTGACCTTGAAGAAAAGAAAGGAAATGATTGGGCAATAGTGAATTGAAGAGATTTAACTGTTACAGGCATAGTCAGATTCTATATGGTAAAGAAATTCAAAAGTTAATGAACATATTTAATAAAATAATAAATTATATAAAAGTTCTTAATAATTTTTCGAAAAAAGGTGATATAGATAACTTTTTGCCGTCACCTATTTTAGCAAACATTGATTAAAGAGATTGACTGAATTATTCACGGTATTATGATCAAATTGAAAATAACAATTTTTTATGTAAAATAACAAATATACAGGAGAAGCAACATTATCTGTTTTATAGATATCCTAAAGCATGTAAGAAATGCTTATATATCAAAGAAAATACAAATAGAAAAGTTGAATATAAAAATAAGGAAATAGGACTTTAGTAAGTTTCAAAAAGTGTGCACCATGGAAAACTTGTTTATAGCCCGGGAGGCAGTGAAAGAAAATTTGCACATATTTCTACAAAGCTAGTTTTTGTCAGTTTGTTGTTTTGATGAAACAAGTAAACAAAATGATAGTCTACTACCTCAATAATTTTGCGTTCAAATACAGTGAGTTTCAAAAGTTTGCAACATTCAGGAAAGTTTTTTATTATCGATTTGTCCGAAAATTATGTACATTGCATGAAAATTTGTGCATTGCGGAATGGAATACTTGAATTTGAGTTATCAAAATGCTAAATTTCCAAACGGTGTACAGGGGAGACCAAAAAATAGAATTCAATATTAAGAATATTGTTTTATTTGCAGTTTGTAGAAGTATTAGTTCAATTAATATTTTCACTGCATTTTGTAAAATAAATAAATAAATGTTATTTCTTATTTCATTCATTGAATAGATGAAAAATCACTTGATTGAAATTGCGGACCAATGAACCAATGGTTTATGAGATAAAGAGTCTGCAAAGTAGCTAAGTACCACTTTCAGCCACCTCCACATATAATAATAATAATATTAATTCAGTTCATTTCTATAAAAATTATCAGTGTAAACATAAACTGTGAATAAACATCGGATATTTCAAATAACCAATAGATTTTGTTGAATTTTTTTTTTTTATTTATGTTTAGGTTCACTTTAGCCAGAGCTAGACTGTGTTCCTAGACATAATGGAAACTTTGGTCTTTTTGAAATATATTAAACTAAAAGTAGTTAAAAATGTATAGTGGTAGACGTAATAAAGATACTAAGAATACTTAAAATAGTGTAAATAGAAAATAGTAAACAAAAAATTTGTATAGATGCACTAACAGTGGTTATTGATGAAAGAGTTGACATACAAATATATTCATGTACATACATATATACTCACAACAATAATAGCAGTATTTTTAGTTGGACTGTGTGTTTCTAGGCTTAATGATTAATAAAATCTTTCGGAAATATTACTAACTAATAAAATAATTGTGTGGTTACAATACGAATTTAATCAGTTGAGTTATTAAAATATAAAATTCTGTTCAGTCTCTTGCATGTCTATAATAGTATTTTGACCATTGATGTAAGTAGCCAATATGTTAATTTGTTTCTGAAATTTTTTACGTGAATTTCTTTTTTTAAATTTATTGGTAGATGATTATATAATTTCTGTCCCACATGTATGAAACTTCGCTGTCCAATGGACTTTTGAGATTTAGGGAAAACTATTTTGGTATTTTCTCGAAATCTTGTTGGATAAGTGTGTGTTTTCTTCATAACTATTGAATTTTCTTTTACTAAATAGAGCAATGAAGTTTTATAGAATAGATTTCTGATATTCAATAATTTAGAATTTTGGAATAGTAAATTCGAAGAAAGCTGTCGGTTAAGATTGTACATTATTTTGATTATTCTCTTCTGTACTATTTCTAAAGGTTTAATATTATTAGAGTATGCACCACCCCATCCGATTATGCCATAGTTTAGTAGTGATTGAACCAAGCTGAAATACATGATTTTCAAATTCTTTTCGTCTAGTATGAAATGCATTTGTTTAAATGAATCATTAATGATCTAAGTTTTTTAGTTGAATTCTCTATCCCTAGGTATTTTGTACAGGTTGTAGTTTGAATATTATAAGTATCATTTCTGAAAGGTAGATACATGTCTAGTTGTTAAGTGTTTGGGAGATTATTATCAAACCATTTTATTATCATTTCTAAATCCATTTTTAGTTTGGTTTCTAGTTCTTCCCATGAGTTTCCATCCAAAAAGAGTATGGTATCGTCAGCATATGAGATTATTGTTCCTTGACAGTTTAAATATAACAGTTCATTTAAATAAATTATAAATAATATGGGACCCAATACTGTTCCTTGTGGTATTCCAAATGTTATCTCTCTTTGGCTACTCAGAATTTTCATCAGTTACTCATAACAAATACACTTCAACATATAAAATAAATATTATACTGCAGCTACTTCCACAAGCATAGACAAACAAATTATTATCATTACCTGCAAAAACTGGTGGTTGAATACTTGGGTGCAGAACCGGAGCTGGTACAGGCTGAAATTCTTGCCTCGGTGGTTGTACGGGTGCAGGAGGTTCTCGATACTGATTACTAATGGGCACCTGTACTGGTACATTCTTGTCACCAGGCATCAGCGTTGCTGGAACTTGGTTGACTGGATGTAACAAGCTCTAGAACAAAATTCTAAGAAAAATTCTCAATGGGTAATTAGAGAAACTTACCGCTGCTGTCTGTGGATCAATAACTTTCATTACAACTTGAGCTTGTAAAAGGGCATAAGCTAGTTGCGGATTCTGTAACAGCATCTGCCTTGCTTCTGTTGGATTATTCTAAAATTTAACATATATTATAGGTCAATCAATAAAAGATTTTTTCGTCACAAAAATGAGATTAGGAAACTGACCGTGGCATCACATGAAAGACAGTCCATAGTTTTCTTCTGTTATGTTTTGGACTCGCAACTATCATATATTAATTTGTTATAAACATTTACATACAAAAAACGTGTTTTATTTAGTATTTTGCTTATAGAATGAAAACTAATACAGCAATCTGGTTGCTCCAATGAGAATAATTGTAGACAATTGAAATACAAACAAAACGAGATTTTATATGATCCAATCGGATCATAAGTAAAGGAGAAAAACTGGAAAAACCAGAAAATTTTGTGATAATTTTTTGAATTCACAATTCCGCTATTTTTCAATTTGTAGGGTTGGCACTTTTCATGAAAGTAGTGAATTATATGTTCTTCATTTTTACTCAAAACAGATGCGGTCCGACCATTAGTTTTAGCACAATTGCACTTTGAATTTTTTGGCACTATCTTGCAGCGTACCTGGATGCTCCAGTGATAGTCCAATTTCAATTTCTCAGACAGATTTTGAAAGTAGAAGTATAGTACTACAGAACATATATTCTCATTTCGAGACACAATGTCGCGAAATAGGTGAAAAATTACTGAAAACAGCCCAGCCTGCCTAAGCGGTCGCGTAGAAGGAGACCGGTAGGTGAGGGGAGGCGCATTGTAAAGAGATTATCATTTCCGCTCATTTCCCGGCCTCTACTACCACTTGACCGCATAAGTGGGCTTGGAAATTTTCAGTCACGTTTGCAAGCATTTTTCACCTATTTCGCGGCATTGTAGCGAGAAATGAGAATATATGTTTTGTAGTACTATACTTCTACTTTCAAAATCTGTTTGGGAAATTCAAATCGGATTATCACTAGAGCATCCAGGCACGCTGGAAGATAGTGTATAAAAAAATCAAATTGCAATTGTGCCAAAATCGGTAGTATACATAATTCACTACTTTCGTGAAACGAGCCAACCCTACAAATTGAAAAATGGCCTAGTGAATTTAAAAAAAAAAACAGAAAATTTCCGGTTTTTCCAGTTTTTCTCCGTTTGTTATGATCAGATCGGACCGTACCAAATCAAATTTTGTTCGTAATTCAATTATCTACAATTCTTCTCATTGGAACAACCAGATTGCTGTATTAGTTTTAATTTTATAAGCAAAACACTAAAAAAAAAACGTTTTTGAATTTAAATGTTTATAACAAATTGATAAATGACAGTTGTGAGTCCAAAACAGAACAGAATATAACTACGGACTGTCTTTCATGTGATGGCACAGTTCTGATCATATTTTTGTTAAAAAATCATTTATGTTATGCTCTAGTGACTGGTGTATTAATCTTAATGGTGGGTTTATGATTCATCTACACTAACAACTAAGAATGTTAAAAGAATGTATATGAAGGTTTAAACATTTTCTTCTGTCATTTAAACTAAGAATTAATAATTATGAAGTTGGTTAACTTTCAACATAACAACTAAGAATTGGGAATTTTTGTCATAAAAAGAGCAGAACGTGACATTTTAGATGGCCATCAAATTTCATTGTTGAATTTGGCAGGTTTGGTATAAAATAGATAGATTTGGTGAAATTTCAGGTTAAACTTTTCGTGTTATTTTGATTTTTTTCATTAAGTATTTGATATGAATTGTGGACATCAAGACTTTCCAGAAATAATCCATGCTTTTTTTATTTTTCTGTCAACAACAGTCTTCCCAGTTGGCATATTAAAATTCATAGTTCATAATTCCTAATTGATGTACATAAACACCTTATTACTGTAATGATAATTCCTAATAATTAATTCATAATTGTTAGTTTAGTTGAATCTATAAACCCAACATAGATACTTCTGAAAATATTCTGACCTGAATCGTTGTCTTCATTTGCTTCATCAATTCAAACATTTGCTCTGGAGGTAGTGAAGCTACAGCCTTGCTTATAGCTTCAGGTGCCTTTTCTGCTTGAATAGGCTCACCATAAGGATTTTCTACTGGTGGTTGGTTAAGCAGATTTTGCATTTCCATTCTAGATTTTTCAGTACAAGCATTATCAACTCTCAAATTACGACCTCCAATTTCATAACCATTCAAATTTCTCATTGCACTCAATGCGGTTTCTTGGTCTCTATACTCGCAAAATCCATAACCTTTTGGTTTACCAGTTTCACGGTCAAATACAAGTCTGGAATAGAAAATATAATGAGAATCAGTTATTTTACTCAATTTGTGAATCCTAGCATTAAAATCAAGGGTTTCAATTATGTGTGAGTGATGTATCTTGGAAGCTAGGAATTTACTTACTTGAATGATAAAACTTGGCCAACCTCGCCAAATATATCTTTTAATTTCTCTTCTGTAGCTTCATAAGGAATGTTTCCAACTGAAATCAAAAGAGAGTATCTAAACTGTTATTGAAAAAAGTGAGAATTTTACCTTACCGAAAACAGATCTCATGGACTTGTCCATGATATTTGCTTCTAAATTGTCCATTATTTCGTGTTTCAATTATCTTCAACCAATCAAAAACTACAAATTTGAGAAGCCTTCTTGTTTAGTAACCAGTAAATAAATAAAAATTATTTTCTCAATCCTCAATCAATCCGACACCGACATACAACAATACGATACAACAAATTTGCAAAACACGAAACACAAAATTAAATGCATAAAACGACAAAACGCATCAGGGTTCTACAAATCGTTATTAACATAGTCTTCTTCTTCACATCAGCTGCTAGGGCTTTCTGGCCAATGGATCGAGGAGACATATTCGCGAAATGTGTTCCCCCTAGATGGCGCTGAAAATTTAGGCGCGAAACAATATAGCTGCTAAATTCCATAAGAGACCATAGTGTTTAATTTCAGTCTCATTCGAATTTCAATGAAATTCTCGAGTTGTCGAAGGTTGAAATGAGTTTATCGGACATTTTTATTCACGAAGGCATTGCCATGTCTTAACTAACTCTTTATTTTTTCAATGGAAAATAATGTAAGGAAACTTTGTCTTTGGTACTATACAGTACTATGGGCGAGTTTTTAAATTCATCGATGGATAAAGTGGGATTCACAACCAAACTTTTTGCGTTTTGCTTTTTATGTTTCGTATTCTGATTGGTGAAGCAGAATCTGCAATTAAACTGACGCAATAATGCCATTCACAACAAAAACGTCAAAAATTTTCGATTTGCTTCTCAACAAGAAACATAAACATAACATAACATTGGTTTGGCAGAGCAAAATGAAGAAATCATCACAAAAATAATAATTTAAATAATGAATATTATACATGAAATTTGGAAGAGACGTAAATTGCTCCTTCTTTTGCACTTAAAGGGAAAAATGAATCGTACAAAAAGAGAATATTGGGTGAGACCATCATTAAGATGTAAAAGTAGAAAATTAAACAGAATAATATACTATTCCCTGGAATCACAACAAAATTGGGAAAAAAAAATTAACACAACTTTTATCGAATGTCACAACAATATTTTTATGATGATCCGCTCTCACATTAAAAAACATTCCCACAGAGAATCCATAAGCCCTGCTGAAAGATTTTCACTGAGATGTAAACACAACGCATTTTGCAACGCAAAAAGCTGGGAATATTTAGCTTTTTGCGTTCGTTTTATTCCAGATTCTGTTTCCACCAATCAGAATATGAAACGTAAAAAGCAAAACGTGTGAATCCCACTTAATGCGCATTCGTGCTGTCATTGTCATTTTCCATTAGTTAAATAAGGATGCAATGCTCATCGATGAATTTAAAAACTTGCCCTATAATTCATCTGGGGTATACAGTATCCGAAAGTTTTCATCTTGGGTATGGTAGTTTCCTGAAAGCGTAAAGAATAGCTTGCTGTATGTTGAGAGAGCATTATAATTTCTCCTCGACTCACTCGAGGAAGTGATATCGACGTGCACTATGTGCGGTGTGTCGCGCATTGACACGTGGTCTGTCGATACATCGGGTGGGGTAACAGGAGAGGCGCACAGTGGTGCGTCTCTTTTGTTTATGTGGTATTATCATATCATTGAGTTCCTTATTGCTCGCGTAGATTTCTATCTATACCCCAAAAAAAAAAAGTTACCGATACTATAGACAGAAATCTACGCGAGTACCAAAAGGAACGCAATTATATGATAATATCACATTAACAAGAGAGACGCACTACAGAGACAGTTTCAAAAAAAGTTGTCTATGGTGCCGAAAAATGGGTCAAATTGACAAGATATCGAAAAATGTTATTGAGAAAATGTGTTTGAAATCCAACGAGGACCCCATGTGCCAATTTTAAATGAATATAATATTTCACTCTGTGTATATGTTCATAATAACTGTCAGTTTGATTAAATTAAAGAATTTTTTAGACATTGATGTGAATTGATTACTTTCTTTGCGGACTTCCATTTTCTGTTTTGTATTTTTTTTAGCACGACGTTTCGGTACAGCATCTCCGATTGTTACCAAGTGTTGACAAACAGTAAAAGTAATATAAGGGAAACCTGGGACCCAATTTTTGAAATTGTAGGAAAAGATTCTCTAGAGAAAATGAAGTCAATTTCTCTCGATACGTAATTTAAAATCACGTATTGCGAGAAAAAGACATCATATAATGACGTCATTTTCTCTTGAGAATATTTTTCTAAAATTGGATCCCTGAGGTGACACTTGTCTTGTTTTCCTAAGTGGATGTATATATGAGCGCGGTAATAGGTGTCCACCCTTATCGTTTGTATTCTCAATTTCTACGATGGGTTGACTGATATCGTTGTTTGCTTGGATGTGAGGGCTATTTAAATTTACGTTTAAACCAGTTTTCTTCCTTGTCTAACCCGTTGGCATCTTTCCACAGGATGCGATGGTGTTCCGTTTATGCGTGCATGGTGTGTTGATTGTTGATTTGATGACATAATTTAAAATTTTTTTCCATATAACTTTATTATTGATAAGTCCTACTCAATTTTCAAATTAACCATTTGGAAATGTCGTTAGTCGGATGGTGTAGTCAAATTTTTTCTAAAAAATCCCTAATAATTTTTTTTTCATTTTTCCAAACGGAGTGTCAGCTTTTGTCAGACATGACAGCGGTGTTAGAGATTTGAATCTCGAAATAATTGTAAAATGCATGGATCATAATCATTTTAAATTATATATGACTACAGAAATTATTATTTTCGAGCTGATAAATTGGGATATACGAAGAAATAACTATAATATTCGAATAAGAAGAAGATGAAGAAACCAACAAGAAACCCAAGAATCCAAGAAACATAACCATATTTTTATTTTTTGCTACCGGCTACCGGTGTTCATATCATAACAAATAACAATATGTCGAATTTTCATACAATAAAGCAGTTGGAAGAAAGAAATGTTGCAAATGAAATCAACTCCATGGTCTGGAGCGATCGAATGGATCTGGTGGCTTTATCAAATGTTAAAGGGGAAGTAGCTCTTCACAGATTATCTTGGACAAGAGCCTGGAATTTGAGTCCTCCAAAGGAAAACTTGAAAGTAAAAGCTATCGCATGGAGGCCCGATGGAAAAATATTGGCAGTGGGTTATAGCTCAGGTAAACTCATGTACCTATACTACCTATGGTGTGCCAAATTTGCTGTCCAACTCAATGAATCACTTTGATTTTACCTATTATATCTGCAAGATTTCCATATCACTCTTGATTCCTTATCATGTTCTTTGATCTAATTGAAAGAGCAGCATATAACCAACTGGTTGAACACATAAATGTTTACAATATCTTCTTATGAAACCGGTTAGGTTTTCTTAGTACACTCTTGTGCAACAACCTTACAACTTCCTTTTCCTAGTTGGAACTTTGAACCAATTGGTGTATAAAAGAAAGTATATTGTGGCTGTGTTAATGATCTGAAACGAGCATTTGAACAATAGACAGGTATTCTATTGCAGAAATGAAAATCATATGACATTAAATCAACTGCTTTGAAATGGTTGGAAAGCTACCTGAGTGATAGAAAACATATTGTGAAAATAAATAATCATTTCTCTACTACTAGGCAGATAAATATAGGTGTCCCACAAGGTAGTGTCATTGTACCACTATAGATTAATAGTGAATGGCAATAAAAGTAAAGCTATGGTTCTGGGGACTAAACAAAAAGTTGCTAATGTAAGGTTTGAGCAACTCCAAATTGAAATTGAAAATCAGTCTGTAGAATTTGTGAGAAACTTCAACTTTATTATTGACGACTGTCTTGAACTAAATGATCACTGTGATTATATTACTGAAAAAATATCCAAAAAACTTTTGGAAGAACAACAGTATACAGAACTATAATCCAGCCTCATTTTGATTACTGTGCTTCATTGCTTTATCTTCTAAACAACCAACACAAAGATAACTTGCAGAAGTTACAAAACCGAGGCATGAGAATAATATTAAGATGCAACCGGTACACCCCTATTAACTCTATGTTGGGAACATTAAATTGGTTTTCAGTGAGAAATAAATTGTTCTTAAACACCATGGTTTTCATTTACAAACTATCAAAAAATATGTTTCCATCTTACTTTGATGTTTTCATCACCTATAATAACGAAATCCATAAATATAATACAAGAAATTCCAACAAACTACATAAGGTAATTTTTAACTGTGATTTTAATTTATGTATAATTTATATTAACTATTTTATTATTGTATTAGATATTTTGTATTTCAGGACATTCCTATTTAAATAAACTACTTACTTAAGCTTACAACATAATTTGTTCTTCTCATTTCAGGAGCAGTTTTATTAGTTGGCATTGAAAACAAAAAAACTTTGAATATCAAAGATGCAAGTAGTGAGATTACATGTATAGCTTGGGTTCAAGAGAAGGTAGAGACAAGAAACAAAGATCATTTTAATCTTCAAGAAGAAGGAAAACTGGATTATATGAAACACATAGTAAAATGCTTCGTTTATTTTGAAATTCACTTTCCACCACTTTAGTTTTCAGGATCTCTCAAGGTTATATTTGAAAGACCCGAAACCATCTTCAACTTTGGCTGGCACTTCTAATACCGAAGAAGCAAAAGAAACAAATTTTTTGCAGGAGCAGACAGAATTTAACTTACTTTTCATTGGAACAATGGATGGTTTCATACATATCAGAATTTTTGGCTGCTTTACTTGTTGTATTTTGAATATTAATGAATACTTGGGTGATAGTTGTTCTGTAGAAAGTATTCACGTTACTGAAGATCTCAGCAAAATATTCGTCACAGTAAAGGATTCTAATTTTAATATAAAAATAGTACTGATAAACAGCAACATACTCAAAACACACACTCGAGAATTGTTTTCAGTTGCTGTGAAGTATGTCAAGCTTATAAATATTGTCACTTATTTAACGAATACCATCACAAATATAACAGAAACATGGGAGAGTTTTCTGCTTGAAATCGACCACAAACTATCAAAATACGCAAAAAAGGTCCCAGAAGGAGGTGTTACAGCAGATTTTTTGGACTTACTCATGTTTGGAATTTGTTCTTCAGAGTTACAAGAATTTTTGATGACTGATCTAACGAAGAAAGGCTTGGAAAAGTTTGGACAGACAATAGAAATGAGTTATGCAAACATTCAGAAGTTACTCTTGAGAAATGTCACCAGATTTGGCCAAAATTTGTCTTACCATCTAGCTGAATTGAGAGGAATGTCACGACTAGAAGATAGGTATGAGGTTGGTATAATTTTGATCTGGACAGCAATATCACTTATCAAAAAGATAACAGTAAATTATTGGTTGAAAGTTACTCATATCAATAATTATAGGTCCCAGAAATGACCTGTCTTTTTTATAAAATATGGCTAGCCATGAATTTGATAAATTTAATGAATTTAATGCAATTTTTTTTCAAGGCTGATAGACCTTTGTTGATGGCCTAGGGGGCTTTCCAATAAAGTACATTTATTACTATTATTGATTTTTATTGTTAAAGATGGCTGATGAAGTCTGAAACATGATCATTAATGAGTGGTTGGAGGCGAAAGTTATGATTTAAAGATAGTTTGTTATCCTTTGGTTCTCAGAAATTTGAAAATCTTAATTACAAATAAAACTAGTAATGAAATGGAAAAACAATCTACACTCTGGGAAAACCTATGGTGAAGATGCATACTTCAAATTATTTCAAAGTATGTTTCATATAGGAATTTATGGGATTCTAAATGATTTAAAATCAATTCATTATAAATTCTATGTATTTGTGATTTTTGACTGTGTCTTGACTGATTCTTGATTTGAGTCATATCTGAGTAGAAGGACGCAAATTGTTGAAACTGGTTTTCTCTCAGATATTGGGATACAGCAGGATTTCTTGGTCCTACCCTATTCTTTTTCTATTTTTATTCTGAATTAAAAAGTAGGCGTGTTAACTGTTTTTGCAGATGACACAACAATATTGTGGCATGACAAAAATTTATTTGTCCTTTACAGTAAAATAACTCGGGTTTTCCTGAATGGTGTAACTTGAATATGATTTCCTTTAATATATTGAAAACAAACCTATTTTCATTCCATTGTAATATACTAGACATTACTTTAGGGAATAACATAATCTCATCTACCTTGTTCAATACATTTTTAAGGATTCATATAGACAGTGACTTTGTAACGATCTCAGGGCATTTTCATTTAAATTCATTAAATCATTTAAACTCACTTCACCAACAATACTGTATAATAAACGCTCTGCAGTTGTTGACTAACAAATCGCTAGCAAAATGACATATGTCAAAGAAAATGGAATAATTTCGACACAGGCTAATTCGAACGGAAATTCTGGCCAGAATTCTTACAGTTTAAAAGAATTGAATTAATATGAATGGATCCGCTCAAGTAAATCTCGACAGTAATTGCGCTTCAAATGATTGAATATCAAAATATGAATCCCATGAAAATTGAAAAATGTGATTTAAGGGCCATGTAGCTCAGTGGTTGAGACTTTCGCTTTCGAAACCATTGACTGCTGGTCGGCTAGGTTCAAATCCTTAGCGACTACAGATTTTTATCTGATGGCCGGGAAAGTGCTAGGAATCTCACGTTAAAAGATAAGACCTCGTTAATCCTTGGCTCGCACAAGTATCGACTTTTGAGGGCTGTCGTTTGTAAGGGGACGACAGCTGGTTAACGAAAAAAATAAAAAAAACAACAATTTGTAATATCTAACAGAAAATAACTATTTCCCCGGCTAAAGCCACGCTGAACATTGAACTACATCTGCTAGATATTGGAAAAAGACTCCAACTTTTGATTTGAGTATTTTGATTCTCAACTGTATTATTATTATTTTATCCTTTACTACTTTTAATAACTCAACCTATTCAGTTTTAGTGTTCCACGTACACTTATGGATATTACTGACTCTTGATTTGATGATATTTTTTCATTAAATCGAATCACAATCAAATAAATCAGGATTTTTCTCGAAAAATACCATATCAAAAATAAAGGTAGATTACTCAAGATCAAAACTCCTATTTTTGTTCTCCCCTGTACACCGTCTGGAAATTCAGAATTTGGATAACTCGAATACAAGTTTTTCGAGAAGCTCCAACTTGAAGAAATGAAGAATAACATTTTCTGACAAATTCATAATGAAAAAGTTTCCCATATGGTGCAAACTTTTTGAAACTCATTGTATAAATGTATCTGGAAATTAACATAGAGTAAAATTCGTTCAAAGAATAGAGAGACTTAACTAATAGTAATGACTTCAGTTCGTTTTTGAACTTTCGCACTCTTTTCTCTATCGTGAACATCAGGGAAATATCTCTACAGCTTATACAGAAATGTTATAATTTAATGATATATTTATTGAATTTATTAGCCGTCAATAGTTATATGAAGTCTTTGCAGATCCTTGGTCTTTCTGAACAACAAATTACGACGGCAATACAATCGAGTGGAGCCTTTCTCATAAAAGCTGGAGAAATGCAACAAATCATCAATCATTCTGTGGTTAACTACAAGGCATTTTTCCGATGGTTGTATGGAGCTATTTTGTTTCTGATGGATGAAACAATACCGTCTGATATTAGTAAAATGGCTCAGCAAGATTTGGCGTATATAACGGAGTTTCTCCAGAATTTCGACAATATCGGTAATATTTTTTATGATCTACTGTGAAGTATCCCTATCATTACTAGTTTGGAAGTAAAAAATGGAAATATTATTGGTTGTAATGTTTTATGATCGAAATCACCTAAAGTCGAACTCTTCAAATCTCATGGCTTTGTTGTAAAACCCCCCCTGTGCAGATATTCTGCTTGCGTGATTTCATCAATAAGATTTTTTTCACCCTGCTTACGAAACGCCACTGTAGACAGAGAGGGAAATATATTTCCAACTCTTAATACTATCGTTCGACCGTTGTCACATCAACAGTATACACAGATATATCTTCTGTTCTTGTTAGACTGATAGAATTGGCCATTTAAAAAATATTTGGTTTTGACGTAATTTTTGAGATTTAACCTAAAACGCGTTTTTTCGACGTCCTGTCAAAGAGTGTCCCGACTCTAATATACGATCAAATGTCAACTTGCTTACAGGGACTGACAATATGATATTATACCCAAATATAACTTGTTAGTTCTGGAATAGTGCTAGAAATGAAATCTAGAAAAATTATTATTTTGACAAAGCACCGTGTACTCCTTAATGTACTATCATTAATATGATTATAATTGGCCATGTTGAGAAGTTCCGATGAATAGCCTAAATGTGTCTTATTTCGATTAACAAAACCGTTTTTTTTTTCTTTGTCAATCCTAAAAAACTATGAAATTTTTAGGAACTTTGGCCGCTTATATCTTAGTAACGACATATACAAAATGATTTTAACTCACACATTTTCCCATAGCACTATAAAATGATAAAATTTTAGCCAATTTGACCAAGAGCCAATATTCCATATGTCCCTGCCTAATATATAAATCTGTATTGAATCCATGCCACAATTACTGATTGATAAAATATTTTTAGGTAACAAGGATGGAAATAACACAAACGGTTTCGTCATGGAGAGATTGGGCCAATATCTTGCCGACGCTCCCCTAACTATCACCCCGAATATGGATGGAAATGACTGGACAACTTTCTTGAACGAGAACGAATGTCTTAGGAACCACCCTGGCATTTTCAAACACTACACCAACGCGTCTCTTATTCAACAGTTCAAGGAGTTGGTAGTGAAAATTACAGGAATCTTCAATACGCCAAAGGAGATTATGCCAAAACAATTCAAACTCGTGCACACCTTCGACTGTTTCAACTTCAAGGAGAGCACGTTGCGCATGTCATCTTTGAACATGAACAACGAAATGGTTTTGTTCGGTTTCCTACAGCCGTTCTGTCACCTCTATCTTTTGCAGGTGCACGTGACAGACGAAAGGTGTCTAGCGAGGTGCGGGAAGTTCCACTTCACTCATATCGCCGACGAATCCGCAGAACTCCATAATATATTGGACGTGTCCTTCTACTCCACGAATATTCTGTCTGTTCTTCTACAAGACACTCCCGACTGTAGGACGGCGACGCTGTTGCAGTTGCCGCTATCTTCGGCACTGGAAAAACTTACCGAAATCGATGTTCAATCTGTGATAAGTGCAACCGTTTTGCCAAATACGAATGGATCAACGTTCGTTCCCAAGCTGTTCAGGAGCGTCGATATGGCGGCGTCTTCGTTCGCTGTGTCTGGAAGCAGGAGAGTTGGTATCGTGCTTTCGGAAAATAAGAGGAAGATCAAGCTATTCGAGATGGAAGCGGAAGAAGAAGATGAGGAAGATGCGGATATGACGAGCAGTGTATTGAAGGAGGATGTCAGCATGCAGGACAGTATTGTTATCGAATGAAATTCAGATGAGTCAGTAGATTTCACAAGATTTTTTGTTATCATAAGATTAGTTATTTATATTATACATTTTTTTAATTTTTCAGTGTTTCAAGTTCAATCAATACAAGCTCAACTTCACGAGTTGTTTGGACATATGTAGCATATAACTGGGCAACTTCCTACTTAACAAATAGAAAACAGGCCACACTTGTTGATGGTGTTAGATCTGATACTGGGGACATACATATGGGTGTACCCCAAGGTTCCATCTTGGGTCCATTGTTCTTCATTATATTCATTAATGATGTTAATGGCTCCTGCATATCATCAAATCAAATGATTGTTTATGCTGATGATACAAACATACTAATGTCAAATAAAAATATCGAGTATCTTGTTGAAACAAGCAATAAGGCGTCTAAGGAATTGAATGAATACTGTTTAGATAATGGACTCAAGATGAATTTAACAAAAACCTACCACATGCGCTTTCTCCCAAAAAATGTCGCACCTGATTACGATCTATACCTCAATGTGTGTGGACAGTCTATTCAGAGTAAGGATACTATAAAGTTTCTAGGTCTCACTCTAGATCAAAAATTGACCTGGGAAGCACACATAAATGCATTATGTTCAAAACTAAGCACGACTTCCTACATAATACGAAACTTGAGAGAAACTGTATCAATTGACATTTTGAGAATTCTCTATTTTGGATTGGTCCAGTCAACACTCCAATACGGATTGATTTTCTGGGGGTCTTCCTGTTACTTCATAGATGCATTCCGCTCACAGAAAAAAATACTGAGGACTATTTACAAAGTCCCTCCATATTCACCTTGTAAACCACTATTCAAACAATTTCAAATCCTAACATTACCGTGTCTCTATATATTCCAGTTGATTATGTATGTCAGAGAAAACGAAACAGAGTTCAATAGAAATTGTGATGTGCATTCATATTTTACGAGGAATAGCGAAGCTATCCACCAACCGTACTCTAGGCTTGGGGTGAGTCAAAATTCACCGAAATATATAGGCATTAAATGTTTCAACAAAATAAGAAGTTTTATTGATACAGGTAACACAACAACCATCTTCAAGAAAAGCTTGCATGCTTTTTTATGTGATAAACAATTTTATGATATTGACGAATTTCTTAATTTTTAATTTTAGTTTCGTATATTCAAATATACATTTAAATAATTCTGAATGAATCTTGTTGTTCTCTTTATTAGCGTATATTTAGTGTATTTTTAATATTTTAATTCGTTAGAGTATCTATATTTTCTACTTCCATGTGTATACAGGTATATCTATATATGTACTTGTGTTAAGATGTTTCATTATGCAAACCATTACCCCCTGACTAGTCCGATAAGTTTATATACATTTGTATTTTTTCTTACATTGTGTGTAATCTTTTGTGGCGAAATAAATATCTATCTATCTATCTATCTATAAAATTTCGTGATTACTTACATTTCGGACGTCCATAGTGCTTGAATCCGCAATCGTCTTCAGGTGAATACAGTATTCATATGAAGACAAGAAAGAAGTAGAAATCTTTCAACCATTAGGACGATGGTCGTCCAAAATGTAAGTGAGTAATCAAGTTAATACATTGTCTACAATCTTCACACATACAAAATTTCGTTGTTTTTTTAAATGGAGGATCCGCCTTTCATTACGACTTCGGAGACACTGCAGTCAAAGCCTGTTGCTCTCATTTTTGATAATTAGTTCATACCCACCCGCCTATTCCGTATTCATCTAACAATTTTAGCCCGGGACACATTCCAAGGATTTAAGAAGGGGGCAGTGTAATGATCCTGAAGCAAGCCCTGGCAGCGCACTCGAAATACTCATCAAAGGTTTTGATTTTTGCGAAATTCATAAAAGTGCCAATACTTCCAAAACTATTAATATTTTACCAATGTCATAATTTGATATTCTGGTCAGTCATAAGCTGGACTATCAGCCCTCCAAAGGATGACGTTAAGTTTTGGGACACACCCTTGATATTTATCCATGTGTATAATGCAACTTGTATTTTTTTCCAAAAATAAAATCAGTAACCTACATAATATTTTGCTATTGTTAATGGTATTTGAATTAGCTCTTATTCTTTGTTATTGGACAATCAACTTTCTGTCAGGAAGGTCATTTTGTTATTTATATAATTAAGTCCCACCTGAAATCTATCTTTAGCATGCTCCTTTCCTCCATAAGCAACGTAAGATACCTTCGCAGGTATCCAGTCGCCTTCATGGAAGGCTTCGCCGACAAACATAATATGGCCGTCAATGTCAGTTCCACCCCGAAGAGCAGTGGACGGTACTCCACCATATGCAGTAGTATATACCCAGTCGTAAGGTGCCAAAGATGGATAATAATCTGTTCATACATTTGAATTGTAAATAAAGTTGAAACATATATTTTAATAATTATGTTTCGTATATTGAGAAATCTTCAAATCAGGGACATATAGTTGTTCATATTATATTGATAATACAGGGTGTTTCCGAAATTGTAGCAATAAATTCAATGGGAAGTAGAAGATGACAAAACAATACTTTTTTGTCGAAAAAAAATTATTTTGGGAGATATTGTATTTTAAAGTTTTCAAGACTTTTTTTGGTAATCACTGATAGGAGGTCTACAGCCTGCGCAAACCGCGCTCAAACACTGCCAGCGGGCAGACATGCTCAGCTCAAACCAGTACCTCCCAAAAAAAGGTAACTGAAAGCGGTTTTATAAAATTTCATAAAAATTTCCGAAAATTTTTGACTGTTTTAAAAACGAAAATTCTTGCCATTGATACATTATGTTCCATATACAACAACCCATTTTTTTATTGCTCCAATTTCGGAAACACCCTGTATAATGATACTGTCTCTGAAAAAATGGCTAATGCTTCCGCGGCCCAATCAATTATCAATGATATCAAAAATAAAAATTCGACGGGTGCGGATGGAAGTGCATTGCATGTATTGGTTAAGTGCACTAATGAATCATTCAGGAATGGTATATTTCCGACTTGTCTGAAAATAGCTATTTCAGGCCCATCTCATTATTATCAACCCTCTCAAGAATTATTGAACGATTGGTGAAAAAAGATTAATTTCTTAATTCTTAATTGCTCTGACTAAGCATTCTCTGATTTATGAAATTATTAAAGTATACCATCATCTTCCTATTATTCTGAAAAATATTACAGATAACAAAAAGTTCAAAAATTCAGGTAACAATCCTTAGTAAAAAAGGCCTGTTATTCTATCAACGAATTCTACTGTGATAACCTGTAGGTTCTAAATCGTAGTCATTTAAATGTTTGTAACTAATTTTATATTGTGTTTTTTTTATGTTTTGTTACTGAAAATTTGTTGTTGTATCTCTTCTGTTTTTGACATGTATTTTATTATAAATTTATGCTTTGTCTACAAGATTTATAATCTTAGACAAAAAGTATATTTTGACTTGACTTGACACAGTTTTCACTATCACTATTTTTATTAGAGTTTGAATGCCGTATTTGGACTTTCGATATTACACCGATGACTCACGTTTTTTCATTCCGCAAGTTGTATTTATGCTGCTCAGATAATCATTGCTCATTAATTACAGTTCCTGGTTTGTACCTATATACTTGTCATTGCCTTATTATTTGATAACATTTTTCTACCTGCTATCATTGAATTGTCCTTTCGCTAATATTTTTAAGAATGGGATTCCATATCCGGTTGAGCAGGTTTAGATTCTCTTCTTGTCTATTGAAATTCACTGTATGCTCGTGGATCTCTATCGCTTCTCGTATACTATGATACCTGTTTAGTCGGGGGCAAGGAGTTCAGCGTCTTCACGAAGTATCCTGTGATCCCCTTCACTATGAGCGCGTGTTCCGCTACTACCGATTTCTCCCTTCGACCCAATCTACACTTTCTCCGATATTCCTTCAGCCTTGTTTCAACTGATAATTTCGTGGTTCCGATATATACTTTTTCACAAAGCTTTGTCCCACTTTAAGCTAGAGGGGTATGTCGCATACCTTGCACTTGCGGGAAAGTATATATCGGAACTACGAAAAAATCCTTGGAAACCAGTCCGAAGGAACATTGGAATACCTGTAGATTAGGTCAAACGGAGAAATCGTCAGAAGCGGAATACGCACTCAGTGACCACATGATACTTTTTGAAGACGCTAATACAAACTTCTTGCCCCCGTACCTCGTACAGAAAATAATAGAGATTCACAAGCTCAAGGGGAATTTGAATAGAAAAGAAGAGACTCTGAACCTCAACCGGGTATGGAGTGCCATTCTTAAAAATCTAGGGAAAAGGCAATTTAATGACATCAGGTAGACCAATTTTACAATGCAATGACAAGTATAGGTACGATCCAAAAAACTGTAATTAATGAGCAAGACTATCTGAGGCAGCATAAATATACATAATCAAGGATGAACAGACTTCTAGACTTACGCTAACGAAACGTTAGGAAACATTATAGTTAGAGTGCCCATCGGAAAAAAATTTACTGATATTATAGATACTCCTTCCAAAATTTCTGTATGGCTTCTTTGGACGTAGTCTGCCACCGTTTTCCTCTTTGACTTTTTTATTCCTGGGGCGCTTTTCCAAAAAAAAATCCGATTTTTTTATAATGTGTATCCCTCGTGTTTCCTAACTACGAAACTACAGAGAGGGATTCGTGTGTAACGAGTCACCTTCTGTAGTTAGAAAACACGAGGGAAACACATAAAAAAATAGAAAAACGCCCCCGAAACAAAAAAGTCACAGAGTGTTTGTATATGTGGATGAAATGGTTGTGCATAAGAGAAAATGTGAAAGATCTTGCGAACCGAAAGATCTTAAGCGTAGACATTTAATTTTTTTCACTATTAAATCGTCGTTTTTCTCGTCACAGAAAGAAATAGTGTATTATACACTAGCTCTCGAGCTAAAATCTAATACTTTTTTCCCTTGTATAATAAATAACTATTTATCAATGTTTTCAACTTTGTAAGCTGAACTCCGCCTATTATGCCGTTATTTTTTTATGTATATAAGTTATTGTTATTTAAAAACAACTGGAATGGACAATAAAGACTCTATTATTATTATTATTCAATTCTGTTTTGCATCCTGTTTTTTTTCTAAAACTGATATTTCAAATCGCAAAACAAAACTTATTACTTACATACTTCTTCAGTTGTGTCCAAGGCTTTAGGCGGACCAATCCAACATCCGACTGATGAACTGACAAACCGGCCCCTGTCGACGTAACTTTCATTTTCGATAAATTAAAAAATTACATCGGTTATCAATGTCTAGAACTATTGGTAACGCTGTACAGTAAATATGACAGTGACAATAATTCTGTGAAATACCTTGTGGACAGTGGCAGAACTATTTTTGTCTTTTCGTTCATGTACTACAGAGGAATCACTTACCGGAGCGATTTACCGTTTTTTGTACGAGGTTTTGAAAATAATTATTGAAAATTTAAATCGTTTGATTTCATGTCTGAAAAATAGTACGAATAGTTCCTCAATGTTCAGTCTTCTAAATTTCATATAAATATCACTTGCAAAAGCGATTCTTCTTAACTGTCTTTGATTTTATAACAAAATTTTCTGATTTTTTTTTAAATTGTGAGGAACGTTGAATTCAAAAATTCTAAAAAAAATCGTGATTATTTTTTACTTTCACATTAATATGTCATGATATTTAAAATAGAATCTGATGAATGGTTTTCTTTTCTTCTACATCTCTCTAATTATTCAATTTGAATGCCAAAATAACTCGAATATTTTCAGAATTTTTTAATTTGCCATTTATTTTTTCATGGGTTTACATGAACCTTAATGAAACAATCATTGTTAATGTAGCATTTAAATTTTTTTATTTTTATGAAAACCTGCATACGCCACTGATGTCTGATTCAGATTGCCATATCGCTAGAATATCTATCTGGCTACACTCCCCAACTGAGTAAAATTTTAAACAAATCAAGCAATAGGTATAAGTGAATCACAGAAGTGGACAAAAAATTACGAAACACACTGTATCTATCGGGAGAGTTCAAATAAATTAGTACTACTAAAACGTGAAAAAAACAAGCTTTCGATACTGAACATGACATATGGTTCCATTTAAAAAAATTGCCGATGACGTCACTCCTTTACTACTAGCACATCAAAATTATATTTGAATTCACGAACTTTTTTTCGATAGTTCTAATATTAACTGAGAAAAATGGGCGGGTCCGTACATTTGACTAACTATGTATAAATTGATTAGATATACTAAACATGTACCTAAGTGGTATCAGATAACTGGTAGATTACTTTAACAAACTGTAAAGTAAATGATGAGCACCGGTCCTCCTTCATTAGGTACTCATAATTTTATCATATTGACTTATTTCTAGACTTTGCCTGTTGTTGTTAACTTGCTTATTGGAATTGTTTTATTGCAAAACATGATGAGCAACTGCTGATATTTTCGTTCTTTCGCACTTCAGAAAAATTCTGAAAATTTTCTTGTTTTTCCTATAATACTTATTCAGTTTCTCCATCCGAGAAATTTCACTTTTTGAAGACCTCACGGTGTATGTTCGAAAAATTACAAAGTTAGTTTTTCTTTGTGTTCAAAGCTGACTGAAAACAACCAAAAACCCTGACAATGGAAAAGTTTATAGATGGGATGAATAATGAAAACAACATTTTGTAAAAGTACTAAATTTATTAAATAACAATATTTGTTTTTAGTAATAAAACATTCATGGTTATCAGGTAAATTATTCAAGGTCTCAATACGAGGGTTTCGTAATGGGTGTGTGCATGTTCTCCCCCGTTAAATGGAATGTAGCAGCATCCATGACTTGGATGGACCTAAAATACAATATACAGTGTAAGAGTTTTTGTCATTATTGCGTAGGTATGTGAGTCATCGTCAATTTTATAAATTATATAAATTTTATAAATTATCGCACTTGTTTAGAAAAAATGAGGTCCCTGGTTCGAATTCTAATTGACTGAATAGAAAGCAATTCATAAAATAGTTCTAACCATTTGTCCACCCTGAATTTTGAAAAACTGATTTATTATTCAATATTGAAATTGTGAACTCTTTATGTGTACATTCAAACGCTTTCCGGCTTTGACGTCATTGTCTTCTTGTAATATGATTGGCTGAAGTTTGGGATATGGGCGGACATGGCCGAAAGTGACCAATCAGAATCACTCGCGCACTAACGTACACGGTTTCCCGCCTCTTATTCTACGCTTGATCGTTTTGAATTCGGTACTTTAGCTTGGCGTTTTCAATAATTTTCATCTCGATAAATTGATGGTATAAAAAATCGAAAACTATGTACGAGTTACGTGAGAATGCATCATTTAAAAATATATTTTTTCCGAAAATGACTGGAAAGGCTCATTGGTATGTATACTCATTCATGTAATGATGAAAATGATATAGTGGGTTTTATCATCAGTAGAAAAAGCAACCGCAGCTACGTTTCTGGCTTTTTGGCTTTCTCCAATACAGTATAGTCAAGTGAATGGGAGATCAACACTTTTCTTTGAAGTGAAAACAGCAATCAACTCCAGAAAGCCAACAACACATTTGTAGCTCAGTCAGAAGACTAAGATTTCAGAGCATCATGCAACAACGACAAGGAGACAGCTATAGCAACCTGCATGGCAATTCGACCCAGGAAAATGATCGATTCATCACAAATTCCTAATTCGTGTTTGAATCAAATTTTTAAACACATTTGTATGGCAATACCATTCTTTTTAAATAGGTACATCAATTTGGTTACTGTCTGATTTCAACGGTTAAAATTCCGCCTGTCATACTACGTTTTGATCTGTCAATTGAAACTGTCAAGATGAAAATACAATTATGTTGTTTTAATGAGTTCTTAGAAAAAAATACGGCATGTAACGCGTTTATAAACTCCTCTAGGCATTCGTTACTTAAAAGACTTTTATTAAACTTATTACATAGAATACTCTACGATCATCGCAGAATTTGACAGTTCTGAAATCAAATTTGATAACAAAATACCAACAGTCTCTCTTTAGAGATTCAAGAAATATTTTCACACTAGTGTAGTAATAATAACATTTTAGCCTTCACTGTCATCGTAGATCTCAGATGATGAATAAGTTCATCATGAATAATTCATTGATTAATGGAATGTGAAAATATGCCACTTGAAGGTAAAGAATCTTGCATATGTAATCAAGTTAATTTTTTGTGAAGCCGGTTTGCTAGACAGAAGTTGATGAATACAAATTTCCGTGAAATCTGGTGGATGCGGTAAATTCAGTAGATTAGGTAATATTTTCTATGACTACCAAAAAAAATTAAATCCGTATCCGCGCCCTTTCACTATCATTTGCTTTTTATCGCCTTCTTTACGAATTTGCCTATAATCCGTCAATAGTTTGAAAATTTCGATGAAGAAACTTTTAAAGTGGTCAAATGTTCTCTGGCTCTTAGCTATCATTTCAACTATAAATACTCACTTTTCCCACAGTCTGGGATCCTTCGTGGTGGGCCCTGCCAATGTAAAGCGGCTCACCATCAGCTGTTTTTCCTCCTTCTACAGCACCTGGCGGAATATTGTTACCACTAGTTGGGACCCAATCGAAACGTTGTTCACATAACACCTAAAAATTGGTTAAATCATTAGGAGTAGTGCATAACACAGTCGGTAATTATGGATAACCTATCTACGACTTTTTTTATTATATATTTAAAAAACACATTGTTACGAGTACAAATAATTAGGATCCTACGCTACCGATGACCGTTTTTCTGTTAGAACATTACTGAAGTTAATCTGAAGCTTCCTAATATAGACTGAAAAACTGTTGGCCTTATTTATACCCATTAGATACCTCTTAGTACACCACGTGAAAGAATTATGGAAAGATTTTCAAGTTACTAGGTATAATCCCAAGTAACATTAACGCTCCTATTCCGATCTTCAAGATCGCCTTAAAACTACACAATAAAATTTCGAATAAAACCAAGTGATCTTCAAGACAGCCCTGCAGAGACCATCATAAAGCAGCTTCAAGCCAAAAAGGGCCCATCCTAAAAAGGCCTTCAAGACTAAATTTTAAAACTGTATTAAAACCATTAAGTTTCAGTTCTATATTCTTAAAGAGTTCTTCAAGGCAACTTTAAAAACATAAATTGAAACTTATTATCTGACGTTTTGCTCTTAAAATGTATTTACAACGGACTGAATTAACTTAAAAATTATTAATTAATCCTAAAAGAGTTTTATTTTGTATACTAACACTTGACAACTTTTAAGTCTGTATAATGGCCGGCAGAGTGGTAATATTTTAAACAGCATAGGTTTACTAAGCATATCATAAAATAATATTCGAAAGCAAACTATTCTGAAAAATTCACTAACGAATGGCACTTTTCTGATAAAATGTAATAAAATACTTCAACATAACTCGATCGCCACTAATTTAATGCATTTTTCTCTTACTTAAAAAATATTAAAAAAATATCAAATATTATTTTGCATCTAAGCATGCATTTTTTAATTGAATGGCATATTTCGACACACCGTTCTTCAGTTTTTTAAGAATATCCAAGACGCAATTATTTGAATAATAATATTCTTTGCGTTTACTATTGAAAATGTCCAAAATGGCGGAGTCTTTACTATGCAGTAAAACAATGCGTGATCTAGATTAAAACTAATTGTTCATTTATTGAATGTTTTAAATCTCACAAGATTTAAAAAAAAAACAAGGTAAGTTATGCATATTACTATTATTCCGTTACATTGTGTTTTATTTCACATGTAAACATGCGGACAGCACTGATTCACTACAATAGCTTCTTGACAAGATGGCGTTTAATCCGTATGAGGAGGAGATATAATTAGTTTTAATGAAGTCGTCCAAAGACCAAAAGGTATTTCTTTAAACCAAATTGACTAAATTAAAACCTTTAAACTTTCTAATACTCTTAATATACTCATTAAAAGGTAAAAATTGTGTTTTTAGATTTAATGTGGTATTATATTGAATGCATAGTCTTAGGATAAAATAGCTTTCCTTATGGGTTTTAAAGAATACATCAAGGGAATTGTTTCAAAACCAACTTACTAGTTAATTCTCAATAATAGCAAATCAGTTTTAAAATAGTAAATGTTAAGAGTAACATAAAACCAGTATAAGATCAATAAGACTTTAAGAGCAAATAGCATTTTTATTTTGATTTAAAGAGTGCATTAAATTCTTCGTTTAAGAATAAGTGGTCTTTGAGTACTTTTAGTTTACCTTAAGGTTACTTTAAATCCGTTGTCGATTTATTGAACATATTAAAGCATTTATAAAACCTAAATAAATAAAAACTGTCTTAAAATTGTTACTTGGGAAGGGTGGTAAATAAAACAAGTCAGACACTACAGACCCAAAGAACAAAGTCGAGAATTCGGGAAAGTTTTCAATTTACAAAAGTTAATTTAAGGATTTCGATGCGAAATATTATGGACAGACTAAAATATCATTAAAGTGAAAAATAATATAATATAAAAAACACATCTTATACGGAAGAATGGAAAAATTAGCAGTCGCTCATCATGTTATGCCACAAAACCATTCCATAGACTTTAGTTCATATTAGGCAAATTAACAACAACAGACAGATGCCTATGAGAGCTTAGAAATAAGTAAACATAATAAGTAATTGAATGTTCCTCGTTTCAGTAAGTCATCTCGAAAGGGCAACAAGAGAATGTCTTCATCTCGTATGACTAATGACATTATATTTAAGTAAATAATACTCTTTAAAAAATTAAATTAACTTGATACTAAACTCGCTCCCACTCTACTACATTTTTTGATTACTGCACTGCCTAAATAAATATCATTTTAAAATTTCACTGACGACGTATGTAACTAGTAAATTTGGTTATTCTTGGTTGAGAACCCTGGGTAAGTGGGTAAGTTGCTATTGTCGCATGATGGCGACGGTGAATATGGTCTTCGACCGGTGAAATGTTCTTACTTACCGTTCTTGATACCTAAACTATTCTTTAAAAGGAATCATAGACCGCACACCCTCTATTTTAGAATTAATAAAACTACCTGGTATCGATGCACGCCGACTTCCTCTCCGTTGTAGCATACATAGGCTATGTTCTTTCCTGGAATGACTTTGGCAGGAAGCCAGTCTCCCTCGTGGAAAGCTCTACCCACGAAAATTTCTTCGCCGTCTATATCAACCCCACCATGAAGGGCGGTCCCGGGAATACGGCCATGTGCTACAGTGTCAACCCAATGATAAGCTGAAAACAATGTAAGAAATAATTATTTTCTACGACCTCATGGAAATATGCCCATTTTATGGGAAACAAATAATATAAGATCGAATCAAGTTCGTTAACTTTCTAATAATTTGACATTTCATATCAGTACCCAGATAACACATGGACATCCAGTGGATATCCAGTGGACATCTGTTATGGACATAATGGATGTACTATGGACGTCCAGTTTATACCCAAAATATATTCTATGGACGTCCAATGGATGTTCGTTGGGTACCAACCTGTACATACATAAGATATCCTTCGAGGATACCCATAAGATATTCCAAGAATATATCCATGGGATATCCCAAGAGTATATCCATTAGATGTCCTTCATGGATATTTATACGATAAGCTTCAAGGATATCCATACGATATGCTTCAAGAATATCGATAAGATATCCCAAGAGTATATCCATGAGATATTCTTCGTAGATATCCATATGATATGCTTCAAAGATATCAATAAGATATCCATAAAATATATCAATAACGTATCCCATATAATACATGGCAGTCCAATGGATATCCACTGGAAATCAATCATGGAGTGCGGGAATAGTATGGATATCCAGTTTATATCCAATATAAAAAATGAATTCCAAATGTACAAGCAAGAAAAGAACTCAAACTGACACTTGATATTTTCTGAAGGATATCGATTTCAAATCCGGCGTCGGCTATAGGATATCGATGTGAATTTCTTCAAATTCAATCTGAATATACGAACATGAAAAAATTTCAGGAATTCATAGTATTAAAATCGATCTTTCAATTCAAACCTTACTATATATGCTTCGGGTATCTTATCAATTTCAAAGCCATAGACATTTCAAATCCAGTAAGAAAACGAAAAATGAGATGTTTTCAAAAAATTCAATCCATATGTACGAGAATGAGAGAAAATCCAAAATCAAAACTACAAAAATCAATCTCGCAATTCAAACTTATGAATATTTGCTTTGGACATCTTATGGCCATATATAGGACATCTTCTGAAGGATATCCATTCTAAATCCGTCGACGGATATCTTATGGATATCCATTTCAAATCCAGTAGGAAAACGAAAATTAAGAGTATTCATCAGATGATACAATTCGTGTAAGAGCATGGAAGAAACTCAGAAATTGATAATATCAAAATCTGACTTAATCACATTCATATTTGCTGCAGATATCTTATGTATATCCATTGGATATCCGCTGAATGATATTCATTTCGAATCCTTTGATGGATATCCCATGAATATCCATTTCAGATCCAAGGATATCCCGACCTGAATTGGACATAAAATAGATATCCATAGGATATTCAATGTTATCTGGGTATTTACAAAATTCGTTTAAAAAAATAAGTAATCGAACATGAGTAGTAAAGTAATAGTGAGGATGATTTGACATTGACACCGCTAATTTCAATATAAAGATTGATGACGTTGATGACAATCGAATTCTATATTTTCGAATAGTTAGCAAGAAGTTAATTTCATAATAGTATCATGTGGGCTCGTAGCCGCGATTGTTAAGTGAAGGAACAGTCAGCGTATTGATAGTAGGGGTGAGGCTTAGAATCCCATAAAAACCACTTTTTTTTTTCTTTTATGAAATCGATTAGTGTTAGATTTTTATTATAATTTTCAATATTGGTATCTTCAATTCCTTGTTTAGGTTGTATGTATTATGGGAATCATGACGACAGGAAAGTTTAAGATAAAAAGTGTTATTGAAAATATTACAGATTTGTTTATGATTCAGATGGTCGTAGAAAAAGTATAGTGTAAAATTTGCATGAAAACACCCATTTCCCACTCGTAGGTATATGAACTATTGTAGTACTCGCTACGCTCGTACTACAAAATTTCATGTGCCTACTCGTGGGAAATTTATGCCATATTTCATGCTCATTGTACAATATACTATTGTGATCCCAACTAGGGAGTGCCACTTTACGGACCGGTTGTGAATGAAATGCCAATGCAATGGGAAAGAAGATGAATGCATCCAGTAGGGTTTATAATGAGTATTTCCCTATATTGCAAACTCTAATTTTCAAAAAAAAAAATCCATTTCTGATTATTTCATAATCTAAGTATAAGGGTGGATTTGTGCAGCACAAATTTACACTAAACTACAATTAAATTAACATTTACACTGCAACTTCAACTAAGAAGATGAACCCGCCCTCATTTGACATAGTTCATTTTATGCAGGGAAGTTAAAACTAAATTAAAATTAATAGTTGTCCACCTTTCATCTTTCCAGTGTTAATTTTAATTAATGTCACTACTACACAATTGTTGGCGCAAATTTTGAATTCCGCGAAATGGGTGAAAACATCTTACAATCTCTGAGGCTCGCATATTGCACATACAAAATAAGCTGAAATTTAGACTTTAGTTTTGGGACACTCTAGAAAAAAAATACAGTTTTTTCAAAAGTGACTACTAAATAATAGGTTGGGCATAGGCCCAACACACACCTTTGGAAGATGTGCGGTAAAAACCCATCGCTCAAAGGTCAAAAATTGGTTTCCTCTATGGAAAAAAAAGTGCGCAGAGAAAATTAAAAACCTGGACATGTCCCCCGACTCTAGCATAGGAAGACACAAATTCAGATTGGAAAATAGGTATGAAGCCAGAAAAAGCACCGAGAAAGATGGTGCCGAACTGAACCGAAGCGGGAACGCCCTCTCAAAAGGACAATGGCACACGATAGGGAACACTTATGGAGGAGGAAGCTTCAGAGAAGGCAGAGGAAGAGTTTAGTTCTACTAATTAAACTCAAATCACTTCATGCGTCTAGCACTATGGTATGCATGACACTAGGTGCGGCCGCTTGTAAAAACCCTATAGCTACATGGAGGGATAGTAGCAGGTATTTCATTCATATAGCAATGAGGTTGAATTGAATGCACCATTGCAGGTCTCCTAACAACACCAACAGAGGAAGGAAACCAAAGCTAAATAGTGAGCTCAGCATATTTTTCAGTTGAAACATAAAAAAAAAACAATTTTGAGGGTTTCACCAATTCTACTTTTTGAAATAAAAAATATGGTGATTGCTCGACAGGGGGCGCGGGAAAAGAGAATAATTCAATTATCTTTACAAGCATTTCAATATTTTTGAATTTTGTTCATAATTTTTTTTCCAATTTAGATTTTTATGCCTTCCGAAATTTTTAGTCTGTCGTGTAATTGAAATGTTTCTTCTCTCAAAAAGTAGTATCAGTAATACCCTTCATGAAATTTTTGGTTTCATTTTTCCACATCAAAACATTCAAATTTATCGAGTTATGAGTAGTATTCAGATCCGTATTTATATTTGATATTTTGAATTTGAATTGCAAAAAAAATATTCCGAACTTCTTTTTTCCAGGGACTCCAATGAACGACAAAGCTTTGGAACTCAATCGCTACTTTAATACTTTTCCGCCGCTGTCGCGATTTCCTATGAACATAAAAGGATTTTCTTTTTCTTTATTGAAACCAGAACATAAAAAAAGGTTAACGTTTTCGGTACTATACATCTGCCTCCGTTATCAAACATTTTTATTGTGTCCAGAGATGATAATATAGCCTTTTCTGATCTACAATTATATAGATTTCCTGTTTTTTTTTTGTTTTTTTTCATTTCGAGACTGTGAAAGTCCAAAATACCCAAAAAATATGCCAAGAATCATGAGAAAGACTACAACTAATGTATTTTTTTATGTACACTTAAAGAACTACTCTGAGTATATATCTACGAATTGCCCTGCATTATTCTCATTTTGAAAGGAAAAATCAGATTTTTTTTTAAATACATTGAAAATGCAAGACTCGTTCATTCACCCGGAACTTGCCGTCCAGGAGTAATTTTTCAGGTAACCTAGCTAATTTTCAACGTTATTTTTGTACAACTGGCTAATTTTCTCGGACTACCCTGTCCCTGTAGTTCTTCAGCATTTGGTATTAGAACACAATGAAATTTGAAAATATCTCTCAAGTACCAGAATCTTATATACAAATTGTGCGGAGTCCCTTGACATTACAACAACACAGTCACTTCGTTATTGTTTAAAGATTTTGTACAAAACTGATGAGATTGAGTTACTAGAACAAAATAGATTACGCTAGCCGTAAATTAGTTGGCTCAGTTACTCATTCGCCCAACATCTATTTTACCAATATTATAGCATGTTTCTCGCTAATAATCAGTGGAAACTCGGATCATAATATGTCTGCGGCTAATACGTTTTTTATATCTACGAATGATAAAGCACAACCATGAGCCTATTTTCTGACGTAATCTATAAGCAAGTTTCAGATTTCTATCTTGTTCTGAATGTAATCATTACTTAGATGTAACCTCATAACATCAAAATAAACCAACTCCTGGAGCCAATAACCAAGCATATCTACTCTTTGTTGACACCAGGAACTAATGCAATCAGACGGTAGCGCATATATAATAGTGCCAAAATGTTCTTACAATCATTGTTCAATTATTAATCACACAATGGTAGAATGACCCACGAGAAACAGCCAAATAACATATAACACCAAGTATTCGGGTGTTTTTTTTTTTTAATCTTTGTTTTTCATTTTAGGTTTTACTAGGAGCAGTAGGAGCAATTACCTATCTTCAATAAACCGCAAATAAACGAATATTTTATGTTTCTTTCACTCATGTTGGATAAGTGTACCACCTAATAACTCTGTTCCAATTTATCTTTCCGTCTTATAAGAGGCACAATGATTGATACCGATCGGCATGTCACTTGCCGAAAGATATAGCATTGGTATGAGTCAAATACAAACAATACTGTATACAAATTTGGCTGTGAAGAAGTGTACATGTTGGATTCTAGGTATCTACACAATTATTTGACAAAAGCCAAGCAAAAGGCAGGTCTTCGTCGAGGAACATGGATATGCTCAAAAAACGTAACAGGTGATAAAACTTTGATATAATTTTATGAGCTACAATAAAAACGGCAGCAACTGTTAAGTATTCCATGAGGTGCACTTCGAAGAAAATTACCGTGTTTTTCTTCAGAAAATCGGATTCTGCTATTTGTGTGTCATTAGAGGGTCGAAGTCGTTTGTTAGGAGTCAGTGTCAAAATTAATTATTATTATTATGTGACTGAATGAGAGAGCACAAAAATTGAGAAAACCGCACTTTTTCGAATTTTGTGCTCGTTTTACTCGTTAGATGTAGATATCTTTTGTAGAGAATTTTATGCAAAATATTATGACGTCATTTGCTTTTGAGAAAAATGGATTTTTAGATTTCTTTCGGAAAATCGTCCATAACAGTTTTCTGGATGCTTTCACGGCTTATCACCCTCGAAATTCGGATTCAGCGGATCAAAATACATAAGAATAACTTGGGTGATCCCGTCGCACTTCATCGGCTACGAAAACCCTCCCTGCCATCGGACTATCTAAATACTCTCATAATCTGGTATAAACTGGTATACTACTGGTAGCATATCATTCATGATTCATAGACTGGTGAACATGCCTGAAAGTGTATAAGATTTCAAGTGCAGAATAAATAGAATTAATCAGATTGTCTTGAATGATGGATATGAAACATAATCACAGATAGACCGTTCAAACAAAGACAAAACAAGAAAAGTTTAATTTTAATATACCCCAGGGACAAAATAACTCTCGTTTCCTTCAGGACGATTGTTGCATTCAAACCTAACAACCTGTGGTCATATAAATAAATAATGCAACCGTAAGGATAAATTCAAGAAGTCTGTAGTTGACCAACTTTAGTGTGGCGAATACAATGCAGTATACAATATAGGCTCAAGAAGTCCGTCGTTCACAAACTTGGCGAACAGAACCATATGCATGTAGGCCTTTCAGTCGGACTCGTTATGCACCCACCACTGCTGGGAATTGATTCATTTTCAAGGTACCCTATTTTTCGAGGCCTGGGGTGGCAGTTAGTGTACCAAACTATACTATGTCATCCCACGTATTCTCTTGACAATATGGTATACAAAATATCACTCCAGCATTGACCTTTTTTACACTCTCCGGGTTCAGAACGATTTTCCCGAAGTGCGCTTCCCTTATTATTGCCACTGCTGGTCACTCTGTGAGGATGTGGGTGGCTGACTCCTCATCCTCCAAGTAACACCTGCATTCAGTATCATGCGTAATACATATAATATTGAGGTGCTTGTTGAGATGGCAGCGACCCGCCAGGAGCCCTACCACTATTCTCATTTCCTTTCTGCTCATTCCGAGCAGAGTCTTGGTCCTTGTAGTAAAAGAGCACTCGATATGGAGTTTCGCTTGTCTCATGTCGGGGGCCTCTTTAATGCATCCTGGAAGTTTACTTCCAGGACTTTCTTCACAGTCCTGAAATTACTAGGCTTTTCGTACCTTGTCTGGCCAAATAATCGGCCTGCTCATTCCGGGCACTCTGATATGACCGGGGACCCAAAGTGGCTTCAGATTGTTGGCGATAGAAAGTCTTTGGAGACTGTCGATTCACACACCAGCAGCGAAATGTATGATGCTTCGATCGTTGCTTGACTGTCGGTGCATATCGTAATTTACTAGCCGTGATAGCCTCTATTGATATTTTCTCTTACTCAAGCGAGTATGGCACAAACTTCTGCCAGAAGTACAGTGACAAATTTCCCCGGGTGTAAAAGAGTTCTGCTTTCAAAGATTGCACGTATATCCCGGTTCCGACTCATTCACACGTATTTCCAGTGGTAGGGAACAGGCGGTGCCTGATCTGCCCCAGTTTTCCCCTATCGGAAATGAATGACTGCGGCATTTTGCTGAATCGTATGGCAGGTAAAGCATGGTCACCCGGCATCTCAAAGAGGAGACAATCTTTCACTATTTGATTGTATATTGTATAATCGAGAATGTCCGTACATTCCCTTGCTCTGCCATTGGTTGGTGCAGGGGAGGCAGTCCTATATTATCTCCAGCGCCCTAGTGGGCGCCATCCCCATTGTAACTGTTGTCGCATATAATCATTGGGCGTATAGAAATCGTGAAGATCTAGTATAGAATATTTGGCCTCCACCTTCTACTAAAATGCATCATTCATCCACCACACGTTGATGGCTCTACACTTACGTGTCCGGACTTCTGGTCATCGACCAGAATAACAATGTCGTCCGCCTGAGTGTAGTAACCAGGTCTTCATTATTCTTACTAGGAGACCATCCACCACGAGATACCAAAGCAAATGAGATAGGACTCCTCCCTGCGGACCCCCCCAGGCCGGTATGGCTTCACTGGAGCTACTTCTAAGAGTTGCTCTAACTAGTATCTGGGACAGCATAATAAATAGAATTCAAACTATGCCAACCTCTCTTACTGAACATAATCGTAACACAAAATCCTTAAATTTTGAATAGGTATTCAACCCAAAGTCAGAAATTAATGTTTACGAAGCAATAACAATTTAGTTCTGAGTATATTTCTCCGTTAATTAATTATCCCAAATGACCCTTGATGATTATATGGATTATAATCAATTAGGTCCATTATCATGTCATTGCATGGTAACATTCCCTACCTGATCTAGTTTATAACTCGCTCCGAAGGGGACAATGTGTGTGGAAACAACAATGAGGGCCAAGTATAGCTCAGTGGTTGAGACTGACGCGTTTAAAACCATTGACTGCTGGTCGGCTAAGTTCGAATCCTAGCGACTACAGATTTTTATCTGATGGGCCGAGAAAGGGCTAGGAATCGCACGTTAAAAGGTAACCCTTGGCTCTCACAAGTTTCGACTTTTGAGGGCTGGCGTTCGTAAGGGGACGACAGCTGGTTAACGGAAAAAAACAATTTCAACAACAATTGTAAGCAATATCGCAGTACATATTTTTTGTGTAAATTGGAAGCCGGTTTAACTTTTAGATTTGAAAGTAGCGTGTCCATCATTCCACCAAAAGGACCCCTATGATCAGAATCACCATTCAAACACTATTATGGTTTAGGTAACACCCGCGGTGTACCAAAGAGTAAATCTCGATATTTAGTCCTTTCTTCCCCCTTTTCGGACGATGTTTGTTTCTCCAAGAACCAAAAATCGTCGAACTTTGATAGTCGAAGATTATTATATCAGGCTTATTTGCCCGAGGGTGGGAAATGAGTGGTTTCAACTAGATTTGGTTGCAGAATTGGGTTACAGAGTTTTTCCAGCACTTTTAAGTGATTTAGGTAAAAAATCAAAGCCAAGGCTGTTTATAAATTGGGCGTTGCTCCCACCCTACCCTACTCATCATTCGAGGAAATCCATTTGTTGTCCTGACTAATAACTACCAGTTCGAAGAGAAAAGCTCCTTGACACAATATGAGTCACGAAGAACTCATATTTAAATACCTATTACATAACATTCTTGGTCTCTTATAAAATTCACTCCTGAACATCAAAAAGTTCTTGTTTAAAGAATATTATAGCGTATCACATTCGTGAAGCCAAACATAAAATAAAAAATAATGGAGAAATTCCGAAAATGAAGAGGATAGCGTATATTCTTTCCTAGCCATTCAACATATTTTTAATAAAATAATAAATACTCACCAGCCATTTTTGTGTAACTTCTGATACGAACTACAACAAATTCTAAAACTAAATGAACCACTCGTCAAGTCATATCATTAAGTAAAGTCAAACATGACTCATATTATTTTATCAGTAAAGGTAGGATAGGTATATTTGAAAACATGATTATAGTTGATAAGGTTAAACACCAGCAACACTGATTTTGTTTTAAATTAGATCATGGGAAATTATAATATATTGAAGTGTTTACAGGAATCAGTCACCAAGGAATTGGCCGATATTATCATTTTCAGAATTTCTCTGAACTCTGGATATCGTATTTTCGTATGTAATACAAGTGTATCCGATCATTATCGAAATACATATTCCTTCGATTTCAAGAAATAAATTATCGCTTGAAAACGAAATTTCTATGAAGATGAACTTGAAAGAGCAAAGAAAATGAAATTGGTTTTTGATGAAAAAATAGTTTCAGAATTGAAGAATATCAAGTAAGATGCGACAATATTATCCAAGACATTCAAAAAAGGATTGAACGTTATGGAAAAGTAACCGTTTGAATAATTTTTCAACATAGACAAAGAAGAAACCAAAATATCGATCGACATTTTATGTGAGAAATATAGGAACGATAAATGAATATTTACAAAACGAAATCATTCCGTTTCAAGAAGTGTGAATATTTTGATTCAAAGTTTAATTCGAGTCAAGAAAACCTAGATTCAATTTCAATATTATTTATACAGGGTGTCCCAGAATAAAGGGGACAAACTCTGAAGGTAGAATCCTCACTTAATCTTAAAGCTAAAAGTTCCAATAAACCTATACCCTAAAAGATGAATATTAACCGAGTTACAGGGTGCTGAAAGTGACAAAAAAAATATATTTTCCAAAATAACTCCATAACGGCTCAACGTTTCTAAATGAAATTTGGTATGTTACTTGACAGCATTAAAATTTCAAATTTCAATGCAGTATGTTTGTAACTCTAAACAGAAGCATACGGCAGGTGGGTACCTCTATTCGCCCCTCCTCAACTTTCACGCCACTGGATTAATATCGATTTCGTCTTATTTTTCTTAATTCTCAATATTTTCCGTTTTCGAGATATTTGAAGTTAAATTATTCAACCAAACCTGACCGCCTTCTTTGAATCCTCCCAAATTAGAGATTTTACATTGCTGATGTCAACCTTTTTTAAGCTGTTTCGTAGATTTTCCACAAGCTGTTTCCCAGTTCATCTGCACATCTGTTTTGGCATTGATTGCTATGATCATTAGCCATGTGTTCTGGGTAGGCTTTCACATCTGAAATGAAAAAAAAAAAACTCGCACCGGCTGGCAATCGAACCTTGGACCCTTCGGCCAACAGGCGAGCAATCCTCGCTCTATTATGCTACTGGATTTCAACATCCCAGGTTCGTCCTTTTTATATCAGCTGGGGCTTTGAAACAGAGATTTGATCGCAAAACCCAGAAATCGATCTCAATAGGTGGTCCAAATGTTTCGATGAACATTTCCATGCAACTGCAGAGAAAGCCTTGTAGGAACTCTGCACGGAAATTTCATCAAATGTAATTCAACGTTCGTCGTGGTATTAGCCAGGAAAGTAGTTATTTTCTGAAGAAGATATCCAGTGGATTCCATAACTGTAACATCCCTGGGACAACCCAGGGATGTCATCGTTACCAAATTTATCATATATGACATCCCACTGTGGTCCATTTTGGTAGCAAGTGAATGTCTGTAGGACGTTCCACTAGTGGAATTAAGAGATGTCCTCGAAATGTTCAGAGGACGAACCTGTGATAAGGGGGTGAGAAAGTTTGTATGCATCGAATACTCGTTTACAAAAGTTATATATTATTAATACAGAGGTTCTGGTACTGGTGTCCCGACTGGGGCTGAGGAGCAGTCTTTCGAATCTTTCTGACTGCCATCAGTTTAGAAACTTTCTTGAATAACTTCGACTTAACATTGTTTCCTAGGTCAGAATGTTGCTCTATCGGTACACAAAAACTTAAAACATGTAGTCCACCAAGGATCTTGCTACTGTGAATACTTTTCTGCTCTGGGACTAGCATATTTGCTACACAATGAGGTACTTGTTCTCTAGCTACATCAATGGCAGTCCGATCGCATGGACCAACATTGTATTCGATCATTTCACATCAGGACCTTGTTTTGGAACCTTCATCTGCCTGAACTTATAAAAAAAAAGATGAAGGCATAAAACCGATTTCCGTTTCATCAAGGTAGTGTTTGCTCCTAAGCCGTTTCATGAGCGTGAGACCAGAGTAAACCAAATAGACAGAGTGACGTGATGATTCGGACAGGAAACATATGGCCTCTAAAACTGCCTATAGTGACCTTCCTAGTACAAATGAGAAGCAAAATCTCGAAACTAGTCTACAGGTGTTTTTGTCGAAATGGAAACAAAATCCTGCTATTTGGTTACAGGAAGCACTTTTATTGTATCGTCTGCAATGAGGAACATTGCACAAGTATATGACTGATATAATTCAATACCCGTCGCGGTATTAGCCAGAGGAGTTGGTTGGATGGTTTATTCCTGTATGTTGTAAAAAAATTGTACTGTGCGGTTATGGCATATAGGAAACTATGTATTCATTCAGGACTTCAGTTTTTCGCAAATATCTCAGAAACCACAAATTTAAGGCAAATGGCATTCTATGATTTTTTGGTTGAGCATCGATGAGCCTACGTGATGTCAAACTTTTATTAGGCCATTCCCTCGTCTAACGAAAATATGGCCACATGCCATTTAAAATAATAACTTCAAATTATCACATTGATAAAACTAAAATAGTGTACCAAGGTTATTTTTTTTCCTTCAGGAGTAGTCTAGGTTGTTGTGTTTGATAATGAACATGTTTCCAAAGTAAATATGGTTCTAGCATTTCTGAGATTTTTGTTCGCGTTGTTTCTGATTTAATATATTACTAGGAATTTTGTGATTGACGTTTAACATTTTTGTTACTGACTGATATGGAGCGATAATCTCTTTTTGGAAAACTTATTGATAAACGTTCCTACATAGGTGTTGTTTCAAATACATGCAAAACTCAAGCGAGTTTCAGAAAAACAATTTGAAAAAAAAAATCTACCGTTTCAAATTCACAAGTTAATTGTTCCAAAAAAACAATTAATGGTTTTCTTCAACTCATTCTTTCCTCTAGTGTCTGCTTTAGTGGTGTTGAGCCTACAACGGACGATGAGCGATACTATAATATACAGTACCCGCCAAAAATTACGTAACATAGGTATTGAAAAAATGTTCGCTATTATAGTATCGAAAAATATATATATATATGTTTGATCGATTGTGCATGTCCGACAATCCAAAAATCTATTTTGAACGTAATACCACTATCACGCAAACTGAAAAATATATACCTATACAACGTGACAAAAACTTGGCCAAATATAAAAAAAAATCATTTTATTGGAATTCAATTATATACTCGTATACAGAGGTTGATATAAAATTTTAAGATAATTAAAAGTAGCTATTTTTTAGAATATTTTCTGAAATTTTCACAAATGTCAAATGTTTTCCTTTTACATAGCTTGACTGTAGCGACTGTATTTCGGTAATAATGACAAAACTCTTTCAATTTCTCCACACCAGATAGCACTTATTTCTCTACACCAGATGGCACTAAATAATCTCCACACCAGAGAGCACTAAATAAAAAAAATGTTTTTCTCAGGACGCCCTCTTTTACATTGGTTCGTTCCTAACTGACCTAACAGTTATATCAGAATTCGACGACTCTTCTGATGATAAGGCAATTCAAAAATATCGTATTATTTGGATTACAATCAAGTTTCGATGATAATAGTGCAAGAGCGTTTCACTTCGCATACAAACTTGAAAACTATAAGCCTATTGAATTTGACGAACTTATGTGCAATGTGAATCTCTTGTGCACGCGATTATCAACTTGATTATAATTTGGAAAATATGATGTTTTTGTATTGCTCTATCATCACAATAATCGTGGAATTCCGTTAGACCTATAACTGTTCAATACCTACGTATTATATGAATAGGTATTTAAATTTAACATGTCTTGATTTTTCTACCGAAAGAGAAAGTCTTATTTATTTATTTGTCAATTTAGGTTGTTAACTGAACAAAGTTCCAGAAAACAGCATCCACTATAGAAGATTTATTATAAGTTATTTCCACAATCATAGATAAACATTACTTATTGGTATAAAATTATCTTTCAGTAATACAAATGTAACTTAAAAATATGGTATGGTATTAAATTCCTTGGTATGTCTGCCCATGAACAATAAGTATAAATGAGAAAAGCTAATTCTTGCGGAGACAACAGAAATTTTATTATACAATTGAACTAATAAAATGAATACCTAATTTTGAGTTCGCCATTCTGAAGTCAATTATATTTATGGATAATGAATGACATTGGCTCAAACCACCCAAATAGCGTCAAACTGATGGCCGATTACTAGATATTGATCAGTTTTCGACTTTTCTGCAGATCATTCTCCCATTTGATGGGATTTATCCCAAAAATGAAGAACAAGGCGTTGTTCCTGTGTGAAAGCAAGATTTGAGAAAAGGGTTCGTTCGTCATTTTTAACATAACAAATATTATACTTTCCATTTGGAAAAAAAAACTAGTAAGGTACCAAGTGCAATTTGTTAATAAGTGTCGCACGGATACAGAGTTACAGTCAACAGAGTTGACCTGCCTATTTTTCCCAGTTAATATGAAAGTAATAAGAATGAAGTTGGGATGAAAGTTGATGCCATTTTTTGTGGATCCAAATATATTTTTTTGATATGTCATTTTTGAAGAAGTGAAGTCATCCGTATTTTTCAAATAGAATTTGACTGTGTTGAATTTGTATCAAGTTTAGTACCATTGTAATTATGTTTTTGTTGTTGTTTTTGTTGTCGACGTATCGAGTATATTTTGCCAACGTTCTTAGAGCCACCACGATTACTTTAATTCGGCACTTATTTTCTAGAGCGTTGGGCATACTAAGCACATAACTTCAATGTCCCCACTTTTCTATTCTACAAGTTATAAAAGATGTAATTTTCCTCTCCATATGTAAGTAAAACTCATAAACGATTCATATAGCATGGCAATAGTTTGTTGCAGAAGTTTGTGTCAGGCTGAAGATGTACCCCCCTCAATGACGCTGGTTGCCAAATAAAAGTTGTGGAGATAATTTTGTGAATTTTCCCCTATACTCATCTCGAATACAATCCCACTTGTTATTTTTTTTCGTTCCGTATCTATTATTTATCATTGTCTATAAAACTATGAGAGCCACGTTACTATAAAAATCAAGAGTTTCATATCTGACTTTTGTATAAACTTATTCAGAATGGAAAATTCCTATTCCTTGAAAGTCCGCCTCTGCTCATCACTCAGTCGATCATTGCGAATCATTCTGTTGTTAATTCTGTGATAGCGGATTTTTGCTCTGAATTTATTTTCAGATCACTTTCCACACCGTGATTATCTTAACCATTCCATAGTTTGCTGTTTTATTTCATAACTTTTTCAAAATTGCTCTAACCCTCAACCGTTTTTTGAATGTTTTGCTTTGAAACAAAATGATTGCAATAATACCTTTTGATGAAATAGTTCCTCCATTTTCGGAACCCGATATTGAAATGAACAAAAAATATGTTGAGAGAGATGTCCCTCAAATGCACACAAACACGCTTATGATGTGACAAAATCTGAAAGTGAATAAATCCTTTTTCTACGACCGTACCTTTTTACCCACTTTCCCACACGCATTTTAGTTTTGAAAGACTCAGTTTCTCGCACTCGTGCGAAAAAAATCGCTTTTCCGCACTAGTACTGGAAAGTAAAATTGTCATTTTAACGTTATGATATGTACATTTCATTGATTTTACCTATGTATATTACTATTCAAACTAATATAAGTTTTAATATTTAATCTAAGTGAGAATTCAACAAAAAATCATATTTCTGCTGATTTACATTACAACAATCGAGATCGACATTACAAGATCAGGCAGAGAAAGACATGAAAGAAAAAATTAAAACAAAAAAGTATCTAGGGTCTGACGTACAACAATTTCCAATAAAATAATGTAAAAGCTAATCGTTTTTGAATAAGTCCGGGATATTTTCAAGCTCATCTTAAATTGGGAACTAGAACTGTTTTTACCATCTAAAAGAATTTCACGTGATTTTTGACACAGCCGTGCAACAGGTTCCAGGAGATACCAAGTCTGTGCAGAAAATTATACCCAAAGTGTATTGGGACCATTCAATTTTTGCCCTCAAATGAATACAACCTAATAAGTTTTATATATTCTCACTTAACCAACTATTCCTTGTGAAGCTCTGTATTTCTGAAGATTATCTTTATATCTTCATGCTGACACTTCTCTTGGCGTAAACTATATCCATTTCGCCGTGTGAGTAACTCAACGTCTTGCTTTCATTAACCCAGCAAATCAAATGAAAAAAACAATACAACATGATAAATAAATTTTATTGATACAATTTATAAACGAAACAAGATAAGCGTCATGAATAATATATATGAAGTATAAGTTATAAGAGAATAATTGTAACACTTATTTTCTTGAATCCAATTGCATTACCATTGCGTTTATTTTCTCCACTAGTTGTGGAGAATTACACTTGCTTTGTACGTAATAAAGATTCTGTATATCTCTCTGTTGGAATGCTACATCAGCCGCTTCTTCTAAGCATCTGAAACAAAGTTTATCTCGTGAGTAATACAATTCCATATACAGTATCGGAAACATTTCATCTGGGGTACAAGGAACGCAATGATATGATAATACCACATAAATAAGCGAGACGCACTACTGCGCGCCTCTCCTGTTGCCCCGCCCGACGAATTAACAGCTCACGTCGAATTGTAATGCTCTCTCACCATATAGCAAGCTATTCTCCACGCTCTCATAAAATCACCATACCCAAGATGAAAACTTTCTGATACTGTATAACGTAGATAAAGTGTAAATCAATATCAAAATATTTCGTAAAATCAATTTTAAGAAAAATCCTGGAATGAGCCAACCAATTTTTACATTCTTTATGTAATTGTCGTCTTTTGAAAATTAAAAACGTCATTACATTTTTTACGGAATTACCTGCAGAAATTACGGAATTACCTGCAGAAATTGCTGGAAATTTCAATTTCCGTTCAACCATTTCAAAGATGCATACATTTTATTTAATTTATTATAATTATTAATACACTATTCAAGCAGGTTGAAACCTTCTTGTAGTCTGTTAAGGATGTAGATATGCACGTTCAATAAAAAAAAAATCGAAAAACCCGCCCTAGCAATCCTCTACCTGAACAGGCTCATTCGAGTGTTTATGAGAGAGTAATTACCTGCAGAAATTGCTGGAAATTTCAATTTCCGTTCAACCATTTCAAAGATGCATACATTTTATTTAATTTATTATAATTATTAATACTATATTCAAGCAGGTTGAAACCTTCTTGTAGTCTGTTGAGGATGTAGATATGCACGTTCAATAAAAAAAAATCGAAAAACCCGCCCTAGCAATCCTCTACCTGAACAGGCTCATTCGAGTGTTTATGAGAGAGTATCATTATTATTATTGTTATAAATGACAGGGTACAAATAGTGGACTCAACGTGGGGAAATGTAAATTCTCGAATGGCTGTCCTGTACCATAGAATTCTATAGTCGATAGAAAAAGTGAGATGACATTATGGTTGAATTAATAGGAGAGAGACAAAACTGTCGACAATAGAATTCTATGGTACACAGAATCCCACCCCTGGCCTGTACTAAGCACCTATGCATTTTTCAAAGGAATATTGGGACATCGAAGCTTATGAACCATTTAATCACAAATTAATAACAATCCGTTCTTTGCCAGCTATACTTACTGGCGCGAAATTACACACGCCTATAAAGTAATTAAATAAATATAAATAAGAATTATTCTGGGTGGCTACGAGATTTGTTACCTCACACTATTTGGTTATTTTCAAATATAGACATTTGAGTTTCGGAAACGTTGTATGAGAGATATTTATCGATTATTTCTTTCGTCTGTTGAATATCAGTCATCAACCAATCACACTTTTGTTTTTCTTTTGACAAGACCAATCAACACACTCTACTAGCGACTATTTTGCACGGTGCACGATAGTCACCGACTATTTAGCATGGTCTTTATATAAAGCAACCTGTGCATTTGACAGTACTTTAAATAATAGTTATTTATATAACAAAAAGTAAGTGTTTATTGTATTCGACGTAAAATTGTGGAGTGCAATAAACAATGCACGAGTTGCTTACAACATATTGTATAAGTTCATGCAAAAAGCAAACAAATTATTTATTAAGGTGCGGCGCTAGGTGTAGGAAAATGATTAATTAATTATTCATATCGATTTGCATTGAAGCAGGAACATTACGAACAATTTAACTCAAACTTTATTTTTACCCTCAATGTTGAAAGTGAATGAACAATTTGTGAAATTGACAATATGAGTATATCGTAGTGAAGTACTTTTTAAACCCACTTCTTGATTTGTTACATCTGTAAACGTTCTACTACTTGGTATCTATACAGTGTCATTTTCTTAAGGCTGAAATATTTGTTTGGCAACACTGAGTTTGTTAGCAAGTGATTACGTATCCCTCCGCTACTGTCGACGATTTCCATCCGCCGTGTCATTTGAGCCCTATATAGTATATCTCTCCAGTATCGAAGAAGTGTTGCGGAGAATCTCCTGATGTATAGATGAGGATTCACAGAATATCTGCTAAATATGTAGTGGGTTTGAACGTTTATATTTGTCATTATGACAGCACGCTGAAGACCTCGAGCTTTGCTTTCAGGCTTTCATCAGATTATTAACGCTAAAATTATGTCTCGTTAAATTATTATAAAATACAGTCGAAATTTAGATACAATCAATATAGTCGACTATACAGGGTGTAATATAACCGCTTGCACTCCCGTGAAGGGCAGGTGTGAAAAATACGAAAAAAAAATGTGGAAATTGTAATTTTTTTTGAAAAATTCGGAAAATCTTGGAAACCGCTGTTCGAAATTACAGTTTCTTCCATCCGGCAGTTCCAGTATTATTGCAGCTGACGATCAGCGGACAACGGTTCCCGAAATTTCGGCGAATTTTCCAACATAATTTGAATTTTCCACAATTTTTTTTCGAATTTTTCACACCTGTCATCCGTTACAAAATAGCATTATACACCCGTCCTTCACGGGAGTGCAAAAAGTTAAATAATACCCTGTATATCAAGGTCTTGTTATATTACCCTTGATTATTGTCCGTATTCGAATCTGTAATAGGACTTGCGATTTCACCGAGAGTGACATCAACTTTTGAATTTCAAATAAAATAACCCCATTTTATTTTTTATTTAAATTTGCTATTGCATTCTGAATCTAACCATATTCTATAGGCATTAAAAATGAAAAATGTGCTCAATTCATCACCATCATCAAACTACCGGAATAGCGTCGGCAGGCGTACACTCGATATTGATGAGTTAATAGACTTTCCTGCAGCGATACGTTGATGTCACTTCTGGTGAAATCGGATGTCCTATTTTTTATTCGATTAGTATGACAATCTTAAAATACCTCTCATACAACATATCCAAAATTCATATACAGGGTGTAATTCAACCTCTTGCACTCCCGTAAAGGACGGGTGTATAATGCCATTTTATTACGAATGGCAGGTGTGAAAAATTCGAAAAAAAATTATAGAAATTTTATTTATTTTTTTTAAATTCGGAAAATCTTGGAAACCGCTGTTTGAAATTACACAATTTCTTCCATCCGGCAGTTCCAGTATTATTGCAGCTGACTTTCAGCGGACAACGGTTCTCAAAATTTCGACGAATTTTCCAACACAATTTTAACTTTCCACAAATTTTTTTCGAATTTTTCACACCTGCATTTCGTTATAAAATGGCATTACACACCAGTCCTACATGAGAGTGGAAGAGGTTAGATTAAACCTATCTACGAAAATAACAAGAAAGCGTGACATAACAAATTTTGTGGCCACGTGGCCACGAAGTTGAAGTGTTTTCGAAATCGGATATCTTTACTATTTTTTATGCATTAATTGAATAATATGGGATCGTTATTTTATCAGAGTACAGAAGATAAGTAGGGTAAATATCGAAGTGTTATCATATATTGATTCATCCACAAAATCACTAATGATGGTGGATCAAACCGATAAAATACATTCTAGGTAAATTAATCAATTCGATTTTCAAATGGAGATGTTCATCTGGATATTTTTAGGAATAAGATTAAATCATCATTGTTCATCGGATCAGGATGAGATAATGAAAGAAATTCCAATTTTTCAGCAGAATACGTTTGCTCTCAGGTAAGTGGTGCTTCACTGATCTGTTCGTTCACTTTGAGAGGGTGGCTCAGTAGTCATTTTTCTTTATGAGAAAGAACACCCTGTACTGTTCGGAGAACACCGTGAGGGCCGAGAAAAAGTAGGTGAAAAGTAGGTAAGAATTGGTTTCTGCACGCTGTCAGCCTCAGGGAACACCTTCCGAGGCGGTGAGATAAATGGCTCCATTTTGTACAAACTCCTAGAACTTCAGTTTGTGTTTAGGTGCAACACTCCATGGGAATAGTATTAGTATTCCATGACAAGTCGGATTTGAGCCTTATATTATGATCAGTTGACTGGAAGTGAAATACTTCTTCTCACTGCAGCACTCCATGGGGATAGTATTCCAGGACAAGTCGGATTTGAGCCTTATATAATGATCAGTTGACTGGAAGTGAAATACTTCTTCTCACGAAACATTGGGATGGAGTATTTCATTGATATTGACACTCTTGACACAGTTACTTTGACCACTGTTAGATAGGCTTTTCCAGAAAAAAAAACATGTTGGAGTTTCGTTCGAATTGAATTCTATCATTTTAGAATTTTGCCCACGCCCGTATCTTTGCCGTTCATTTGGGAGGATTCACCACGATCTTGTTCTCAGCTAAATGCAGCAAGATCAGTCTGTCCAGATGAATCTGGACTTGAGCAGCAGTAGTAACGCTTCATTCACATACATGGCCAGATTCGTTCTCTCGTACTGAGGAAGATCATGCTTATGTAGTGAGTACAGATGTGGCGATAGAGACGACCTCTATGGAACATCTGATTCAATCGAATACGATTGCGAGAAAGTACTAGTATTCTCACCGTCCTTAAGGGCCGTATTCACACGCGAGTTTGTCTGTTGGATCTGTACGTCGGATATGTAGGTACATTTTATCCAAACGTGTATATACATTTGCTAGCCGGATTCGTCTGGATCGCTGTCCGTCGTCCAAGTCGACGAGCAAGGACATATCCGAATGTGAATGGGTAAAACAAATTGGTCTGCGGGAATTTTTCGACACGTGGTGCGCAGTGAAACGAATATTAGGGGATACGTGAGGAAAAAATGTCATTAGCTGATAATAAAGTGTTATTTTATCCATCTTCATGCCAGTACAACCACACCACCTGAACAACTTTGAGCTGCAAATCCACGTGTGCGTATAAAATCACTGATTTGTCTTTCGAACGGATTCGTACGTGTATTGCAACGAATCGGAAACAGATCTAACAGACGAACTCGAATGTGAATACAGCCGTTTACCATTTATTGTGGCATGTCTGCCCTTAGCAGTTTGATGATGAGACCCTCGAACCGGACAGTGTCAAAAACTTTTTTCATGGCCACGAGACAAATGACAGTGTTGCGGCCACGGCGGAAATACTCTTTCACCCCATGAACAATCCGGACAACCTGCCCTGAACTGCTCATCAGGGATCATTTTGAGCAGCCCCTTCGGGCTTTGCAACCGTATCAAGAGGATTTTATCTTCAATCCTCGCCAGAACACTCAGGATTGTGAAGGTTGCAGACAATGTGATAACTAGGCTGTTCATGTTTCGAATATTGATCGTCATTAATTTGAGGCTGACCTACATCGAAGTAATGTCCTGTGTGCCCTAAGAGCTGTGTCCCGCGGTTTTACTCGCCGTTTAATCAAAGTCGTATTATTTACAAATTATTTTAAAGTATTTTGGCATAGAAAATATTTTTGTGCAAGCACTTTGAGGATCAAAGACTACATTTCGATTAGTGTATTAACGGCGAGAAATACTATATTTCAAACAATATTGACAGTCGAGTTTATTTGAAATGAGTTCGAAATACTTGTTAACAAATTACTTACCCGGTTTTGATACAATATTTCACTTTGATGTCTTCGGTCACTTTGGGTAGATACTTGAGTGCTTCTTGACAGTTGTCATTCTGGAGGCAGACGTCAACGAACGGGGCATATCCAATTGGAGACTTTTTTATTTTCGAAAATTTTTCGAGCTCCAACCACTCTTTCTGTTTCGCCAGGCAACGTATTCGCAGCCACCAATACCTAAGATTTGAAACATAAAAACTATCAAAGCAATACAACATCTGATGGCCACACATTTTTCTTCTCTTCTAATCCATATAAAATGAATATCGAAAGGATTGTTAATTTGTCCCCGCCACTTTTTGAACGTGTTCAATTTAGCACTTAAATGAACAAAAAATTTCTGGTAAAAAAATATTTGTTCTCTTTAAAGAGTTCCCGATTATTCATTCAGTTTATAGTAGCAAAAATAAATAATATACAAACCGTCTATCAGGAATTTTAAAATCATTCTTGAATTTTTCTGCCAACTTATTCTCGTTCATTTCCAATAAAAGTTGGCAGGTATTGTGTACAGACTTTCCGACAAACTTATTTTTGGCCCCTGGTAATTTTTCTTCCACATCTCTTTGGAATCGCATCAATTTCACATACTCATCGCAAATACTGGCACAAACATCTTTTCGGCCTTTCTTATAAGCATCCAAAGCCGATGTAAGAAGGACGTCCTTCATGTGGTTTTTCTGCGATAGAGAGAGATAGTGATACTTAATTATGCATAGCTTATAGTTGTTATTCATCCATCTTTAATGAAATAGAACCTACGATTTTTTTTTGAGCTGAGGACTCAGGTTTGTGTTTGACAGTTGTAAACAAAGATTCACATTGAATATCACTCGTATCCAGAACTTTCATTTTCTGAGTTCATTTGGATTCACTTCAGAGAAGTAAAATTAACGCGTGTTACCAATGAATTTCATTAGAGCTGTCCAACCTCTAACAACATTAATCCGGCAGACAAGGTTAATTCAATATTGATAATATGCACAACAGAAGGCAAGCACACGCAGTTTGCATCCATGCAGACTTCTGAATAAACGCAAATGTTCTGAGACTGATTACCAGCCCCATAGAATCACCAACCCTGGCAGTATCAAGTTCTTCCTACCGATAATTTAGCCCTCTACACCCTCAGTCCAGAATTAGAAGCATTTTGTGGGAGTTCTGAAAATTTTCTTGAGGAGAAAAATATTTTGTTAGCGCCGGCGTAGAAAGTTCGCTGAAGCAGTTACTCGCAAATATGAGATTGGGAAACGAAGAAAGAGGATTAATGAGGAAAAAATAAACTGTTACATTCACCAAGAGACCTTTTCAAGGTGACTGCTGACTCCAGGAACTACCAGAGTAGAACTCAGAAGTTGGGGGTTTTATATTTGAAGAAGGGCCAGAGAAACATTTTCTACCTGGTTACCAGAAAGCAATCTCAAGATTAACCATTCTATGCCTGGAAGAGCATTCACAAAATTGTCCTGCGGGATTGATAGGCTGGATTGGAGAGTTATAAGAATTATGCTGGAGACGATATTTAGATCCAGCGGCGTCAAAATTTTGGTGTGTGATAACTATTGATATTTAGATCCAGCGGCGTCAAAATTTTGGTGTGCGCAGTGTAGCTTCTATCGAAGCTAGCAAGGATGTAATTTCGGGACAAATTGTCTTTAGGAAGGGGGCAATGTAACTATCTGGAACTGGTCCCCGACATCTAAGCGCAGCACTGTTCTCTGCCGCGTTATCCCTTAAATGAAATGCATGACGTCATCATAGGCAACTCTTCTTAAAACGACGTAGACTCGCCTAGACTGTTTTGACTGTCGAACTGGGGGATATATAAGACAGCGCCACAGCAGAGTAGACAACTTATCGCTAACCTCGACGGTCAGATTGTTGAAATAAATTAAATATTTAATTGTAAAAATTAATTTGATAGAGTCAAGTGCATTTTTATTATGAAACTATAACGACTGCCTTTAAAAATGTTCCAACATAAAATTACTCGCCAACGGTAATGTATAAAAGACCACTACACCTTTAAATTCTTCAGTTAATCATCTGATGATGGTTGAATATCACAGTCAACTCAAACGTCGAGAACAACCTAAAAATAGAAGTTCTGGATACAATTGATACTTCGGACTGGGATTATAAATATTTTGACAGCTTTCTTCAACAATAAAACAAATGATAACGGTTTGTTTCTCACCTTATCATCGAAACTCTCCAGCAGAAACGTTTCAGCCTGTGCACAAAAATCATCTTCCTGAATATAAATTTCGTTCAAAGCTTGAGTATTATGCTCTTTACAATATTTAATATAGAGAGATTGAGCTACTGGAAAATTTCGGATGGTCATCTGAAAAATGATTTATATTGTGACTACGAATGACATAAGTAAAAATTCGCTGAACTCGCGAAAGTGTTGTCATTGAAACTGTTTCGTATTTAATGAAGTTTACTAAAACGTATTCACCTTGAAATCTCCTAGTGGCATTTTTTCTCTCAATTTCAGAATAACTGTATATACCAGATCTGTATCGCCACTTTCGATAGCTTTCACCAATGCTGGAGTATTCTCACCTAGGTCCAGCAATAGTTTCACCTGGTTACTAGCCTTCCACTCGTAATCTAGGAGCTGAAAAAAATTCGAATAAGGGCAGAACTATATACTGACAAAAAATTAGATACAATTCATATTGCCCATTGTGGCCATTTTTATTTCTAAAATTTTAATTTACTTATGTACCTATGTGTTTTCAGTCATAGTAGGTACTATTATGTCTCTGGGATCATAAATAATTCCTACATTTTTCGAAAGCAGGTTTTTTGAGGTCACTGACGTCAGTCAGTTTTTATTTTTGCAATTCATAAATAATATCTTCAACAGCGTGGTCGTGGTCCAATAGGTAGGAAGGTGTCTTTATTAACTGGAATATTTAAATAGTTTTACTACCAGAAATCGGTGCACGTCTGAGGACCATATCATAAAATCACTGAGACATGGCTTTTAATAGAAAATTATTATTGGATATGTTGAAATCATATGACGAATTCGGCCATTCGCCGACAGCATACTTCGCCGAAAAACTAATTCACGCATTTTCAACTTATTGCAAGCTACGTTAGCTTGTTCAGGTTAAGTTTGAAAAAATATCTATTTTCGTCAATTGATCATTCGGCTTTGATCAATTTGCAAACTGATTATTTGTTTCAGAGAATGATCGAATTTGGCATATGATTCCAACAGATATAGAACAGTATCATATAAAAAAAAATCTTTCGGAAAATTTTGAATAATTCTTGTATTATTACCCTTTTTTTTAATAAAGACATTCTTTGAACTCTTAATGAATATTATTTATTTATAGTTACCTTTTTTATAATTAAGAGTATTGGACTTATAAAGGGGTAAGTACCCAAACATGATAACCATAAAATAATACACTCGTAGACCCAAAGGCATAGATTGTACGGAGACGACGGCTACTATTATTAGTTGTCGTGGCGCTTTGGAGCTACATTTATTTGAAACTTTCCGGCACACTTTTCGAACTTTGTTGAGCTGATGAGCTTTGGATGTTATCATTCGTTGGGTCTAATGTTGTCTGACATATTCTAGCACTGATAAGAGATAAGAACCTTCAGCATGTCATTTATGCAGGTATTCCTCACTGTATGGGAATGTGTGGATAGAAAAGGTAATAAATAAATTCAAGGGAAAATACGCCTTCATGATAAATATCAACTTTATTTATTCTATTTAGGAATTGGTTGTACTCTTACAAATCCAGTTGGAAAGAAGTAGAAGGGAGTATAATATAATGTTGTCTAGTTGAGAAAATTGGAGTAGGAGGTCCAGTAAAAGGTCCAGAGTTTAGTTTTTTGTTTCATGTTCAGTGAAAACTTATGATTGAGGAGACACTACGGCCAATTTTACTCTTTAATGTCATAGAAGATTGGTTGCTGTAATCGATATATCATGTGGTATAAGATTACACAATTGTAAATATCGAATTCGAAAATATTAAGTATTCAACTTCCAGATCCTCATTTTCAGTATTTACCTTGATTGCTAATTTTTTCCTTCCATACTCAGCAGCAGTGCTAGCAATTTCACTATAGGAAATTCCTGAAGTATAGCCCAATTTTTCTGCAATTTCTCTGGCCACCGTTTCTTCTTCCAACTGCGACTGACTAACCTAAAAATATGATTATTATGGATCTATTTTTAAAAATACATTTGCACAAACTATAGAAATTTCAATTTTGATGAAATACAGAAAATGAAAAGGACAGGGTATTTTATTGTTAAGTGTGGAGAAGGGTAGTAGAGTTGATCCCAAATAACCCATACCAAAAATTCAATTACATGTTGATAATGAGCACTAAAAAACATACCAGCATGTAGCAAGACAGCAGTAATAATAGCCGGACGAACAGTGCCGGTGCCACGGGGGGGAGGGGGGGCAACGGGGTGACTTTTTCCTCGAAACTTCTAATATATTGTAGAAAATTCTTTACTGTCGAAATTTCGAGAAACAAGTCCAAATTTCATTAAAAATTTCTACTTTAATGTCGGAATTTCGACTTTATTTTGAAATGATAAAATTAAAATCTGAGTGGTTAACTACCAGTTCACCGTACTACTAGAAGAAATTGTGTCATATGCATATGTATTATATTTTATAATTGTAATATTTCTTATATTATAGTTTTATGACATTACTTTGTTTTTCAATGATAAATAGAGCATTACTTTAAATGGTATACAGTAAAAATACCCCCTAGGAAAAAAATCAGGAAAAAATTTTCACCCACTCAAATGTCTACGTAGGGTTAGTTGTTTCTGGTTAGATCAGAGTAAATCATTGCTCTTCGCAAAATGTATGTATTAAATTTCTACGCACGTTCTGGTTAGATCAGACTAGATGATTACTTTTATTTCCTAGTATTTTTTTTCCGGTTTTTACGCGGGATTCTATTCCGGGGGTTTCTATCAGGAATTTTCCCCCTTTTTTCCCCTGGGTTTCATTTCCTAGATTCACTTCAAATACCTATACCTTTTTACCGAATACTCGGCGCCCAGCAATGTTGTGCCCCCCCTCAATTTCTAGAATCGCCACTGCGGACGAATGCAGAAGGCTGTCATCATTGGTTGATTGCGTCTGCTCAGGGCACACGATTTCCGGACCCAAATGCTGCTTACCCCATAATTTGAGGTGTGTTTATTGGTGCAATGATTAACCCAAAGCGCCCTCCGAATGTGTAGAAGATTCTGAGAATGGACCTGAATTTTTTTATTTTGATCTGAGCGATCTACTATTTTAATAGTGAGATGGTTGCTCTCATTATGAATACGAAGACATTTGCGACCTATTTTTGCCTCCTACTAGTACTTTTCAGAAATTTCGGTACTTCCGTAGCTGATGGATTACAGGGTATCGCTTGAAATCGCCCGTTCGAGGTGATCCTGTACATTTTTGGTGCATCACCCTCTCTATGTTATGGCCCTACTGCCTAATAGGCGCATTTTGGCCATTTTGGAGCATCTGTCGAATATGTAAATTTTCAAAATATGTAAAATTTTACGTAAAAATGTCGGAAGTTACGGGAGTGTTTCCATGACAACTGAGACACACAGTATACATACACATTAAAAGTTGTATTCATTAATTATACGTTATATTCTCTTCATGAACTTGGGGTTGAAGAACTTTTATTATTACTATAACTATTACTATTACAAAAAATGCTTACTCAAGAATAATTACCTTATATTTAGCCCAGTGGACTAAAATGAAGCTGGTTCCTTCCTTTTCGGGCAGTTTTAGGTATTTAGCAATTTGTAGTGCTAGATAGTAGTAATTTCTTGTAATCAGTCGTTTCAGTAAATCCTGAGATCGCCCCTTCATATAGTTATATCTTAAATAATGTGTTAAGTTATAATTATTTCTCCGTAAAAATGGCGATGGGACCTCTACAACATCGCAAAGTGTTGACAGAAGGAGACCTGCTTTTAGTACACGCAGACCTGGCACTGAATCATCTACAGGCTACTAACAAAATCTTTGGGAGAGATAGCTATGGGGACATTCAGGGCGCTTTCAACAATGCATCAAAAAGGTCAATTACCATAAACGCCAGCTTGAAAAAAATGGTAATTATATCATCTATTGGCGAAACCACAGTCACAGCTAAAGGGTGTTATCCTGTGGGCTAGGTATCCTAGGAAAATACTTATTGAAGGGGCTGTCGTCCAAAGGCATGCATTGCTTAGGGTACGCCGACGATGTTACGATCATTGCAAAAAGCAAATTCGAAGGAACAGCCTTAGAGGATACACAAACGGCTCTTAACATAATTAGCAAGTGGTGCCAAGAGGAAAGACTAAATATAAACTCTCTTAAAACTACGATAGTGTGAGGTCACACACAAATCGGCAAAGGTCGCAGTGGAGAGGCTCCTAGAAGCATATAAGCCACGTATTAACATAATCTAATCTACTACTCGCTGGATATATCTGCAAGAGACTTTTTTTTTCTCTTTTATAGTTCGCCGATATTATCAAGAGGTACCAATTTCTTCAGCAACGCTTTTGTTTTTGTAACTGGGATTTCATAAGCACAGATGTAACCCTATTTTTTTTCACAAACTGAAAACATTATCTTTTTTCCATTCCAGTTTCAACCAAAGAGGTCATGTTTCCCCTTGGCATCTACTTTTCAACTTATTCATTATACTTCGTATTGTCGCCTGCAGAGTGGGAACATGCACAGACACACTGCCAAAACAACAACTAATGAGATCCGACACTGATTTGTCGGTTCGAAATTTTCATTTGATGATTCGCCAAAAAACTAACAACCCGCGGAATTGCCGTACAACGCAACTCATCGGACTACTGCATTATCCCCACTAATCGAAAATGTTTGCATCATTGTATCAACTTGGCATATCAAGGAATACTGAGAAGCAAGGCCGGATCTATAGTGGTAATTGGAGTAATTACCCGCCTCCCCCCAGATGGACTCGATTCATAACAAAAAATATTATAATAATTCAAAAATTATCTTTGTTTTCGATTAAATATATGTTTTACCCCCCCCATAGAAGTTGTCTGTATCCGCCCTTGCTGAGAAGCGGGCTAAATGCAACGACGAAATGCATCACTAATCGGATTAAAGCATAGTTAATAACTATTATACACTACACAGGATCTGCGTACATTGGATAAATTTCATCGCGTCACATGGCCTGCAGAACTGTTCGTCTGCCATAAGAGTCCGTTAAACTTTTTGACATCAATTTTTCTTCTTGTTGGTAAAATTTTTCCATCGTTTTCTTTGTTGTTTGTATTTTCCACTTTCGAATAAATCCATATCAACAATGAATACTTCTCTTTTAAAATTACGTCCTCAAACGTCATTAATTCCTATTTATTAAAATGGGCACATCTAATTTTTCACAAACATTTTCAGTGAATCGAAGTGCCTTTTCACGAAATGACGTTCAAAACGTACGCACCTAACATCAGTTCAATTTATGGGTTATCCGCAGCAAACTAAATATGGAAAAATAAAATCAACACACCCAAAAAGGTTAGCCTTATAAACACCGCGATAAAAAGTTTTAAAAACCAATAAAACTAACAATTGGGAATTCAACATAAGGGGTATTCCCTCTGGTGTCGAGTTTTGAAACTATAGATAAGTACATCGAAACTATTGTTTTCGTCAAAATTCGGTTATTGTTTATGTGCATTTTGTTGAACCTGTAATAGTTATTGATAAGTGATTGAATTCTGATACATATAAATGGTGAATATTCTGTTCTTTCATTGACATAATGTACTTGAGAGTGGTTGAATTTTTGCCACTTTGGCGCTGCCATCTAATGTTGAATCCCCAATAGTGGAGGCCCGACTTCACTCATAGCTGGTGACAAGCGGAAGGTAGATAAAATCATGGAACTGGATCATCTGAAATGGCGGCCGATGTATTGCCTCACATTCACACATTATATGGTTTGCTGTTCCCGGCAACATGAGATATTCATGGGAGAATGACTAGACCGGCGGGAATTAAAACAAAAAACAATTATTATCAGGGAAAGAACAATGAGCATTTTTGACTATAGTGCCAACAAAGTCGCAATTTTAAAGGGAGCGCATAATAGCTATTAGTGTATTAAGAGCACAAAGTAATACTTTGCCTTATGAGAAAAATGTCTGGCGCGCGATGCGAAGCGGCAATATTTTGAAAGCGGCAAAGTTTTTGAGCTCAAATAACACAATAGCACAATAATAATGATTATTGATAACCTCAAATTTGACCAATTTTTGACCAGTTTTTCGTAAATAAAGTTCGTTGTTTTTTTTATTTAACACGATAATTTGTAATTTATATAAAATGTGAATTATTTACTAAATATACATTTTTTTCTGAAATCGCTCAAGAATGCGTACTTTCTCGGAGCAACTTGAGACATCAATCATAAATTGTTATAAATTTATAAAAATTTCTTAATTTATGATAAGGTTGAATGCGATTTCAGAAAAAATAGTATGTGTACCTCGTAGTGAAAGCACATTCCCAGATTTCAATGCTTATTGGCCTCGGCTAACAATTCACATTGCCGTCCAGGAATGTAATGCTTTTACTACTAGATACACAATATACTATTCTCCACCACCGTTCCAGAATTTGCCAAGTCTGAAATCATATTTGATAAAAGAATGGTAATATTCTCGCTCAACAAATATTCTACAACACTTGCTGTCTTATGTATTTTGCGTGTGTTTCATTCAATCATAAGAATAATATTCTAACATTGTTGTAGCAATAATTACGTTAGCCTTAACTGGCATCATAGTGATAAGATGTGAATGGAAATATCAAAATAATTTTTCATTGGCTTTCCATTTGATTATATGTAAAATTCGTGGTTGTGGAGATAGTCTGTTACTCGGTTAGAATGAAAATTCGTTAAGCTCGTGGTACCCCGCGCTCGCTTTCAGCTCGCGCTCGGAACTTCCCACTCGCATCGAATTTTTCATTCTAACCTTGTTACAGAATATACTATACTACCATCTTTAGTATAATGAAAAGTTTAGAAAATGAGAGTTTATAATCATAATATTCCTTTCATATCCTAGAAACAGTTATGGACAATTCGTAACCGATCAATTTGTTCATGAGATACAGCAGTTGTAAGCATTTAAATTGGCACCATATATATGGAAAACTATATATTGTTGGAAATGCAATTACATGACTTATCACGTTGTTGATGAAGATACATGATAACATTTCATTTTAAACGGATTGAGCAAAAACCAAAAAGTTTATGTTATTGATATATATTTCTATGAAAACTGTCTTGTAATGCAACACCCTTTGTGTAAATTAATCTGTAAACAGTGCGGCTTTTAATAGTCCCCTTCCCCCCTGATAACTTTTGAACATTCCGACGTACAAACATGGGGAAAAACCGTTTGGGGGGTATCACCGATACCTACTACTTTTTCATATCAAAGACAAGGTGATTGCTCGTAAGCGGGCGCGAGGGGCAATACGTTCACAATTTCGATTTTTAACCTTTCAAAATTTTCAAGTTGATGTGTCCCCAGCGCCATCTGTTGAATTTTTGCAATGTATATTTTCTCAAAAAGTAGTATCGGTAATACCCAATAACCTTAATTATATTTTCGGTTCCACTGTTCCATATCAAACCGTTCAAACGTATCGAACTATGAGAACCATTCACATCCGCCCTTATACTTGATACTTTGAATGCGAATTGCTGGAAAAATATTATGCCATATCGGATTTTTAAGTTGATGTGCTCCCACGCCCCCTGTCGAGCAGTCACCATGTCTTTGATTTCAAAAAGAAGTATCTGTGATACTCCCCAAACGGTTTTTTTCCCATGTTCAAAAGTTAACGGGGGGGTAGAGGGGGGCGGCATAAAAAGCCGTACGTATAATAAGGATGTCAGGATCGAAAACATATCAAAATTTCAGAAAAAATTTATATAGTACGGGGTTCTTTTTCGTTACACAAATATACTCAGAGCTGGGTGGTTCAACGAGACGTTTTAGTTTTTTTCAACACCATTTCATTTTCGACTTCTTAATATGATGCGATAATAATTTTTGAAATTCCTAACGATACTTGTTTTTCACGAGTTAAACGGAAAAATAATGTATATTAATTATTGTGAACAATTATTCAACAACTGATAGTTATAAAATCAATCGAGAAGGATACTGTGTGATGGTTAAAGGAATCCCAACTTTGGGGTCCCTAACCGCATTCAAAACCCTCAACAGCCGACACATATTGACATATCCATCAGACCTCATATCGGTTATAAAACATTTTCCAAACTGGGCTGCCTAAAAAAGAACTCATATAATATATTACCTGAACGACACTATCTTACTCACCCTGATGAGCATTTTCTGAACTTCAGTATCAAATTCATAGCCAACAGCCTCAATACATTGACACACAGCAGTTTGGAGATCATTTTTAACCAAGCAAATATATTCATTAGCTTTGTGGCTACCTTTCTGAAATAGTTCATTATTATACAAGAAGTGTCTAAGAAGTATAATCGATGTGACGCAACACTGAGTGCTCTCAAATGTTACAAGTGCAATAAATACACTTACACATTTTTCACACATGTTTCTCATTCGAAAATTTTTATTATACCGACGAGGTGTGGCTAGAAAATAACGACATTTTTGGTGTTTTTCTTTAATTTATCCTTTACAACTTTCACCTTATCCCCTTCAATATACTCCCCACTACTATTCCCACACCTTTCTATTAGAATTTTCCACTGTTCAAAGCAGGTCATTTTCTGAAAGCATGTTCGTGGTCTCTATCCTAGTTCCTTTCAACAATTTCTACTTTCGGAAACATAAAAAGTCACACGGAACTAGGTCTGATGAGTAGGGTGGATGTTCCAACACAGGGATCCTATGCTTGGCCAAAACATAGTGCAGCGTGGGCTGAGGCGTTGTCCTGATGAAGAATCCACGACTTGTTCTTTCACAATTCTGGTCGATTTCTCCGTACTCGCTCAAGATATTGTTCTTACTCCCCCTTGACTACCTTAGAGTGATCGAAATTATGGTAAAAAAGGGTGTGATTACCCGGATATTCTGAGTTTTCAAGGTTCAAAATCAAGTTTCCAATGCATCAAGAGAAACGCAAACATAATCTAAAGTGAAGAGAATGTTTTCAATTCAATTCCGAGAGTTCCATCATCTGCTGACGGCCGTTTCGTTGTTTATAACTCGTCAAAGCAGTTTCATGGTGCTCCCGAAATCAAAACGAATTTACTCTGATTTAATACCTTACGGCAAATAGAATGATAATGAAAAATAACTTGTGACATCTACATCAGTCACTAGCTGAAACTTAATTTGAAACGAACTACGGAAGTTAGAAATTTTTCTAGACAGGCAGTCAACAATTTTGTTGTTTTGACCAATCAAAGGTTCAAAATCAAGTTCCTAATGCGTCAAGAGGAACGCAAACAGAATCTATATATGTATATATATTTATATTCAAGTTTGTAGATTTTGACCAAAAATAATTATTCGCAGAGAAAGTTTCAACTGTGATAAAAAAAATAAAGAGCCGGCCGGTAACGACAGGCAATTATTCGAAGTTATACACTGTCCGACCCAATCATTACAATACAATCAAAGAAAAAGACATTTCCAAACATGTGAAGTAACAGTTCTCAAATTAGCAATATTTTTAACAAAATTTTCGATTATTTGCAATCCGAAGAAGAGGCCCACCTCGACCGGCAGTTTTGTTGGGGTGTAATGGGATGAAAATCAGAAAATTATTGATGCCGAAATGAATTTTTCAACGACTTCATGTATAATATGGAAATATTTTAACCATAACTTTTGATTATTTGGAACCCGAAGAAGTGGCCGGCCTCGACCGGCAATGGTTCCGGAATGTAAATCAGATAATAAGAAATGCAAAAACATTTTTGCACGACTCCAATCAACGAAAAAGTGCCAGCTCCAATCATGGTAAGTTTCAAACCTCGCGATATTTTGTTGATTAGAGTGGGCAAAAAATCATTTTTGCATTGTTAATTATCTGACTAACATCCCAAAACCATTCCGGTCGGGGCCAGCCACTTCCCCAAGTGACAAATAATGGGAATAATAGCGAGGTTTGACACTTTCAATGCTTGGAACTGGCACTTTTTCGTTGATTGGAGTCGTGAAAAAAGTCATTTTCACATCGTTAATTATCTAACATCCCAAAACCATTGCCGGTCTAGGCCGACCACTTTTTGGGGTTGCAAATAATCGAACATTTTCGTGAAAATATCGCCAGGTATGACACCTCACATGATTGAAGCTGACACTTTTTCTTTCATTGGAATAGTGCAAAAAGTTATAAACAGACAGCAAGTCATTTTTGCCATAACGATAGTTCTATGAATAACTGATAAAATTTGTTAGCTACCAAATCAACACAATCAACTTTCCGTAGAAAATAAAAAAAATATATCACAATGACTAGCTCTCCGTGTGAACTTAATCGAATATGGCCACTTGGAGTTGACCGGCCGGGAGCTAACATGACCTAGGTCATGAGGCATGGTTATGATCACAGTTAAACTGATATTCCAGACATCGGAGGTATAATAAAAAAAAATTTGAATGTCTGGGATTAATATATCTGCAGTTATATCACTCATTAGTAGTAGTAGCAGTAATATCATATTCACTCACCTGAAATTGTTTTGAAGCCTCCAACAAAAAACTTCCAGGATCAGTACTGTTTATTCTGAAAATTCTTTGGACAACTTCTGGGACTTTCTGCAAAATTTCGTGCTGGGTATTTGATATTATTCTAACGCCATCTATCTCGGGTATTAAACAAATTGAGCTATCGTATGAGTATGTCATTTTCTGTCCGTATTTACCAACTACCATGAGCGTGCTATCTTTTTCAAAATACATAACTATTGCTTCGTTTCCACACCTGTCACATATAGAAAAAAATGGCGTCCTTGTGAAAATTATAATATGTCTTCAGAACTGCTGAACTCAATAAAAAAAATTCCAACTTGTGACAAAAGGCAGTTTTTGATAAAATATCATTGTTTAAAGAGAAATTTATTTATCAAGTAAATTTTTCCTTCTGAAAATTATTTGCTGGAAATCGATTCAAAACTCAAACTTTGCTTTAATTCAATCAATGAATTTGAAGTAGGTCTGCGTAATAAATCTGCCTTGCTAAAGCTAATGGGCGTATATGACAATTTATCGAAATTCAGATTATGGCTTTTTTGGATACTTAAAGACTTACTCTAAAGCAAAAACGCATATCTATGCCTCCATACACCTTATCGTATCGTATCCCAAATAGTTTTCTCAAAACTATATTTTTGCAGATACGCCCATTAGCTTAAGTACGGAATGTAAAAAATGCAATGTAAAAGCAAAATTTCAAACATCACAAAAAACAATTATTCCACAACAAACAAAATAGTTATTTATGATACAAGTTCGTGAAGTAAGACTTTTTGGTATGAGCGTGAATTTTGTTGAATGAGGCACTTCAACAAACACGCGAGTACAAAAATAAACTGTATGAAACACAGTGTTTTCTACAGTTATTATATTGCCAAATTGTAGCAATTATCAGTAATTTACATGTTTTATGTTATGTTGTCGTATTATCAAATAATGATTTTCGAGTGAAATTTGATGCAAAATACTGTATTTTTTCAAGAATGCATGCTTAAATGCATGAACAGTGTGTAGAAAATTACTTTACACACTCGTGCTAGTATATCACTTACGCACTCGTGCTAAACACTATCACTTACGCACTAAAGTAGAAAAAAAAATATTTTAGACTTGAATTCGCGAGTTCTGTGTGTTCTGTGCTGCAACTATATCCTTAATTTAGTCGTTAATGACGCTACAAAATCGATTTCTTTGATAACCAAAGTTTTTTTCTTCAGTTGAAGTACTGTTTTAATTCTCATCAGCTTCTAAGAAACGCTGGTCAATTCTGAAATTATATATATATAGAGTGAGTCAGAATAAGACCGACAAACTCCGACTACAGACCTGTATCTCAGAGGAGATGCATTTTAGGATATACCTTGATAGGAACTTTTCACCTCGAAAGAATCTGTAGTCGGAGTTTGTCGGTCTTATTCTGACTCACCCTGTATATATAATCTTAAAAATTCAACAGTGGAGCCTTTATCGGATTCTCGATAGTCTAGTAAAATAGACAGGATAATTCCTTTAAGGTATCAACTTCGAGAATTTTTCTCGCAAAAATGTATCTTCGTTTATTTCATGAATCAGTTCAACATTGATGGGTTAAATTTAAATTTAGTTGTTTTCAATTTTGAAAAACTCATAATTCGTACACTTAAATTGTACTGCAACCTGCAACAATTATTTGAGTGAAATTTTTCATTAGGAAAATAACTAGTACAGCTTTTTGAAAAATCATAATTTCTAAAAGTTATACACTTGCGCCACTGCCTGATTGGAATATCCATCTGGCTATATTTCTTGACTGAGTGAAATTTTAAGAAAATCTAAATATAGCTACATCAAGTTGAAAGAGCGGTCGCAAAAAAACGAAATACCTAACCTGTACCTACCAAATGAGTTGATATAATATTGTTGAATTAATGACAAAAAATTTCCTAAATGACAAAAATGATATACCGGGTGACCACGAGGTGAGGTACACCCCCCATTTTTTCTCTAGTTTTGAAGATACATATTTCAAGTTTGGTATGTCGCTCTAGTACTTACTTGAATACTCAAAGGACCCCGCACATGGGAAAATGGCTTTCAGCCAATTTTCATAATTTTTTGGGATATTGTAGTACAAGTCACTAGAAGTTACATATGCAAGTTAAAATTAGTTTCTATGTCCAGTTTCGGAGATACGAATTTTTGGAAAATCATAGAAATTGCTGTTTTACCAAAACATAGCAAGGTTCACCCATCCAAAAGTATTAATTTTTAGATGATTAGCAATGTCAGTTAGTCGGTCGTTACGATAGAAGAAGCCACCTATTATACAGGGTGGGTCAAAAATAGCGACAATTTAGGATATTTTGCCAATCTTTATCAACGGTCCCTATGGTGAGACATTTTTCATTAGGAAAATACCAAAAAGGATTCTTTTCTTACGACAAGAGAATATTTTCTCTAAAAGTTTAGACTTTTTGACAACACGGTAATTTTTTTTCAAATGTTTGTTTTTTATACTACATGTTTTTAACAATAGCCACATAAAATAGCCCTTTTGAGTCAATTAATCCGCTTTGGAGCCAAAACTATTTGAGAAAAACGTATAGTAATTGCTCAATACGATCAGTTTCAAAAAGTTACGATTACATTTTATACGGGGGCTGTTTACAAATATTAGTTGAAATCGGTTTTGTACGTAATATATATGTTTGAATGGATCTCCCAATTTGAATCATAGTTTTCAGTTATACTTCCAAGTAAATTACCCTACACTCGGGTAAGTTTCATTCATTTCCTATTATCCATTCATAACTATAAATTAAAATTGATATTCTATAGAAGATATTATCCAATCCAATGCGGGAAGGCATTGATTACTATTTGCAGAAATTCGTGGAATCGTTACGAAGCGTAGAGATATTGATACTGAATTTTCGCGAAGCAGGTGGAAAACCGCATACCGTGTCAATAGCCACGCCGTTAAGAGTCACACAGTTTATGGCCTTGCGGTTTCTAACGGTGCAATTGTTTTGCGCTGCAAGATCATATTTATTTCATCAAGAAATAAGGTTGGATAATATCTTCTATAGAATATCGATTTTAATTTATAGTTTAAAAACCAGACATAGGAAATGAAAGAAACTTACCCGAGTGTAGGGTAAATTACTTGGAAGTATAACTGAAGAATATGATTGAAATTGGTAGATCCATTCAAAAATAATTAACAAACATATATATTACGTACAAAACCGATTTCAACTAATATTTGTAAACAGCCCCCGTATAAAATGTGATCGTAACTTTTTGAAGCTGAATGATCAGCTTCAGTCTTTCTTAAATGGTTTTGACTCCAAAGCGGATTTATTGACTCAAAAAGGTTATTTTGTGTGGCTATTGTTAAAAACATGTACTTAGAATAACAACCAAACAACCAACTAAACTTTTAGAGAAAACCTGCTTGTCGTAAGAAAAGAATCCCAGTAGGTATTTTCCTAATGAAAAATGCTCGGTCTCACCATAGGGACCGTTGATAAAGATTGTATAATAGGTGGCTTCTTCTATCGTAACGACCGGCTAACTGACATGACATTCGACTTTCTTCATACCAGCAATGCTAGTATTTTGTTACTAAACATCTAAAGAGTAATACTTTTGGAAGAGTGAACCTTGCTATGTTTTGGTAAAACAGCAATTTTTATGATTTTCGAAAATTCGTATCTCGGAAACTGGACATAGAAACTAATTTAAACTTGCATGTGTAACTTCTAGTGACTTGTACTAGAATATCCCAAAAAATTATCAAAATTAGCTGAAAGCCATTTTCCCATGTATTTGGTGCGGGGTCCTTTTGACGCCACTACTGAAAATTCACTGGGAAGTGACTTTTTTTTTCAAATGACACCGTGTACATTGTTTTTCATTATCCGGAAGAGCATGCAATTTGTGATAATAATACTCTTTTTCAGAATTTAAAATCGGTTGAAAAATGGCGGAAATGCGGTTGATTGTTCAATCGAACAAAGTTGGCCATGAAATTCAAATTTAGATCATCATAACTGACAAACGTCATCAGAAGTCACTAGAGGAAGCTTCGAAGTGCGATAAAGTTAAAAACTGAGGTTCTCATGTAATTGACGCTCCCATATATTCCAATAATTATCAAAAATTTCCTAAAAAAACGGAGTAGTAAACATAAGAAAATGCTCAAAACTGCCATTTTTCAAATGGCAACATGTTCTTTTAACTTAATCATGATGAAAAATGATTAGTTATAAGATTATTCTTGTGAAAAGTTTTGAAGAATTCCGAAAGAAATCGAAAATACAAGTTACATCATGAGTGTTCTCAAAATTAAATATTCTTCAACGAAGGCGGCCATGAACATAAAAACGCGAAATTAAAAAGCAACATGGACTAAATAAGTAGAACAAACTGTAACTTTGTTGAAATAAAATGAGCTTTTATGTATTGCTTTCTTAATTATGTTCTAATCCGCCTACGTTGAAGAACACTCAATTTTAGGAAAACTCATCATGAAACCTGATTGTATATTCGTTTCTTTTATGAATTCTCCAAAACTTTTCCCAGGATTAAATTGATCATTTATAATTTTTCATCATGACAAAGTAAAAATTACATGTTACAATTTGAAAAATAGAAGTTGTGAGCATTTCTTTATAGGTACTATTTTTCAGTTTCAGATGTAAATCTGAGTGATTGAATCTTGTTGCTGGCTGGGGATAATACTCCAGGATTCACTGTTGCATTAATAATTAACAGTGCTGATCCTAAGGTGGCGTATGGAGTTAGTACCAATACCTATCCAGAACATGTGGCTAATGACCATAGCAGTCAATGCCAACACACCAAAAAAAAAACACAGCAATTTGGTTGCTCCAATGGAAAGAATTCTAGGGCATTATAATAAGAATAAAATGAGATTTTGTACCAATTCTGAATAGATTCAAACCAAAATCACAAATATCGTCCGCCATCTTGGAGCCGCCATATTAAATTCAAGAATTTTTACAAGAAAATCATAATCTCCAACCCCGAAAACCCCCACATTCTAATTTAGAATTGTGGACCATAATTACAAAACTCGTCCACCATATTGGAGCCGACATAATGAATTTATGAAATTTGACATAAAATTCATAATGTCCGACCCCGAAAATCCCCACATACCAATTTAGAATCGAATTGGACCATAATCACAAAACTCGTCCTGCAATGTGATGGCCCTTTCGGTTTGCTTATTGTATTTTTGTTATGACAAAATCCTTTATTGATTGGCCTAAAGAATAATTCCAATAACAGAACATCTATTATTTAGCTATTTCTCAGTGAATATAAAGAATTCTCACAACGACTCACCAGATCAATTGTTTGGGCTTGTGTATTGTATCAGTATCAATTTCACAATATTTGGTTCTCAAATCAGTTGAACCCAACCATAAGCAACCAGAATCTGTGAAAAATGCTAAGTGATGGGCATTTAATGACACTGCCATTTTTAGTATTGACGTACAGCTGTTAGTTATATCAGGTTCAAGCTGAAAAGTGTGATTAAAGCATTGGTATTATATTTGTAAAAAATACTTTAAAAAAATGGCAAATATTTCTAGTAATTGGATTGAATTCATACCAACCATAGCACTAGTATGATGTTCATCTTGTTTTAATCTGTACAGCTCCATGCCTCTTGCTATCAGAACTTCTGTGGCATCATCAGAAACAACCACCCAACTAGTAGGAGGATTACTCGATCCTATTTATGATCATATTAAATAAAAGAAGAGATAAATGAATTATAAAAACCTTACTTGGCAATTCTGATAACTGTCTAGTTTTAGGTTCCTTGATATTATTAACAACAAATATCTTGTAATTCGAAGTCATAACGGCTATTCCTGTAAAATTTTGTGGACTGGTAAATATTATGGCATCTATAACCTTAGCGTCCTGCACTTTTTGACTTATGCTAAAAAGATGTAGATATTTTCCAAACATATTATGTGTTACCACAGTGCCGTCCTCCTGGATACATATCAGCTCCTCATCATTAGTCCATCCCATATGAACAATGTGTCTTCTAGTCCACTGTCAACACAAAATAATATTCATTTCTTCAGCAGGTACTCTACTATTCAATATACCTTAAAAGATGTTATTTGTTTGCCAGATCCGGAAAAAATTGATATAATAGGCTGTCCCGTACCCTGTACTTTAACAAATTTTTCATCATCCCTTCGCATTGCTATAGGTCCTCCATAAGATGCTGAAGATGTTATAAAATTTTCTAAGTTTACTATTTGTTTCCAGGTCATGGAATATACTTCGAATTTCCTATGAAAACATCCTCGTTATTTGATACTGTTTACTGGGATCATATCAAATACAAGTCTAGAAATCATTCCCATCTCACCTGTAATATAAATCTCTTCCTAATAAAAACCAGTCAAGGGTTATCATAGCGGCAGACATTGTAAAAGAAAAGCTTATTCAAGTGTGCTCTGATTGCTCTGAAATCTGAAACAGAAATATGAATAGATTTGTTATAAAACGCTGGCGAATTCAAAGTGGGCACCCAAATTTCAATTTGTTTATTAATTTAAAGAAAACAAAAACCACAAAAACAACGATTCTTCTTCTATTCCTCATCATTTTTGGAGTCCATTCCGTCTTGCTACCATTAACCATCTAATACCGAGGAGGGTAGAGTTCACAGGAGCACAGGAGCAGAAACAGCAGAAAATGTGATCTGTGATCAACGATTAGACATCTATTTGTATTTGTCATCATTGCAATCATCAAACAAAGATGACACCACTGTCACCACTACCCAACCACTACCGACTAACACAGACTAGAGAGTTTGCGGAAGGGAGTTTTACGAAATGGTTATAAAATAATTATACGGTACAAAAACTGACATGTTTCATTGCTTCAAATGTAGGTTTTACCTTAGCCCTATAAAAGTACATAAGCTAAAAATGTTATTTTCAATAAAATGACTTGCTCGACATTTAATAAATTAAGTACACTACTGATTAATTTCAACGAGGTTGATGAACCAATTGAAGATTAAGCGTCTAGCGACATCCCGGATATTTTGGCTGGCAAGCATATTGACTGTATCATAGCTTCCTTTGGTCTGATTTCTCAAAAACACATAAAAAAGTAATTTTTCACAGTCAAAACCCGTAAATAACAATTTTTCACATTTTTCCTTCCTTAAAACCCGTAAATTACAATTTTTCACATTTTTAAAGAAGGCTGAATGTTTGAAAAAAATGTGAAAAATTGCGATTTACGGGTTTTGAGGAAAACTATGAAAAATTACTTTTTTATGTGTTTTTGAGAAATCAGACTGAGGAAGCTGCCAATTTGGAGGTTATGATACTGTCAATATGCTCGCCAGCAAAATATCCGGGCTGTCGCTAGACGCTTGTGAAACATGTACAGAACGATGCTGCTATATGACAAAATAACTTTTAGGCACTCTGCCGTCAATTCTGGGTGGTGCATTTGACTATAATAATAATAATAATTTTTCATCTGAAGTTGTGCTTTTCGAACAAAATATTCTTGTACAGCATTCCTCACGTTGGGTATATTATGAAATAACAATCTCCTAGAACCTACTGCCATACAAAAATAATGGAACCGGAAGCCAGGGAATTTTTTTAAATTTTGAAAATAAAAAAAGAAATATTCCTGGCTTCCGGTCCCATAATTTTTGTACGGCAATCGGTTGGAGGAGATTATTATTCCATAATCTACCGAACGTAAGGAATGCCGTACAAGAATATTTTGTCTGAAAAACACATTTTCAGATGAAAAATTATTATTACTATTATTATATTATATTATTATATTATTACATACAAGTCAAATTTGACGGGTGGTGCATTAATGCACCACCCAGAGCTGACGGCGTAGTGCCTAAAGTTATTTTCTTCTATGACAGCACCGTTCTGTAATGTTTCTTTGGGTCAAATAACCCCCCAAATTGTTTCATGTCCCCTTTGATATTGGTAATATACTGTACTTATTTCTCCTAGTCTACTAACCACTCTTCTCCCGAACGCATCTTGTTTCATATAGACCATTCCAGAACACGTGACTTTTTATGGAGGGCACACATTCATTTATAACCAAAATTACATAATTTTGGCATTTTTCAACTAGTTTTCAACCTAAAAAGCTTTAAATGGCATTATTTTGGCATTTTTCGGATAGTTTTTAACCTAAAAAGCTTTAAATTTGACAGGTTGCCCTCCAGCGTGACGTAAAACTGGAATGATCTATTCATATAAAACAAGTATTCCACTATAAGGGTTTGCTAGAAGCTAGATTTTTCAACAAAAATATTTTTCTTTTAAGTAATTGCATTTTCTTTATCAATTGTCTGTCAAACTCAGAGCCTTTCTTTTACGCTTTCGTAGTCATGTCATTCATAAGTCTGTGTTTTTGATTGGTCCCGCTATTTTCAGAAATAGTGTAAGGACAACAGTTTTTCCTTACGCATATACCCATTATGTTATATTTATATGGCTGTTGTGGAAATCATAAGCATAACGTAAGGTTTTATAAGCGAAAAAGCTCGCCTATAGCACAGAACACCTAAACTAACACCTAAAGTAGTTAAGGTGTTCTATGCCTATAGCAAACTACCTACTATATCGCCATCGCTTGCTGAAAAAACCAACCTATATGTCATTATAAATTTTGTAGGAAGAAACCTGTAGAAATGAAAATAAGTTCTCAATGACAGTTTTGTCTTTTGACTAAGAGATATCGCTGCATAAATACAGAATCGCAATGGATTAGAAAAGTCAAAATTTTGAGAAAAAAAAGTCGAAAATTCAAGAAAAAAGTCGAAATATTCAGCAAAAACTCGAAATTTTCAGAAAATAGTCGAAATTTTAGGAAAAAAGAAGAAATTTTGGGAAAAAAAGGAAATAAAACGCAAAATTTTAAGATAAAAGTAAAAATTTTGAAGAAATAAAATTTTTAGAAAAAAAGTCGAAATTATGAGAAAAAAGTAAAAATTTTGAGAAAAAATGTCAACATTTCAAGATTTATTGAAATAATTCGTCAATCGTGGTGGCGATGAATTATTTATGAAAATATCAAAATTTTTAATTTTCTTCTCAAAATTTCGACTTTTTTGTCATAATTTCGACTTTTTTTCTTAAAGTTTCGACTTTCTCAAATTTTTTAAATTTCATTTTAAAACTATACTGGTAGGATGGCGCTAAAACGCCGTCGTACGATTTTTCCTAAGGTTGATTTATTTCTCTTTCAACCATTGACGTGTATTTTAATTAATTTCATTATTTCTATTCATGAAGTGGCTACCTATTTAATATTGGGCCAGTAGAAGTTTTATAACTTTTTTCAATGCAAGGTCGGGAAAGGTTTAAAAACATACTATGGAATTTTGCAACCTGTTCCGAAGTCCGCAATCTTGAAATTGAATTTTGCTGTATACTCGTTGAAAAAATTCCAAAAGTTCTGCAAACTTAGAGTAGTATTATAGTTACTTATGCAACAAGTGCAAAAAGTAGGTGTGTTGTCCAACTCGGCTTGATGGCCTCGTTGGACAATTTCACGTCGAGTGGAATAAACTCGTTTTGCACGAGTTTCATACAATATTTTTTCTACGTTCATGCAAAAACCAGAAAATGTTTCATTTAGGTGGCACAAAACTGTAAGGAAGACATTGTTTGTTTAAATCTATCTGCTAAAGGTAATTCAAAAACATTTTGAGCAATTCAGATGATATTCGAAGGAAATAATTTTATTTTTAGCAAATTGCATTTTCTAGTAATTTCATAGTCCATTATATAATGAAAATGATGAAACATGCAACTATTTAAAACGTAATACAATCTCACAGAAAATGGGCTAAATTTGGCGTCGATTTGAAAGTTTATGTCTGTCATGATGACAGAACGCTATAGTAGAATGACAGATGAGTGCAATAATTTTTTTTTTGAACGTAGAAAAAATATATTTTTCGTGACGTGAAACACGTTGAGTGCAATAAACAATTTTTGCACGAGTTGCATTCAACATTTTTTCTACGTTCATGCAAAAAGCAAAAAATTATTTATTAAGCACTAGGTGTTGGAAAATGAAAAGTGCAACTTAAATAATTAATTATTACTGTCGATTTGCATCGGAACAGATCACTTTCATCTATTTTCCATTAATAATACTCATTTCAAAAGTTTCAATTCTGTAATTTTTGACTGACGTTTCTATAACCACAGTTGCATTATAAAAATCAAAATCATAGTAGCCGTGAGCGCGTATGTTATCACGGTAGACTGTAGACGGTTTAGAACAAAGCGGATTAGTTTTGATTATAGAGTTTTTCTCGGGAAGGCATTGTTTGTTTAACTCTGGCTGCTAACATTAATACAAAATGATATGAAATATGTAACTGTTTAAAACGTATTGCCAATCTTACAGAATATCTGCTAAATACGTAGTGGGTTTGAACATTTATGTTTGTCACGATGACAGCACGTTGAAGTTGAATGACAGATGAGTGCAATAAAAACTTTATTGCACTTTATTGCACTAGTGCAATAAAGAACTTCTTTTTCCACCAACTATAATTCAATAAAGTTTTGCTTTTTGCATGAATGTAGAAAAATATCATTATTTGTTTGTAATGAAAGAGCCTTAGTTGAACTGAATACTACTTCATTAGTAACTTGACAGGGAATCAATATTACCAATTGCACAAACTACCAAATACATGTGAACTTTTATGAATAATTTTTTCAAGTAGGTGTTTTAATTATGATAATGTCTGATTGAAGTGTTTCTATTAGAGAGATTTATATATTACTGAATATCCATCTGTAATATTCTTGTAATATTACTCTTAACACTAGTGAAAGTGATTTTGTGAAAACGTCAGTTTTTCGTTCATATGTCAATGAATTAAAAACGTCATTTTAAATGACAGTTGTACAAAATGCGCTTGGAGAAGAAGTCTGCTTGATCCTAAGTCATACGGAATAGTATATTCTGTAAAAAGGTTAGAAAGAAAAATTCGATGCGAGTGGGAAGTTCCGAGAGCGAGCTGAAAGCGAGCGTGAGGAACCACAAGCATGAGGAACCACGAGCATCGCGAATTTTCATTCTAACCGAGTAACATACTGTGTTTTTTCCACAACCACAAACTTCACATATAATCAAATGGAAAGCCAACGAAAAAATATTTTTACATTTCAATTCACTTAGAATGAAATTCGTTATGCTCGTGGTTCCTCGCGCTTGCTTTCAGTTCACAAAATTCAACCTCTTAAAATAGTTCTGACATAATAAGAGGGTTGTTATTTCAACCTTTTTTATAACATAACGGTAATACTGAAAAAAATACCTTCTCTCTTTTTTCACAAATGTTTATTGCAGTAATGCAATCTCCAAAATTAAAACTCAAGTTTACTTCCGTCCTTCCTGATATATTTTGAGAGGTTGCTGAGAAAATAATGTTATAGGACAGACAGAACCCTTGTAATTTACGATGAAACAATAATTCCTGTATATTTTCACATGAGTTTTGCAACACTCTGTATATAGGTAGAAAACTGACAAAAAACAGATTATATTGCTTGATAATCCAGAAAGAAATTTTTAAATATGAACATGTAATCGCGAAAATTCATTTTAGCGATTGAAATGAATATTTCCGACGCCAAACAAATGTTTTCATCATTATGTAGGTACAACAAACAGATGGCTGATAGAAATTTAAAAATCACTTCGAGGTGGGAGAGTTAAAATACCTATTCATAACTTGATCTAAAACGGTAAGTCGATCACCTATCACGTAAAAAATAAATTAAAAAGTCACTCCCAGATCATTGGTTAAAACACAATAGGGTGGTGCGGTTTCAGACACTTTGCTGGGGGCCTTCTCTGTTCTATTTAGAACCCACTTGTGGTCCGCCGAAGCCGCAAAGGCATTGGAGCAACAGGGATCGAGAATAAAATCGAGTAGCGTCACACTCTAAATCGCTCTTCTTTGTGAAACAGTGGTGGAGAAGGTGATATCACGAACATTATTGTTGAAAGTAGGTTTGTATGGTATGGAATTGAAAAAAAAATTACGAACTATTCAATTTTTCAAATAAAAAAAAAGAATTAATATTGAAGATAAATTAATGAATGAGAAGTTCCTATAAATAAATCAAAAAAAAACAATTGCTCACATAAATTCTTAGCGTTTCAATGGTTCCATGCCATATCGTAACGCGACAGTTCGTAATCCCACAAATATTTTAACGGACAATTCTTATCGCCGATAAATCTTTCTTTAGCAAGTTTAACATTACACTGGATTTAGACCGTCTATCCGTTTGTCTAAAGGGGTATAGAAAAGAACAAGTGGACATTGAAATAAAACACTTTTCAAGTATTAATTATTTAGTCTGATCTAACCAGAACAAACTAACCTTACGTAGGTATTTGAGTGCGTGGAAATTGTCGTTACAAATTGTACCGTTACGAATAGTTGTAGTTACTAACTGTCGATGTTATGAAGTGTTGCCGTTACTAATTGACGGCGTTACGAATTGTCCGTTACCATTTGTGGGGTTACGAACATTCGCGTTACGATATGTCTTGTCACCTGTTTCAATAATAATGGAAAAAAAATCTGAAAAATTACAAAATTTGTTAACATACAGTGTGTGTCTACACAATTGGAACTGTTGAATATCTCTTATACCTACCAATAGGAGGTTTTGAAATATTATGATGCATATCTTGCAGCACTATGAAAGCTATCAGGAATTAATATTTTATTAGCGAGGGGCGCTCGAATATGAGTTTTTTTTGTACTCCATCCTGCTGGATGATTACAAAAAACATTGTAGGATGCACTACTTGAAAAAAAAATGAGGTAAATAAAGTTAGAATTTGGTGAAAATCATATTTTTTCTCTGATCACCCTGTATAACCAATCAATCAATACTCTTAAAAGTTTCCATAATTTTTTCGTAATACTTATAGATAATATGTTTTCTTGGAAAAATTACACATTTAATGAGAAACTGGTATAACTTGGGAACGTCTGATTTTCAAATGAATGAGAATTCATATACCTATGTTTAAATATATAAGGTGTTCCATTTAAAAACCTGATGTTCTATTTCATCAGCTTTTCTAGCGACACTCGTTCAAAAAATAGTCATTCCTGAAAATAGCTTTCATAGTGCCGTATGATATGAAATAATAATATTTTAAAAACTCTTATTGGTCCAAGAGATATTCAACTTCCCCACTGGTCTTAGGCCACACTGTTACAGGCATATCCCGATAAATGCATTCACGTGCTTGACATCGCACGTTGGAAAGTAAGACCTTCGTCTTCCCAGCTTCCACAAGTCAATCAAAGATTTTTCATGATTGCTTTAAAAGACACTAAAAGGTTTCATGATTTGTTATATAAAGTGCCTCTCTTCTCTTGGATACACCTCCGCAACTACCGTAATTTTTGTCGTGGAATTCTAAATTTTGCAAAATCCATAGCTACTCCAAAACTGTACAAAATAAACTCGAAGAGGTAATTTTAAGTAATATACACTGCACGTCAGCAGCGATGGAACAACCGACATTTTCTAAAAATCATACTAGGAGATCCCTAATCAGAACAACCATTTTACTACTGATCCACTGTGATGAAAATTCGGTTATGAAAAATCCAAATTTATCTCCTGTCTCACGGAAATATTGAAAATACTACCGTTAGAAGCCTCATTGAGATTGATCCGTCGAGCTCAGTCCTCACATTCACTCGTTCTTCCAACAAACGGCAAAGCTTTGAAACTCACTGTCTGGAGAGATGTTTCCTGAGGCATATAGCCTGCAGAAATTCAAGAAGAACACAAATTCCTACCTACTTTCTACGCCTTCGCAACTTTCCCTCGGGTTTCACGATGTTTTCTCAACATAATAGAATTTTCCTTTTAGTGGAAACTAGAACCAGTAAATTAGATTATCCTTCATTTGACTGGGAATGATCGCCTGCAGGAATTTTTCAGTAACGCGAAATTGAGTTTATGAGATTCACATTCTAACCATCAGTCACGTAGCAGAAACATTTGACTGACCATTAAAAATCGGCACTCAGTGATCTCATAATCATTCTAACCATCAGTCAAATTGATCTGGAAGTCAAACTACTACGCTAACAGGATATTGATAAAATGGATATAATGGTCCAATCCGGATGGCCATCCAGTACAATGGACTCCTCCATAAGGCGTTTTCTCAAAGAAAAAGTGAAGAAGGCGATCGGAGGATAGAACATTTGATTTGGTCTTTTCACTCCCCAATTTTTTTAAGTATAGATAATTGTTTGAAATAGGAAAATTGTTTAAAACTAACTTAATATAACCTAAAATTTATGTAGATGTTGTTATTCATTACGTTGTAATAAAAAAAGACTACATTGTTTAGTTGTTGGACTATCTTTGATGAATCGTTCTGGATTGGTATAAACTCCAAATTCAAGCCAAAACTGGAATATTATTAGTACATTTTTTTAGATATAATGTGGAGTCACAATAGCTAAAACCAACAATATGCCTTTGTTTCACCATTAATTTTTATCCCCCACTCCCAGGGTTGGTTAGAAAAAATACATTTTTTGTACAACTGACATTAAAAATGACGTTTTTAATTCATTGACACATGAACTAAAAACTGACGTTTTCACAAAATCACTTTTAACACTAGTGTTAAAAGTACTTTTAACACTAGTGTTAAAAGTAAAATGACAGATGAGATGATGGATACTCAGTAATATAGATCTCTCTAATAGAAACACTTTAATCAGATATTAATACTATTATAACAATCAGAATCAAAATTACTTATAAATATGTATTTGGCAATTTGTACAATTTGTGATATTAACTGACGAAGTAACTGCAGAAGCTTCATCGCCAATCAATGATGGTGCTATTATTGAAGTGGGATGATCAAATAATGCTGGGAGAGAACTAGAACTTATACCAGGAAACATTTTATCAGCTATTTTATTTTTATTTTCAATGGAATCCTCGATATAACCCTCAGCTACAGTTGAGGACTTCCACCCGCCATGTCGTTTTATTGTAGTCAAATTTGCTCCTGAATTCGCTAACAGAGATGCTGAAGATCTTCGAAAGCAATGGCCGGTAAACTGCTGCGGATCTGGTAATTTCAGAAATTCAGCAATAGTGGAAGGCATCTTCCCAAAAGTATTTATTCCAACTGGTTGAATAGTGCATTTGTAGTTAGAGTAATTCAGGTAAAATCGACGGTGAGTAACAGAAGTTGGGCGTAATACAGCATATTCACGGTAATAATTCACGTAGTGTCCAACGATGCAAAAACTTCTTTGAATGTTGGTTTTGGTATCCGAAATATGAATTAGTAATGACTGTATAGTTTCTTCAATGTCATCTACGCTCAATTTGCAGAGTTCTTCACGACGGCACGCTCCAAATAATCCAAAAATGGTTGCCACTTTAATCATAAGATATTTGGTATCGGGAGCTTCATTTAAAAATCTGTCAATCTGTTCCCTTGTCAGAATTTTCGATTTTTTCGGACGGTATCCGACACTTTTTCGTTTCAAAAATGCGACTAATTTATGGTATTTACTTATATCCACGTTTTCCTTGATTTTCAGTTCAGCTTTTATCATAGAGAATTTAGACCACAGTGTTGATGATTTCCATAACTTCGATTTTTCTTCGAAATAAACTAAAAGTACGCTTTCGCTGAACTTGCCTTCAACTTTCTTCAGTTGACTCCATTCGATGAATCCATTATAAGCAATATCATATTGTTGCCGTGATTTTTCAGGCAACAGATCTAAAGTTGCTCTGTTTGCAGCTTCTTGAATTTCTGGTGGAAGAAAATCATCTGAATCATCCATTCCAACTTCCATTATATTTATATTTGCAACAGTAATAGCTACGAACACAAAGAAGCTAGGATCGTTTATTAATTTGTGGTAACTAATAAACAACAATTATTAGGCAGTTGTTTTTTACCTGCCTGTCATGCTTGCAATTTAGATTTGAAATACAAAATATGGTTGTCAATTATAAAGTCCATGTAGCTAGATCCGTAGAGCATCTGACTTGTAATCCAAAGATCGTGTGTTCGAATCCTTATGGATCTTATTTTTTTTTTGTTTTTTTCTTACTAGCAGTAACTGTTGAACAAAAAATTTTGTATGATACATTTGTTAAAAGTGATTTTATTTTGCTCGTGGGGTTGCTCCACTCGCTAACGCTCGTTTCGCAATATTCCCCACTCACAAAATAAAATGCCACTTTTAACACTTGTATCATAAATAACTATTATAGGTAATTAAATTCCCTACAAATTTCATTCCGATACTTGTTGTCCTAGAATGGGTCATGACGGAAAATGTGATTTTTTTATTTTTTTAAAAAGTGGATAACATAGGAAATATAGTTTTCCACATTCAAGAGAACTCTTTTGAAAAAAGTGCCGTTTTTTTTTTCAATATGGCAGCAGGCGGGGGAGATTGTGCATTTTGCATTTTAAATCCTTAATAACCATCCTGAACAACATATCAAAAATTAAGAACTACCGGGCCGTTTGTAAGGCAACCTCGCTTTTTTGTCCCTATTCATTGGATTACATGTAGTTGTCTTATTACGAAGCAGACATTACAAAGTTTTGAGGTTAGATAATCTGTATGTTTTTCCCAAGTTTAACTTATATGCTAGTTCGTCGTCGAAAACAATGTATTTTTCTCAATTGAAAGATTCAATCAAAAATATCGCAAAGAAAAGATCTTGACATATATCTCCTTCAAAACGTCGGAAAACATTAATTCTGTCACTCGATTTTCGCTCACGTCCAAAATAAGATTTATACACAGTCATCAATAAAAATAAGAATACATAACATTATACTTTAATGTTAATTTAAAAAAGTGCCATTTCCCATTTGAAATTTTCTGGAAAATTCAAGAGAATGAATTTCATCTGAAAGAATCGCTAAAAAAAATCCTAACTGGAGATGAATATTAGGTTGCTTAATTGACAAACACTTGATCGATGTCAGGGTGCCATCATATTGATTTTAGGAGAAAAAAAATTCCTGCGTCTCCATTTTAAAAACAACACTCTACTTGTAATATGCCATTGAATGACGTAAACATTTCTACAGGTTTCTTTTTAAAATTGTCATTCTAGACTTGCTCTATTTCCGGTAAAACCCGAAGTGATATTCACATTTTTTTTATAGAAAATATGGGTTCTAAGAAATGACGCTCTGGCCATTGATTTCTTTATTACCCGATATGTACAAGGTGTCCCAAAACTCAACGTCATCCTTTGGAGGGTTGGTAGTCTAGCTCATACCTGACCAGAATATTACAATATGACCTTGGTGAGATATTGATAGTTTTGGGGATATTAGCTCTTTTATGAATTTCATGAAAATCGAAACCTTAGGTCCGTATTTCGAGTGCCGCAGATACAAAACTCCATAGTTTAAGATTCTAATTTTGTTATGCAACCCTGAGTAACCCTCCTATAGATTAAAGTCCAAAATTAAATGAATGCTGCCATACCTGTGGAGAAAAAAAAAGTATCTGTCTGATTCAGGAGTTAATTCACGTTATTAACATTCTTTAAATTCTTCTTCTTCTTTTAACTTAATTTAACTTAACTTAACTCAACAATTATTGGAATAATTTCGCGAAGTGAGCTCCTATTGTATTAAACTAGGAATATCTTATTTCTTGAAATGGAAGATAGTGAATGTTGTATCAGGCCTGGTAATTTTGTCTACGGTATGACAAGTCTAAGTAAGCTTATACAATAAATATGTTTTTTTTTTCTCCAAAGGTATTGCACCAATATTTTTATTTTGGATTGTAAACAATAGAAGGGTTATTAGAGGTTGCATAACAAAAATTAAACAAAAATCTTAAACTATGAAGTTTTGTATCTGTGGCACTCGAAATACTGACCAAAATGCCAATATCTCCAAAACTATCAATATATCACCAAGGTCATATTGTGATATTCTGGTCAGTCATGAGCTGAACTATCAGCCCTCCAAAGGATGACGTTTAGTTTTTTGAATATTCGTTTAATCAGCCAACTTGTTAATTTTCCTATGTACTTTAAAATCAAAGAATATGAAACTTTTTGTATTGAGCACCTCATTTGTATTAATATTCAAATTTAACAACAATGATTATCTATCAAAATTTATGATTTGTGAATTGTAAATTAGATAAAGATCGATATATCTATATTAATTCTGCCTTACGAATGAACCACTAAGAAGTTCAAAACTTGCAATAAAAATACGACCCTCCGTTACCTTTCGCCGCCACTGGGCCATCTTCTTCTCTTTGTATGGGGTCCCTTTTAATCGGTGCACAACGAACCATATGAATGAAACAGGTTTTTTTGGTCGTTTTCCAAGAGGGTTATTCCGATGGACGACTATGTAACATGTGTTTTTTTATAATTTGAAATAAAAAAAGTTTAACACCACAGTGGTCGAATGGCTCAGGGGACATCACAAAACAATTTTATGAAATTGGAAATTAGTATGATGTGTTGTTCAGTTTGAATGAGTTGTTATGGAGACCCAAGTCCAAGTGATTGTTATTTTTTAGAATTTTTTAATTTGAGTGTCGGTTCTGATTCTGTGTTTTACAATAATTTTTTGGTGAGAAATGTTGTTTTTTTCTTTTACTATTGGTCAAACTCAACGAAACCACCGTTTGAATGATTTTACAGGAGTTTTCAGTATAAATTGATTGAAATTTAATTTGTCCGGATATAATTGAATTAGGTGAGCATACTCGCATCTACCACAAGTGATTTAGTTCTAGAGTAACATTTATTCAGGAATTTTAATAGAAACATAAATGTTTTTGTGTGAACAAAATAATGAATTCTTTACATAGGTACCTACTCTGATAACAATTGCATAATAGCTATTTATTATACGAGTATTAACAGTCGATTTTTAAAAAATGGATGTGTGAATTCACACCAGTGTTTTTAAACACACTTTTCACAAATGTTTGACACTATATTCTTTGACACAGAAGTACAATTTAAAAAAAATCAGGCATAATTTCAACATACTTATACCTATACGTATATTTCATTCGAATTTTAGATCAACTCATTCATAGAGTAGGCGTTACTAAGGTAGCGATGTGGGCTGTTATAGTTTGTTTACAAATTCATATAGATCTTTTGTGATAATTCGAATGAATATTCGGAGTCATTTGATACAGATTGGTGATAAATAGCCTTTTGCCAGAAAAACTATAGGTGCGTAAGGTGAATTTTTATAAACTGTTCATACATTTATGAATTTTTGAAATAACTCTGAAGTCATCATCTGATAATACAATTCATAACATAAAACATTCAAATTAATGATACAATTGCTACATTTTGGCAATATAATAACTGTAGAAGAGAAAACTTTGTATGATACAGTTTCGTAATGGTCGTTTTTGTACTCGCGTGTATATGATTTTCGTAATGAGGTTCATTACGACACTGTTACTACATTACGACACTGGAACATAAACATGAAGGTTCATTACGACTCTGTAACTCCATTACGACACTGGAACATAAACATGATCAGAGTTTATGATGAATTTATTGAAATGGACGTAATGTCAAATTTGGGCTTTTGAAATGACAACTTGAAATACGTTGCTGGCTTTCCCTCTATAAGATCACTAATTTGAAGATTGTTAACTATCTTTGAGTGGATATTTAGAATTATTGATGGTAGGTAAAATATTGTAAAATATTTGTATCGTAAATTCATATTACGATAATCGATGGGTTATCAAAAATGTCCCATCTCATATCGTAATATGAATCTTGACGACACTTATATCGTAAATATCTATTTTGCCACAACCTTGCAGCATAGTAGTACAGTAATCAACATGTGGTTGTATCATGGTATAATAAATGGTAATCTCAGGGACGTCGCGAAAGGTCTTGCAACGGGGTGGTAGCTAAGGCGTCCTAAATTTCCCAACTATATTTTCCTATTGCAGTTAAATATCCGCATTATTTTGTGAAGGTTCACCTAGTATCAAACCAACATCCAATGCTATCTGAAACTTCAACAACAGCCAACACCTAGACTGCTGAGCCAACCGACTGGAATGAATGATATGAATGTTCTGGAATTTTTATGCTAACAATTAAATAGCTATTTATTCAGAGTGCAAAGTGATACATTGCCGCTCGACAAAGAGAGTTATCGGCAGAGCGCAGTAATCTTTGGAGAGTTTGCAAACGAAGATCTTATACAAAAAGGCTGTATACTTCATTCACCATAGACATAGCTATCCTAAAAAAATAGGATCGCCGGCCTAGATCGAACCCGGGCCCCATCTGTTAATATTAGTTTGATCGAGCGTTATTTTTTAAAACTGTCAAAAAATGATATTGGGACCTGAAAGTTTCAAAGGCTTCTTTGGTGTGCGGTTGTAGATTAAATAATCCATTCTTCCGCTTCAACCTATAGAATAGGTATATTAGTCTGTTCAAGAAAAAAGTCGAAAGTTCGACAATAATGTCGAAATTTCGACAATAATGTCGAAATTTCGACTTTTTTGTCGAAATTTCATCTTTTTTCTTGAAATTTCGAATTTAATGTTGAAATTATAATGTCGAAATTTCAACATTACAGTCGAAATTTCGATATTTTTCTAGAAATTTCGACTTTAAAGTCGAAGTGATATAAAAAAACCTCTTGTGGCCCTCCTGCGCTTTCCTAAAAAAGAACTAAGAAAAGAAGAAGAAAGAAATAAATAACAGTTTTAGAGAGGTGGCCCTCTTTCAAATGGGCCACTCTGTATGTATGTATGTATTATTATTATTTTCATCATTATTATTATAATGAGTTTGTTCTGGAAATCCGGCAGTTTTAATTTGTAATGACTTTTCATCGTAAATATAATAAAAATTTTCTCTGGAATTATTGAAAAAAACAAATGATCCAGTTTCTACATACCTACCGCACCTATTGCTATGGATGTTATGGATGTTGTTTTAATATAAATAAACATAGATGTGTCATCACTTGTTAATATTTTTGAATATATGTCATTTTTTGAATAAAGTTTGCAATAAAAATACAACAGGAATTTTAAAAACGTCATACATATACCTACATCCTCACTTTTGTTTTGTCTACTGCAATTCATTCTGTCCTTCACTTCTCCTAACATTTTTTTTAACATTTCCAATTTTATCTTATCTTATTAAAAAGTGAATGTTGAAAAACACATTTAACAAGTGTTGTAATTCGTGTGTTATCTTATTTTATATTCCTATAAAATTTTATTCAACTGGATATCATCACGGTATAGTTCCATGAAAAACCAGTTATTAGTTGAAATAAGCAGAGGAGAATTTCCTTATCTTTGCTTGCTATACGATATAGGTAGGTACGTGTGAAATTTGTAAAACAATACAAAGTGAAAATCATTATTTGTCTTTAACTTAAACTCACAGACTGATTTGTTCCAGACAAGATTGCGCTAAATGTGATATTTTCACAAAGTACACCAAAATAACCTAAATAGACTGGCGAAATCGGCACAACACAAAGTAATTATTGTTAAAGATTTCTATTAATAACAAATCTTTCAGACACATTTTAGCTGGTCAGTACTAGGTACTTAACCAAAAAAGTTAAATTACTTTAGGCGAATCAATTTCTTGTTAACCCAAAATTGAATAAAGCTGACTGTTGAAAAAAATTTTGTTAAAATTGTTTTTTTTCGTTAACCAACTGTCGTCCCCTTACGAACGACAGCGTTCAAAAGTCGAAACTTGTGCGAGCTAAGGATAAACGAAGTCCGACTTTTTAACGTACGAATCCTAACACTTTCTCGGGTTATCAGAAAAAAATCTGATAGTCGCTAGGATTTGAACCTACACGACCACCAGCATCAATGGCTTTGAACACGACGGTTTTAACCAATGAGCTTCCTGACCCTGTATTTATAATTCCAAAGCGTTCGATAGGATCAACCATCAGCTACTATTGGGTTTATTGAAATATGTTGGTTGTTAAGTATCAAAAATATTTACGATTGAGTGAGAATTGGACAGACTTTTTTATTGACAGCATCGTAAGTACAACACATATTCCATGTTCACTTGATCGAAGGTAAAAGTAAAATACACAAAGTGTATGAACTAATATCAACATAATAACAAACATCTCCCCTTTAATTCCGACTACAAATGCATACTTTCAACAGGCCTTCTAACTCTGGCACTTCTTCTGATCTCTACATCATCCTTATTTTCCAAAGAATCTTGTGTTCCTTCTACATCAGCAGTTCCTTGATTCTGACGTTGTATGTGAGTTGTCTCTTCTTCGCTTGGCTCTCCTCCGATTTGAGGTTGAATCATTCCACTTTGATCCCCTACTGATGGTGATGTATTCATAGTACCCGGTCTTTCTGAAAAAATCTAGGAGAGGGTAATCCGATTCCTGTCCAGCATCATCCTTTATAACTCCTGTTTTTGACTATGTCGTCTCCAATGTTGTCCATTTACATTTATTATATAATGTAACAACCCATCTCCTCCGGACAACTTTTTCAAACGCCCACTTTCTGTCCTTGTTCCGATAGTTACGACCTTCATTAATTGTAAATTCATTAATATTTGTTCTTGAATTTTATTCTTCTTCCATATTACGATCTGGTTTTGGTTTCACTAAATCTAGTTTTGTGCGAATGTCTCGATTCAGCATGAGCTTACATAGAGAATCACCAGTAAAAAATTTGGTAGTTTCATGTCAATGTTGGTAGAGTCATCCATCGTTTTACGCAGATAATTCTTCTTGGTGTGCACCAGACGTTCGACTTGTCCCTTGGTAGCTGGATGATATGGTGCTGAGAACTTATGTTGAATTCCATTTGATTTCATAAAGTCTTCAAATTCTCGAGACCTGAATGAAGGGCCATTGTCACTGACTAGTGTCCAAACCTTGCAAATATTTCTCGTAATACTGAAATGGTTTTAGAAGCTGTTTACGGAAATTATCTCTGGCCACTTGGAGAATGCATCTACCACTAAAAAAAAATGTTCCCATGAATGGTCCAGCAAAATCCACATGAATTCGCTGCCAAGGAAAACTTGGATACTCCCACTGGTGTACAATTGTTTTCCTAGGTTGTTTTTGAACACTCTGGCACGGTTCACACCTACTGGCTAATATCTCTATGTCTGATTATATTTTGGGCCACCAAACGTAGGATCTCGCTAAAGCCTTCATCTTTACTATTCCTATGTGCCCTTGATGTAATTCTGCCAAAATTCTTTCTCTCAAGTTAAGGGGTATAACTACTCTTGGTCCTTTGAAAATGACTCCATCAGAAAGAGAAAACTCGTGGTCGTTTCCTTCAAACCCGGTTAGTTCGATTTTCCTACTGGTATAAAGATTTTCGTATATAGTTTTCAAAACAGAGTCATTTCTGGTTTCTTTTGCAATTTCCGTATGTGTTACAGGTAAAACCGAAATTTGTGCTAATTGGTGAGCTGTTGTTCCATCAATATTTACTCCAGTATTATTTTCATTTATCGAGTCGAGTACTAGGCGAGATAAAGCATCTGCATTTGCATGGTGTTCTGTAGAACGATATCTAATATGATAATCAAACCCCTGGAGAAATTGGGCATAATGGAGGATCCTAGTAGCAGCCATACTTGGTAGTTTTTTCTCTGGATCAAAAATCGAGATTAACGGTTTGTGATCGGTAATAAGTTCGAATCTGCGTCCATAACAGTATTGAAAAAAATTATTCAATGCCCAAAATATCGCTAAAGCTTCCTTGTCTATTTGACTGTTGTTTTTCTCTGAAGAATTTAAAGTTCTGGATGCAAATGCTATTGGTTATTCACTCCCATCAGGAAATTTATGTCGCCAATTAAAGGGGCATACTTGGATTATATGCACAGAGAACTAAATCTGAAGATATTTCCATTTTTATTATTTTGAAAGCCTCTTCGCATTCGTTATTCCACATAAATCTCACACTCAAATTTTTTCTTTGGTTTTCTCAATTCTTCGAGATGTATGTCCCAAATAGGTTATGGTTGTTTCGAAAAATTTGCCTTTTTCTTGTTTCAATCGCAATACAACTTCTTGAAGTCGTTTCAATACTGTATTTAACCTTTCCATATGTTCATCCAAATTTTCTCCTTGTATTTCAATGTCGTCTAAGAAAACACATACTCCCGGGATATCAGAGAGTGTTTTTGAAATGTATCTTTGCCAAATGAAAGGTGCTACTTTGGTTCAAAACATTAACCTATTCACCTTGTAATCCCCTTTTGGAGTAGTGATTGCTTGTATTTTGCAACTTTCTTCGTCCATTGGCATATGTAAATAAGCCTCTTTCACATCTAATGTCGTAAAAAATCTTTCCACCCAACATTGAAGTAACAAAAATATCTTGTATATTAGGAATAGGGTAATGATCGTCCTTCATTAATTTATTGATGGTAATTTTATAGTCAGCACACAAACGAATAGAACCGTCTTTTTTAACTATAGGAACTATTGGAGTTCCCCATTCGCTGTAATCTAGCTTTGATATAAACCCTGCATTTTCATTGGTTTTTCCGCTATTGCAGTTCTCTTACTAGGCAATTATCTGCTAAGTCGTTTCCAGGGCATATCACTGAGGGGAAACAAATCAGATTTCTTGAAAATACTGAATTGTGTCCCGCAAGGTTCAATTTTAGGTCCTTTTCTATTCATACTGTTTAAATCTCAATTTTGCCATTGTCTACACTATGCCAATATCCATAGCTATGCTGACGACACATAAAGTTATATGGAATGCGATGAAGAATCCATGGGAGCAGCTTGTCAACAAATTAACACAGATCTAAATTATCTCATGGAGTTGTTAAAAAGTAAAAATAATCTTCAAAAATTACTTTCAATGTGCGAAGAGCGTGTGGTGCTTGAGATCAGTTATCTTTATTTTTTATTGTTCAAGCCATTCCTAAATGCTATGATTATTAAAATGTTAAGTGAAACCCATCCTACGCTTTTTTAGTGACCTTGTGCCTCCGGTTACTGGGGGTGCCGCAGTTGTATCCGCAAGTGTTTCTGAGTACAACGGACAATGGCAATAGTAAGATGCAGAAAAGAAGAAGTCTCAGGGAGTCTCTCTGAAATACGCCCCTTCTGAAGATAACCTGCTCTGTTTGGACTCGAACTTGACCAGATCTTTATGGTAAAACGAGTCCTCCAGAGAGGCATCAGTTGTTCAATGCATATCACCACTTGATCGGATACCGCAAGGCATCTGAGCCAATGCATGATTAGCTCATGCGATGTTCTATCAAATGCCTTGCGGTAGTCGATCCAGGCCATCGAAAGGTTACGCTTATACTGCACGGATTCCTGCGTGATACATTAATCGATGAGCAGGTTTTCCTTGCAGCCAGCGACCCCCTTCTTTGACCCTCTTTGCTCATATATCCTTTCATACACCGGAATAACTGCGGAGAGTATTCGCATGTACATCTCTAATTCTGTAATTAACACTATAAATGACATTGGTAGCAGAGCCTTTGGAAACGATGAACTCAATATTACCATTATTCGGTTATGCTGTCCCGTAATCATTCCTTCTGTTGCCCATATTATAAATGAAAGCATACTTAGAGGTTATTTTCCAAGTGAATGGAAATTTGCCAAAGTGATTCCGTTGCCTAAAGTAAGCTCACCGAAATAATTCTGTGATCTAAGACAGATCAGTATTTTACCTGTTCTTTCAAAAGTATTCGAGCGAGCCATAGAATCGCAGATTAGAGATTTCTTTTATAAGAATGATATCTTACCAACCAAGCAATCGGGTTTCAGGAAGGGCTATAGCTGCGCCACTGCCCTTGCCGATGTCGTTTTTTTTTTTTCTAGATTATCTTTTCTTCTCTCTTTTCTTCGACTCTATCTGTCTGTTTTCTCTTTTTCCTCTAATTTTCTATTCTCTTCTCCCTTCGTACCAACACATTTTTATTATTATGTTTATTTGCCATCCTCATAAATCTTCTTTCAATTTCACTGGCACTGGTGGAAGAACAAACCAGTCCGGAATCTGCAGCTCCCCATCTAGCCATAAGTTAAAATCCCGTGCCAGATGGTGGTGGGTGCTTGTCGACCTGTCGAACTTCTTCCGGGGTTATCGGACTGCGCAGCTCGTTGTGCTCAGGCTGACGAAGCCTTCTGCAGAAAGCTTCGAACTGCGCTACATTAAGTGGTTGCGGATACTCATAGATATTCTTCCAGAAGGTTTCCACCCGATCAGCGTTCGGTGGGTTATCCACAACACGTGGAGGCTTTTGGAATAAGCAGGAAGTCTTATCGCGGAACTTCATGTTTTCCGCGATGCCCGCCCGCCCGTCTCACTAATGACTTTTTTGCAGCCACCAGCATTCGTATCCTATTAAGACATTGTTTTTTGATGGTGAACAGCACGCATTGATTGATTGTGTGGTGAGCTCGTCTCAATTTGGCAGCAATTCGCCGCACTGGGGCGTGAAAGGCCTATTGTCCACCATACACTGTATACAAGATGCGTATTATCTCGCCGACTTCATCTTAGCTTCCATATTGTGTATGCGTCGCTCATGCCTCCCAACCAGAGAGGCGGTATTTCTCCTCTACGTTTGAGATAGGGTCTGAGCGGCACGTTGTCGTTCAGCAACGTATGGGTTCAATTTCCACGCACTCTAATGTCTAGGTGAGGTTAGTTCGTTCTGGTTAGATCGGACTAAAGAATTAGTCCTAGCACTATCTGGCACCTAAACCCTTCAGGCTATCGCAGTGGTCGGTATACGAAACGAGAAACCAAAAACTCATCAATTAAATCAATATACGAAACAAGAACCAATACTTCAAATCATTTTTTAAGGTGTGCGAAACTCGAGTGTACGAAACAGGAACAAACCTTTTAGACATGTTATAAAATATTTTGATGATTTTACTTTCTTCCATTTAGGAATATCATTGAAACAATTCGAATATTTACATAAAATTCAATGGTTTGTTTATCCAAGTTACTGAAAGTTGGGATCATTTAAAATTATTAGTTCATCGATTCTTCGAAGACCTCCAGCGAGCTGATAGTTGCGCAACGTCTGGGATCATTAGGGTCATATCGAATTGACTGAAACTGGTTTTAATCCATGATAATGTTCATATGAATTATAAACAACAAATACGCTGATCCAGTAGTGGCTGATAATCATTGTTTTAATTGAGAGGAAGTACCGCGAAATCACAATAATAATTATTGTTGAGAGTTGCAACCTGTATGTTTGTACCTACAATAAAATGGTAATCCAACTCATCCACATCCATTGTTCCACTACTGCCATCGGAGGTTTAAACTGAATCACGGTTTCTTTTCAGCAAGCCTCTTCACAATAACTGGCACCATTATTTCGGCGGGTCCCTTTTCGACACCAAAGTTGTCAGGTACCAAACTCTGCATAAGGGTCTTTCTAATCCGACAGCCTTTCTCGACACCAAGTATTTTCCAATAGTTATCCATATTCTTATGGCAATAATTCATGAATTGCCTTCTTGTTTCGTACACCCAATTAAAAGTTATGTGTTCAATTTCCACGCACTCAAATGTCTACGTAAGGTTAGTTCGTTCTGGTTCAATTATACTATCGAAAATGGGATATTGGACGCCTGTGGTGTCACTCAATGAGAACAAAAAGTATTTTACCCCTTCACCACACTTTAGTTTAGTAATCTAGTTTAGTAATCCTACTGATGAAGGTAACTTTGTTATCGAAATGCGCATCTAGGAATTAAATTACTTGTGTGGTGAAGGGGTAAAATACTTTTTGTTCTCATCAATTATACTAAATAATTACTTTTCGCAAAATGTATGTATTCAATTTCCACGCTCTCAAATGTCTTCGTAAGATTAGTTCGTTCTGGTTCAATTATACTAAATAATTTTACTACGCAAAATGTATGTATTCAATTTCAATTTTGGTGTCGAAAACGACTATACGCCCATTTATTTAGTATTCACTAGCACTGCAGGCCTAGTATGCCCATGACGTGAATAATTGCTTTTGTCCCGTATATTTCGTCGTACAGGGGTTCACACTACAATAATAGTCTAAGAGCCGAAGAGACGTCAAACTTCACCCATCTTGTTTACTGGATGAAACATATTTTTATGAAGTTTCATAAATAGACAAATATGCCTAAAAGTGTTTCCTACCAAAATGTGGTCATGACTATATAATGAGTGCCAAAAGTTTACACCATGTGGGATTTTTCAAAAAATTTTATTCTTCCTAAAAATTGGTGCATTCAGGAATACTTGTATTTGAGTTGAGAGAACAAAAAATAGAATTTTGGTCGAGACTACCCTGGCTGTGATTCCAAATTTGAATATTGTTTTCAATATTCTACAGCTTCTCTGAATAAACTTTTTTGATAATGTCAAAAATAAGGGTAATTTACAATTGATCAAAATTCCTATTTTTTGGTCTCTCCTGTACACTGTTTGGAAATTTGAAATTTTTGACATATGCAATTATTCTACAATGCATCAATTTTTGTCAAGAATATTTTCTGACAAATGTATAATAAGGTGCAAACTTTTTGAAACTCACTGTATTTTCATGATCAAATTTTGTTTGGCAACCCATTTTAGGCGTATAAGTCTATTTATGAAACTTCATAAAAAATATGAAATTTTTTATTTTTTATTTTTGGTTGTCCATGATATGTCCAATAATCTAAGTTTTTTTCCTTTCACACCGACACAAAACTTTAATAACCATTATTACAATCAAATAATGGCAATCAAAAAAAGCACCTATATTTGGGACTGGATCTCACTTTAATTGTAACAACGAAAAAAATGCCCATATATTATTTATTGCCATTATCAAACTGAAATTAAAATATAATGTAATGCAGTAATGCTACAATATCAAATGAAGTAGTAATGACACAACATTTTTGTCCCTTAATATACAGTGACCGCCAAAAAGTATGTACCATATGTAAAAAATAGTTATTTATTAAGTGCACAAAGTGTTACTTTTCCGCAAGCAAATATAGTTAGACGAACGACCGACGTGAGCGGAGTTCGGATGAGTTTTTGCGTGCGGAAAAAGCACTTTGCGCACATGTTGGGAGCTCCATATCACATAACAACAAAAATAAAATAAATATAAATTATTCAATAATTTATAATTGAACTCGAAAGAAAGAACTAACTGTATAACAAAAAATTACATATCAATCTGTCAAAGTCGACGCTTGACACAGTCATTTACCATTAAACAGGGTACTTAAAAAATATTAGTTTTTTTTTTAGATCTTGTTGCCGACTGAGAACAATCCTCCACGATTCACTGTTGCGTTAATAATTAACAGCTACTCCTAAGGTGGCGTATGGAGTTAGTAACTAGGTCTATCCAGAAGTGGCTAATGACCATAGCAAATATAAATATAAATTTTCCCTATCAATGCGATTTTTGAGTAGTTTTACTTTTCCGCGCATATATTCGTGCGGAACTTTACGCAAGCTCGTCAGAAAAGTTTATTTATAGAGTACTGGAAACATATTTCTGGGGAAAAGTTTGTGCATGTCCGATAACCTAAAAATCGATTTTGACACATGTCACGTGATCGCTGGTACGGCGGCAAATTGAAAAAAGTTGACATGAAAAGGCAAAAAGAAGAATAAGATGGCAAGTCATTTGGTAAAGTTTGTTGCAATTCAATTTTATACACAAAAACAAAGTTAAAAGAGATTATGCGAGAAAATTTTGAAAATTGTGTTTTTTTTATTACAATAATAAGCTTTTATTTAACTTGCCCTGTTGGTGTGTATGTATGTATGTGTAGGTCAAATCTTGCAACTGAATATTGACCCACTTCTAATTGTCCGATCAACTTGAAATTTGGCAGGTGTTCATAATTCCGGTGAAAATGCATGATGGAATCCTTGTTAGAGAAAAATAAAAAATAGTGGTTCCAATTTAATATGCCGGATGAGTTGTGTGATTATTGGCCGATTCGGTTCTAAATTGGGGTGTAGGGGTTTTCGGGGTCGGAGATTATAGAATTTTTGTCAAAATTCATAAATTCAATATGGCGGACGAGTGTTGTGATAATGGTCGTATTCGAAATAAAAAAATCTGTAACTCATAGAATAACCTACAATAGGTACACATCTGAAGAAATTATTTGTTACATTTTAGCGTATTGGAATAAAAGCTTGTCTTTAAAAAGTTTATTTTTATCATTTTATTTTCTGATTTGAGTCCACTTTACCTTTACCGCTTAGGATACGTTTTAGAAATGCCCCTGGAGGCGCCTTTAAAAATATTCCAACACCACCCGGCAGTGCAGCAGGTGAGCTATTAATAAAAATAATATAGCGCGACCAGGGTCTTCCGATATAAGATTTTCTACCTGTGGGGTAGTCGATGACGGGATTCATCTTGTTCTCACCACTTTTTCTAAGATTTTATATGGGCCTTGAATGGTTCATTGCCGGCTATAAAACGAACGTTCATTTCAGTATACAGATCCTGTATTACAGGATAATTAATTTTTAATTGCTTCCATCAATCGACATTTTTTGTTCCTGATGTCAGTGGGAAAAGAGAGCGTAAAGACCAAGAGCTTCTATCAAATACATCAAAATACACAAAAACAAAAAATAATAATCAGTTATTGATTGGAAGTTTGATTTTGTGAAGGAAACACGTTTCTTGACATGGCTTTTTGACTATTAACCTTCCAACAGTCTGAATTCTGAAAATGAAAAACATTTTAATAAAAATGCACTTAACTCTGTCTATGTAATTTTTCAACTTTAAAATAATTATTTTTTGTGAACAAAGAAATATTTATGTAAACTGCCAACTGTATTCACTGTTCCACGTCACACTGTCGCTGCTCATTTATATAACTGCAGATATTCTCGAAATCTCTTGAATATTCTTTCACGGTTCGACCGCTCAGCTGTAGATGGTTCTCGTAGTTTCTCAAATATTTAGAACAGCCGCTATGTTAATTCTCTCGCCGGCGCCATTTCGATTGGCTGACATAATGGATTTTTTCTAGCGGGTAAGCCTGATGGTGACTCATACCTTGTTTACGAATTAAAGTGGAGCAGGCAGGGCTGGCTTTAGCTTTCTTGTTATAATATCAATTCAAGGAAATCTATGAAAGTGTAGCAGGGAAAGTGAATTAATTTGCCCCGATAAGTTTCTGCGATTACAAGAATATTTATTGTCCTCAACCTATAACTTCTCAAATGTCGTCCGAATCTTTGATCAAAACTACGGCCAGTCTGGCCTATACCAAAAGTCCGTCAACCCTCCCGTAACTTCTTTATTTTACAAATTACAAAAAAATGTTAGTACATAAATTGTTTGGTTTCATTCGATCTCTTTAATGATTTAAGTTTCATTTATACACAGTGTCTCAAAAAAGCGCAGCGACTTGAATTTCATTTTTTTTAATAGGACCCCCTGTATTTCATCGTATGATCGGTTAGGGATGATCATAAGGAGTCCAACAATACCTACCAAGTTTGATGCCGTTATCTCCAGAGACTACAGAAATATCGCCTATTATTTCATTCATTAGCTCAATGAGTTTGAGAGAGAATTTATATACCCGCCAGAAAAAGTTTATCTCTCCCACTTATTGGTCTTATGGATTAAATAATAGGCGATATCTCCGTAGTCTTCGGAGATAACAGCATCAAACTTGGTATTGTTGGAACACATATGATCATCCCTAATAACCGATCATGCAATGATATAAAAGGTATCCCATTTGAAAAAATTAAATTCTAAGTCGCTGCGCTTTTTTGAGACACTCTGTATAAATGAATAAACCATCAAAGAGATCGAATGAAACCGTACAACTTATGTATTTAACATTTTTTTGACGACGGCCTTTTAGTTCTCACTGAATACAGGGTGTCCCAAGGAACAGAGTTGTAGAATCCTCACTTCATTTCAAGCCTAAAAGTTCCAATAAACATATACCCTAAAATGAATAGGTATTAACCGAGTGACAGGGCGTTGAAAGTGACAAAAAAAAAGTGAATTCCAGAATAACTCCATAACGGCTCAACTCTTCCTAATGAAATTTGGTATGTCATTTGACAGCATTCAGTTTCATATTTCAATGCAAATCGTGTGTTTGTAACTCTAAACAGGGGTGTACGGCAGGTGGGTACCCCTATTTGCCCCTCCCCAACTTTCACGCCTCTGGATTAATATATCGATTTCGTCTTCTTTTTCTTAATCTCCAATATTTCCTATACAAAAAAAGGAATAGGTTTCGTTTCCGTGTGTGATATGGATACTTATTATTGATTATTTTGTTAGTTGCTAGTTATGTAAGTTTTGAATATCGGGGATTTTTTTTAAACAAAATCCCTCGTGAATGCCAACAATCTTCAAAATATTTGAATTCATACGCATTGCAAGGTATGATATATGTTGATTATAATGTTATAAAGTTACCTACACATTTCTTTCAAAAATAATGGAGATTTTGATACGCATGCACGCACTTATTCAACTTCAAGTATCTCGAAAAATCGTTGATATTTGTGAAACGAAAAACCTATTTCTTTTTTGTAAAGAAAATATTGAGGATTGAAAAAAGAAGACGGAATCCTTATTAATCCAGTGGTATGAAAGTTGGGGAGGGGCGAATAGGCGTACCCACCTGCCGTACGCCCCTATTTAGAGTTACAAACACACAATTCACATCGAAATATGAAACTGAATGTTGTCAAATGACATACAAATTTCACTAGGAAGAGTTGAGCCGTTATGGAGTTATTCTGGAAAACATTTTTTTGTCACTTTTAACACCCTGTAACTCAGTTAATACTCATTTTAGGGTATATGTCTAGCTTTTAGCCTTAAAATAAAGTGAGGATTCTACCATCGAAGTTGGTCCCCTTTATTCTGGGACACCCTGTATATACTGCTTTGCAATCCTCACACTCAAGTTTATAACTTTGCCAAACATCTTAATGACAATAAATATACATTAATACAGAATCCTGAAATTTTGCATATTCAACTTAAAGGTCTGAAATTAAACATATTGGAATCCATGGAAACAAGAAGCACCTGGTTGACAATAACAATTTGGTTATTATTGAGCAGGTAAATCTGTATAGCTCCCCAATAATAAACTTCCTTATTAATAACAACCCAATTGTTCCCTGATGTTTACAATTACTATTTGTACCCGAACTTGTATTTAAGAAGAGGGTCTTTGAGAACAGCAGTTAATAACTCATCGTTCTGATCATGGCACCGGGTGTCGAAACAAATTTGTCACATAATACAGTATTGGAGTATATAAATATTATTCAGTGTAAATTTGGATGATTAATTTACCCATATTAGATACCAACACTATAATAGTTATTTATGCAACAAGTGCAAAAAGTAAGTGTTTATTGCACTCGACGTAAAATTGTCGACGAGGCCGTTAGGCCGAGTTGGACAACACGTTGAGTGCAATAAACAATTTTTGCACGAGTTGCATACAACATTTTTTCTACGTTCATGCAAAAAGCAAAAAATTATTTATTAAGGTACGGCACTAGGTGTTGGAAAATAAAAAGGGCAACTTAAATAATTAATTATTAGTGTCGATTTGCATCGGAACAGATTACTTTAATCTATTTTCCATTAATAATACTCATTTCAAAACTTTCAATTCTGTAATTTTTGACTGACGTTTCTATAACCACAGTTGCATTATAAAAATCAAAATCAAAGTAGCCGTGAGCGCGTATGTTATCACGAGGTGTGGTTATAGTACAGACAGTTTGCTCTTTGCAGGTAGACGATTTAGAACAAAGTAGATTAGTTTTGATTATGGAGTTTTTCTCGGGAAGGCATTGTTTGTTCAACTCTGGCTGCTAACATTAATACAAAATAATATGAAATATGTAACTGTTTAAAACGTATTGCGAATCTCACAGAATATCTGCTAAATATGTAGTGGGTTTGAACATTTATGTTTCTCATGATGACAGCACGGTGAAGTTGAATGACAGATGAGTGCAATAAAGAACTTCCTTTTCCACGTAATATAGTTCAATAAAGTTTTTTACTTTTTGCATGAATGTAGAAAAATATACTAACAGAACAATCTGATGACTATCTATAAAAACTGAGTTTAAATTAAGCCAAAAAATATACTTTTCTTTTCACAAAACGTTGAAGATTCGGAGATTATTTTTGCCTCCGTTATCAAAATTTACTGAAATACTGATAGTTTTTGACAATTTCTAGAGTTTTTTCGATTGGTAGATAAGTTTGGTAAGAATGGGGGGAGTGTTTTTTATAATACCGGACTTGACAGGCGTTTGACTGTCCCTTCATCGTGTCTATTGATGTGTATATTTTTGATTCTCCAACTAACCTTTCCAATAGTAATTTACGTAACAAGTCCGGAAAACTGTTTTCGGACGTGTTGCGTACCAATTTTTTCGGCAACCGTGTAGAATAACAAAGCGAGACACATTTATTTATTATATTTCTTGGTAGAAGAAAATTGAAACAAAAGATAGGTACTAACAGAAACATTCTAATTCTTATTTATATTAATATTTATATTAATATTTGAGCATTTCCCGGACTAGTCCGAAAAGTACGTACTTCCCGGACTAGTTCGGGAAGTGATACTTTCTCAAAGAAAAATCGTCCGGGAAGTAGGTACTTCCCGGACGATTGACAAAAAAATATTTTTGTTGATGTTATTGTCGGGCTTGGTGGCGCACAGGTTGTGTTCTCGCTCGCTATGACAAGGTACGCGGGTTCGAATCACCGCGCATACCGACCACGTGCATGGCATTGTGCTGCATCTTCCCTAGCTCGCACAAGTCTCTTGAAGACTTCCTTAGGGTTGCTCGTAAGGGGGCAGCCGGTAGATGGATATAACAATTTTAACAATTTTTTTAACTCGTTTTATGGCGAAGTGGTTTTAGAAATTGGCTTGGACGATCATTGTAATACAGGATATTTATACTGCCGTCATAAGAGTTATTGTCCAAACTGCAAAATGCATAATCACCAGAACTAGCCTTACGAGGTAGTTTTTATAAAGATAAAAGTGCAGCACCAGGCTTTGCCCAGGTAAAATTATATGAACTTAGATGATTTCACTGTCTTTTCAGTAGGTTCTAGAACCTTCCATAGGTTTCTCGAATTTTACACAAATTTCCAGAAGCTTGGATAACATTCAAGAGTTTCTCATATTATATTCTAGAAATTTCCACGTCATCTACCTGCTGGCCAAATTTTCGAGAACTTCTATAACCTTCAGAAGCCTCTGTTCTGGTGGATTTTGAATTTTCTAGAATTTTCCAGAAGCTTCGAGAACATTCCAGAGTTTTTTCTTACATTCTAGAAATTTTCAGAAAGTTCAACTACTACGCCACTCCACCAAGTATTCCCCTTTCCACATGTACAATGTTCAATTGTTTCACTTGATGAAATTATTAATGTTATGGATAAGCATTCGGTACGACCACTTAAATATATATATATATATAGGTTGATTTCGGTACGAATGTCATTCTCTCGAGACATTTTTTATTCAACTTGATTATTTGACGATCTTATCGCGTTTGTGTTATATCAGACCTGCTTCAATTCAAATAGGTTCTGAATCCTCTTACGTCAATCAATATCTGAAAAAGCACGTTCTCAGATAAAAACATTGATCACCATCCGTTAATTCTCTGATAATCTATATATTATATTTTTAGTTCATGAATTAGCATGCAATCCAGACTCGTCAGGTGATATCGACTGACAAATTAATTCTTAAAAAAATATTAGTTTAAAAAACTAAAGAAAACGCTTTACTTCCAACATGGACTGAAAGTAAAAAAAAGTGACAATGTAATTACTCAAATGTAAAATGCTTTCGATCTATAATCTCATATTCTTTATTTTAATTTAACAATACGGAGCGTTCTATAAGAGCTCAAGAGAACTTTGTCAAGTACCCCACGCTTTTTTACAATAGAGTAATTTCATCGTCAATTATTTTTTACTTTTCAGTCCATGTTGAAAGTAAAGCGTGTTCTTTAGTTTTTTAAACTATTATTTTTTTATGATTATAAAACTGAAATCTCTGACCGCGAAAACCCCCACATACCAATTTTGAATCCAATCTGACCATAATCACAAAATTCGTCAACCATCTTGGAGCCGCAATCTTTAAGTCGTGAATTTTGACAAAAAACCTACGACCTAAAAAATCCCTACATACCAATTTTGAATTGAATCTGACCATAATCACAAATCTAACTGATCTAGTCCGCTATCTTAGAGCCGCCGTTTTGATTCTATGAATTTTGAAAACCCTGACATACACATTTTTAATCAAATCGGATCATTATCACTAATCTCGGCCACCAAATTGGAGCCGCCGCTATTTGTTTTTTTCCTTAACAAAAATGTCAAATTGCAGTGTCACCGAAATTAGGACCACATGCCAAATTTCAAAACATTCGGATTTCTGGAAGTGGGTGAAAATTACGTTCAAATATTCCGTTACATACCTACACATAGATACAAGTGAAGCTAGTGAAGGGGTGTTAATGATAAAAATAGTATTAAAAAAAAACTTTTTGAAGACAAGCTTTTATTCAAATGCGCTAACACGTAAAAAATAATTTCTCTAGACACATTCAAAAGCTTCACATCTAGAGAAATAATTTTTTACTTTTTAGCACGTTTGAATAAAAACTTGTGTTTAAAAAGTTTATTTTTTAATACTGTTTTATTTTGTGCTTTATTTGGATTTCAAAGAAAGCCCCTAGATACCAATTTTGAATAGAATCGGATCATAATTACAAAACTCGTACGCCATATTGTATCCGCCACCTTGAATTTTTCAATTTTGACGAAAGAATCATAACCTCCCACCCCGATAACACTCAGATAAAATTTTTGAATAGAATTGGATCATAATTATAAATTCGTCCGCCATATTGGAACCGTCATCTTGAATTTTCCAATATTAGCAGAAGAATCATAATTGCCGCCCCAAAAACCCCCAGATACCAATTTTGAATAGAATTCAATCATAATTACAAAACTCGTCCGCCATATTTGATCCGCTATCTAAAATTTTCTTATTTTGACAGAAGAATCATTATCTCCGACTACGAAACCACCCGATAGGAATTTGGAATAGAATTGGATCATAATTACAAAACTCGTTCGCCATATTGGAGCCGCCATTTTGTTTTTTCTATAACATAAATTTTATATTGCAGTGTCACCGAAATTATGTACACCTGCCAAATTTCAAATTAATCAGACCATTAGAAGTGTGTCATATTTAACCTGCAAGATCCAGTGAACTATTGTGATACCCTGTGTATATGACCAAGGGTTAATCTTGGTTGTTTTATTTATTTCGAATTGTTTTCTTCATAAAAAAACGATAGAAAAAGTTTTTTCCTACGAGCGTGCGCAACGTAGTACTTTTCTGCATAAATTTGCGTGCGCAAAGTTACACTTTTTTCCAAAAGTAAAACTACTCAAAAATCACATTGGTTGGGAAAATTTATATTTATTTTAGTAGCCGTAGACTATTATATGCAATGTTTAACCTTTTAATCGTAATTCCGATAAAAAAACTAATATTTTTTTAAGTACCTACCTGGTAAATGATTACAATATTGTCAAGTATGCGTCTGTCGACTTTGACACATGAGGTTTGTTCTATTTCTGCATAGCTCTAGGACGTCAGGATCATGCGCAGTAGATGCGAATTGTTCATTTAAGGTTCATATTCGTTAAATCGTTCACTTTTGTTGACCTGCGCGTGATTCTGACGTCCCAGGACTTGTTATTTTCGAAACCAGAACAAACCTATTGATATTTAATTTTTTGTTATAAAGTTAGTTCTTCATTTCAAGTTCAATTAAAAATTATTGAGTATTGAGTGAATAATGATATTTTATTTTTGTTGTAATCTGATATGAAACTCGTATGAAAAATGTTGTTCCTAACACTTGCGCAAAGTGCCTTTTTCTATTTGGAGTCTAAAATGAAGTCATTATGAAACCCAAATTAATTTGGTTAAATTTTTTCGAGATTGGTAACATCAACTGTCAGATGAACGTCAGACAAGAGGGATGGGATTCCTTTTCGTGAACTAGATGAGATTGTTTAGGCAACAAATCATTCACAGCCGTTTGAACAATTACTCTCAATTCAGGATTCTTCATCAGTCATTTAAAAAAAGGCAATTTACTGATATTTGCATTCAAAATTTAAATAATTTATGTGAACAAATGAATTACCTGACAGCCTCCTTCAATTTTTAAATATTTTATCAATGTTACCAACCCGATATTTCTGATATTATTTATTAATATTAAATACAATTTTTTCCAGTAAAAAACTACAAAAAAATGCCAATAAGAAAAATATTACTATTAATACTATTGAAACATTTGGAGATTTCAAACAAAGAAGGCCACGGCAAAACCCGGAAACCAACCAAAACATTGATGCCAACCTTGTACCCCAACATTCCTATATTCCTCACAATTGTTACAAATTTTGCCAACTGAAATTTTTCCGAATTCCCACGCGTTCTCTATCAAGCCTTCATGAAGGCAGGAGGTAAAATTTTTTTAACTAGATATTTTTGACGTGTCGATGTTTTTCATAATTTTTAGGAAATTGAAGATTTTATTTTCACGTGTCTTCGTGGGGAGTTCGACCTCTCCAACAGACATTTTTTTTTCGTAATTTTCCACGTATGATACAATCGGCTGTTAGAGGAACAATGAGATAATTTTTTATGAATCATAGGGTGGTCCCATCTTTCTCACTATTTTTATGGAATTTTCCGATTTTATTTCCACGAGTTTTCTCAATTTTTTTTTTCGAGAAAGGGAAGGATCCGCGTCATAATTTTTTCCGACAAGGGGGACCAGGGGTATTTTTTCCAAATAACATTATTCGATAATCCCACAATTTAACTATTCTTAGTAAATTTCAAGTTTTCGCTTTTTTTTTTCGAAATGGGGTCCGAACCACTTAACCGCAATTATTTTTTTGATATAATTTTCGATGTCTGAAATCACCGGAAATTTTAATTTTCTATGTCTGAAACCACCAAATTCTTCGAGTTCTGCGTTCTGTATCTGGCTTTCAGAGAGCGGGGTTTAGATTTTAAATTTTATTATTCGACTTTCCAATGTTTTTCACTATATTACAGATTTTTTTAGATATTATTGTCGCGAGTTTTCCCAATTTTTTTCGAGGAGGGGTAGGGATGTATGATTTTTTTTATTAAATCTCATGTTTTTCACTATTTCAAAAAGAGGGTTCAAAATTTTTTGGTTGATTTTTTTGATGTCCGAAATCATTAGAATTTTGTTCTAATATCTATACGCGTTCTCTTTCTGGATATTGGTTATTAGGGGGACAACGGGGTAAAATTATTTTGAATTACCTCATCAATGATACCACGTGTTCCACTAGTTTTACGAATTCTTCTCATTTTATTTCGACGAGTTTTCGCAATTTTTTTCGATGATGGGGTAGGTGGTATAATCAATTCAAATTGAATTATTCGATGGCCCCACTTTTTTGTTAGCATTTTTATGCATTTCTTCTATTTCACTTACCGCGGGTTCACGCATTTTTTTTCAAGCAGGAGTTAGAGAAGTGTGAGTTTTTAAATTAAATGATTCTCTGCCCCGATGTTTTTTACTATATTCAAGGATTTTATCAAATTTATTTTCGAGAATATTTGCAACTTTTTTCGAGAAGGAGTGTGAAGGAGAGTATAACTATGCTAAAATGAATTTTTCGATGGTTCCATGATTTTCAATACTTTAATGAATTTTTCGAATTCTATTTCTGCTAGTTTCGAGGACAAGATGTATTTTTTTCTTTACCACACGAGTGATTCAATTCGTAGATGCGATTTCGACAACCTATAGAGAATTGAATTACTTGTGTTGTGAAGAGGAAATACTTTTTGTTCTCATTGAGTGACACCAAAGGTTTCGATTTGCGAGATTTCGTATATTTTTCGAACAAGAGGGAGGTCTGACTCCTACGATCTACATTCGTTTTATTATAATTCTCGTTGACCGAAATTTTTTCGAATTATACGCGGTCTCTTTCTGGATTTTAGGGAACAGAGCAGTTCATTTTTTTTAAATACAGTTTTCAATGATACCACGTTTTTCACTATTAGTACGATTTTATTTTCACGAGTTTTCGCAATATTTCCAAGGAGGAGGTAAAGGGTATAACTATTTTTACGGATTTTTCTGATTTTATTTTTGCGAGTTTCTGCAATTTTTTTGGAGAAGAAACGGAGTCCGATCCCCCCGACCAACGCTATTTTCTTCGCCATAATTTTCAATTATCGAAACCGTCAGAATTCGCGTTCTCTGTATCGCTTTCAGAGGCTATATATTTGTAAATGATGAGTTTTAGGACCATGAATTCTATTATTCAGTAGGCCAAACTCAAAAATACACTGAACTTAATCGGTGGAAATGTTTACATATGGCAAAAACAAATATGTCACATATGCCAGACCACCAATGGATCACTGCCGACTTCATAAGAGGTGCAGAGAAAACATGTTTTAGCTCTTGACCTGTGATAATTCAAAGTTCCGTGAATAAACCAAATAAACAAAGATTGTGAAATACCATTTCGTCATTCTGCTGTAATTCCCAATCGAGATAATGAACTCGATATCAAAATTATTTATTAATACTTTCACCATTATTCAAAAGAATATCATTAGACAATGCTTTTATGGCACACTGCTGAGTGATTGAATTATTATCCTAATAAAATTATAGTTTAAGAACATGCTTCAATTCCAACATGGACTAAAAAGTAAAAATAATTTCACTAAAAATAATCTCCCTAGTGTTTGAATTATTGCCGGAAATTTTTCGAGTACGCATGTATTTTCTTCATGTACGAAATACATTTTCGGCAATTATTTCAAGTACGCGAAGATTCGTTAAAATTTCAGATCAAAATATATAACCATGGGTTCAGCTGAACTATTTATATACATACTACAAAAAATATATTTTTGCTGGCATTTGGGTTTGAACCTGCGACCCCGCAACCATCAGGCCAACATTCTACCAGTCGGCTACGCGGCTTTCGAATAAAACTAGTGACAACTGGTAGGTTATTTCAAGTGTTTCTGAAATTTGATATCAGAATTGGTGAATTCTGCGATGATCGTGAAGAAAATATCATCTCCTTTCATTTGAAAAATAAAACTTCATTTGTACATAAAAGCAAAATATCAACTATCACATGTCAAATATTTGACAGAAAAAATTCGACCTTTTAATTTCCCCAGGGCGCACCCTGGAGGATAAAAATTTCCAGAAATTTTTTTGGTTGCCATTACATCTAACCAAAAACGAATTTTTTGATTGGCTAAAAAAGTGAGGAGTGAAATTTTCAATGCATTACTCAATGTAAAAATAATATTAAAAAAAACTTAAATACAAGCTTTCATTCGAATGCGCTAAAAAGTAAAAAATAATTTCTGCAGATGTTGCTGCGTAAAGTTTTCAGGTCGAACACGAAAGCGGCAAGCTTTTGAATCCGTAACTCCAAGAATAACCTACAGTACACATCTAAAGAAATTATTATTTACTTTTTAGCGCATTCGAATAAAAGCTTGTCTTTAAAAAGTTTTTTTATTATTATTTTATTTGGTGCTTTTTAGTTAGTAAGTGTGCATTAATCTATGGCTTTCTGATATAGCATAGTTTTATTAAAAGGATTCTGTTTCTGCAAGTTTCGAACTATCAAGCTCTTCAATGAGGAGGCCATCCAAATATTTACTCGTCCGCCATCTTAAATTTCTGAATTTTAACGAAACATTCATGATTCAAATACTTCCACATACAAATTTTGAATAGAATCAGACCATGAATATAAAACTCGTCCACCATCTTGGATTTATAAAATTCGACAAAAAATTCATGATCTTCGACCTCGGAAACTCCTACATATCAATTTTGAGTCGAATCGGACCATAATCACAATACTCGTCCGCCTTATTGCAGCCACCATCTTGAATTGAAAGATTCATATCATCCGACCTCAAAAACCCCCACATACCAATTTTGAATAGAACTGGGCCAAAATCAAAAATCTCTTCCGCCAACTTGGAGCAGCCATTTTGTTTTCCTCCAACAAAAATTCCATAATACATTGTCACTGGTATCATGAACACCTGCCAAATTTCAAGTTAATCAGAAGACTAGAAGTGGGTAAATATTCAGTTTGAAAATTCACTCCCCCCCCCTAAAAGCTGCACATTAGGGGTGCCATACCGGGAATTCAAAGTGGGTAATAACGTTGTCTATCAGCCCCTAAAGCCTCGCCGTGGGGCCTATGATATATGCAAAAACCCTCTCGGCTCCCAGTCTATATCTCGTGAGTACTCCGGATCTTCTGCACTGCAGTGTTCGAACATATTAATCCTCATGCGAGCCAGGGTTTCGCATTTGAACACTTTACAGGAGGCTGTTTCTTTCTCGTCATCACAGAACCTGCATAGTGTAAAGTCTTGGTGTATACCCAGCATATACTGTTGACAGCCGGTCGATTGGCCCCAGCATCATTTTTCTGTAAATATTGCCAGATGCATTCTCTCAAGAAGATTGCTAATTGCTCTTAACCTATTTCTTCGTCGTGTCCCACTTAATGTCCCCAAACGGGATTCCGCAGGCTGTTTCCGGTACGATGATCTTTAATACTGCCCCCCTCTTGCTAGGGTACCTGCGCTCTCATTCCCCAATTACCTAGTACCAGACAAGTATCACATTGTTCTGTGCTTCTAGGTCGCTGAGGTTTTTGTGAGTCTCCAAAACTAACTTGGAAGAAAACCTGCATAATCGAAGGGCATTTATTTCCGCCTGACTGTCGGAAAGAACGAATATGGGTTGGTTTCTAGGACACCTCCTTAGAATATCTCTCATGTCATTACGTCGTCTTGGAATATAGAGATTGAGTACCAAGGCTTAGACTAATGTCTTTTGCTTGTCTCTCACCGTATATTCCAGACCCTACCCCATCGCTTGTCTTAGAGCCATTCGTGTACCAGTTTTGCCTTTTTGATCCGGCTTTCATGTGACTTTCCCATTTTGTATGATGGTAGTGTGTGTTCCATCGAAGGAGTAAGTTGGAGTCGTTTCGTCCGATGACATTTCAGATGTGTCAATTCTTATGGCCTCTATTATACTGGAAGGACTGCTGGATTCCTATCTCCCATGTTTGTATCAGAAATGACCTTGAAATGACGTAATGCGGTGGCCTCCGTATGAAAAACAAGTTGTTGAGTGGGGGAATGGACTAGGTAGGGGGCCACTGAGGTACGTCACGATAGGGATCCAGCAGTCCTGTATGTAATGTCCTTGGGAGTGACCTAGGTTATTGGCCCTCCATTCATCTATACACTTTGGTCTGGAGGCTTCTATTCTCGACTACGCTGCATTATACAAATGCAGAGAAGAAAGAACCTCTTAATAATGTGACTGAATCGCAAAATGTATCTCCCACACAAGAATTCCTAATTATTTTTACTTCTTCCTACAACATTTATATTTGATATGTCAGTTATATATAAGTACTTTTGATAATTTTAGAAACATCAAAGTACCGGAATTCTGTATTTTTTCAAATTTGATGTTTTATAATGAACACAATTCACTAAATATATCTGGGTCAAAGGTATTACGCAGATCACATATCAATGACACAGTCTAATGCTCGAAAAGAGCATTCATCAAAGTAGTGATTCCTTATCAAAATCCAGCTAAAACCAGATCTCAGGTCAGCTAGTATCATACTCTGCATTTTATCAGACCCCTTTGACCAGATAAAATGGTAACCGGTTTCAACTGGATTATATTGACATATAAAACAATATAATTACGAATCAAAATACGTCTTGAATGATACCGTACAGAGGCGAATCTAGGGTATGGGGCACTTAAAAAATCTGTGTTTCTTCCGTAAGAGAATTGGGTGAAACATATTGAACTTGAATCTTGTCCACCGTCATCTTATGACAGGTAAATCAGATAACTTGAATTTGAGGAGTACCTACAGAAGTCTCCACAAATAACTTTGGAAATGTCATCGTGCCGCCGGCCGTAACATCAGAGATCTCCAAAGCAGATAGATGGTGGAGTTTGGAATCAAGGACTCTGCAAATTTTTCTACCATGTTGTTTGACTACTACTAGTTGTGTACTCTACTATTGAGATTTATCTCGCAAATCTCTTCATATGTTTGTCGATAGGAATTCATTTGGCACTAAATCTGATTCGACGATACTGCTTCACGTGATATTACAAAAGACAATCACCTGAAGTTCTTACTAAAAAAGTGCTTTTCAAAAACTCAGCTTTCTATTTTGTGCCAAGAAAAAGCTCCTTATAATACACAAGTCGCACAGATCTGATGTGTTCTAGAATACTAATCTCATATATAGGCGCGTTTACACCAAAGTTGACAACATATTGTTTGTAGAAAACTAAAAGTTGTCAACTATTAGTTGCTCTCTTCAAATTCAGAGGAATAAGTGGAAAACTTGTTGCCAAAGAATTAGCGCGAAAGGTTTAGGCAGTAGTGTCAAGGATGTCGGACGAAGAAGACGCAATTATTGCCGCGGCTGCCTGCTGCCTGTGTCATCATAGCCAGCCACTGTACAAGAGGTCCACAAGGATATTGGGTGAGATCCTCGTTGAAGGCTATGGATAGGTACAGTGGCAGTGACATGACAAATGTCCTCCGAAAAGATGTACTGTTGAGTGGAGAGTTGAGGTGCGACTAGAGTGTCAAACACTTTCTGAGAATGACCAGTAATGACTTTGAGTATTTCATTTCTACGTTGACACAAATACAACGAAAACACACAGGAAATCAAAGAAAACACCTACAGCTGAAGTACACACGCGAACTGACGGTCGTGGGTTGAGTAGGGCGGGGGGCGGGGGGGTGCTAGCACCCGACGTCACGTCCGGGGCGCCTAGTTTCCTACAAGTTGCTTGCGCAAAGTGCGCAGCAACAAATCCACATTTATTTGTCAACTTTCTTTGATCTTTACCGGCACTCCGCAGAAAACCAAAATTTAGTGGACAGAAAAAGTTGCTGTATTTTGTAGAAAAACCATAAAATTGCCGCAACTTGTGGAAACTTAGTGGAAAACTTTGGTGGAAACGTGTCTAATGCATATATCGAACGAAGTTCGAAAAGTGTGCCAGAGAGTTTCAAATAAAGAAAACTAACCAATTTCGACAATGCCGAAATCCCCTTCTCTCCACACTACCCCACAAACTGGAAGATTTGAGGCAAATGTATCTGTCAGAAAATAACTACTCACCCCTACAAACAGTTATTAACATCTGACATAATTTGTGCAACGTTTCTTCAGAAGTACACAATTGCAAGTGCTAATTATTGCAGTAATCAAGCATTGAAAATTATCCATCATCTACTTGGGAATGACCACCTGCATACATGACACGTTTCGTGGGTTTCACCACTCTCATCAGTGTTATGATAGGTCAGACAACGTTAGAGTTATCCTGACCCACCCAAGAATGATAACACCTAAGACTCAACAGCGAGGAGCAGTCATCGGTAGCACATTATCCAGGAATAGTTAATGCATAATTCGAAAAAAGTTTGAAAGGTGTGCCGGCGAGTTTCAAATAAATGAAACGAATGATTTCGACCAAACAAAAAATGCTCTTCTCTCCACACTGTTGCACAAAGTCTAAAATTTCCATCGCTCTCAGAAAACAACTACTCCCCCCTACGAACATTGAATTACACATCTATTAGTGCAATATTCGCCCAGAAAGACACAAGTGCAAGTACTGAAAGTTAAGTTTTGTGTATTATCATTCATTCAGTGGGACAGGATAACTCTAACATTGTCTGGCCTGGTGAGAGAGGCGAAACCCATGAAACATGTCATGTCTGCAGGTGGTCATTACCAACCAGATGGGGGATAATATTTAATGATTGATTGCAACTAGCACTTGCAATTAGGTCCTCCCGGATCATTTACCCTAAATATCTTTGATTTAATATTCGTAGGGAGAAGATATCTTCTGACAGATATTTGCCTCAAGTTTTCCACTTTGTGGGATAGTATAGAGAAAAGGGGCTCTCGACTTCGTCAAAATTATTCGTTTCATTTACTAATCGCATGTATTATGGGATCTAATATAAACATAAAGAATATGTTGAATTCTACTCTCGGAAAAGAGCAATTCATCTTGGCGGCCTTTCTTTCTCTCATAATCACATTTCTTGGAACATGTATATTTGCTTCTGTTTCACATATATTCTTGGTCAAGCTTTTCCGAAATATTTCCAAATTACCTCCTTTTTTTGTCATCAATTCAATTTGAATTATTTGTATGTAGGCCAATCAATAGAGGGTTTTTTCCTCGATTTTTTCGTAACAAAAATACGATTATAAAACCGACTGCACCGTCACATGGAAGACAGACCGTAGTTATATTTTGTTATGTTTTGGACAGGCAACTGTCATTTATTAATTTGTTGTACTTATAAACATTTAAATACAAAAAAAGTGTTTTTATTGTTTTGCTAATGAGATAAAAAATAATACAGCAATCTGGTTGCTTCAATGAGAAAAATTGTAGAGAATTGAAATACGAACAAAATGGAGATTTTGTACGGCCCGATCGGATTATTAATAACATAGAAAAACTGGAAAACCCGAAGGGGAGGCTTTTATGAAGGGATTATCACGGTTTCTCCTTCTACGCGACCGCTTGGGCGTGCTCGGCCGTATTCAGTCATGTTTGTAAGCTTTTTTCACATATTTCGCGGCTTTGTAGCGAGAAATGAGAATATACGTTTTGTAGTACTATACTTTTACTTTCAAAATCTGTTTGGAAACTGAAATTAGAGCATCTAAGCACGCAGCTTCATAGTGCAAAAAAATCAAATTGGAATTGTGCCAAAACTAATATTCCGACAGCGATTGTTTTGCTCAAAAATGAAGTACACATGACTCAATACTTTCGTAAAAAGGACCAACCCTACAATTGAAAAATTGCGGAGTTGTGAATAAAAAAAAAATCGCAATATTTTGCGGGTTTTTTCAGTTTTTCACCGTTACTATTGATCCGATCGGGTCGTATAAAGTCTCATTTTGTTCGTAATTCAATTCTCTACAACTCCTCCAAATGAAGCAACCATATTGCTGAATTAGTTTTCATTCTATACGGAAAACACTAAAAAAATTACTTTTTTTTGTATTCAAATATTTATAACAAACTAATAAATGACAGTTGCGAATTCAAAACATAACAAAATATGACTACGGACTGTCCGTCATGTGATGGTACAGTCGGCTTCCTAATCGAATGAGATGTCTAAATATCCTGGTGTACTGCATGATTTCGTTATGACAAAACAAATTGAATCACTATGTGCTTCTTTAATCTCTTTCAGATGGATCCTTACAGTATGTTAGTCAATTAAAATCGACTGGGGACAGAGATTCCGAATATTCCATTGTTCCATTGTTATGTTGTTTTATTAATTTCATAGTCATAATATATAGGCAATACTACTATAATATGCAAGTATATAATGCGTTATATTTGAAATCGTGATTTCATTTATTTCCTCATAATGAAATTGGCGAAAGTCTCACTTTGGATCACACAGTTTTGCGGGTATAAGTCGCTCTACCAGTGTTTCTTGACATTTTGATCCAGAAGTACTACATAATATGTCTCAATATTAAACTGAAATCTCATTCACGGATAATCAGTTGAGTCCGTTATATTTTGATTACTCATTTTTTCGTTCAAGTTGTTTTTGCTACTTGAAGTTTCTCGAAGGATCCATTTCGTCGTAGGTCCTTTTTGATATAGTTAAATTCGGCTTCCAGTAACTCCTGGTTATTGCAAATATACATCGCTCTTTACATCAATGGTTTAAGAATTCCTTCTTTGTATGTTTGAGTGATTGGAACGGTCCTTTTCTTGCAAGTATGAGATCTGTAGGCAGCACTGTAACAGTTGCAATGTCGTTTGTATGTGAAGGTCAGCCTTTTCATGAAACTGGTTGTCTTCTTCCAGTTTTCTGACATAAATTGATATTTTATTTAAAATTAATTTTTGGTTATTATCTCAAAATGAACAATCAAATACAAAAAAGTTTCCATGTAGGTTCCGCCAGCAGAAAGAATAAACTGCCAAGAGATCGGCAACATGATCGGCAGCAAGTCTCTTTCGAAGATTTAGAATCGTGTTGAAATGAGGAGACCTGAGAACACATTAGATTATTAGGGTCGCGGTGGTCCATCTCCCAATAATTCGATGTTTTAGTAGTAATTGACACCAAAATGAAGACTTCGGTGCTTCCACAATTTTCATCGTCCACCTGGAGATTTGTGGAACAGCTCTTTCTCAAAACGCATTCTTTCTCCAGCTAGGCAGCAAAATTATAATGTAATGATTTAATTGAAAAAAAATTAATAAAACATTTTTTTACATACAAGGTAACCTGCTAAACAAACAAAGTAATCTGCGAATAATAAACAGAGGTCATCAAATGTGTACAAATTTGTACATTTATTATATGAGTTTGAAAGTAACCTAATTCAGTCCTGTGATCTTATCTTATATATTGACTTTTGTCTACAATTTAGTCTGCTCTCAAACAAATATTATCTAAACAAAGATGAAGTATCATTTTGTCTTAGTTGATTTAATTTACATGGAAAGGCGTAGTATGGAAAGGAAATAATCAAGGGGGTGATGTTATACAAAATGAAAATGTAATATATTAGAAAGTACCTACCGCGAACAGATTCATATAATATATTGAAGGAAAACGGTGACAAAAATAAATGTAAATCAATATACAACGAAACAGAACCAAATTCTCAAATGTTTTTATTATTTTGTTTTTTCACACACAATTCCATTCATTGTTGTGCCATGTCGGATGTAACTTTACTGTATTACGGTAGGGCTGGCTAGAGGCCGAAATGCAGGTAGTTCTGCGTAAAACCTTTCTGCTTCTTTCTGCTGTCAGTTCTCTCTCGTGAGCACTCCGGATCTTCTGATGAACTCCTAGAGATTTCTCACGATTTTTTCCTGTAGGATGACATGTTCTGCACTACATAGTGTACAGAGCTATCTATTCTTATGCGAGCAAATGATTCGCAGTCAAACAGTATGTGGGAGGCTGTTTTGTCCTCCTCATACCATCTTTCTGAGAGAGTTCCGGCTAAGTCCAAATATATGTCTTGATAGCTGGTCCCAAGAAGACTGACCATGATTTTAACCCATATCTTCCTGTCTGGCGTAATGTCCCCAAACTGAATTCCACAGGCTGATTTTAGTCCAATGAGTGTTGTCTTGGTTTCGGTCCCTACCCGTATATTCCAGCACCTATTCCATTGCTTGACTTAGAGCTATCCGTGTACCAGATTTGCCGTCTTGACAGCATTGGTACTCGTAAGGCCCTGGATGTGTCTTCCCCAGTTTATATGATGATAGTATATGTTCGATCAAAGGAATGGCGTCCGATGGCGATCCAACGGCCAGACTTTGTAAGCTACACATCCTTCCTCTGGATGTCAATTGTTCTACCATATGCCACCACAGCAGGGCTCCACACGTTATCGAGGGCCTCACTATCGCTGTGTAAACCAGAAGGATTATGTGGGTCCAAGTCCATGTTTTGCTAATGGAACGACTGGCCATCATTATGATTATAATGTCCTTGCCCTTATCAGGACTTTTTCCAAATGTTTGTTCCAGGTGAGCTCTGAGTCCAAGTTTAATCATAGGCATTTCTACTTCCTGACATCTGTAGACTCTCACCAATGGTTTGAAGAGCTCTGATGGACTCTTTGTTTCGTTTGTGGTGAAAGGGACAATCGTGGTTTTTTAGGGGTTGCCTTTGAGGGAGATCTACATGGTCCACTATGTACTTCCCGTTAACCATACTGACGATATCATCAGTGCTGCCCTGAGCGAACATTCCTCCCTGGTTTTGGCCTGTAAGTAGACTGTCTACCCCGAGGTTTCACAATAGTGCGATAGTACTCCCCTCTGAGGGTGGCCTCTTGCGGCTTTCACCTCCAATGTGTTCTCAAATATGGATCACTGCTATCGGGCGTAATAACATGATTTCTTGAAATACTATTGATAGTAATTCTGTTGGAAATCAACGAAATCAAATTGCTTTACCAACATGAGGCCGCGGGACGAGTGGTGTTACCTAAAAGTGATTTCATCAAGTTTAAGATATCTGAAAGAATTTTTTATAATAATGTGAGAACGAATTGTTTTCAGTGAGATAATTTCAGGAACCAAGAGAGTAAGGAAGGTGCAAATGTATTTATCATTTATCAATAAAACAAAATTTTTGTGCCTACTCAAGATTTGGAGCAATATATGGAGTACAGCGCCAACATATTCAGTAAGGCTTTTGGATTCCATCCAAGAGAAAACAATTATTCTCAATGGTGATACCTTGCTCACGAACCCGCTAATTTTCATAGATGCTGTCAGGGTACTGTTTTTTTAAATCTGTTACAGTTATCAGGACTTTTCATTTCCCAATGAACAGCACAGCTCCTGGTATTTGAGGTCAAAATGAAGAGCATTTTTTTCTGAGGAGGTATGTCTACTACTTCGGACAGAAATTCTACAACGATATTTGGAGACTAGGCGTAGAAATTATGTATTCATCACTTGAAACTCTTGTTGAGAACTTGAACATTACATACAAAAGCTTATTGGACTAGTCAAAATTAGAAATTGCATTAAAATTAAATTGACCGTAACTGCAAATAGTTATTTATGATACAAGTGTTAAAAGTTGCATTTTATTTTTTGAATTGGGAATATTGCGAAATGAGCGTTAGCGAGTGGAGCAAAATAAAATCACTTTTAACAAATAGATCATACACATTTTTTGTACAACTGTTACTGCTAGTAAGAAAAAAAGAAGAAGAAAGAGTTTATCCATAGGATTCGAACAAACGATCTCTGGATTACAAGGCCGAAGCTCCAGCTACATGCGCTAATGCACTTTATTTAATATCATCATCATTGCTTATTGATGAAGGACGGTCTACAGTTGGACTCAATACTTCGTCAATAACTTCAGAGGGAATTAATAGTATTAATTGCACAAACTGCCAAATGCATGTGAACGTTTCTAAATACCTAATTCCTGTTCTGATTATTATACTATCTAATTGAAGCGTTTCTATTGGAATGATTTATATTATTGAGTATCCATCATCTCATCAGTCATTTTACTTTTAACACTAGTGTTAAAAGTGATTTTGACATATTATTTGAATGGCAGTTGTATAAAATAGTTATTTATGATACAAGTGTTAAAAGTGGCATTTTATTTTGTGAGTGGGGAATATTGCGAAACGAGCGTTAGCGAGTGGAGCAACCCCACGAGCAAAATAAAATCACTTTTAACAAATGTATCATACAAAATTTTTTGTTCAACAGTTACTGCTAGTAAGAAAAAAACAAAAAAAAATAAGATCCATAAGGATTCGAACACACGATCTTTGGATTACAAGGCTGACTGACAGATACTTCAAATATAATAAACCCCAACGCACTTTATTTATGAATGTCATTATTTGTCAGTGATGAAGGACATTCTACAGTTGGACTAAATACTACTTCGTTTGTAACTTCAAAAGGAATTAGTATTATCAATTGCGCAAACGACCAAATACATGTGTGAACTTTTATAAACGATTCCTCTTGAGTAGGTGTTCTGATTATAATATCTGATTGAAGTGTTTCTATTAGAGAGATCTATATTACTGAGTATCCATCATCTCATCTGTCATTTTACTTTTAACACTAGTGTTAAAAGTACTTTTAACACTAGTGTTAAAAGTGATTTTAACACTAGTGTTAAAAGTGATTTTGTGAAAACGTCAGTTTTTAGTTCATGTGTCAATGAATTAAAAACGTCATTTTTAATGTCAGTTGTACAAAAAATATATTATTATACTATGCAATTTATGGGATATGGGATAAAATGCTTCGTACAGAAAAAAATCATCTTCATTTATTTTTTTATACTTTCTACATTAGCAAGATTAACTAATTTTTTAATTTTATTTGTTGGTAAGTATGAGTCTGGACTGACCATGAGACTGGATGATGGATGATGAAACTGATGCTGCGTGTATCATAATTAAGGAATTATTTTTTCCTACGAGCGTGCGCAAAGTAGTACTTTTCTGCATACATTTGCGTGAGCAAAGTTACACTTTTCCGCACGTCGTGCGGATAAGATTCCATTTTAAATCGTACGGAAAAATACAACCTTCAAAACGAAAAATCGTGCGGAAAAGTTACTTTTCCGTACGCTCGTAGGAAAATGATTATAATATTGTCAAGCAACAATAAGTACACTTGTCAACTTTGACATATGATGTCAGATAAAAAGGTTTAAAAGCTGTTGAAATGAGCAGCAATGGCGACGAGCTACCAGATTCCATCTTAGAGGCCGCAAACTCTGCAAGTTTAAATTTACTTACTACCCGCTAAATCTCAACAAAAATATGAGAAACAATATAAACATTTTGAAAACTGGTGCCACAACAAAGGAACAAATAGTATCAAGGAGGAGGTGTTCCTAGCTTATTTAGCAGATTTACAAAAAACATTTCAGCCAAATACTTTATGGAGTAAGTACTCTATGTTAAAAAGTGTCCTTAAAGTCAAAACAAAGTTGGATTTGAGTAAATATTTCAAGCTAACATCGTTTTTAAAGAAGCAAATTGTGGGATACCGTCCGAAAAAGGTCAACATTTTTGACAAAAGTGAAGTTTCCAGATTTATGGAAGAAGCACCTGATCAAACTTACCTTCTTATAAAAGTCGCCACAATTTTTGGGTTGGCCGGTGCTTGCAGGCGCGATGAGCTTTGCAAGATAATGGTTGATCACATAGAGGATAAAGGAAATTTGATAGTCGTCAAAATCCCTGACAGTAAAAATAATAGAATCTTTGTAATATCCAATGAAACAAATAAGGGACATTATTTACAACTATATCATAAATATGCACATTTGCGCAAACCAAACACTCCGCACAGGCGTTTTTTTGTGCAGTTTAGCCAAGGAGCATGCAGTACTCAATGTGTTGGAATAAATTCATTCGGTAAAATGCCTGCATATCTACAGTTGGAAAATCCAGAAGAGTATACAGGACATAGTTTCCGTCGTTCCTCAGCTACCATGTTGGCCGATTCTGGAGCAGGAATTACTAATGTCAAGCGACTCGGAGGCTGGAAATCGACGACTGTAGCCGAGAGCTACATTGATGATTCGACAAATAAAAAAAAAAAAAGATTTATCGAATAAAATATTGGCCACGAACATCTGCCCTTCTGCAATGAGTCAACCTTCATCAAGCCATATGAACAGCTTACCTTCTAAGTTAAGTCAACCTTCATTGACCCATTTGAACAATTGTCCTGAGGTAAATCAACCTTCATCAAGCCATATTATTTACTCCCCTTCTGCGCTAAGTCAGTGTTCATCAAGCCATACCATAAGCCACCCATTGAATGAACTGACCGGATCTGTAATCAATTTGCAGAATGTTAATAATTGTTCTTTCAGTATAAATATTACGAACAAATAATTTGATTTTCTATTATTATTTTTTATTGTTTTGTAATTGTTTGTTGTGTAGTTCTTTCTGTCCAGTTTTATTAAAAATTATTCAATAAGTTATAATTTTTTTATTTTCGTTATCTAATATGAAGCTCGTAGGAAAAATGTTGTTCCTAACACGTGCGCAAAGTGCCTTTTCCGCACGCAAAAACTTATACGAACTCCGCTTCGCGTCGTTCGCCTAACTGTATTTGCGTGCGGAAAAGTAAGACTTTGCGCACTTGTTAGGAAAATAACTATTTCATGTTATTGTTATTGTGAGTTGTAAGAATATAGAACAGTAGACGGTGTATACATTTCCTACACAATTATCTGGCATGGAAATGTTCTTTCATAAACTGTTAGTAGAGGTCCCATATATCATAAAACCACAATAATACATTTTGGGAGGGACATGGATTCACCCCTAAAAAAGAACCCCTTTGGCCAAAAAAATTTATTTTCGCTTATAACTCATCAACCGTTAATTACAAAAAGAGAAAGCTTGACAAATCTAAAAAAAAGAAAAATTCCTCGCACGCAGCCTAGCCATGAAAACTAATTACTGGAAAACTACGCAAGCTAAGATGAAAAATCTAAATACATTTTGAGGGTTGTCAGGATTTGTATGACTTTTCATGGAAGCACCCCCGTAACTTCCGTAATTATCGAGATAGAGTGATGAAACTTAGGACGGATGGGTATTGTGAAAATGCTTCTACCGCCTCAATGGTGATGATTTTAGTGATTTATACTGCCCGCCACTCGCGATGATACTATCCATTTTTACCATACAAAATACTAGGGGCAAGATTGGCTCGGAATTCCTTCACATTCGTGATCTTACTACTTACTACAAATACACTTTTTTCCTGAAAAATCCGAATTTGTCTCACTTTTGATAGAATACCACCTCAATTGTCTTTACTTAACTGATATAAACTGCCCACCACTCGCGATGAAAAAATTCATTGCTACGGTAAATCAGATTAGGTGGCAAAATAGGCTCTATTCCTCTAGATTCGCGATCAGGATTCACTCCTGAAAAATCCAAATTTTCTCACTTTTTATGAAAGCGTCCCCGTAACTTCCGTAATTATCGAGCAAGAACGATGAATCTCTCACGAATGCTGGTAATGCACTTACGGACTCAAAGGAGTTGTCATAAGTCACGAATCTAGAGTAATTTCGAGCCTATTTAGCCCCCTATACGATTTATTGTAAAAATGGGTAGCGAGTGGCGGGCAGTGTATATCACTTAGGCCAACACCATTGAGCCGGTAGATGCATTTTCACAATTTCCATCCGTCCTAAGTGTTTCATCATTTTACCTCAGTAATTAAAATAGTTACGAGGTTGCTTCCATGAAAAGTGAGAAATATTCTGAATTTTTTTCAAGAAAAATGTGTACCAATCTGTAGGTAGTGAGTTGAGGGTCCTGATTACGAATCTGGAAGAATTTCGAACCCATTTTGCCACTAGTATGTTTTACCGTGAAAATGAGTGGTTCTATCGCGAGTGGCGGGCAGTGTATATCACTTAGGCAAACGCCATTGAGCCGGTGGATGCATTTTCATTCCGTCCTGATGGTTTTTCCATCATTCTACCTTAATACTTGCGGAAGTTACGGCGGGAGTGCTTCCATGAAAAGTGAGACACACTGTATGAATAAATGAGGAAACTTACTAATCGCCGATGTTGTTGACTTTATCTCTCTATAGTTGAACTTCGACAGTTTTATACAGGCCTTGTATAAGCATACTTTACCAAAAATCCATAGGTTAGGTTAGGTTATGCGTACTAACTGAACAGCACAAAATGAAATACCCAATTGAAAAAAAAAATTGGAAGCTTTCGTTCAAATGTGCAAGTCATTCTTTATATGTATGTATGTATAATGTAAGTGATTCTGTTAGTTAGATTTAAAAGCTAGCCGTTTTCGTATTCTAACTGAAAATTTCAGGTGGCAAGCTCTTCAATCTCTAACTGACAGAATAACCTATAGATTACATATATAAAGAAATAATTTTTTACTTCTTGGCGATTTTTTTTTAATTATTTTATTTTTTAATAACAACTTGTGGTATTTACCACTGTCCTAAACAAATGATCTTCAATAACTGTAGTACCTATAGGAAATTCTTTGAAATTCTTTGTTCAACCACTTCAAATAATAAATTAATAGAGACTGAGCGGTCTTGTATTTATTTTAGAGTCAACATAGCTCATAACTATCGAGTATTTCTAATGTTACTGTAGTTAAAAACAGCACCTCCTCAAATACTCCAATACCTACTACACTGGTTAGAACCATCTTATAAATATTACTGATTCGTCTGAATTCACAATCATTTGATTGCCTGTTCTCATATTAGTGTGATACTGTTTCGAAGAAAATCGTGAAAATGATTGTTTCTCCCTTCAGAATAGTAGGGCAGCCTTTGCGTTATTTCAACCCATTTCCTGTACCAGAGAAGCCAGACCATTTTCGTTACTTTCAAAACTTCGATCCTTACTTCTCCAGGATGGAAATGCAAGAGGAAATGATGGCAGTTTCACCAATTAGTACACAGGTGAGAAAGCAAAAAAAATAGTGAATTTGTTCCGAAGAAATAAAACATTTATCTTCCCCAGTAATCGGATTGGTTCATTTAGGAATGTCGAATAAACAGATAGATGGACTGGAGGTACCGAACTTGTGAAATTATTACATATAAGTAACACGTTCAACAAATCAGTCGATTATCGTTCCTGATGATACTCACTTTGTTAACAAAACGTATACGTAAGGAAACATGTAAAAAAGTGTTTTGGTGAAATGGAGATAGTTCTCAAATTATTGAGTCAAATATGTCATTGAAAGTTAAATTCGGCCTCATCTCGACTGATACTCAATGTTCACAAATCTCTATTTTTCAGAATCTGAAATATTATAGACTTTAGAGATTGTCAATCGGGTTATTTTGATTCCATTCATCTGACAGACGTCGGACGATCTGTAACACTAGCGATCTTGCTCAGTACTCGTGGTGTACCTCAAGGAACGGTTCTTGGGCAAATTTCATATAGAAATATATGACCATGATATTGTAAGTTTTATGCAACCTGAAAATTGTGATTACAATAATTAAGCAAAGGTGTTGACGTGTTATCAACCACCAACCAATGGTGTTATGGATACAGACAAAAACAGCCACATGTGACCTTTTTCTCAAGCAAGAATAACGCTAACCATGACAGTCCTGAGTTATTCTGTGTAACTTTCGATATAAATACATTCCAGGCAACCTATCTGAATGGGCAAAGGGCAAAGTAAAAAGCTATTCAAAATTGTATGTGCTCTCGCACAGTTCAAATTTTCGTGTTAGGATACTTTGAAAAGTTCACCGTTTGCCTTGGTTTATTTTGTGGGTGTAATTCCTCTCGAATTCTCAAATATACAAACTTTCGTTAACCTCTATGAATAAGATCTTTGAAAACATTTTTACATTAATTTCATACAAGGGCGTCGATATGCGGATACAAAAAATGAATCGTTGAGTCACTTGTTTTCAGTCAATGGTATTTGGCCACATTCTTTAAAATTTCTTGTTTATTCTGTCGAACCTTTATGAAAAACAAAATTCTGACCACTTCTTTAATGTATGGGAAACTCAATAACTGAATCAGAAACGGATGACAGTATAGACAATTAATGCATTGCCTCTTTGAGGACAATGAACAATGATGAACATTTCCTTTTTACAGAGTGACAGCGACAACTCCGTTTCAAGTGTAGAAATTCCTCAGAAAGAACTCCGAGCTGTCAGCAACATAATAAAATTTGCCGAAAAATCAGAAGTGCAGTGTCGCTGGAAGTCTTGTGGCTTGGTTTATTCCTCTTTGGACCAGCTTGCATCTCATATTGCCCAGTTGCACTCTGCGAGTGGCCTAGGAGGACTCTTTTACTGTGGATGGGAGGGTTGCTCGAGAAACAACAAGAGCTTCAACGCTAGGTACGAATTAACAACCTTGCAATTGAAGGGCTTAGTGCAAAAGGGTATAAATGCAAAATTTTGATTTTCAGTATTATTATATACAGATTTGTATACCTAAGACCAACTTTGTCCGTGCATAAACAATATAAGTGGTTGAACTAGGGTCACTGGATCCTAGCAGGCTTTAAGGTAAAGCCTAGTTTGAACTGAGCGCGACTGTCATCTATGGGCCAGTAAATATACTCACAGAGTTTGTGAAAATGATTCGTTAAAAAACGGTTTAAGTGCATTTATACCGGTTTTGCACTAACTTTAGATACTTGATATATTTCAACCTCCTTTTCTCCCCATATGAAATTCTTTGTCACTTTTTATAACCAACTTTTTTTTTCATCAAAGGGGTTTTAGATACTTTCAAATCAGTAGTTTTATCCAATTTTGGGAATGGTACAACTTTACTGTTTCCGGTCAAAATTAATCTGGTATGAAAAATTTACTTTTTAAGGTCATACCTACTAATTTTTTCCAAAGAAAACTTGAAAAAAATAGTAAAATAAATTAGTTAACTATCGTGTACAATACTCATTATTGTTTGACAATAATATTTATGTTATTAGTTTTTGGATTGATGATTCCGTTTTATCAATTATATTGCGGTCACATATCACTCAATGCATTTGAATTTTATTTCAATAACAAAACATTTTACATTTTAATAAAGATCTAACGTAATCTTTTCAAGTTTTTTTATGGAAGTTTGTTTGAAACCTAATAGTGTACGGTATCAAATTAATCATTATGAAATGCTCATTTTTCCTAAGCCCACGTGCCACCAAATTTCCATTTGAAAAAAAAAAAATTCACATAAATGCATTTTTCCAAAAATATAGGAATAATAAAATTGATTTGAATGTATTAATAGCCCATGCACTTGATTGTAAAATGAATAAAAAATGTGGGTTAGGAAAAGTAATACATACATGGTTGTATACAGATTGTCATATGGAGACAAAAGAAGTGAACATATACTAGGTGTCCCATAGAAACAGAAAGTTGGATGAAACCAGGTCACTTGTTAAAAAATGCAGTTTTATGTCGTCGACAAACTTTCAACCTTTTGTATGTAGTTCCTGTCATACTCATATATTAGACATACGATGACGCTATTTGCCCGTATTTCCGCAGTCATTTGACATAATACCATGATACCCAGTATGACTTGATTCGTAATAACGATACCTAACCATATGTACAGTGTGTCGCTGTCGCACTTCTCATGGAAACACTTCCGTAACTTCCGTAATATTTACTATAGAATTGTAAAATTTGCAGAATCTATTGATATATTGAAATTAACAAAATGACCAAAATGGGGCCTTTTTAATTAATATACACTGCACCCCAGCAGCGATGGAACCAGCAACATTTTCGAAAATTATAGTAGGAAACCAAATATTTGGAAAATGTCTTCGGATTTGTAAACATAATAACTGCTTTGCCACTAATTCATATTTCCCTGGGAAAAAAATCCATCTATTCTTCAAATTTCACTATTTTACGTCAAAAATTGACTGAAGTTACGGGGGTGTTTCCATGAGAACTGTAACACACTGTATTTTGGGTTGAAAAAAATCAGTCGAAAAATAAAATCAACCCATCCAAGGTATTTTCTAAAATATATCCATATTCAGGAATAATTCAATTCAATCAAGTAACCCTGTAACGCATTTGACATTACTAACGCCATCTCTCTCTCCAGGTATAAAATGCTCGTCCACGTCCGCACGCACACGAACGAGAAGCCGCACAAATGTTTTCAATGTGAAAAATCCTTTTCGAGAGCCGAAAATCTAAAAATTCACACAAGATCCCACAGCGGAGAAAAACCATATGCTTGTACAGTGCCCGGTTGCACGAAGGCCTACTCCAACTCCAGCGACCGGTTCAAGCACACCAGAACTCACCAGGTGGAAAAACCGTACCAATGCAAAGTCCCGGGCTGTCCCAAAAGGTACACGGACCCCAGCAGTTTGAGGAAGCACACGAAGACCTACAGACATTTCGTAAACGATAAACCAGTTTCAGATGAAAACATTAAGGAGGAAATAAGAAGGAACGAGATTAAGCAAGTCCAGCCGATTCACCGCGAAAACGTTATAAGACATCCTTGCGGTTGCAGCAGAGGATGCAGCGTTACAAACTGCAATAGCCATACAGATATCCTCAGAATTGAGGACCTCATCAACTTCAGAAAAGAGGAGGAAAGCCTGAATACTTGGAATAGGTATATTGAACCTTATTTTGCAGACCGACCATGCGATTTTGGCCATTACGAAGAGAACATTCAAATCGATGTTCCGTTAGATTTGAGTCTGCATAGAAAAAACTTCTGATGAGTTGGTGAATGTTCAAGAATTTTGTTAAGGGGATCTGACTCCAACAGGCAGATCTAGCAAGTGATATCACTAATGAAACTAGTGGTATATAAGACTGGAATATTCCAGATCCAGAAGAGTGAATCGTTACTGGATAAGTACAGTCGTTGTGTTCGAATGAGAACAAACCAAAGTGAGTGGTACGGTTTGATTGAAGTGTCTGCAACAACAATATGAAGTGTTTTTTAATGAATCACTTTTCAAACTGAGGAAATCGAAGCATGAGTTGAAACTTGCAGTATGAATGTATTTGTATTATATGACCATTTTTTTATCTCTTTGAGTTTTATTTCTGATGTCACCTGAAACACATTGATACGAAGGCGTACAAGGGCAACTAGTAAGTTTTATTTGACAACCCGACTTCAATCTCGTCCCCCCAACTTTATTCTCGGACCCCTGACTTTACTCTCGGAACTCTACGGTAATCTTGAGGGTCCTACTTCAATTTCGGACCCTCGACTTCAAAGTCGGACCCCGACCTCAATCTCAGACCCCCGACTTCAAAGTCGGACGCCCAACATCAAACTCGGGATATACCCAAAAACCACATCAAGAACATCATATAATAAAATCTGATTTAGCAGACCTTATTCTAGATCAGCTGTCGCCTCTAAACATGCATACCATCAACGAAGCTAAAATAAGTATCCTGATAGTCTGATACCAGATCTAAATGTTCGATGGACCACGTGCGAAAAAACAATCGAATAATTACTAAAAAAATACCCACAACTCTTAAATAATATCATGTTCATTTCGATCCGACACCAATGAAACATAAATGTTGAGGTATAATATGCAATGATGGATGATGTCAATCCGTAAATAAACACCTTGTCAATCCCTATCGAATATTGCAAGTATTATTTTATATGTCAATACAGAGTTCTATGGATGATATCCTTATCCCTTTGCTGTCCAATTATATTCTCATAACCAAGGAAATGAAAAACAGCCCTTTCAAAAAATGAAGAGAATAAAAATACGGGTAATCCTGAAACAAAAAAGTAGGGACTTTGACCAAAGCCTGTGTTAGGGCTAACCTGACATCGGATCGAAACGTGATTCTGTCGTGGCTTACCTGATATCGGACTGGAACGTTAATATTTTACTGTCGGAGCTGGTACCGACAAAGGACACTCACTAATCCATCGAGAACTCCCTAATCCATTGAGAACATTACTCAGAATAGGAATTAAATTCAAGTAGGAGTCGCATCGGGAAAATGCTTTCCACAAAATAAACATGCAATTGAGTTCACCGGTGGTTTTTAAGTACTACGATGTGAAAAAGGACGTCATCCTACCAGTTAATGCCAGTTCCAAAAAAGTTAAGTATATAAAAATTCAAAAAAACTCTATGCAATGTGCCTCAGCCAGATTTCAACGAATATTATTTGATATCCTTCAATGTATTTGCCCAACACTTAGAAGATTTTTCTAATGTCTACCTTTTTTCTACCTAGCCTTCTGGGAATCGAGTGGTAATTTTTTTCGATTAAATTTTCGCGACTTTTTTTGAGAATGTACAATACTAACAATTTTGTTCATCGTAATTTTCGATGTCTGAAGCTGTTGGGAATTTTTTCGAATTCCTACACGTTCTCTATCTAGCCTTCGAGGATGGCCAAGGCGGTAAAATTCATTTAAACCAAATTATTCGATATTTTCACTATTTTTACGAATTTTTCCGAGTTTTCGCAAGTTTTTTCGAGAGGGTGGCAGGTTCGAGACCCCCAAACAATATTTTTTTTCGTCGTAATTTTCCATTGGAGAAATATAAAATGCCCGAAACACGAAAACTACAATTTTCATTCGAACGTTAGCATCAGACGCGTGCCTAAGAGGGGAGGGGCATAACCTAGGTAATTATCCCATGCCTTCATGAGTGCCTTGGTTTATTTAAAACACAGGGCCGCCACCACGGGGGAGCAACTTGGGTATTTTGCCCCATGCCCTCAACTTCTGAGGGCCGCCACCGCCAAGCGGCATAAAATTGATTTTCTGACTCAAGCTTCAATATTACAGCTGATCTAAAGCCAACAAGAGAAAGAAAAAGATTTTTGACGATTCACCAGAGCCTTACTGCACATTTGATTCAAGAAAATCAGAAAATCATGATTCAAAATCAAAGTATTTTTGTCTTGCTTCTTTTCTGAGATAAAGGGCGTTTTCGATATGTTATCCCCAGAAGCCATTCATAAAAATATCTTCATTTTACTCCAAATCGATATACTTTTCAAACCTATTCGAGACTTGTATGTGAAAATGGGGTACCTAAATCTGTCACTATCTGACGGACTATATAATCTATTGATTATGACACGGAGCAAGTTATTTGTACTGAGTGCGCCCACTGATTAAGTATAGAAACTTTAATACTTGTAAATCTTCCATTGACAGAGTTATTTTTTTATTTGCAGCAAATAATGAATGCACTTTGGAACTCGTAAGTAAAAATGTATTGCTATTATTAAAATAGTGTCAAGTGCACTAGTGCCTTTGGACCTTTTTTCTCGATGTTGCAAGATATCACCCAAAGTAACTATAACACACACACTATTTCAAGTTGAATAAAAACTAGCAATTTTAATTAATTAAAGCTTAAAGGTAGGGCAAGTTCAAGTGAATGTTTCTTTTCCTGTGCATATTCTTCTTACATGAAAACAAAGAAACCAGAAAAACATATTGAATTTCATAATTATATCTTACAAAAATATTTGAATTATAAAAATAACAGTGAGTTTTATGAAAAAAGTACATCTTATTCTAGTCAAAAACATAAAGAGGATGTTTAACCACAATCTTTGAAAAAAAATATAAAAATCGGAGGTATTCGATAGCATCAAAAAGCAAACAGTAACATTATCCAAAATTCTGAGTGATTTGTTTCATGCCAGTGTTTATAACACTAAGAGCTTCCAAATCAGTCTGGATTACATTTATCAGTTGAGCTATTCCGCCCTGTTCCATTTTCAACAACTGTTTTATTTCATCTTGTGCCTCAGCATCTAGTCTGTAGTTGTGGTTGTTTTGTTTCTGGGTGCCTTCCATCAACTTGACATTTGACAGTAGTTCGTTGACCTGACCCTATAAAATCAAAATCGTGGATTATAATAGATACAAACATTCACATTCTATCAAGTTATTGATCAATATTTCAACCTAATAATGAACGACTTATTGGTTCCATTACACCATTGAATGAAAATGTTGGCAATAAATAATAATAGTTATTCATTTATTAGTTCAGTACAGCTACAGAGTAGATAAAACTTCAAATGGTATGGACCTGGGTATATGTAGAGAACCAATTTAAAAAGTATGAACCGATTGAAACGTCGTGCTCATAGAAACATTCCAGAGAATGGAAGTCCGCAATAAAAGTAATCAATTTACTTCATTGTCTAAAACTTTCAAAAAAACGTTTCAATACCCTGTATTTCTATAACTGAGAAGTTTTGGAGGTACGTTTATAGAAATTATTCTCCATGCAATATTTGTCCACTAATAACAATACTCATAATTTATTTAACTCCTATTTATGTATCTCCCAACATTTGAAAGAACTATAAAGTGCAAAAATTAGTGTATTTTTAAATATTCTACGTCATTAGAGATTAGAACATAATAAAAAAACGATAAATTACCACTTGCGAAAATTAATATTGCTGTTTTAATTGCCCTTTAACTAAAAATGAGGGAATAACTTTGAATTGTTCAAGAGGAAATTTTTACAGAATTGTACTACCTGAATCACTTTAAATTCATCAGCAGTAGAATGGATACCAGGATTTTTCCGAATTCAAACACGAATAAAGACTACATTGCAGGCAAGGTTAGTAACATATTTTCATCTATATAGGTATAGATTTTGAATTGATATAGCCGATACTTGATGAAAATCCATGTTAATCTCTATAATGAAACTATAGTTCAAATGATTTTCACATAAAGAGGGTTTACAAAACCACGACAATTGTTTCGCTTCACAAAAGCTTCTTCAAGTGGTGAAGATATACTAAATTACATTTTGCTATGTTAATTTTAGATAAGTATTTAAAGTAACATAGCAATATGTAATTTAGTATATCTTCCCCACTTGAAGAAGCTTTTGTAAAGCGAAACAATTGTCGTGGTTTTGTAAACCCTCTTTATGTGAAAATCATTTGAACTATATTTTCATTATAGAGATTAATAGGTATAGATAACTGAATAATGAAGCATATTGGCAACATTTCATCATTCATATACAGTGGGTTCTAGTTTGAATTGAATTGACAAAAATCTTGAATATTATTCATAATTACTTTTTTTTACTCACATAACTAAAAAGGCATTTGGCGTACAAATATGTATCACACTAATGATCGATTAATCACAGATTTACAATCTTCATCTAAAGCAAATGATCAAAAAAGTTACCATGTCAACTCCATTCTTTAAATATATTACAATGGTTACTGTTGGATTTCAGTGATTAAAGATTCGCCTGACAGACTAGGACTATGTCTTGGTCTGTTAATTGAAAGGGTCATAATAACATAAGGCTGATCAACTTAAAAAAATAAAATTATGTTATTGGGTGCGAGAATTATGTGCTTAAGTGAATGAAATACTAAGAATAACGGCCTTCTGCATTCGTCCAGCTATGAATTCTGCCGCAACACGAAAAGCCGGTATTATTTTTAGATTAGAGAGTAGTAGAGTACAAATGAGAACGCTTAGGGAGGAGGGCCTATACAAATGAGACCGTTTTGGGAGGGATTTCTATAGAAATGAGAGCGCTATGGGAGGATTACGTCGACAGAATATTTTGCCGGAACAGGTGTTCTACAAAATTTCTCGTCGAAACAGGTTTGGTTATAATAATTAGAAATATTGCATACTACTTCTAAAGTACGGTAATCCGAGAGTTTATTCTTCGGATAAATTTTGGAAATAATCATTTTGGATGGATTCAAAGGATTATCGGATAATAAAGGGTGAACAGGAAATCAAGTAAATTGGAATTGTGACATGTAGGTATTCGAAAAAAATTATAATTTAATACGTCACTAGGGCTAACATGATGAAAATAAAAGCAAAGGGGAAATGGTATACAGGGTTGACTGAAATCAAGCAAATTGAGAATAGGCACAGTGAAAGGTATATGGAAAATACGTATGTCGAGGCTCAATAATTATAGAAACTGCTAACGGGACGTATACTGGGTGAATTAAAAATCGAACACAGCAACACACATTAGTGACCTAGTTCAAGATCAATATGTGCACGTGTCACATATCATATTTTCTAAAATTCGATAACGCAATATTTCTTGTTATAGATGTAGATAGATCAGCAAAATTCAATACGGATTCAACGACATCTCTCAAGGTCAATGAGTGCACGTGCCGGATATCATTTTTCCTGGAATTCGATAACAACCGGTTGCATGTCTAGACCGATCAGCGAAATTTGATACGGGTTCAGTGATCTACTTCAAGATCAATATGTGCACGTGTCACATATCAGATTACCTGGAATTTGATAACATACGGTTACATGTCTAGACAGATGAGCGAAATTCATTACGGCTTCAGTGACTTCTTTCGAAGTCAATAAGTGCACGTGTCAGATATCATAAATCCTGGAATGCGTTGAAGACATATTTTCTGTTAGAGTTGTAGACAGATCAACAAAATTTGATTCGGGTTCAATGATCTCTTCGAAGGTCAATAAGTGTACGTGTCATCAGATTAACCGGAATTTGCTGACATCATACTTCAATGGTTCAATAGGTACACGTGTTAGGAATCGTATTACCTGGAATTCGGTGACGCCATATGTCCTGTTGCAGGTTTAGACAGAAGGAACTCACGAACACATGACTATAGGTACACAGAAACACATGAACACACCCACACATGAATAGAGGAGCACACCAACACATTACCACACGTACACACTAGCACAGGAACACACGAGCACAGCAACACAGGAACACACCAACAAGCAAACACAGGAACACACCAACACATGAAGTCGTGAATAGCATCACACTAGAGAAACAATTTTTGCAATTGTCATTTGTGTGTCACGACATAGCCACACTAACAAGAAACTAGATGGAATGAATAAATTTAACAACAAATATAAAAAAGTACAGTAAAATAATAAAATCCTACAATATTGCCAAAAATTTTAAATGCACTTGAAATTCAATGTTTGGTAGGAGGTAAATTTTGTGGAACTTTTCATTAGTTTTTACAACAGAAATAGTAAACATAATAAAATTATGAATAATAATTTTAAATCTTAAGGTTAGTTAGACAAGTTAACAACAACAGGCATCCAGATGCCTATGAAAACTTAGAAATAAGTAAACATAATAAAATTATGAATAACGATGGTGGACTAATACCTAATAGTTTACTGTATAGCTTGATGAAATAATTATTGTTTATTATCACATGATGTTAATAATTGTTAACATGTACCTAATTAGTTGATAAGGCAATATTGTAAAATTAATTTAAGACAAACAATGGGTATAAATAAGGACAATTCTGTATGTGAATTTATTCTTGAAGATGATCACTTGGTGATTGAAACACATGTCGAGGTGTTAAAAATAGCGGTTTGGTGGATAAAACTCGAGTATATTCATTACTACACCAAAGGTTCCAAACAGTGCAGTGCAAGTACCAAAGAAAATAAATACTTACCTTGAATTGTTTGGGATTATTCAAATGCTGATGCATCATTTCAAACCTTCCTCTCAAAAGTTCCTCTTCTGGCTGAATTGCTATTCCGAGCTTTCGAGAACTTTCTTGTTTCACCAAAACCTGAAAAAAAAAAAACAAATACTTAATGGAAAGACAAAGAAGGAAATAATGAACACATGGATAATCAAAAATAAGATTTGGACGCCTGTAGTACTCAATGAGAACAAAAAGTATATTTTGTAATTTCGTTTCAATATGGTGATATTTTGTTTACATTCTGAATGTCAAAATGACAGTCATATTTGCTCAAGTGTGAATACGAGAGCTCATATACTTGTGTGAATAAGAAAATCGTTGGTTCAGATTCATTCCGGGATAAATTCAAAATTATTATCTTCTCTGAGGCAGCTTTAATATGAGTAGGATTATATTCGGTACCTATCAGAATCACTCCTTTCGTTTTTTACTAAAGATTTTGGAGATATAAATAATTGAAAACTAATAAATTTGATCAAAAGACAATCTGACATATAATTCAATCGTGACAACCTGTCAACTGAAGTTAGATCTTGGCAGAGTCTCTGCTACTGTCTGCCCGGCAACATAATCAAAACCATCATTCGAGACTTACAACTCAATATAAATAAATGAACGGTCGACGGTCGACGAAATTCAATACATAAAAACACAAACTCAAAGGTCTTAGCTACAACAATAACTTTACAAGTGTTTCCGGTAACAAATAGTGAAATTCTGTTCAATTTGAAATTTTATAAACAATTATTTAATTTAAAATTATTGATCCACACTCAAAATTCATTTTTAGCATTGTTTCTGAAATAATGATGCTGGCATAATAAAAAATTGCATATGTTACACTTGTACCAGTCCCTTTAAAGCACCAGCAACATTACGGACACTCCTTTTACTCGTTGCACATATGTTCTCATATCTCACCCTCAAAATCCTATGCTGCAACTCCAGGAACTTCGATTTCAAATCAGTGCTTTGGGCTATAGAAGAGGAATGCCTCGTTTTCAATTCGGTTATGTCCTTATTGACTCTTTCCAAAAACGCTTGGTGCAACCCTGTCTGATATTCCTGATGGAGCATTCTTGATCTTAGATCTGCAAAGCCATTTATTGGTACTGGTATGTACTTCTTCGGATTAGGGTTATCCTGAATTGCTGCCTGCCACATCTGAGCATCAATGCCTGAAATTGGTGTGATAACAGATAATCATAATTTGAACTGTACAACTATACTCATTGATTGAAATTAACCAACTTGGATCATATAATGAATATACAAGGTGTTTAGGAAATTGGGGCGATAAATGAAGTGGGAAGTAGAAGATGACAAAACAAAACAAAATGAAAGATGAATAAAAAAAATTATAATAATTTTAGGAGATATTGAATTTTAAAGTTTTCAAGACACTGTGGTAGACACACTGTGGCCTGGAGAATCAATCCAGTGCCTCCCAAACAAAGGTAACGGAAAGCGACAATATAATGAAAATTTTTGATTGCTTCAAAAACAAAAATTCTTGCCATTTATTGTTATCTTATTACAAAAACCCCTGAATATATATATATATATATATTTTAATAAAATATATATATGTTTAACAATTAAATTGTAAATTCAAATAAATACTTGCTTATAATAAATTATTCTAACAGTGGAAACATGTGAGTATACCATATACCGGGTGGCTACGAGATTTGTTACATCACGCCATCTGGTTATTTTCAAAAATATCAATTTGAGTTTTAGATATGTGGTATGAAAGATATATTTCGAGACATCAACTATTGAATTTCAAATAGGATATCCCAAATTTTTTTCAATATTCAAATATGTTGTTCCATTCTGAATTCAACAATATATGCTATATGACGTAATTTATTATCAACATGACGCCGCAATTTGAAAGAAATAAAAATTTTGTATGCTTTGAAAGCGCCAAATTGAAAAAGGGTATTGGACATGTAGTCCTATGAAATGCTAGGTAAATGAACGAGTTTTGCTTAAACTACCAGAATGACGTCAAGTTTGTTGGGATTTCGAAAATGAAGAACAAGACGTTCCTGTTTGAAAAAAAAAATCATTGTTTTGGTACTTTCCTTTTGAATAAAACAAATTACTTACAATTCTTCGAACAACTTCTCAGTTGCTTCCAAATAGAGGCCCAATTAATTAATTCTACTCAGGTTTCACCAATCCCGTTTTTTAATTTGGCATTCTCGAACTACATCCTACTATTTCAAATTGTGATATCATTTTGACAATGAATCACATCTATAGCATGTGGATGAAATTTAAAAGTTAATGTAACTGCCCGTGAAAACGGAAGTCCTATTTCAGATTCGCATATAGACAATAACTGAAAAAAACCTCTCATACAACATATTTTAAATACCATAGGCGGTTTCTGGCGCCCATGTATTCAAAATGTCACATATAAAACGATTCGAAACGTATTCATGAAGTCTTGAAACTTAAAGCGTTTTCTGGCATTGATTCGTATTCAAACGTGTATTTGAATAGGATTCCTATGTCACATCATCAATATTATGAACCGCGAGAATGATCATTTCAAATACGATTCAATAATCAAACCTAACTTTATTTGGAGTTGGCCGTAGATATGTCAGAAATTATTTTCAATCAGAGCAAAACTTGTAATTGGGTGTTGCTCACAAATAAAGGGATAAATAAATATTTTCACAGAGTAACGAAAGTCTCACAGATAAAATAAAAAAATTTTTGATGATGTAGCCAAGACAACATACCTAGTGGAGGATGTTTCAAATACTCTTCCAACTCCGCTTTAGATGGAGTTACATAAGGAGTTATGGAGCTGATTCCCACGTTGGAAAGTTGTTGTTTCTGCATGGGCTGATTCAGAAATGCAGACAAGTCTGAGGCAGGAATTTTTCTGCTGCATCCAGTTACCCCTTTTTCTGATGCAGAAATTTTCACTTCCGTCGTATTATCGGAAATAGCTCTAATGTGATGGATTTCAACACTCAGATTGGGTTTGTTACCCAATATGCCTCCGATGCCGTTTTTCAGAACTTCTTGTTGATTTCTATAAATAATAAAAGGACATTGATTATTCCAGATTCACATCTAAATATTCACAATTCAAAAGAACCAACCAATGGTTACAGTTTTGGTTGAAGACAAATATAAGCTTCCTGATTCAAAATTAGGTGTTTTTGTTGAGGTTAGTGTTGAAGTTCCCTCTCAATACAAGTCGTCAGCATATCTGGGGTATCAAAACTATAATAAAGTATAATAGGACCTGTTCTGGTTGGTTTCCGGGTTTTCCCGTGGTCTTCTTTGCTTAAAATCTCCAAGGGCGAGTTGTATAAGTTCAACGTTTCAAGTGAACAAAGTTGTTCAGTTGCTAAGGAACTAGAAATTGGCTAATCCCTAGCAACTGAACTCATGAACATTTTTGGATGTATTGGTCACCAGAGAAGGCAATCAACTAGGCCATAACGTGTATAGGAAGAAGACACACACACACATAGATTATCTTCATAATGGATCCAGCCATAATCCATAACAGAATTGCAGCATCAACAACACCCTAGTGAACAAAGCAATGAAAATATGTGAACCAAGACACATCGATGAAGAAATAAAATACCTAAGAACTGTGTTACAAGCGAACGGCTACAATAAAAAAAGCGGTATTCCTGTATAGAGTACAGAACTCAAACTCAATATATCAAAAACAGAAGCCATGATAATCACTACTAAGTATAAATATACTCAAATTGAAAAAACAACCCTAATATTCGAATCAATAATGAAAAGAAATTGGTTGAGGAAATTAAATATTTGGGCTTCATAGTAATAATCTAAGTTTCAAAAAACATTTCCAATATATATTTATATAAAAAATTCAAAGAAATTTTTGTGCAGACGTGTTTGTAGTAAGTTTAGCAATAACACATCAATAACAGTCTATAGAACAATTACTAGCCTTGTTAGATGCTAACTGTACTGATTTGTTACAAAAACTACAAATCAGAGGTATGCGTTATATTTTGAATTGACTCTCTGTTAAAAATAGATTGTTTCTGTTTTCAATGATATTCACTTATTAAATTTTATTAGAAAATGCACCAAAGTACTTCAATCAATCAAATATTCATAATTATCAAACAAGGAGAATCAATGATTTTCATGTCCAAAGAAGTATTTACTCGCATGCTAAAATATCTCTGTTTTATAACAGTTTGGTAAAATTTAATGATCATCCATATGATATCCAGAATGATAATGTTGAACAGTTCAAAAATCTTTTAATACAGATCATGAAGTCAGCACCAAACAATATATTTATCGTATCTTGACTCATCTAGTTTTTCTTCTTTTCTTGTTGGGAACTTATTAAGCTATTAATAGTATTTTAAATTTCATTTTATCCATTAAACCATTATCCAAATACACAAACACCAAGAAAACTTCAATAGAAGGGAAGAGAGAACATATCTACCGAAGATCTGGTACAAATCCCGCTGAATCGCGAACCCACCAACGCAGAAAATGTGCTTCAAAACAGTATTATTAATGAAAAGAACGAGAGATTCAGTTTCAGTCGATACGTCAAGAGTGGTACTTCGACCACGCTACTGAGGATGGATGCCGCAGTTGCAGTCGAAACGTTTGAACCCAGAAACCAACCAGAACATTGACGCCAGCCGTGAAAGCTGACATTCCAATAATAGGAACTATTCATTGACAAGTATACCTACTTTAGTTCTGAAATCTTTTTATTGAAAACCAGCTGGACGATCCCATCAGAATTGTCCTGTTCTGGAATGACGTTGTATCCTATGGCTTTAAATCTGTAAAACGGATTCTGAACGTCGTAATCAACTGGAGGTTGAGTGCTGTTGTAGTAACCCTTTCCGGTACCCCAACATGCCTGGAGCATGTTCCATTTTTTCAGGATACCGTCGCGTTCGTCGTTGAAAACGTTAATGGCATACACAGAAGCCACCACTTGTTGGCTTTTCGAAGCAGGTGTTTGTGGAGCTTGACCTGAAACATAACAAATTCATAACAACATAAATATGGCTTTTCTGAGCCTCGAACATCTTCAGTATTGGAATGGCTGAGTTAAGTTGAAGAGATTTGCCGGAAGGCGTAGTAAAGGATTCTGATTTACCTCTCATAAAAGCGATTTGAGAACTTGGTGAATAAATTCCTACATATTCTCGGTAAAATCTCATTATAAGGTCATAAAATAAAAATGTAGTTTCCTTAAAATAGCTATTTATGATAAGAGTTCGTAAAATAGGACTTTTTGTATGAGCGTGAAGATTGTTGAATGAGTCGCAGATCAGTGTGTACAAATTAACTTTACGCACTGTTGATGATTTTAAGCACAGGTGAGTTTTTTAAGCACTTTTGCGCAAAAGTGTCACTTTACGCACTGTCAACATTGCGTAAACACTTAGTTTACACACTGTCATAGAAAAAATATATTTGAAAATAAAAAAACATCATTTTGAATTATTAGCTTATAGATTGATCAAATAAAAACTGTGATTGTCATTTTACTTATCTTAACGTGAAAACACCATTTTTCGCTTGTTTCGCCAACAAAGTTGGCATTCTCCAGAGCTAAAAGCATACTAAACTTATAATTCTATTTCAATTCTATTTATATTACTAATTTAATTTAATTTAATTTTTTCGAATACTTACTTTCATTGGAAATTTAACGAGAACAGATCGAGCTAAATTACTTATATGAAAGTAAGTATGAGAAAACCACCGTAAAAAATATCCCACTAGATCTGAGCTCGCGTGGTATTTGTTAAGACAATCCCATGAATAGAACATTCAATTCAATTAAACTTCATTCAAAAAACTAAAATAACAATAAGTAGAAGAATAATTTTCAGAAAGAACCAAATCCAAATCTCGACAAACTTACTGGAATATTATTTGCTGTTTAATTTTGTTTTTGACAATTGCAACTGTCAAACTGATGCGACGCGCAATTATTGATGAACGAACAGTAAATGCTAGCGTTGCTATGGTAACGTAATTTATCCGATATTTTTATCCACTTGCATTTTTGTTCCTTCCTATTTAGCCGATAGCAAACTACAATTTTTTTACTCTCAAATGGGAATTATTATACACGAGTGGGATTGTCATCTTTATCAAAAATATCAACGTTGTCTTTTAAAGTGATTTTTGAATAAACCTTACTGTGGAGTCATAGTAAATCTGAATTTTGTTTAGGTAAATTTGACAGGGTTTTGTGTTGGAAGCAGTGACGGATTTAGGGAGGGGCTATGGGACTATCAGCCCCGGCGGTAATTAAGTATATCTATACTCCTTTGTATAAACAAAAGAGTTAAATTCTATTAAACCGTTGAGTTGCTATCAACCGAAATGTTATTTTGAAAATGCGGTTAACACCTCATAACTTTTTGAAGTTTCTAAAAATAAAATTTTTCCTAAAATTTAGGGTTTACTTAATCTGTCACGGGATATTCTGGATTTCCAAGCATCATTCTAGATGTCCTGTTCAACAGGCAACTTTTCCGTTTAACATTATTGGCACCTATTATTCTTTCCGAACTACAATTTTCTCCAAAGTTAAATGGAACGGCCTCTATATTCTTTGCGGGGTAATTTTCTAAGCCGTTTCGGTTAATAATATTTATCGCTCGGAATAACCATAATTAAACATATTCAAATAGTTACCTTGAAGTTGCTGGCTAGGTTTAGCCCCAAAAGTAGATCCAAATAGTCCGGTACCAGTGGTCGCTTGACTACCAAATCCACCGAAGCCTGTCGATGGGGTACCAAAACCTCCAAACGGAGCTGCAGTGGACGTAGTAGTTCCAAAGCCCGTTCCAAATAGAGAGGGTGCTGTTGTAGTTTGGTTAGTACCAAACAAACCCCCAAAACCAGATGCTGCAGTACTGGTAGCACCGAACGGAGTAGATGCTGTCGACGCTGAAGGTTGTCCAAAGAGCGAAGGTGTCGACGAGGTACCGAACAGACTAGGAGCGGTGCTGGTCGCAGTACTTCCTGAAAACCCTTATAATTGACGTCTCTGAACCAACACTGAACAGACAGATGGTTTATTGATTTCTAAGTTAAACCATGTGTTGGTTGGTTGATTGACAAGTCACAAAAATACCAAAGACCTTACCTAACCTTGGTGGTTAAAATTCACAAATTCAGTTCGTTTATTTCCAAAGCTTCCAACGAGTTCATTTAGCTTCTTTAACAGCTTTATGGATGATTGTGATAGGTAGACGATGCTTCAGTTTGAATAAAGGTTGCTATAGATTTTTCATTACGTAAAAAATAAAATAATAAAAGAAAGAAAACTTATTCTCTACGGTTACTGAATCACGACGTTTCGTCTGTTAGTATCTACAGTCATTTTCAAGTGATTTCCACAAAACGAAGCGAATATCTGTCAGTCAACAACTACTTCCCCTTACGAACACTGAATTATGGACAGGAAATAGGGATATTTTCCGGAAGAGGACAGCGGTCGAGTTTTCTGTTCCTGAGTATATTATTACCATTTGGAGGCAATTAACGCCCAACTAGCATATATTAACATTTGAGTTCGGCAACGAATATGTCAGATGTAATTCAATGTTCATAAGGGGAAATAGTTGTCGACTGACAGATATTCGCTTCAGTTCTTCGTTTTGGGGGAATCACTTGAAAACGACTAGCTGTAGATAAGTACTAACAGTCGAAACGTCGTGATTTAGCACCCGTAGAGAAGTTTTCTCTTTTTTATTATTATTTTAGTTTTTAGGCAATGGAAAGCAACCTTTATTCAATACTTATGGATGATTTTGAAGTTATCTTCATTTATTGTTTGATTTTTTCTCGTACGAGCTACCGTACGAGCTATGAGTCACTATCTACAATTCACGAACTCGACATAGGATTATTAGGGTTTCCAGTTGAATTATCTGGAGGAAGCGGGTTGTGTCGTAGGATGATTTTATTTTCAACTATACACGCAGTGAGTATTCGTTGTGCAATGGGTGTACAATGAAGACAATTCAAGAAAAACTAACTGAACAACCCATTCTCGATCTGCACTTGAAGATCGTAGCATGTTGCAACACACAAACGAGCAACTTCATTGATCCAGTGGCGTATATTAGGAAGGTGCTATACAAAAATTATCACGGATAGCTCTCAAACTTCACAAGTGCTTTTGCACATAACAGACAAGTATCTCATTCAATTTTTGGTAATTGGTGGTTCACTTTGTGTATACCAGTTTATATCCATTTATCTTTTTTTGGTTTTGCTATGAATAGCATATTTCCTAAATTAATTTTACTATAATATTGAGTTTGAAAAAAAAGTAAATTTATAAATCACGTTGTATAAAATCGAAATATATTTTTGTCTGCACTTTTGACACATTGACACTTACCAAACAAACCGCCGCTCTGCTGGGTAGTACTCGTCGATCCGAACAAGCCTCCGCCGGTACCACCGCCAAACAACCCCGTCGTAGAAGGCGTAGTTCCAAATAAGCTCGGTTGCGTCGCTGTGGAGCCGAACAAAGTGGACTTTTCCTGTTGAGTACCGAAACCGGTACCGAAGGCCGGAGCTACAGATGTTGCCGGGGCTCCGAACGTAGTACCGAAAGCCGGCGGAGCCGAAGAGGCCGGGGCGCCGAACGTGGTACCGAAGCTAGGCGGCGCTGATGACGCCGGAGTACCGAATGTGGTTCCGAAACTGGGAGTTGCTGCCGCCGCTGGAGTTCCGAAAGTGGTACCGAATGCTGATGGAGCGGCCGCCGTGGTGCCAAAGGTTGAGCCGAAGGCCGGGGGTTGTTGTTGAGTAGTTGTGGTACCGAAGGAGGTACCGAAACCGCCGAACCCACCGGTCGCTGAAGTTGTGGGGGTGCCGAATCCAATAGCTGGAAAAACGGATTATAGTTCATTTTTCAATGTATTAACATATTTGTAAAGAGTAACACTCAAAAAGTACGCACCGAATGAAAATATCAACTCAGGCTCGTTTTGAAACCTTAGCTTCTATCAGATATACTTAGTGATTTTCAGTTTCTTGAAAAATGCGTTTTTCAACATTTGCGTCTCAAAAGTTATATTTTTTAAAAAATAAGTAACATTTGCAAGTTATTTGAATGGGAATCAGTAAGTTATGGGGGGTATATTGCCAAAAGTGTGCCTTGCAACAAAAACCTTAACGTTTCTGCACCAAATTCACTCTTGGAATTAATTCTATGAAATGCAAAGGAATAATTTAATTTTCAATGGTTTTGTCAATCATTATCTACATCGCCATTGTCATTCCAAAAAAAAACTAATTGACTTTTTTAATCAATTTCTGATATACGAAATTTGTATTTAATTCGGAAAACTGAAAAAAGTCGATTATCGTAGAATTTCACGAATAATTCAATGTTTCTAACCTTCACATTGTTTAAGGAGCTCCAACAAAGATCTTGAAAAATTGAATCCAAATGTTACTTCATTTTCCGAAAAATATAACTTTTGAGATTTTGCTAATTTTAAAAAAAGCGTTTTTTCAAAAAACTTTAAATCACTCGGTATATCTGATAGGGGCTAAGTAATTTTATTTTATTTATTTCAAATCACAAATAATAGTATATTCTGTAACAAGGTTAGAATGAAAAATTCGATGCGAGTGGGAAGTTGAGCGCGAGCTGAAAGCGAGCGCGAGGAACCACGAGCATAACAAATTTTTATTCTAACCTAGAATTGGTAAATTCTGTAACGGTTGTGGAGAAAGATTTTTTCCATTTGTTGCGTACTTTTTGAATGTCACTTTAGTTTCTTCTTGTAAGCGACATAATCCATCCGGTTTGTGTGTGGCACATATAGAAAAAAATAAACGTATAAAATCTTTTGAAAAACTAGCTTTTATTCATAAACTATTGAACTAAAAAGTGAAAAATAATAGTAAGCGTATGACAAAGAACCTTAACCAACTTGAATGTTTTCTTAAAAGCTTAATGATTAAAGTGTAATGACATTTCACATCTGAAGCTTTCAACAAAATATTTTAATTTTTTGAAGTTCTCGGTAAGTAGTACAAAAATTTTAATTTTTTATTTTTAGGTTCAATAAGTTAGATCTCTCGGTCACCAGGACCGCGCGCTATCCACTGCGCTAATCCCCGCCCCCGTTATAATTTGTTCGACTATTTGTCTTAATAGGAGGTTGGTACGTTAGTGGCATAAGTATATTTTATACCCCTTGCTATTCAACTTCTCGGCAAGTACCCAACCATGATAGATATATACATACCTACATACCGGCCGAAGGCAGGAGGGGGTAAACTTTTTGAAATTAACTTATACAATAATCCCATATTTTTCATTATTTTTACAGATTTTATTTTCAGGAGTTTTCGCATTTTTTTTTCGATCCTACCAACCTACGTAATTTTCCACGTCAAAACCTGCTGACATTTTCGAATTTCTACACGTTTCCTATCTACATGGTCAAATGTTTTTCACTATTTTTGATTTTTTTGTGCGGGGGTAACCGAGCCACTCCCACCGATATTTTTTCTACGCCTTCTAAATCTAGCCTTTAGGAAGGAGGGAGTTTTTTTTGTTATTTTTACGAATTTTTTTGAGTTAATTTCGGAGAGTTCTTTCAATTTCTTTCGAGATACTTGAAATATTATCGCATAATATATTGAAATAATATAATAATAATAGTAAAATTTATCTGTTCGGTACAAATTTAGCAATCGAACTAACTTTCCGATGAGCAAAAGACTTAAAATTATGAACATAGTTCAGAACTGCATGACGATGCAGCGTTATTGCATAATACAGGGTGTTTCCGAAATTGAAGCGAGTAAGAAAATAGGTTGTTATATGATGTAACAATAAATGACAAGAATTTTCGTTTTAGAAGTCAGAAATTTTCGAAATTTTGATGACATTTTATGAAATTGATTTCAATTACGTTTTTGTCATCTTCCACTTCCCACTTAATTTCTGGCTCCAATGCCCTGTATATTAAAATAATATTATAATAACTGTATTGTTGTATATTGAGTCCGTTGCGGAGAATGAGAAGTGCCGAATCTGTTGAAACAATCCATTCTCCATTCTCCACCCACAGGCAAATACCACTCTGGTAAAATTGTGGTTTTGGTCATAGGTGGAAAAATGGACACGTTGTTCTCTAATCTAAAAGATATACCGGCGTGCCGTGATGCGGCAGAAATTTTAGCGAGATGAATGCAGAAGTCCGTCATTCTTGGGTGACTTTGTCTACTCAAGGCACATGATTCTCAGTCCCAGTATTCACTCACCCCAGTGACGTGGGGACTGACTATCTGAGTAAATGACACCAGCGTCACCTCCGGAGACAAGGCCCGATTGGAATATTCCTAAAGGGGACAAAATAATAATAACAATGTTTGTCAGTGAGGTACAAATTTCGCAATCAAATTTAAACTAAATTCACACATATCTCAGAACCGGATGACAATGCTCTAAACTAGCGGTCCCGGCAAACGTTGTCCTGTATATCGATGTATACAGTGACCGGCATAAAGTTCGCAGCATATGGAAAACATTTTTTTCTACAACTGTAAAAAAAGTCCACTTTTTTTGTGTGGTTTGTGTGCGTAAAGTATTACAATATTTCACTATCAACATTATTTCATTACTAAACGGAAAAGCGTAAAAAAGTGCACTTTTTTTAACGGCTGTTGCTAGGCAACAACAGTGACAGATCCAAATAATAACGAAATCCTGTCATAAAGCCAGTTCTCATTTTCTTTGGCAACTAATAACCTATAAATATCTGATATACAAATGTTTCACCAATAATTTTCTTAGCATTCTTACTATTAAATAAGTATTACCAAAATTCCAAACTATCGCGGCGAATATATTCAGGGGTAATATAATAAGTGGTATGATTATTGCCGACAATTTTTTGGTATATTAATGAAAATACAACGAGCGGACCGTTGTATTTTCTTGCATTGGCATTGCCAATGAATTGATATTCCAAAAAATTATAGGTTTTTAATCATACCACGAATTATATTTAGGACGACAATATATCGATTTGAAATAAAGAAAAATCGTGTCACTTGGTAATTGATGCTTCACTTCTAGCCGTATTCAACGGGATAGTGTGAAGAGAGATTTCGACTCTGTCGAAATTATTCGTTTCATTTGTTTGAAACTAAACTCTCCGGCATACTTTTTGAACTTTGTTCGAATAATGAATCAATAAAAATATGCCAAATTCATTTCATATTTGGAAACAAAATATGAATTGGTTATTTTTTTGACAGTTGTAGAAAAAATACTGTATGAAACTCGTGAGTAAAGTGTTTTTTTTACTCGTAGGCCTACGGCGTCGTGCGTCAACATTTCCTACTCGTAAAAAAATATCACTTTACTCACTTAAATTACTATTATTATTAATTGAAAAAAAAATAATTCGTGATAAAAAGCTCTGCTTCATCCCAAACCTAAATTGCAAATACCAGAATTGAATATTTTACGACCCTATACGCGGCCGATTAAAAAACAAGATGTTTTAAAAAAATATGATCCATCACTTTGTCAAGTCAAGTCAAGTCAAGGGGAAATATTGTTCAAAATCGAATGTTTATTCAGAAATTCAAATCATAGCCACCTAAGATCAATTTAATTTTAAAGTTTTTTTCCAATTTTCCTCTAAACGGATGCTATATTGTTATAGATATGATGATATCATTCTCTGGATGTTCTCCCCTTTCTTCCTCCCATCGGAAAATCACATTTAATATATGAAGGAATTTCGCAAAATCTTGCTGCAAATTATTATTATATATTATTAATAATGAGGCATATTTCTATCAAAAAATGTTATTCTTAGTGTGAAAATAAATTCATTTTTATTCTGTTATCATAACTTGAAAACAATTCAGTTTTAATTACTATTTGCAGCAAGATTTTGTGAAATTCCGTCACATATTTCAATTAATGTGATTTTCCGGTTGAAGGGAGGAAAGAGAGAACATCCAACAATATCTAATAATATCTAACAATATAGAATCCGTTTAGCAAAGTATTCCTAATGTCGTGAAGGGCGATGAGGAGAAAATGATGATGAGGAGAAAAGTTGAAAAATTAAATTGGTCGTAGGTGGCTATGATTTGAATTTCTAGATCAACATTCGATTCTGAACAATATTTCCCCATGCCTTTTACTTCTACCGTGAAAAATAAAGTTTTTGAGAAATCAATAATAAAAAAGTTTTTCCATATGCTGCGAACTTAATGCTGGACACTGTATATTTCTGTTTCGCCGACTAAGACATATCAATGTTATTTTCAAACTCATTTTTTGGCGAAGTCGCTAGGAGCAGATGCTACACACAACTCTGTCTGATCGGCACCAATTATGCAATCGGTTTCAAACTAACTTGTCAGTTAGGTCCTTAACTCAACACAAGACTTAGAAGCAGAAAATAATAATTTATATATATATATATATATACAGTGTGACCCATTTAAGATGGGAGCACCGTTATAAAACTTACATTTTTTAACCGATTGGAATGATTTTTTTTTCGTTGGTAGACATTCAAAAAGTCTACTAGGGCACCAAATTTCATGATTAAATCTCCATTTCCAGGGCCATCTAATCTTATTTTTCAGGGTCAAAACTCTAAAAAAATTACTAGCGATTGTTTTAGAAAAATCTGACTACACCATTGGATTCGCACCATTTTCAAACGGTTCCTATGTAAATTGCGTTGAAATGCGTCAATCAATAAAAAAGTTATAAGTTAATGAAATTTGAAAAATATGCCGTTTAATCAACCCACAAATTCAATTTCAGAACGTTTATCAAAATTCGGAAAACCTGTATTAAGGAGGTTTCGATATATCACTAGTCAAAATTTCATTGAAATATATTAATGGATTTTCAGGAAAATGTCATTTTATCTCATAATTTTTATTTATTAACAGATTTCAATGAAATTATAGTCAGTAATATTTCGAGACACCCTCAATACAGTGGTGTAGTCAAAGTTTTGATTAAAGTTCTGAAATTGAATTGGTAGGTTAATTAAACGGCATATTTTTCAAATTTCATTCCCTTATAACTTTTTTATTCATCGACGCATTTCAACGCAATTTACATATGAAAAAATCGCTAGTAATTTTTCTAGATTTTTTACCTTGAAAAATAATATTAGTTGGCACTGGAAATAGGGATTTATTCATGAAATTTGGTGTCCTAGTAGACTTTTCGGATGTCTACCTAACGAAACAAAAATCATTTCAATCGGTTGAAAAATATAAGTTTTATAAAGGTGCTTCCATCTTAAATGCACACATATATATATATATATATATATATATATATATATATATATATAAATATATATATTTAATTTACTTCGTTTCTCCGACCCCGAAAACCCTAACATATCAATCGGACCATAATCACGAACCTCGTCCACCGTCTTATATCTGCCATTTTGTTTTTTTCTCCACCAAAATTCATGATGCATTGTCTTCGGAGTTATGAACACCTACCAAATATCGAATGATTCGGACATCTTGAAAATGAGATCGCCGAATGTACCTTGCCTTCTATTGTATGTATGTAAATCTGATGTACATACAAATTCAATCCATTTTTGTATTCTTCAACAAGTTTAATAACGAATAAAAAATGTATGAAAATAAGTCGATAGACATTTTATTTAAACCTGCTAATAGGTACCAAAATAATAAGAGAACAACACCCAGCAATCGAAGAGATAAATCAATTTATAAATACATTTTTAAATAGGTAATACAATTCCAGCGTTCTCATATTGTGTGGTTTAGCTTGATAAAAAACCATACAAACAAAAACTGCCAGGTCCTCTGCACTAGAAACAAATACTTTCTGACATTCTCTCAGTATTATTTTGTTGTCTGTGTAGTTGAAATGGATCATTTAGATGCAGTAAGTGTTTTTTTGAATCTGTTCCTTTTTTAAAAAAACATTGCACTGAGCTCCAACAACATATAAAGATCCTGCAGTATGATTTAATTTTTTGTTGGAACATGCAAAAAGTTACTATTCGTGAGTTTTTTTTATGAATGATTGGTCGGTAGGTAATCTGTATGTACCTACACAAAATGAATGTGTGTTGAGATAGAATGTCGGAATAATTATACCTTCTTTCGTACGATGTGAAGCCAAAAGAGGGTGGAAGATTTATTACATTATGATGGGGCCATTTTTACATCACTGCGTTCCATCATAACATTTCTTTACACTTTTTGAGGGTCTAGCTTGGGTGGATTTTGAAATACATATAGCTATCATAACCTCAAAAACTGCGATTTTTCAGGATTTTTTCTCAGCAGTGTTTGCATTGAATCTCAAAATTAAGGGGGTAATGGGAATACTTTTCAGTATTAAACATTTTCAAGTTGAATATAATAGCAAAATTATTTTTTTAAGGCAGTTACACAAGTTTTAATATTAACAACCCCATAATTTCCGTAATTTTTGACGTGTTGAGACAGTTGAACAATTGATAGATACACCAAAAAGGTACTATTTAACAATTACGCTATTTTCTCACACACAGACTTCAGTCGGGTCGACAGAAAGTCGGGCAAATAACGCTATTCTCACACAAATTTTCAACCGACATAAGTCATCCTAGAGAAGTGTCTAGAGAACCTAGCTGAATAGGTGAAATTGCGCGTACATTCATGTTGAGTGCCTTATCACTGGATATATTACGGACTATAATCCGTTGTGCGACGAGTACGCATCACGTTTTCGCATTTTCAGCTAGGTGGGTAGAACTGTACTTGGCTTTTCAGAGTACTATCTACACATTTTTATTTTACATTATATTTTATTTTATATTTCTTTAATCGAAAATGGGATATTGGACGCCTGTGGTGTCACTCAATGAGAACAAAAAGTATTTTACCCCTTCACCACACAAGTAATTTAATTCCTAGATGCGCATTTCGATAACAAAGTTACCTTCATCAGTAGGATTACTAAACTGTGTAATCCTACTGATGAAGGTAACTTTGTTATCGAAATCGGAATTAAATTACTTGTGTGGTGAAGGGGTAAAATACTTTTTGTTCTCATTATATTTCTTTAATTATTGATTGTCAAAAAATATCACAAAACTTCTTCAAACTTTTTTATTCGACGAATACATGCTCCAAAAATATTTTAGGGAATCATTCGCCGAATTCGATATCCACCTAAAAAAAGGTACACACAATATTCAGTTTTTTTTTTAGGTAGTATTCTGAAAAGCCAAGTACGTCGTAAGTTTGGCACCTGATAATTAAAAAGTATCCATAGAAGTCACATACTATTTTGAACCTCAATTGAAATATCACCATTCAATAAAATAACATAGGCTAGTGCCTATAATTAAAAAAAAAATAGTTAGAGGCAAGGACCAGGAGGAAAAAAATTATGAACAAAATTCAAAAATATTTAGATGGTTGTAAAGACAATTGAATTCCCTTTTCAAAGATGTGCCACTTGACCCCCCATGCAATCACCAATTTTTTATTTCAAAATGTAGTATTGGTGAAACCCTCGAAACGGTTTTTTATTCATGTTTCTACGTCGAACCGTTCAAAAGTTAACAGGGGGGACTATTAAAAGCCGCACTGTATATACAGGGTGAGTCAGATAAGACCGACAAACTCTGACTACAGATTCCTCACCTCATTTCAAGGTGAAAAGTTCCTATCAAAGTATGTCCTAAACTGCATCCCTTCTGAAATACAGGGTGTCAAAAGTACGAAAAAATTTGGATTTCATTTTTGTTCTCCAAAACTCCTGATGGAAAAAATATCAATTTTGGTATACTGATCAAAGTTTATCAACTTGATAAATAGATGTTAAAATTTTTAATTTTTGTAAACCAGTGGCGTAGTTACGTTGGTATGTGGTCATATTGTCCTTCATATTTTCTTTGGACAAGTGAATGGACAAGTGAGCGTTTGACATCAGTTAGGCTCATCGATACTCAACCTAAAACAACATTCCATGTACCTAAAAGTGGAGGTTTCTGAGATAATTAAGAAAAACTGAAGATATGTCCCGAGTCCCAACATAATTTCCTCTGTACAATAATCGCATAACACTAATTTCTTACAACATATTCGAATGTTTGTCAACCTGAATATTTTTTAATGTTGGGAGAATCAAAAACATAGTACGGGTGAGTAAGAATGAGGCCTAACTCAGTGATTCCACGACATCGATTTCATCAAATAAAATGATGAATGATGAAATTGAGTTGTCGGTTTCATTCTGACTCACCCATACCATGTTTTCGATTCTTTCAACATTGAAAAATGTTCACGGGGTTGACAAATATTCTGATATGTTTTAGAAAATTAGTGATATGCGATTATTGTACAGAGGAAATTATGTTGGGCTTCGGGATATATCTTCAGTTTTTCTTAATTATCTCAGAAACCTCCACTTTTAGGTACATGGAATGTTGACTTTTAGGTTGAGTATCGATGAGCCTAACTGATGTCAAACGCTCACTTGTCCATTCACTCGTCCAAAGAAAATATGAAGGAAAGTATGACGACATACCAACGTAACTACGCTACTGGTTTACGAAAATGAAAAACTATAACTTTTAATTATCACGTTGATAAACCTTTATTAGTGTACCAAGTTTGAGATTTTTTCCTTCAGGAGTTTTGGAGGAAAAAAAATAATTTTTTTTCGTGTTTTTGACACCCTGTATCTCAGAGGGGATGCATTTTAGGACATACCTTTATAGGAACTTTTCACCTCAAAATGAGGTGAGGAATCTGTAGTCGGAGTTTGTCGGTCTTATTCTGACTCACCCTGTATATATACATAATGAAAAATAACTTGTGATATCTACAGTCACTAGTTGAAACTTAATTTGAAACGAACCACGCATTCTCAAGAGCTATTAGCTTATGGTAGATAGTTTTTATTTCTTGAATTGTATTCACAACAACGGGGCCAAATATTTCGATCCATCAACATCTTTATTAAATGACATTACCGATGCTTTTGAAATATTTCCACCCACAAAAATTGATTGTTTCAAAAATAATAAACTGATTTTCGACTGAAAGATAAGTACCTTCCTACTATTGTTCTTGTTTATCATTTGTTTGTTTATTGTTGTTTGTTGACTTCCCCTTTACACAAAAATTAAAGTAATGATGTAAGATTTATAAATGATCTATTCTTTATTTCTAAATTATTTAAATATGAATAGCAGTCCCAGCAGACGTCCTGCTCGCCGACTAACCCATTGTCGATTTTATGTCGAAGTCGATTTACTCATTTTATGGCGGAGTCGGTGGCAGCAATTTTCAACTTATAGTAAACTACCCTGGCTGTGATTCCAAATTTGAATATTGTCTTCAATTCTAAACAACCTCTTTGAATGAACTTTTTGATAATGTCAAAAATAGGGGGTAGTTTACACCTGATCAAAATTCCTATTTTTTGTTCTACCCTGTACACTATTTGGGAATTTGAAATTTTTACAACTCATATGCAAGTATTCTGCAATGCACCAATTTTTATGAGGAATAAAATTTTCTGACAAATCGATAATAAAAAAGTTTTCCATATGGTGCAGTTTTTTGAAACTCACTGTATATAGTCTGGACCACAGGCAAGCCATTATATGTATATTCGTTTATTTATAAAACTCCATAAAAAGCATGTTTTGTTCGGTTAACAGACGGGTGAAGGTCGACCTCTATTCCGTCTCTTAGACTAATTTATTTTATTATATTTCTTTGTAGAACAAAATTTCGAACATATTAATTCTTCTTTGTATCAAATATTGACATTCGAACTATGCCGGGAAGTGCTACGTTCTCAAAGAAAATGCGTTGCCGAAAATGTAATTTACGTAACAACTCCGGAAAACTGTTTTCGGACGTGTTGCGCACACAATTTTTTCGGTAACCGTGTAGAATAACAAATCGAGACACATTTATTTTTTATATTTCTTTGTAGAAGAAAATTTCGAACATTTTAATTCTTATTTGTATTAAATATCGAAATGCGAACAGAAGATAGGTAATTACTAACAGAAACATTCTAATTCTTATTTATATAAATATTTATATTGAAATTCGGGCATTTTCCGGACTAGTCCGGGAAGTGATACTTTCTCAAAGAAAAATCGTCCGGGAAGTAGGCACTTCCCGGACGGTTCTACTTCCCGGACGGTTGCCGAAAAAATATTTTTACCGGAATACTCCTGTAAAAAAAATTCCGAGTAGTCTGGTAAAATTCTTCTAATAGACTCGACAGGTGTTTACAAGGTACTGACATTTTCAAAATTATGAAATAAAATTGTCTCGTTAGACTTCCAATACTCCTTCCGAAATTCCAGATTCGACTAGTCGCCTCGTCCGGAAACATCTTGGCAGTACTATAATGTTTTTACTGGATTTATAACGTAAATAACTTTTTCCGCACGATTTTCCGTACGATTTAAAATCGTTCGGAAAAGTTACTTTTCCGCACGATTTTTACTTTTCCGTACGATTTTTACTTTTCCGCACGATTTTTGTATTTTTGAAAATGATGATATTTAGGACTAACTAAATGATCTATGTAACTATTCTGTCTTTTTAGTCATTTTGTAGCATTATTATAAAAACTTGTTTATTAAAAACCTTGTTTTTTCATAAATAAGATGGACAAAAACACTTGTAGGAAAAATATTGTACCTAACTCTTACGGAAAATGTCTTTTCCGCCCTTAACGGCTTGCCCGAAATCCGCTCTGCGTCGTTCGTGCAACTGCCGTCGCGTGCGGAAAAGTACTACTTTCCGCACTTGTTAGGTAAATAACTATTCTCCACGATCATCACATAATTTACCAATTCTGAAATCAAATTTGATAACAAAATACTAACATTCTCTTTCTTGAGATTGAAGACATTTTCTACAACACCTTTGTTCCAATGCAATAGAAACAGAAAAATATTCTCACACTGCCGTATCACTAATTACATTAGCATTGACTGTCATCGAAAATCGTTGATATAGTTTTTGGAATTTTCAAGTAACTTATTCATCTTGAATAATTTATAGAGTGATTCAGAATTGGAATGTGTTGGAGTGCTGGACTAATAGTCGCGAGTTTAAACCAGAATGGGAGCAAAATTATGTTCCTTTTTATTTCAATTAAAATTAAAAATTTTTTGATTGATTTGATTGATTTTGTTGAGTGTATTTTACGGGTTAATATTTTTTGTGTAGTTTAGTAATAGTTTAGGTTAACCCATGGCTAGTATATTCTTATGAATTGTTGGAAGCTTTTCTTTTCATTCAATTAAAATGTTTGATCGTAGGAAAAGTATAGTCTCTTACTGGGTTATAAAAAAAATTCGTTGTGCTCGCATCGAATTTTCAATCTAACCTTGTTACAAAATATACTATTTCCGACTACACACTCGGAAATTCCGACTGAGTCGGAACAAAATTCGGACAGTCGTAATGCCCGAGTATAAATCGTAATTAACAAATATAAAGATGGAAAAACAGAAATCCGACTTCAAAGTCAGAATACCCGACCTTCAAGTTGGAAATAGTATACCTATTATGTAACGAAGGACACCAAAGTGAATGTTTTAATCCCGCACGTGATGTTTAGTGCCTGAGGGCTCTTAGAGCCTGAGGACCCAAAATCACGTAGGGGATAAAATACTATCACTTTAGTCCTGCGGCATATACGCTATTTTTTGCACTTCCCAGTATTATAAATTTCAACAATAATACAAGTAATTATTTTGATGAGTTATATAAACATGGTAATTTATTACAAAGTTGGTGTATTTTCCCAATTCATAAACACGTTGTAAAACTTCTACTGACAAACTTTTTCTGCTTTTTGTAGGGACCGTCTTAAGCAAGAGAAACTGATCAGAATCGAAAAATAAATAGAATCCATTAGTTAGCAAATTGATTATTATAATTATCATTTTTGTCCTAGTTATCAACAGTGTAGCTGCGATAAAGTTACATTTTTTACTTTATGTCCCTAGGAATTTGAAATGTAACTTTATCTCCCTAGGAACTGAAAAGTACATTTTAGCCCCTTTTATAGGGGACTAAAGTTGGCACTTTAGTCCCGGAAGTGCAAAAAATAAACTTTGTGTTTTCATATTTTTTTTTTAATTCTGTGTACTACACTCACATGCAATAAAACAAAAAAAAAATTATAAAATTTGAAGTCTCATACCTTTTTAATTTTAGAGGAAATTACTATTTTCAACTTGCATATCCAAGGTTTTAATAAATGATGGCGTATTAGTCATTATACAGGGTTAGTGGAAATGTTGTATAACCCTAATTTAAAAACTTCCTGTGAAATAATTTCATAGCCAAATTCTTTCAACATACCATTTTTTGTTAGGAACCATTCCTTTTCTACATTTTGTTTTTTGCTTCATGTCTTTAAGTGAACTGGTTTATTTTAAAGAGCGAAATGAACTTTTGCCACCAAAGTCAAATTTCAAATTTAACTGCAACATAACTAAATTTAAAAATATTCTATTCTGTAACGAGGTTACAATGACTATTTCACTCATCTTAAAATTCTCACCTAATCTGACCAATCGGAAGCCAAAGTCAAATCGTGTTATCGCGACAATTTCACTCACTATATGAAAGTCGCGTCTCCTGCGATATGAGGACCAATCAGAATGGGATTTCGCGAAAGTACACGCTTCCTTTCGCTTCCTTTCTTTCCGATCCGGAAAGACCACGTCGTCAAGTCAACCACAAATATAAACAGCAATGATACATCTTGTAATCTAATATGACATAAACGTCAAGTTGACAGACTTCATGTTTATTATTCATTAGTTGCAACTATTGAAGAATTCACTTTGTTTACTTGATCAAATTTCAAATAATAACTTGGTTGGTTCGTGAAATTATCTCAATAAATACTACTCGTGCTCAGAATACAATCGATAATTCTGTCAGAAATCTTTAACTCGATCAAATTGCTTTGAGGTAACACCACCAAGCAATTTGATCTCGTTGATTTCTGACAGAATTATCGATAGTATTGCGACCACTCGTGGTATTACCCCCGATAACACCAGCTGTCTTTCAATTCTGACTGGAGGATCAGCTTCGGTATTTTCAGCGACGTAACCATGACGAAATGAATACGTTTGACAGTTCGATCAATAATAAATATAGCTGGATATGTTAGAATGAGTCGCTTCACTGCAAATTCAAATGAAATTATGAAATGAAACATTATAATATTGACGATTTTAATAATTTGTTTATGACTGTCATACATCGTTCGTATTAATATTAATGGAGTAACTTTATTCGTGAAATAGTCTAATAAAATTCAACTCGTGATTGAATTTATCTCATAAGTCTGTCTTTTATTTCTGAACTCAACTGAATTGTTTCGAGAAAACACCACTCGTCCTGCGGACTCGTGCAATTCACGAAGCAATTCAGTTTCGTTCAGAAATAAATCTACAGATTTATGCGAGTGGGGAGTCCCGAGCACGAGCCTAAGGCGAGCGTGAGGAACCACGAGCATCGCTAATTTTCATTCTAACGTTACAAACTATATTTTGAAACTTTATTACACATCTTGTCACTATAATGAAAATTAAGGCTAACGTTATTATTGCTAAAACAGTGTTGGAATATGTTCCAATCTCTAGAGATAGAATGAAATACGTTTAAAAATCTCAAGCGAGTGAAGGTTCCATTCTGTTATCAAAGGACCAGGCAGGCAACATATTATTTTTATTCAGTATTTCAAGCTTTAGGGATACTTGACTACAAACTATGCAGAATACTTCTTGCCCGAAATTGACATACAGTGTGAGACAAACGCTAGGTGATGACAAAAATAGCGAAAAAATGTTTTTAATATAATTTACCCTGTAATTAAAAATATCGTCGTTTAAGTTTTCCAATTTTTGTCATTACTCTCAGTTTGAGTATACTATTATAAAGTGATACACCAGGGTTATACAATAAGGGGCGGCATCAAATTCGCATATCCTAATCTTTTAATCCTAATGCATGTTAAATTATTTTTCCCAACAAACTCGGCATAAAGTTATTGCAGGTCGAATCGTGTACGGCTCGATTATTTCCCGAATAACTTAGATTGGGCGATATTTTTCCCCTTTAAAAATAAGGAGTAATTATTTACTCTGATATAACCAGAACGAACTAACCTTACGTAGACAATTTGAGTGCGTGGACAATGAATACATACATTTTGCAAGGAGTAATCATTTAGTATGATCGAACCAGAACGAACTAATCTTACGTAGAATTTTGAGAGAGTGGAAATTGCAAACTGCAATATGTTAAAATAATATCACATTTAATATTACATCAGTGTATTTCTTGCAAGCAGAGGGAGGTATCATTATTCATGTTCCGAGTTTAAACATTTTAAAAGTGAATCTTTTAATTTCTGTGCCGAGCTTGACATTTTTATTTTTATTACAAAATTATCAAAAAAGTATTGAAAAGGTGAGGCGAGGAAACGGATATACTGATATACATTTCATAATTAATTTGGGTTATGTCACTAAACCAGTTAATTGGATAAATCTGTATTTACGATGCGAGTATAAAAGAAATTTAAATTTTTTAAATCAGCTGCGTATGAGATCGATAAAGGATAGTTTCATCTTCTATTTCATTTCTAGATATTTAAATCAAATATCTTTTGGAAATTCATAATATCTACATCTTTTATAATACTAGATCACGTTTTATATACATACGTTTTTTTGATAAGTAATTTATTCATCCTACGAAATCGCAAAAGTTTTATCCTGCAGGATACAGCATACCTTTAGAACTTCAATTTTGCTTGTTATTACGCCAAAACTGTTATAACGAACAGAAGGACTTGTGTGTTCCTATCCTAACGTCATGATCGCATAAGGTGGCGCAAAGCCAAGTGTCATACAAGGCGATCAGAAAATCCTGAATTTCAACGTTCTCTGTACGACATTTTCATCGTTTACTTTTTTGATTACTTTCTAATAAGGCATATATAGAGGGTCAACGTAATCACCAGTCATAGTTTCCAGAGTTTCAAGAGATTTTTTTTCAATTCTTGAATCCAATGGGCCGTGGTGGCGCAAGTGCTTAGCATCCCAATAGTCTACTCAAACTAAGAGTAACAACACTGGAAAATTTACCGACGAAATTTTTTATTACACTGTGAATTTATACATAAAACCCTTTTCTCAAACTGTATATCAATTTTAGGCAAGAAGTATTCCGAGTGGTTTGTAGTCAAGTATCCCTAAAGTTAAAAATATTAGATAAAAATATACAAAATGTCACTAAAAAAATGTTTCTTTTAGACTCACCTAGTCAAAAGATGAGCATTTTAGTTGTAGAACGAGTCGTTTCAACTGATTTACACTGCATATGGGATCACCGGCATTTTCGAGAAATTATAATAGGAGGAAAATATAAGAATACATTCGTAATCAGAACAACCATTTTATTACTGATTCACTTTGTTCCTGAAAGTAATTTCAGAATTTTTTTGTCTCACTTCTCTTCTCTCGGAAACATCTCCGTTACTTACGTAATTCTTGACATTCTTGAACATGTTTTGTGAATCCATATATTTTGCAATTTCCCAATTCTACATCTAAAAGTTATAAGGGTGGTACCACTAGTACCATTAGAAGATTGAGAAGGGAGATAAATTTGGATTTTTCAGAACTGGAGTAAAAAGTAAATTAGTATTGAAATGGTTGTTCAAAATGACATTGGTGATATACTATTTTTAATGGGACATTCAGCATATTTCGTTAGAGATCGTCATTGCAAATCCAGTAATACCATATTTTATGGGATTATGTTAAACGGCTGCGAATATATGGGACCAAAGCTTTCCAATATGCCCAATGCCAAGAAACTGTTTACCTTCCGAATTGTGTATTCTCAGCTATAGTTTATTTCAAGAATAGCGTAGGGAAAATTCCCAGAAAACAAAAATATGTATTTCTGAGAATTTACTCTAAGTTATTCTTGAAACAGAGTATATACTCATTAGACATGCGATTAAGTTTTTTGCTCATAGTATTATCTCTGCTGCTGTTTGACATACTTAATCAAAGTTGATGTGACCCCCGCACCCTCTTTCTTAGTATCGGTGATACTCCCAAACAGCTTTTTCCCTTGAATGTACGTCGAACTGTTCAAAAGTTAACAGGTGGGGGAACTATAAAAAGCCGCACTGCATATTTCATTGTTTTAGTCATATATTATAATTTATTAATGACGAAAATTATTGGCGTCTTCACATGGAACACCCTGTATTTTTGAGCCAAAATTTTTTCTCTATTTACTTGTGCTTTTATCAATTTGAAGAAAATCTGTTGTGGCGTTGTCGAGTTATAAGTTATTTCCCTATACAATCCGAGTTGTGATGGATAAGGTATAGTTTATTTATTTGAACACCCCCGTAGTTTTATTATTTTTTTTACATAAAATTGTACATTTTTAGTATATCTACCCATTTTACAAATTTCACTATTCTACGTCGCAAATTACGGAAAATACAGATGTTTCCATGAGAAGTGAGACTAATTTGGATTTTTGAGAACTGAGTTTTCTTTAGGAACAAACTGGATTATAATTTGAATGGTTGTCCTGATTACGAATCGAAAGACATTTTTAACCTATTTTGCCTTCAACTGAGATTTTTCGGAAATTTCAGTGTTTCCATCGCTGCTGATTGATTGATTCTGCAAATTTCAGAATTCTACCCCAAAAATAATGGATATTACCATGAGAAGGGATACACACTGTATGTAGCCATCTTATTTTGTTACGGATGAATATTTTTATCAGAAATATTGCTGACGTATAGACGAAATTGCGGTCCAAAGTCATTTTGATAGATAATATATTTTATTGTTGTCGAGGGCAGTTTACGAAATACCATTTATAGGCCAGTGGAAATAGACAATCGATTCACATTAATTCGAAAGTTTTCAAACTTTGGTCAGGTGAATGGTACATCGGAAAGCAATAAATCTCAGTTTGCAACCTCTTCCGAAATACGCAATATATTCATGTAACTTGAATTTTGCTGTATACTCGTTGAGAAAATTCCAAAAGTTCTGCAAACTTGGAGTGGTGTTGAATATATTATTTTATACCTAACACGAATCAAGTTTGCAACCAATTCAAGTATACGGAACATTTTTTTTTAATCGAAAACTAATTAATGTTTTTCTTTGATATACCATAAGGGAACATTTCAAAAGTTGTGCAAACTTGGCAGATACATCGGAAAAAGATTTCGAACAGTTGTGCAGATTTGAAACCTTTTACGTTGACCGGAAAATATACATCTTTAATTCGTGGTAATTTTTTTGGTCAGAATAGAAAATTTAATTAGAAAAGTTTTGGAACTTTGCAAATTTTGAAAACATCTATTCTGATGCAGTCACTTTGCAACCTGGTACACGATCCGGAACTTCATGCAATTTGCAAAAATCTAATTTGTAAATGAATTAGATTTTTTAAACTTGCATGAATTTCCGGATCGTGTACATATGGCTGCAAATTTGTGAATGCATCAGAATAGATGTTTTTGAAAATTTGCAACGAAGTTGCAAAACTTTTAAAATGATTTCGAGACCACCTTAATCAAAAAATGACCACGAATTATGAAAATATATGTTCCGGTCAACGTAAAAGAATGCAAATCTATACAACTGATCGGAATATTTTTCCGATGTATCTATGAAGTTTGCAGAACTTTTGGAATTTTCTCTTATGGTAAGTATATCAAAGAAAAACATTATAGGTCGATTAAAAAAATATTTCGTACACTTGAATTGGTTGCAAACTTGATTTGTGATATGGAATAATATATTCAATACTACTCCTAGTTTGCAGAACTTTTGGAATTTTCTCAACGAGTATACAGCAAAATTCAAATTAATTGCCATTTTGACAATTTTGCGTACTTCGGAAGAGGTTGCGAACTAAGATTTATTGCTTTCTCGATGTACAATTCACTTGACCAAAGTTTGAAAACTTTTGGAATTATTGTTAAATTTTTGATGTTTCATGTCTATCTTTACTGGCCTATTGATCAAAAACAATTTTAAGAAAATGTTAATCCATTCAAAAGTAAACAGGAGGAGGGGATTCCTTTATGAACAGACAGTATATTTTAATGTATTCGTCGAAAATATCAGATAATTACGTTGTTCATTTCAGGTCCCTCAGTTTGTCTGGCCAGCCCACATAGAAAATCTGGAGGATGATCTTATTGTAACTGGAGATACGATAACTACCACCTTGCAGTCTGATCAAAGTATTACAGAAACCCCAATAATAACAAAAATCTTTACATCAGCGACAGATTTCTTGTCAAAAACCACAGAAAATATCACATCTACAAACAGGGACACTTTCAACATTACCGAATCCACAACAGAACAATCTATCAATATCCAAGAGAAATCGTTTCCGAAAATAAAAGAAATGCTTGGTTCAGCTGTATCAACAGAAATATTACCGCTTCAGTCTTCTATAGCCCACGAACCGTCAGTTGAAGAAGACCCTATTAATTTTATCACAGAAATATTTTCCAATGCTGTTTCTACAGAAAAACCACCTTACTCAACCTCGTGGGAACAGCCAATAGCCACTTCAAAATACCCACTGATAGATACATCTGAATTTGGAATCAATATGAACACCGACTCAAGTCGCACTATCGATACAATGAAGGACATTTTAGTGGAAGCTATCTCAAAAGAAAAAGGCTTATTCGAGGGAGAAACTACAGAAGAACCAATCTCAACCACAAGCACTACCATCACCACATTGAGAGACATGTTCACGAGAGCTATGGCAAAAGAAAAACCACTATTGGTCACTGCTAAAACAGAAAGTGCTCCAATCGACTTCAAAACGTCAACGGAAAAACCGTTATTCGAAACCTTCTCAGTGGCCGAACCTTTTTTCAATATCAATTCAGGATCAACCGAAAAACCTTTCATTCAGAATACCACCATCGCTGCACCCCAAATTGAGTACAGCACAAACACAAATAGTGCTATAGATAAGATGATAGATATTTTCAATGAATCAATTCCATCAGAGAATGCACTGTTTGAAAATTATGTAAGTGAACAATCTTTGAATGATTCAAGTGCTACTACAACAAATAGTACTTTAGAAACACTGAAAGATATGCTCTCAACAAAAATGACAACAGAGGAGCCTCCAATTGAATTTGGTCCGAAAAGTATAAACGATACTATTAAAATGATTGTAGACGGTTTCAATGGGTCGACTCAAACAGAGCAATCAAACTTTCAAACAATTTTTGAAAAAATGAAAGATACTTTGTCAACAACTTTGGCAACAGAAGAACCTTCAATAGATTTAAGCTTGAACATGAAGGCAAACAATTCTATGGCATCACCATTTCTTCAAACTACAAATAACTTTGATGATATGAAAGATACACTGGTAACGCAAAAATCTGTTGCAGTATTTGGCCAGAGTACTCTTGAAAAGATGAATGATTTCTTGTCAACGACAGAAGAGGCTTCAATCGAGATTGGCCAGGTCATAAAGACAAATAACACTACTGACATGATGGCAGATGTTTTTAATATATTGAGTCCAACGGAGCGGCCATTTGAACTCGGTCAGAGTACCTTCGGAAAACTGAAAGATATTCTGTCAACAACTCAAGCAACAAAAGAGTCTCCAATCGATTTTGGTTTGAATACAAAAACAAACAGTACTTCCAATATAGCGGCAGATATTTTTCATTCATCAACTCCAATAGAGCAACCGTTTATTCAAATTACAAGTACTTCTGAAAATATTAAAGAAATACTATTGTCAACAGAAGAGCCACCCATCGAACTCAGTCAGAGTACCTTTGAACAATTAAAAGATATGCTAGCAACGACTGAAGCAACAGAAGAGCCTTCAACAGTTTTTCATTTGGGTACAAAGACAAACGGTACTACCGATATGATTGCAGAAGTTTTTAATAGACCGGCGCAAGAATCAGTAACTGAATTTGGTCACGGTACTTTTCAAAACATGCAAGATATGTTGACCAAAGCAGAGCCTTCAATCGATTTACGTCAGAGAATAAATACCAACAGTACTATCAATGTGATAGCAGATGTTTTTAATACATCAACTCCAACAGAGCAACAATTTTTTCAAACTAAAAATACATCTGAAAAAATTCAAGACATGCTATTGTCAACAGAAGAGCCACCAATCGAACTCAATCAGAGTACCTTCGAACAATTGAAAGATATGCTATCAATGACTGAATCAACAGATGAGCCTTCAATAGTTTTTGATTTGGGTACAAGGACAAACAGTACTACTGATATGATTGCAGAAGTTTTAAATGAATCAACACAAAATTCCGTAACTAAATTTGGTTACAGTACATTTGAAAATATGAAAGATGTCTTGACCAAAGCAGAGCCTTCAATCGATTTCAGTCAAAGTATAAATACAAACGGTACTATCGATATCATGGCAGATTTTTTTAATACATCAACTCCAATAGAGCAACCGTTTATTCAAACTACAAGTACTTCTGAAAAAATTCAAGACATGCTATTGTCAACAGAAGAACCACCAATTGGACTCGGTCAGAGTACCTTCGAACAATTAAAAGATATGCTATCAACGACTGAATCAACAGAAGAGCCTCCAATAGTTTTTGATGTGGGTACAAACACAAACGGTACTACCAATATGATTGCAGAAGTTTTCAATAGATCTACACTAACAGAGCAACCGTTTTTCCAAAGTACAAGTACCTTAGAGAAAGTGAAAGATACTCTGACCACACATGAATCTGTACCTGAATTTGGTCACTTGACTTTTGAAAACATGAAAGATATGTTGACCAAAGCAGAGCCTTCAATTGATTTCCGCCAGAGTATAAATACCACCAGTACTATCGATGTGATAGCAGATGTTTTTAATACAACTTCAACAGAGAACCCATTTTTTCAAAATAGAAGTACTTTCGAAAAAATTAAAGATATGTTACCGACGGAAGAACCTTCAGAAGAATTGGGAAAGAGCACTTTTCAGAAAATGAAAGAGATGTTAACAACAGAAGAGTCCACACTTGAATTCGGTCGAGGAATTAAATCAAATACTACTGATATTATAGCCAATATTTTCGATAGATCAAATTCAACACACCAATCTTTTGTTCAAGATACGAAATTATTTGAAAAATTCGAAGATGTACTAGCCACAGAAAAGCCTTCAATAGATTTCGGTCAGGGTACAAATACAAAAAGTATCATTGATTTTCTAGCGGATATTTTCAATGGGACAGCTCCAACACAGAACCCATTTATTCGTAGTACAACAAAAGGTTCTTCAGTCAAATATGGTGGGGGTATTTTTGAAAGAATTCAAGATATCTTGTCAACTACAAGAAAGTCTCCAAATCAATTAGGACAAAGTATGAACTCAAACCGAAGTGATTTGATTGAAAATATATTTGATGGAACAACTTCAACCAAACAAACCTTCGTTCAAAACACAAGTATATTGGAAAAAATCAAAGATATGCTATCAACAACACAGGCAACAAAACCTTCAACTGAATTTTTAACTAAGACAGGTGAGCCACTTGTTGATGTTGTCCAAAGTACAAAAACAAACAGTACTCTCGATTTGATGGAAGAGATCTTCAACAAATCTTCTTCAACAGAACAAAGCATGAATTTGAACAATACCTTTGTTACATTGAAAGATATGATGTCTGTGTCTCAATCTGAATTAAGTAATAATTCCAATGACACTCTGGCCTTGATGGAAATTATCAATATAGAACAAACATTTGAAGAAACTATAAATAATAATGCAACATCTACCAGCACTGGTGACTTGACGGGTATATTCAGAAGTGCTGAGGTACAAAGAAAATTAAACAGTGCTGTAGATATTGTAACAACCGAAATGTCAACGGAAACTCCATTTACTTCAAGCACCGGTTTACCAGAAAATAGTTCCATTTATTTTAACAATAATGCCACATCGAACAGTACTGAAATTTTCAGAACTGACCCGTCTATATTCCAATCAACTATCAATTACGATTTAATGGACCCAATAGAAAATAATACATTGAGTGAAGATGGGATATCCAACTCTACACGCCCCTTAAAAAAAATATTCGAGGATGCACTTTCAACGATTTCTAGTAATTTTAGTTCTACGACAAGAGAAGCTTTAGGTAATGCAGATGAGCAAAACCAAACGGACAGTTGGACTGTCTATATCATCCTAGGAGTAATACTGGCAATTTTGATTATCTTAACTGTAGGGGGTTATATTATTTGTAGAAAATATAGGAAAAATCATAAATTAGGAGGGGGCTACTATGTCACGCATTTGAAAGATTATAGCGACTCTAGTGTCAAAACTATTTCAGATTCTGATACTGTCAACATCAGACTGTAACTTAATATAGAATATTACATTATGAAATGTTCAGTTCATCTAATTTTATTGTTATATTTGTCCAGAGTTATGTTTTCAATTCTTGATTCGATTGATATACAATCCATTCACAGTTCTATTGTTGTTTTAAAATTATCAATATTGATTTTGTATTTCAAACACTTATGAATTGAAGATTACTAACCTTTTTTACAAAACTTTTATACCTGTTATATGATACCAAAATAAATGTACGTTTTAAAATATCTTTTTGTGTATGAAATTCGTGACCGACACATATTGCTCATATTTTTCTTCCAGAATCTAACTAGGCTGTGGTGGCATGTGGGTAAAGTGCGAGCTTCCTAATTCAAGGTACATGGGTTCGATTATCAGTGTGGTCGCCGGTCTCGTGCACGGTATCACACGTTAAAAGGTAAGGGCTACGTCTTCTTTAGCTCCCTTAAGTCTCTCGAGGACTTCTGATTGTTGCTCGTAAGGGTGCAGTTGTTTGCCGAAAATAACAATTTTAATAATTAACAAAAAAAACTCGGAAGGTACTGGAACCGTCAACACTAATTTTGCTACCCCTGATTTTGTCATCTACCTGCCTATCGCTGTACCAATTATCGGTATAAGTTTGGTTAAAATGATTATGAGTGTGTGTATTTTCTCTCAAGAAGAGATAAATAAATTTTTTCGAGAAAATAATATACAGGGTGTTCCTAAACATCATGTACATGTACATCGCAAAAAATACATACCTTTGCTTATTTTAGGACTAAAGGTTCATATAAACATAGGTCCGCAAATGGACATGTCTGTTATGTCCCTCGTATATTTATTTTGATTTCAAATAATATGTTACTTTTCGTAGTTACCTACATGTTGACGATAGCAATTTTTATGTATGCAAGAGAAGCAGTTTGTCATTAAAAGTCATTCAAATTGGAAAACTTATTTCATACATTATATTCAGTACTACTAATGTCAAATGTTTGTAAGAATCTACAGGGTGATATTTTTTATTGGTCACGCCCCTTTTTCTGCCCTTGAACTTTTTTGAGGTGCGCCGCTGGTGAATTCTAAAACACAAAATACGTTTTTTGGTTTGTTTACAAACTTTTTTGTTTCTTGTAGTTTAAACGTATCTACAACCATTATCGAGAAAAAAATAGAAAATGATTTCTTTTTCATTCGCTAAAATTTAGTTTATTCACAGCTGTCTACTAAAAATTATAGCTAAAGTCTTTTGCAACAACGATTTATTAAACAGAATATCTAAATAAAAACCATAACAAGGAAACTACGTTATAACAATTGTTGAAAGTGACCTCCATCCCCAGAGTATTACTTACGGTTTCGAATGCATTTAGTATTCGATGTCGTAAGTCATCAAATCTAAAGCAAGACTAAAATGAGCAAAATTTTTTGTTTAATGTTTCACATGTGAAACGTTTTTTTCCGATGTCATGTTATCTAAGAAAATGAAATTAGTATTTTGATTAAAATATTTTGCCACCAGCCGGGGTTTGTAAGTAAAAGTAAAAGACAGATATTCAAAATTTTGTGATCATTCGATTTGACTCTTTCAAAACTATCTATCTATCATACAGGGTGCGCCAAAAAAATCAACTGATTAAAAAAAATGAGACAAAAAATTCAGTAAAGAAAATAGCTCCCTATATTTAAAATTTGCTCTAGATTTAAAAATGTCAAAAACAAAAAAAAACAATACAAGTAGTTCTGTTTAAGAAACACAACACAACCTAAGAACATTTCCGGCGAAACCGGAAATGCTACAGAATTCGTTTTAGTCTAAAAGCTATTCTTCGATTTTGGTACTAGAAGTTTCCATTAGATATTTCAACTTATCATGGTTCGTCATGGTTTGAGCTACACCTGTAAAAGGTTGCATCGTCTGCTAATAAGTAATACACAGAGTAATGGATTCATGTGATCAAATATATCATTGATGTATATTATGAACAAAAAAAGCCGCAATCCCGATCTCTGGGATGCACTGTGTTTCACTATTGAGTTTGCTGATATATTTTCTTATGAAATGACTGATTGTTATCTGTCAGAGAGGAAAGATTTCAAAGGCCTTGCTAAGGTCACACATTGTTACTGCCATGTGCTTACCCTGTTCAAGACCCTCGATTTTGTCAATGATTACCTTGAAGTAGGCTGAATGTTTCATAAGTATTTTAATAGTGATTTTTTAAAAAAAAATCCACTATTTTACCTACTGCAGGGGTTTTTTAGGAAGATTTACATTGCCTAGCTGTCTTGACAATAGGGATGGATCAGCTTATTGATTTTCAGAATACTGGAAAATATAACCTGAATAAAGCGCTGATTCACTAGACATGCAATTGGTTCTGCGAGGATATCTCTGATAGATATGATATGGCTGTTTAAAATATAAATGTCCTAAGAATTTCTATTGTTTAGTTCATTTATGGCAATTATGATATCTGCTGATGTGTCAGGAATCAGAGGCAGCTGCTTCTGCTGTTTTCAGCTACTTTTGAGTAGTGCCATGACTCCAGAGATTCAATTCAGTGTCCCATATTCATAAACTGTACACTTTTTCTTTCAACGTCCCACTAACATGTATATGTTCTGTTCTATTTAGTGGGGGGGGTCAATACACTGAGACCTATAAAATCTACTGTCTCCTTCTGCTGTCCAGCCTTTTAGGAATAGGATGTTTCAAAGATTACAACAGTTCCTCCAGTCCTATGGCACACATATATGTAAGTTGCCTTCAAAAGTAGTCCCATTTTGAACAGACAACTTTTCAGAAAAAAAAAATGTGATGATACTGATGGTTTATGCTTGAAACTAGCAATCAGTTTTTTTTTTGGCTCTGCAAAAATAACTTCCAAGCTTCGTTCTGGTCGTTGTTTTAACAATTTGGTCGATACTTCTGAACCACTTAATGTGCCATTTGATGAGTACTTCTGTCTCTCATTGGAGTCAACATTTTAATTGTCGGTTTTGAACACCTGTACTTTCTCTATTCATCTGATAAATTACCTCATTTACTTTTTTATGTTGAGGAAGTTGAGGTGACTATTCCAGACCAATACTTTGACAATCAAAATGGCATTTTACGGAAACTATACAGGAGGAACTGATTCCAAAATCGTAATTTAGGAAACAAATTTCAATTTTTATGAGAGACAAATAAATTAAGACTTACTTTTTCCTGGAGTGTTGCCGAAAGAGAAAGACATGATGTACTCGATATTCGATGGATAAATATCAATGAAGTTTAAAAACCAAATAAAAATTCAAAACATTTCAAGATATGAAAATATAAACATACCACAAAAATTTGACATAAAATTGATAAACCTATGACATATGACATATGTCACATATGACATACAAATTACATGTCACAACAAGATAGCCAACATAACAATGGGTGCGTTTTGTTGACAACTCGAAAAATAGAATAAATATGTTGTGCAAAAAAAAGGAATGTTAGGTCAGCAAATGACTGGAAAGCGGTGCTTCTAAACACTCGGCTATCTGATCGACATGGAAACTGAGTTGTAAAAGCGTGAATTTGTTTTTTCGCTCACGACTAAGACAAAAAGATAACCTAAGCAAGCTTACATAGCTCAGCCTCTTCCATTTTCAACATTAGATGCCAACGCCAAAGTGGCGATCATTGAACTACTCTCGAGTACATTATATCAACAGAAGAAGAGAATATTCACTATTTATATGTACCAGAAATTCGTTACTTATACAAAATGCACATAAACAATAGCCAAAATCTTGATAGTTTTGACGAAAACAATAATTTCAATGTACCTATCTATAGTGTCAAAACTTGACACCAGAGGGAATATCCCTTATGTTCTCTCTCTCTCTTTCTCTCATCATTTTATTGTCTTTTTCTGCCACCTGTACGGTGCAATATGTACATGCTCCGTTGCGGGAAATCCGTTCGCCATCCGGGCTTTAACCGGCGTAGACAACGAAGCTGTATCGGGGGGATGCAGTTGTCTTGCTCTAGGCAATACTACATCCCTATTTTATTGGTATGGCACGTCAAAGACGGCGGAAATTCGTCACAAACATATATCTCATTCATACCAGTGTTCTGGCTAGGCTTTGTTACTAACTCCATACGCCACCTTAGGAGCAGCACTGTTAATTATTAACGCAACAGTGAATCGTGGAGGATTATCCCCAGTTCCCCAGCCAGCAACAAGATTCAATCACTCAGATTCACATCTGAAACTGAAAAAATCTTGTCCTACCTGGGGATCGAGCTAGCGACCTTTCGATCACGAAGCCCCGACGCTACCACTGCGCCAATTCCCAATTGTCAGTTTGATAGTGACAATAACTGTAGAAGAATAAACTGAAACATTGGCTCTAGCACGCCGTCGTGTATCATCCAACATCGTCATTACTGGGTGTAGCAACAAAGCGCAACTAATGAGACTCATGACGTCATGAGACAATAACTGATATTTTGACATTTTGACTTTTGACAGTTTTGACATTTTAAGTAGGGATATTTTTAAAAGGTATTTGGTATTTGAGATTTTGAGATTTGAGAACTTTGTAAGAGAGTCGAAGGCTGTCTGTTTATCATATCAGAAGACATGGTACAAGTATTCCTTAATCACTACTACTAGTTTTTATATAAACCAGAAATTATATTCCATTTCCCATAATAGTTTTCAAACGTAAGAAAAGCGGACCTCGTAAATTTTGTACTTCTCTATTGAAATGGCAGATAGCAACGGAGAGCTTAACGATGAAGATATCATTATTAACGATCAGGATGGTCTTCCAAATGTGCATCCAAACTTGATACCGGAAGCCGAAATAGATAGCCCTGAACATCAAACTGATGATGAGTTTGAAGACTTGCCTTCTTCCCTTATAGTGACAAACATTAATGACTCTGTGTTCGCATCACCAGGTGAAAATCGTTTAAATAATTTTTCTTCCCTCACTCACTTTATCAATATTCCAGACAAAAAGCAAGAATTGGAAAACCTATTCAGGATTTACGACCCAGACGTAACATTCCACTGGTTACGCAGTTTCCGCAGACTTCGAGTGAACTTTCAAACGCCCTTCGCAGCTGCCAGCGCCCGAATTCAGCTCCACCAATACAAAATCAATGAATCGGTGATAACATGCTACTTTGCGCAGCCGGTTACACCTGTGAGAAATCCCAATTTACAGCCTCCAGCTCCTTACAAACAGTTTTTAATTTCTCCTCCTGCTTCACCCCCTTTAGGCTGGGAACCTCGGCCGGAGGGTGAACCCATTATTAACCAAGACTTGCTGGCTGCTTTGGCCACACTGACGCCTGGAGGCACACATGAATTGCATCCACCTTCGCCTGGACAGCCTGCCATAGTAGTTCACACTGCTTTAGGAGTCAATAACACGGGTTCTAAACCACGAGTACCACAAACAGCTTGTCCAGAAAGAAGTTAATTTATATTTTGTGGTATGTAAATAGGTAGTGATTTTAATATTTACTATTTATATAGCAACAATTGACAATTAGCAAGAAATACCATTTCAAGAAAGGTATTGGTGATGAGTTCAGACCATTTTCAATGATATTCAATATTGTGAAACTTATAAATTTTATGCTTCAGCTGAATATGATGATCTTTCTAATTATAGGTCATCCACTCAGAAGATGATTCATTTCTACCATTCTTGTTCAAAATGTTTGCTAGTAAGGGTAGAATAATTTCATATCAAATTATTTGCCATTGACTGATTCTGAGGACTACACTGTTTGGAACCTTTGATCTTCTTAGTGAATGAAATCGTGGTTTGGTGTTGGAATAAAACCCATCTTTTGCAACTATATATATGGAGGTCAAACCATAATTAATATTCAGTATTTAATTCCATTATTTCTTTCTAACATGTAAAATCGTTACAATCACACCTGAAGGACATAATGTTGATTCTTGAGATTTTGATAATTTTCTGTGCTGAGTACACATTAAAATTATTAAAGGTACTAAGTTCCAATAGGTACAAGTCAACACCAACAAGTCAATAATTTAAACTATCACTGTGTAAATCTTGTAGTATGCTATTGCAGAATTAATTGTTTCTGATTTGTTTCTTTTCTGCAGTTCACAGAAATATGATTATAGAATGTTATGCTTTCATGTGTGAGCCAATGCTTCTTTACGTTGTCTATAGAAGTATAAAAATTCTATTAATGAAGATAACTTTGTTATTAAAGTATAATTTTTTTTGATCAAAATTTTTTTAAACATATCTTTTAATCTAGGTGGCTAAGGATATGATCGAACCACTTATTCTAGTCCTGAGATTTTTTGAAAAAACTCTTTTCAGTCAAAATGTTTCTGCTATGTACAATTTAGTTTTGGAATTTGTATTACTAATTTTTTCAAATGTGCATTTTATTACGGTTATGTTGATACCGCCCACTATTAGGTTTTAAACAAACTTTTTTAAAAAAAAACTCTTAAAGATTACTCAAGATCTTCCCCTTTTTTCCTAGTATGAAGCTTCTTTTGAGATTTAAATACATTGAGTATATTGTTAATGCAAGGAGATATGTTATTAGTTTATGGGTGCAAATAGATAGATCAAGAAAGATACTGTCAGATAGTGCTGTCCATGGATTGATGGTTTTGTGTTTTGTTATATCAGTAGTGTTGGTCACAGGTTACTCAATTAATTTTATTCTCATTATAATCTCAAAAGGAAAGATCTAACATAATATTTTTAAGCCTGTTGACCAAAGTTTTGTTTGAGACCTAAAAGTGTGAGGTATCACATTAAATTCAATGAAATGCTCTTTTTACCAATAAGCCACTTTATTGCCATTTGAAAAAATACAGTAATAGTAATTTGCTAATTCAATTTTACACAGCAGATGCATTTTGACCAAAAACCGTAAAGTTGTATTGTCCCCAAAACTTTAGGACTGAAATCAATTATTTGAACCTATTTATAGCCCCCTATATTGAAAAAATAACAAAATAAAAAAATATTGGTTATAAAAAGTAACAAGTAATGGTTGTATTCAGAATGTGATATGGAGACAAAAGAAGTAAATATATACCAGGTGTCTCATTTAAAAATAAAAAGTTTATTTCACTTCCAGAGAAACTGGAAATTGCGTATTGCTTATTATTATTATTTATTTTTTTTTCTTGGTGTGTTGGCATCGACTCCAAATTTCAATATCTTAAAAAACAAAAAATTTATACAGCCGAGCCACCTTCCATTCGCAGAATATTGGAATTTTCAATTCAATTTGAGTAATTGTTCAAATCTTTCAGTTTCATCATTTATGTGAGATCAAGTATTTTTGAATCTAATGTTTTGAATATTGGACATTTCTTCTATTCAATTAAACTGCTACTACTGCATATTTATGATATAAAACTCATGAAGTCTGGTGTTGTTACGAACCTTCATAGCTATAATAATTTCAGCCAATTTTGTGTCAATTTTTCAATGAGAGTCGTCCTTTTTGAATTTCATCTCCAAAACTGAAGATTTGTTTTAAGTTCTACTTACTATAGTTGATTACTTGAATATCAGAAAGTATGTATACATTTTCGTTGTTGATTGCTGATTGTTGCTGAATGAATTCAGTCTGAATCCAATTTTTCTTTGCTTTAGAAAGAACCCCAAACCATTGGCGCAGCCAGGGGGGGCTGCAGCCAAGACACTAACTTACTACTCGGATGACGAAAAAAAAAGATCTGTTAACTGATGAATTGTATGTTCAGCCCCCCAAACTGAAATCCTGGCTGCGCCACCGCCCCAAACAAAGTAAACATTTAGAAAGGTTTCTGAATTTTGCATAGATTGATTTGAAATAATATAAATAATCTGAACTAATGTGTAATTCACTAAATTAACAAAAGGCTAGTGAAAATATAGATATACACTCAAATCACAATCCTATGACATGGAAATTGCACAGAATCATTTGACTACTCTTCTGGTTAGTAATTTGACAATTACAAATTACATCTCTTGAAGAGATGGGCAAATATCGCAAGATGATACTTTTGTTGCAAATGGGTTCTGTGACAAACATCCATTTAAATTCAAAAAGAGATCATTATTACATTATTGGTCGCAACCAATCAATAATTAAAAACGTTTTGTATTTTTGAATTGTAGCATCTGAATATTCTCATGGAAACCTGAAGGAAATTTCAAACTCTTTGTTTTAAATTGTATCAAGTACAGAGCAGTAGCAATGAAATATTGTTTTTCGTCATTTGACAAGCATAGTTAGTGTACAACTAATCTGAAAAAATACTCTTCGTGTGTCATAAACCCATGCCAAATAAAACAATTTTAGGGTTTTTCAACTGTCTGAGATGCTCTATAATGATGGTCTATAAATTCCAAATACCAGATTTGATACGAGCATAGCAAGAGGTCTATCATGTCTTTTTCGAAAACTGGCCATTTTGTTATTTGTTATATAGAAGGCTTTTTGTAAATTCGGGGCATCGGGCAGTAGCTACATTTATATTGAATAACATGACACGACTCTCGAATAATAGTTGTTATTCTGTTGCCGAGTGTCGGTAACAGAGACACTGCCAGGATCTAATCTTCAGTTGACAAGTTGTCGTCTTCAATCACAATACTTGCAACTTTTGTCCAGCCGTTGCGTGAGTGTAAAGTTACACTGTCAAATAAATTCATCAATTTTGTGACCTTGAATTTCATTCTGACAAGAAATGACACCACAATTGTAAAAATTGTCTTGTGTAAATACAACCATTATTGGTCAATTTTATTCTTCATATATGAATTATTGGTGTACTTACTTTATTATTGAGCCACAATAGGCCATTGGCCGCAGTGGAGGGCCTGATATGGGCTCACTCATATTTAAACCTACTTTATTATTGGACAGTGTAAATGAATGTCAAAGTGACAATTGTCAAAATAATTTAATTAAATTATACATCAGACTGTCTTAATCATATTTATTAGCTTTTAGTTATTCATGTCTCCAAAATCTTGATACATCAAGAAGATTACTGCGACCATGTCACTGAAGATGACTGCCGCAGTTGTAGTTGAAACGTTTGGAGATTTAAACCAAAGAAGACCAACGCAAAACCCGGAAACCAACCAGTACAACTATTTTCACCTTTACAACTTCATTTCATTACCCCGCTAGTTACGACAACTTTCATAGTATACCAGAAACAACCTGTTCTCAGTTTTGCTTGACTGACCACAATATGTTTGTACGTACACAACAATCAATTATTGAAATACCAGTCTTAGTAAATTCAGTAAAATTTTTTAACTCTGGCTCCCGGACTGTGAGCGGCTTGTCTGACTTGTCTCCCAGAATGTAACAAGTTCTAAGAGCCGGTTTTTCAATATTCAGTCAAATGTCTCTGCTACGAGATTGATGGTTAGAATGTGAGTTTATAACTTCATTTGAGTGAATGCACATTCATTCTAACCACCAGTCAAATTCAGCTGTCATTCACACTACCCTAACAGGATATCAATAAACCGGCCCTTGGTTGGTTTGAGACTGAAGTTAAATAGGCCTGTGTCTTTCATCAGGTTTAGTAGTTTATTTACTAGGTGTTTCGCATTCATGCCTATTTCTAGGTTGGTCTGTCCGAATTTTATGTAGCTTTGAAGAGGATGTGAGAGGCTGTTTCCTCTTCGTCACCACAAAGTCTGCACTCCACGGTTTCTCTGTTTATTCCCATAATGTGCAGGTGTTTTCTAAGGCCGCAATGTCCGGTTAGTAAGCCGGTAATTGTCCGTATCTTAGATCTGTTTAGGTTGAGAGTGTCAGACGTGAGTGTTTGACTTAAGTGCCTCACTATGGCTGTGCTATGTCGATGCTATACGATTTGGTACCAATATGTTTGGTGTTTTGTTTTCTTCCACTCATTTATTAGGTTTCCGCATCGGGTTTTGCTAATACCAAACACTCGTTCTGGACATCTCCCAAGTCCCATTCGTCCCACTTGAGCTGTGGTCTGAAAAGTTTTAGATATGAGTATTGGGGTAGCATGTAGTCTGATATCATTTCCCGTTCAGTGAGGTTCACTTCATGAGTGATTTTGGTGTGCCCAATTCGTGGTTAGGATCTCCAATTTCCTGTGTTGATGAGCCTACATGCACTCATCCTCGCCTCTCCCATGACTGTGATGTCCAAAGGTGGAAGGTTTAGGATGACTTCCATGACAGCGGCTGGAGTGGTGTTCATAGCGCTCGTGATGATACACAGACAGGCGAGCCTCTGAAGTTTACCAAGGTTAAGTTTTGCTTGCCTCTGTTTCACTTTGGGCCACCTCAATAGTGAGCCGTATGTGATTCTAGGTCTTATGATCGTGTATAGCCAGTTCATGACTTTCCTTTTCACTCTCCATGTTTTTCCAAAAACTCTTCTGCACATCATGCACGATAATTTGCTTGTGTTGATTACATGTTGCAGATGCGTGTTCCACGTTAGTTTATTTTCCAAGAACAGTCTCAAGTATTTGACATGCTCAGCAACTTATAGTGTTTTTTAAAGAATTTGGGTATTTTCATGACCCCCAGAATTATTTTGCGTTTGAAGGGAATGAGTGTGGTTTTGCTGGGGTATGCCCTCAGTACTACTCTTTTGCACTATTCCTCTAAGGTCCTCAGTGCATTTTGCATTAGCTCGGAGGTTATTTGGGAATATTTCCCCTGCACGACGACTATTGTGTCGTCCGCATATCTTGGGTGTAGTATTTCTGATTGTTTAAATATTCCAGCAGTTTGTCTATTACGATGTCCCACAGTAGGGATGGTAAAATCCCACCCTGTGGGGTTCCCTGGTAATTTCCAGCTGCGCGGAGTCTTCAAACATCTGCGGGTGGTTTCATCAACACTTCTCCTCCGGGCCGCTGAGACCATGCTTTCGAAAGATGTATTGTCAAAGTCTCCTTCGATATCTAGAAAAGTGCATAGTGCTAGTTCTTTTTTAGCCAGAGAGTCCTCCTGCCTTGACACCAATTGGTGCAAAGCTGTCTCGCGCAATTGTCCCGAATGTCCCTATCTATCAGTTCTTTCAGTCCTTTCAGGAAAAAAAATGATAAGCTTATTGGTCCTTGGCTTGGTCGTATGAATTTCTTGGACAGCTGAAATACGTGATTCTGTAGAAACGAATCACTCTACAGATATACCCATTACTATGGAACTCCGCGCGGACAATTTCAAAACTTTTGAGTCCAAAGGTTACAGAAGTACCTTAACATAAAGCGAAGTATTTAGTTCATTTTCTTTTTTAGGTTTTGTATTGAATTACTAAATTTCAGCTTTTGTGGTATCATGTGTCTATAATGTTGTTATCACCAAACGCAGAGTGTGCATTCCGTTTGAAAAAATTCAACTGTGGATTTTGATACCCTGCATAATGTGTAGTTAGTGGATACAATACAATACAATCTTTATTTGTCTTTAACAGTGTTTATGTTTATAAAATATAAAAAATAATTACTGTTATATGATGAATGAATACTATAGATAGAATTTCACTAAGAATTATAGTACAACAGCTGCTTAATATTCAGTTTACAAGTAAAACACAACACAGCTAAAGGTACAGTTGAATAAAAAATTGAAGAATGAAGAATGAACAACACATTACTGATTTGGATTGGGTATCGAGTTTCTGTACATATTTCATGAAAAATCTATTATGGGGAGATTCCATCTTATGGAAATTTTGGTTTCCAGGTATTTGTGGAATATCCTAAATGCTGTATGACAACATCATATTAAAAGGCACCCACTAACTATGTGTATGTGTATCCAATTGTGGAAACTATTTTTGAATTGTTTATATGTGTTATTGGTTAAATTGAAATCTTTAAGACATCCTAAAATTCAGGAACTTTTTTGTTGTATTCGATTTCTAATTTTTATTGGACTGAAGTTGTTCTAGAATCTCATGAGTTAGCCTTTATTCCTTGTATCTAAAAAACGACGATTTTAATAAAAGATCTAAAGGAAACTTTGCTTTCGGTTAAACTGAATTTCTATTCCTACTCTTTCCACTTAATATTTGAATTAGGCTAATTATAAAATTATGTGTTATACTGCTTTCTTTGTGATATAGTTTTTAGTTTATTTATGGGAGTGGACCATTGACAGAATGGTTTTTAAAATTATTTCAGATAATTTTTTGTAGATACTTAACATGGAAAAATGAAGAAAATGAACCTGTAATAGGTGATGAAATATTAAGGCATATCTCATTCGTTGCCATCTTATTTTTGTATTAAGATGTACAGACAGTAATCTTGATTTTGATGCAAATATTAAACGTTTTGTTGACAAATTGATAATTGTTTTGGTGGTAGATCAGAATAGTAGGTTTCTAACAACAATTCCATTTTAACTTTGCAACGAAGTCAATTTGACCACAATACCTTGTATTTTGTTTTTAAGTTTCCTTTCACTGACTTTTTATGTTCCTTTTTTTGTGAATAAAAGCTATAATGATTAAAAAGACTTTTTTATTGCTACAAAACACCACCCAAAAAAAGGGAGTTTTAGAAAATTTATTTTTGCTATACATTTCTTATTTCAAATATATTTAAAGAGAAAAATTAGTTTAAAGTCGGTGTAGAGCATGTGTACAGCATAAAAAAGTCGTACAAGATTTGTATATCTAGTTGAGGCATAGCACTAATTGCACTAGAAAAATGTTGAAGGCGCGTTACTGACAAAAATAGTTTGAATTTTAACACTACTTGTCAAAGTCGATAAGGAGTTTAATTAATATTGACAAGCCTGACTCACAAAAGCCTATAACTGCTGTACGTACGCAACTGTACCTCATAGCAAAAGCACATTCCCAGACTTCAGTGCTTTTTGGTCTCGACTTTTTCGTCCGGAAATATATTGCTTTTAGGAATAGACACAATGTACCTTGTATGTATGACCTTGCGAAATGTTGTGTTTGTATTCGGTTTGTGTATGACCTTGATATTTACAGACTAATGGGTATGACATTTCACAAATAACTCGTTAAGATATAGTAGAGATGGTACACGTCTGTACATAATGGAAATCCAGCAATGAACCAATTTTCTCTCTGACTTGGCAACTCTCTCCTAACGTTACGAGTGGTGATAGGGGCAGGCCCGGACTGGCCAGGTCCGCGATCGCGAGGGCCCCCGGCCCGAGAGGGCCCCACATGACGTACAAAAAAATGTTTTGGCTTGTTAGAAGTTATTTTGTGTCCTTGGTAATGCTTTGTTTACATTTTCCAAAAATAGAACACGCCCATCAAGTGTTTAAATCTCGCTGTTTAGGGGGAGATTTATTTTATGATTTGGACAAAAATAAAATAATAGATTAAGTAGCTTCAACAAGTGAGTTGCTTACAAAAAAGCTGTTATTTTAGGGCAAGAGGAGTAAAATGTCGAATCATCTCAGTTCTATTCTAGTATAACAACATTGTAAACTGTTAAATACACAAGATTTAAAAAAAAATTCAAGTATTATTTTTCTAATCCCTAAAATCCGTTTGTCATTATTTTTATCACACGAATAATTTTGACATAATTCATTAATACTTTGGTGCTAAAAAATATATAATAAAATACTGCACTTCATTTTGAACTTCGTTGTAATTATTGACAGTTCTACAGCATGTGTTTTGTAGTATTGTGGTATTTTAAAAATACTGTGAATTTCTTATTTTAATGAATAATAAAGTCAATAAAAGTCAAAAACCATAATATTTGTATACAAACCCAGCTGAATTACTTCTTTATAAGTACCAAAATAGCGTAAAAATCGGTATCATTGTTTTCAAGCTCCGAATTTCCAAAAATTTCATTACATAACCCCCAGACCCCCCGGTATGGGGGCCCCTTCACAAGTTTTAGCTGAGGGCCCCAAATGGTCCCAGTCCGGGCCTGGATGGGGGGTCTGCTGGAGAAAGTACTGTTGATCAACGTGTGTGACCTTCACTGTTTTGAAACGACGTATTTTTTTTCGAATGATCTGATCTGTCGATGTCGTCAGTGATTTAAGTAACTCATTTTTCGTTTTTTTGTCGAAATCATTCTTTCGGAAGTAGAGGACTCATATCTTTGATGACTCCCTGTCAAGTAGCGCCAAATGCTCCATCTTTTTCGTCCATGGTCTTATATGGTAATGATGTTATTTTGTGATTCTTCTCTTCACAGACGTGGAGAAGTAGCTATTTTGTTTATTAAAGTTGTTTTTGATTCAAAGTAACAAATAATCTACATTTGCCCAAATATTGCAATATTTTATGGTGTTATATATTCCCTGTTAATTTCAGAAACTCACCTCTTTCCAGAAATACCAGTGTTAACCAGAAGCCTCCTATTTAATAAAGGAAAGGAAAAAAAACACAGCGTTCATATCTTAACTTTACTAAATTATAAATTCCACCCAAAACTTCGTATTTTGATGGTTCTAGGTATGATTATGTCACAGAGGATTTACAGTATTGATATTGTATTATTGAATCCCCAAAAACTTCAAAACTACAGGAATATAAAGTAATGGGAAATATAATTGTTTCTTCAGCCAAAAATTGCACTGAATAATTAATAAATTCGTATATTCGAAGTTTGGATATATACCTGCCAGTTTCGAGATATAAATTACAAAAATATAGTCTCTCTATATTCAAGTACTCGTATTTACAAAAAAGTACCAGATACGTAGAGGGTAATTTGAAAAGTTTTTGGTCGGAATAGAGATGTGGCGTTTCTGGGCGAAACCACTACAGTGTTAAGTGGTTAATTTCATCAAATATTTAAATGAACTAAGTAAATTATGTTGGGAAGTTAAACTAATTTTGAAAGGAAATATAAATTGTCAATGTAGAATATTTCCATACTACCCTCATACATAGAACACAAAAATATTAGCACTTCCTTAACAACACAGGTGCATCCTCTGGAAATCCCGGGGAAGTCCCTAATTTTTACCAGGGACGTCCAACGGACATCCGTTGGCCACCAAAAGGGACAAATATGGAATGTCAGCTGATATATTTCCATATTTGGCATAAAAGGGACGTAAGATAAGTAAGATACGTTTGTTGTTAGAATTTGAACTTCCCATTTGGCCTATTAATGAATAACTTTCACTATTCAGTATAAAGAGGTGAGAGGAACACCTCTTACATGTTCCACTCACTTTGTCAGACCTCGTGTCAATATAAATATATTAAGTACATTTCCTAAACACTTTCGATGTTTATATTAAGTACTTACATTAAATCTGTAGGTACCAAAAAAACTCTATAAACAATCACGAATCTCATTTGGGCAAAAATGCGTTTGACGAGTTTCATTCCATTTCACAAAAATTATTCCATATAATTTCGCATAAATCTGTAAAGTATAACGTATATCGCCATATTTTTACGGCTAATTTTTGTTTGTGTTGTCTACAGTAATAAGCACCCATAAATCAACAATTCCCTGCATTACCTATAGATCATCATCTGTATTTTCAATTTTGTTATAAATGATGAAATTGGTTCGATTATTGAAAATATATTTTCCAAATAGAGCCAAAGAACAATTTCAAGTAGGTTCTTATGCAGGTTAAGTATTTCTCATCTAAATCGATGTTTATAAATACTGTCAGCATAAAAATACTTCAAGCATTGACAATATGATGACTTTCTGACAAAAAAGTTGTTGTTAATGATGAAAAATGTTCGCAAAAATTTTAATGCATTATCAAAAAACTGCAGATTGTGTTTACGCGAAGCAAAAAAACCTTACCTGTTTGAAAAACTATACCAGTTTCAAGAGGATAAAATTGGGTAAAAATATAGCCTCTTTCAGACCTAAGCTTCAACTTCGAAACGATAAAACTGGCTATACGTTATGCTTTTAGAACTTTGTTCAGAATGTCAAACTACGAAAACTGGACCAGATATATTCGTGAAATAAAACGAAGCTCGTAAAAATAACGAATCACCATCATATGTGATGAATTCTCCCCTAGGAACCTGAACTACTCCACGAAGCCTATTTTTTCAAAGGTTGAAGCTGTTCAGAATCGGCTTTCGCACTTGGGGATTCCCTTTCATCTCCCTTTCCGCAAATAGACGTAAAGAACGTATCGCCCACCCCGAAGTTTTCACCCTCCTCGATCGTCTCCGGCATCGGCTTGTTCAAGGTTTCCGGAAGGAACATTACCAAAAATCCAGACACTATCGAAATAACCGCGAATATTATGGACGGCATTTTGGGGTCGAACGAATCCAAGAGAGTGATGAAGGGCGTCAAAGCGCCCGACGTTCTCGCGAACATAGCTCCCAGACCCATGGCAAAACTTCTTATAACTGTGGGAAACAGTTCTGCGGAATAGTTGTAGATGATGGCGAATGAGCTGGCGATGAGGAATTTTCCGGCAAATACGAAGGACGTCGAGACTGGGCCTTGCACAACACTAACCGCGATGATGCAGCAGATTCCTCCCAAAACCATTTCGACCGAAGTCAGAGATCGTCTTCCCCACCTGAAAATTACATTATTCATTCGATTACTATATCAATAACGCCCCCAACGAAAACTATCGCTACTCATGCAATCCGTATTTTGAGTTAGGGTGTATACAACATTGATAATAAATACACCATTCCCCTCAAGAAGTTTCTTAATAATAGTAATAATTGTGGCTAAAGACCATAGCAGTTGATGCCAACACACCAGGAAAAAAAATAGTAATAATAAAAATCTTTAAGAATAAAAGGCGCATGATCAGTATAAAACTGTTCTACCTCCTGGACCTGTCTACCTCATGAACTCTTTCAGCTTTATTTAACGCATAATACACATTGAAATTTATCGAATGTCTAAACTAGAAGTTTATTTCCAAATAAAAACGTCGCAACTTGAGTTTTTTTGAGTTTTCGTAGTACGAAATATGAAGGTCATCGCTGACTGTTCTAAGTAACGATTGTGTTAACTGTCAGAATAATTAATTCTCTACCATCAATTGGGACGCATTTACTTCTATCTGTCCCATAATACTTGGTAGGTATGTAATGGTAATGTTTTCTTATGTTGATAACAAAAGACATAATAAGGTGTAGGTATAAATCCATCCAAAAGGATATAAGAAAATCTATCTACTGAAAATGAATAAGGGGGTTAAAAAAGTTCATATTTTATTCTGATAAAGTGATAAATCAACTCCTGTAAAAATAAACCCATTTAAATATGGCGTCTGCGATAAAAAAGCATGCACCTTTTTTATCGCGATAAAAATGCCTGTTCGTCAAAAACAGACTTCATCTAGTAAGCGGAAGTACCTTCAATTTCTGTCATGACAGCAATGATTGGTCAGTATTGTTGACACATTATGAATCGTTTTGGGAAAGTTTCATCTGAATAGATTACAAAAAGCATTATTATAACTGTTGTTAATAACTGGTCCTTCAAATAACTGTTTCAAACAAGGTGATTATTATTGTGGTATTTATATATTGTCGTTAATTTATCTTGCCAAAAAGTACTCGAACTTTTCTTTTATTGAATCAATTAATTGATTAATTTTACTCGAAAAACTGACATTGAACAAAACTGCTCGAGTTACGGTCTCGCATGTCAGTTTTTCTCGTGAATTTACTGATTGGCAAAATTATTTTGTTAAAGAATGAAATTTATCTGATAAAAAAAAATCTGTGTTTTTACTATTGACAACTATGGTGAAAAAAATAAAAACCGTTTTCTTTTTTTAATAGCTGTGTCTCTGATAGTAGATATTAGAGAAGAACGAGGGTGACAGCATGCATGCTGTAATAGAGAACGCAAAAAATGGCATTCCGTTATCTACACACCAGAGCAGAGGTAAATCTGATCCTTGTGGCAAAATCATCAGGGAAAGCCGCCAGAATTGAAAACTTGATACAAATGACAATCAGTAAAGTAAAGGTGCCAAGATGCCTATAATAGTTATTTATGATACAAGTGGTAAAAGTGGCATTTTATTTTGTGAGTGGGGAATATTGCGAAACGAGCGTTAGCGAGTGGAGCAACCCCACGAGCAAAATAAAATCACTTTTAACAAATGTATCATACAAAATTTTTTGTTCAACAGTTACTGCTAGTAAGAAAAAAACAAAAAAAAAATAAGATCCATAAGGATTCGAACACACGATCTTTGGATTACAAGTAAATAAATAAATAAATAAATAGGGTTTTTATTTCAAACTTGGCAATTAAAAAATTCACAATTCATGACGTATCACATTTTTTATGTCCCACGCTTCTTAACCCAGGGGGGTCAGGGGAGGATGGGAAAAAAGGCGCAGAAGTAGCGACCCTTCCGCTCCTTTTCAGGGGAGCTAGAAGGGCGCCCTGCCAAGTCGGGCACAGAAACCCCCAAGAAGGGGGCGCTGATGCCCGGCCCCGCTGATGTTAACGGAATGACCGGACATTTCATGAAATTGCGGCGGCGACTGATAAGAAACACGCCTCCTGCATTGCTTATGCGTGTGGTGAAGTATTATTCCATGTAGATAATCCTTGTAATGCGTTTGTGAGGTTGGTTATTTCGATGACAAACCCCGGAAAAGGCTGAGGCAAAAAACCGGGTTGGATTACAAGTCAGATGCTCTACGGATCTAGCTACATGGACTTTATAATTGACAACCATATTTTGTATTTCAAATCTAAATTGCAAGCATGACAGGCAGGTAAAAAAAACAACTGCCTAATAATTGTTGTTTATTAGTTACCACAAATTAATAAACGATCCTAGCTTCTTTGTGTTCGTAGCTATTACTGTTGCAAATATAAATATAATGGAAGTTGGAATGGATGATTCAGATGATTTTCTTCCACCAGAAATTCAAGAAGCTGCAAACAGAGCAACTTTAGATCTGTTGCCTGAAAAATCACGGCAACAATATGATATTGCTTATAATGGATTCATCGAATGGAGTCAACTGAAGAAAGTTGAAGGCAAGTTCAGCGAAAGCGTACTTTTAGTTTATTTCGAAGAAAAATCGAAGTTATGGAAATCATCAACACTGTGGTCTAAATTCTCTATGATAAAAGCTGAACTGAAAATAAAGGAAAACGTGGATATAAGTAAATACCATAAATTAGTCGCATTTTTGAAACGAAAAAGTGTCGGATACCGTCCGAAAAAATCGAAAATTCTGACAAGGGAACAGATTGACAGATTTTTAAATGAAGCTCCCGATACCAAATATCTTATGATTAAAGTGGCAACCATTTTTGGATTATTTGGAGCGTGCCGTCGTGAAGAACTCTGCAAATTGAGCGTAGATGACATTGAAGAAACTATACAGTCATTACTAATTCATATTTCGGATACCAAAACCAACATTCAAAGAAGTTTTTGCATCGTTGGACACTACGTGAATTATTACCGTGAATATGCTGTATTACGCCCAACTTCTGTTACTCACCGTCGATTTTTCCTGAATTACTCTAACTACAAATGCACTATTCAACCAGTTGGAATAAATACTTTTGGGAAGATGCCTTCCACTATTGCTGAATTTCTGAAATTACCAGATCCGCAGCAGTTTACCGGCCATTGCTTTCGAAGATCTTCAGCATCTCTGTTAGCGAATTCAGGAGCAAATTTGACTACAATAAAACGACATGGCGGGTGGAAGTCCTCAACTGTAGCTGAGGGTTATATCGAGGATTCCATTGAAAATAAAAATAAAATAGCTGATAAAATGTTTCCTGGTATAAGTTCTAGTTCTCTCCCAGCATTATTTGATCATCCCACTTCAATAATAGCACCATCATTGATTGGCGATGAAGCTTCTGCAGTTACTTCGTCAGTTAATATCACAAATTGTACAAATTGCCAAATACATATTTATAAGTAATTTTGATTCTGATTGTTATAATAGTATTAATATCTGATTAAAGTGTTTCTATTAGAGAGATCTATATTACTGAGTATCCATCATCTCATCTGTCATTTTACTTTTAACACTAGTGTTAAAAGTACTTTTAACACTAGTGTTAAAAGTGATTTTGTGAAAACGTCAGTTTTTAGTTCATGTGTCAATGAATTAAAAACGTCATTTTTAATGTCAGTTGTACAAAAAAGATTTTATCTGATGGCATGTCATAATGACAACGTTATGTCACTCAATTTTGATGACATAAGGAAGCTCATTATGGGACTAAGTACCATAATGAAATTCTATAAGGAAAACATGTAATGGTTTGATCAAAAAAGTTTATTCAAAATGCATAACTCTGTACAAAACTATTTATTATAAATGGTAAAAGAACAATTACTACAATTTGTAATATTAATTCCAATGGATTCTACAGTTTTTACATCAGTAGTTGATGACTGTTGGCAAACTTGTAATCCTGTTTGGTTGTTGGCACCAAAAATTGCTTCTGATATTTTTTTCTTTTGCTCTTTCGAATTTTCGATGTAACCTTCAGCGACAGTATTGCTTTTCCATCCGCCATGGCGTTTCACGGTACACAGATCAGCTCCAGAATCAGCCAAAAATGAAGCAGACGATCGCCGAAAACAATGTCCGGTATATTCTTCAGGGCGAGGTAAATTCAAGAAAGTGGCAATAAGTTTTGGCATTTTACCAAAGGTATGTATTCCAACGGGTTGTTTTGTGCATTTCTTATTTCTATAAGTGACAAAAAAACGTAGATGGTTTGTGTTGCAAGGTCGTATTTTCACATATTGTCTGACAAGTTCTACCATATTCAATCCTGGGATATTCCCCGAAGTTACAAAAAATTCTCGCATTACCTTTGTTTTTGTATTCGGTAATGTAATTCTAAAAACGGATCCTTCATCTATTACATTTTCAACAAGCATATTTGTCAATTCCTCTCTTCTGCATGCTCCACTTAGTCCAATTATCATGGCAACTTTATTAAATAAGTATGTATCATCTGATGCTTCCGTTAAAAACTTTGTAACATCTTGTTTAGTAAAAATTTTGGATTTTTTAGCTCTGTAACCTTCTGATTTACGTTTTAGTAATGCAACCAGCTGTAGGTACTTACTAATATCAACGTTTTTTCTTGGTGATAAAATACTTCTTATCATCGAATAATACGACCAAAGAGAAGATGGTTTTCTTTCCTTAGATAAGCATTCAAAGTAAGCCAACAATACTTTTTCATGAGTGATATTCTTGATTTTTTTAGCAGAACACCATTCTTCGTACCGATTAAACACCATTTCATATACACTCCGTGATTTTTTCGGCAAAAGGGAGTCCACGATATTTCTCGACATTTCTTCCAAATCAGAAGGTAAACTATCAGCTTCAGAATCACTCATTTTTTAAATTATATTAAATTCTACCTGACAATAATTATTGAGTTTGACAGCGATAAATATTGCCGTTACAACCTGATGACGTTGTCAACGAAATGGCAAAGCACAGCTCACTCACCTACTAATATTTGAAACTACACAATACTTACTCCTTTAAAAATAGTTGTCATTGTGACATGTCGAAAATGCAGTTTTTAATTTTTCGAAAATGTATTGATATAAATGCCATCAGATAAAATTTTGTATGTAATACGAATCATAAACAATCATTATGGCACACGCCGTGTTATCGGACTCGGCTACGCCTACATTCACGACTTGTACCGTAATGATCGGCTTTATGATCCTTATTACATAAATAACTATTTGAAGTTCTTTTATCTTGGAAGAAGTCTGTAAAACAATCTCTTTTTTTGAACATGGTAGGTAGCTCAATCATTTGGAGTTCAACAAGGGGGTTACCTGGAAAGTTTTCCGGAAGTTTTCTAGTTTTCACTTTGACATCTCATATCTTTGCCGCTCGCGCCTCCATAATGAAAAAATTAGACCTAAAACCGATTTTTATCTAATTAATTAAACTAAACTAAATTTTCTATTATTCATGTGGTAAACTTTGTTTTTGTAAAATGAATAGTTTCAGCGTACGAGTGTCGTAAACCGAGATATACCTGCATCAACACGTGATTTTCGTACATTAACGAATAATATTTTACTATGCGTTGATACAGGAAAAAAAAACGTTCTTCAATCTGTGGCGTTGAGAAACCGGCGTACTACGGCCTATAAGATCCATCGCAGGTATAGAGATCCTAGGCGTCGGGCCCCCATCCCCTTCTACAGAATATCTGCTGACAGAGCTCAAATATTCTGCCTGAATCATCAATACAAAACTATCGATCTAGTGTCGTTAAATTTTTTTAGGGCTATGACTTTTTAAAGAACTGTTTTATTTGTGAAAATCAATTGCAAGGAAGTGAGGTGACTGATGATGTTGAGGAAAAATAATTGTAGACTTTTGGTAAGTCAAGTGTTCGAAGAAAGGACAACAAGGCAAAGAAAAAACAACAAGGGTATTGCGATCACCATTGGCACCAGGTGGCGCTACAAAACTCCGGGAAAACAAAGTATATGTATTTAACCGAATTGTCAGTCCACGATGTCTTTTTGATATTTTTTGAATTATTAAACTTTCACTTCTATCTCTCAACTTTAGAGTACTTCAGAAATGCCTGTGGGGAAGATTCATTTATCCGACGTATTCAAGTGAGAAAATTTCGATGAACTATTTTTGAGATGGAATGACCCTTTGACCTTTCATCAATCGTTTTAATTGTCACCTTTTGTGTTTAGAAAATAATTGGGTGGATTTACACTTGATCTACACCAATTATAAACAAAAATTCTCTTTCTCTTACGTATAACTTATGGGAAAATAATGCATGGACATATTTGAAGATGAATAATTCTTGCACTGCGGCACTGAACATTTTTTTTTATTTACTCGTCACTTCAAAGATATGTTAGGTTTACTGAGTTTGGCAGTGGAATGTACTAGAGCAATTAGTAATGGACTTCAACAGGAATAATATACTTTTTAATAACGGTAGACAAATTGACATTCGTAAGTGACAGTAAACACATTTTTTTTGTATCAACAACTCAGATACTAAACAAAAACAATAACTTTTGATTCTCATGTCGAATATACAAGGTGAATGACGAGTTTGCATATCTTCTACAAGATATGCGTTCTGCATTAAAAAAAAAATCGAACTGAAATAATCAACAATTTATTAACATGAGATCTTAAGGCAGACTGTTTGTTTTCCCGGAGTTTTCAGTACGAATTTCAAAATGTAGATGTTGCCCACCCCGTGGTTACCGCGAATCAAGAATGGTAAGCACATTTTACCAATCGAAGACAATCGGAGGAGAGTAGCGACAACTCCAGTTATTGTCTGAGATCGGTAGTGCTAACGTTCACGATACTTATTGCGTTTTTTGCACGATCCTAGGGAACGCTTCCTTCTTGTATTTTACAGACAGGGGCGTGCAAAGTATTGTCATTAATAAACTAAAGATATACGTGCTTCACGAAATCAGCATATAAAAATAAAATTTGTCGACAACCTCATGACAAAGTAGCCTTTAGCGCGTTCAAATCTCAACACAAAGTTTATGTTTTGTGAGGAATGTCATTAATTGGCAGCTTTGTAGATCTAGAGCGACAAAATTGAGACAACGTTCGCTTATCCAGATGTTTCCGATTTGACGGCGTGTACATTATAACTAACGTCACGCCGGCGACCCGGGTTCAGAATCTAGGAATACTACTTTTTTATGTATGAGAGATATGACACCGAGAGACACCGCCTTTGGCTATATCTATTAAAAATTGTTAGAATTGTACCTTCAATTTTAATCTAGTAACTATTAAATGAAATTAATATTATTATTGGGTAATAACGAATGATCAATAAAGTATCGAGTGCTTTTTCTGTATCTGGGATCTGCGTTTGTCGAAAAAATATTGTGTGTATTTCGAGCACAAAGTGTAATTGCTGCTCTTCAAAGGTTTGCCGAGCGGCAATCAGGGGCGGATACAGGACGAATTTCAGGGGGGGGCGCAAGTTGAATTGAAGGAATGTTTTTTGTAGACATATAGTGGCGTGGGGGATAGGAACCAATTTTTTTTATTTACATATTGAATATATGATTTTTGGATATTTTGAAGTATTGAGAGTAGGTCAGATCACACCTTAAAAACATAATTATAAGTAAATTCTTTTATTCATAAAAACCAATTATAATGAATTTAATACAAATACTCTTAAATTAATTGGAAGCTGCCATCTATAGAACGAATTCTAATTTTCTTTTTTTCTTGGCAAAACGGTCAATGATATTATCTAAATTTATTTCTACGTTTCTGTGTACGTACAATAATGCCAAGCCGGTCAGTCTGTCTTCATTCATTGTCGACCTCAGATATGACTTCAAAAACACCGCACAGTATTTGCAAAATAGTCCTTCTTTTTGACATGAAAACACCAACCATTCATACTTTTCCAGATGTGTCAGATTTGCACGACGTTTCTCTTCTCTACCCCTTTTCACGTGACTCGAATATGGAAATGTAAAGTTTTTGTTTGGCTTCCAATGATTTTTCAAAAGTTGATATTTCGTAAATTCGTCTATGGTTCCCATTATTTTCAAATATGCACCAACATCATAAATGAATTGTGATGTGCTTGATGGATCACTCTGATCAGTATTACAATTCTCATTAATTTTGATATTATTTTGTTTTTGCACCATGACCATATCTTCATTTGTTGAATTTGTTCCAATATCAAGTTCAGATATTGAAGCCTCATTTTCGGGTTTTAGCTTTTTGAAATAGGCGTGAAGGGTATTTTCAGCAGCTTTTCTCTTGATATTTTCTGTCATCGCGAATTGCGTGACAGATCGAACACACTATTGTATGGTAGGTAACTAGGGCTTCACTCAAACTTCACACTCGGTCAAATTGAATTATAAAACGAATAATATCATTACTGCATAAATACGTTTATATATAGATGAATTATCAATTTAAAATATTCATTAAAGTTATTTTGATCCATTACCCGTAAATAAAGGATTTAAATATACCCAGGTAGTGTTGGGATAATACCGATAATAATTAGGTTTATAGCAATTAATAATTTGTTTTGTTGGGTTTGATTATGAGGTATTTTCAAAATTCCATGGAATTTCAAATAAAATCGTTTCAATTTATCTATTATTGAATACCAGGGTCGATAACGATCGTACATGAGATCCGCATTTCAATATCGGAATTCATGATTATGGTACCACACAATTTTTAGTTGTTTGGTACATTTATAATAAAATATATCCGGTTGGGTTGTATCACAGATCACCGCCCAGGGGGGGGGGCGCGCGCCCCCCCTCTGTATCCGCCAATGGCGGCAATCACTTTGCGCTCTAAATACGCAAATAGCTATTATATATTGCATCGCTGCCACCGATGGAAGCAGCAGCACGACAATAGTCGTTCCGAACTTAACACCAGTTTCAGCCGTAGTATGGAGTTCAACAAAATGGGAAAATTTCTGTATGACGAAATCGAGGAATAAGATGATTACAACAATCCTGATACTCCCATATAGCGAATGATGCGGAAGAAATTTATATATGTGATGATTCGCTCGGCACTGAAGTTGATGAATTCTCAAAATCTGGTTCACCAAGGATGGAGAAAAAAAGTACATTACGTGTGAATTAGTCTACTTAGAACAATTAGAACAACCCGAGTGTTGGAGTGTGGAATTTACGGCGCTCGTATGCTAAAACTATTCAATTTACAAAAAAAAGGTAATAATCACATAAATAATAGGAAATTTTCTCTAGTTCAATTTATTACATGTACTTCGCAGGAGGGGAGGGGGTGACGTCAAGGCCCTTTATACCAAGAATGGATCTTAAAGGTACGCCGGTTTCTCAACGCGCAGTAAAATATTTTTCGTTAATATACGATAAACCATTCATTATACACAAAAAAAAAGCTTGGCACTTAAGTTATAGGAAATTAGGAAGTTTGGATACCAGATCACACGGGTCTAGAAGGAAACGATATAGCGGACGCCCTAGCAAAAGGGCGGCCGAAACAACGTACACTGGGCCAGAACCGGTCATCGGTTTAGCATATAGCACTGCCAAGAATGCTACAACCGCCTGGGCAGACAATAAAAGACTTGAGTATTGGCTCAGTCTACCAGGACTAGCCCATTCCAAAGCATTTATTGCTTGTACAAGGAAAAAACAGACTCTGACAAACTTCTAGAACTCAGTAGAGCACATCTCAGAGTTATAGTAGGTTTGCTCACTGGCCACTGCAAACTCAAACACCACATGCATAAAATCGGACTTGCACAGGATGCAGAGTGCCGTCTATGCATGGAGGATGATGGAGGATGATGAAACGATGAAACATCCTGTGTACATGCCCTGCAGCGGCCAGAACCAGATTTTCAATATTTGGCAATACAAAAGTAAGGCCAGAAGATCTGGTAAACTGTTCTCCCAATATGTTACTCAATTTCGTTAAGAGATTGGATATACTGGGAGAAATATAACCATAGGGTGAGCCACAATAGGCCATTGGCCGCAGTGGAGGGCCTGATATGGGCTCACTCACATTTAAACCTAACCTATAGGAAATTTCCTCTAGTTTAATTTATAACATAACTATTTTCATCGTGAAACGAGTCAGAAAGGAGATATTGTTAGAAAACTGTTTTTTGTGCACCATTTTTTTAAAAGAGCACATCAAAATCCCCAATTTTCAAAACTCTAGGAAAACTCTCCGGGTAAAACTACCTAATGATTGGGCTAAGAAATTTCTTAACGCGTAAAAGAATAAACCTAGAAAATAGTACGTAAATCATCCATTTCCTACCTGTCCATCAAATATACCGTGATGAAGTAGCTCGGTATTTCGATGAGACCCATCACGAAGAGTATGAAGAAAGGGTTTCCTTTAAGGGTGCCTGTACTCAAAGACAGTCCATAATATACTATGGCGTTGGCGAACCAGCAGAGCATCACATTCATTGTCTTCTTTCTCAGATTCGGCGTTCTGAAGAGATCCAGAAATCCGGCGCTCTCCTCTTTGGTTCTTCTCTCAGCCATTCCTTTACTGACGAATTGAGCAGTGTCCAAGGTAATCGGTTTTCCGTTTATTCTCAGTGCTTTTTGTACTATATCGACGGCTTCTTTGATTCTTCCGTTGTTCCAGAGCCACCTAATAAAATTAAGTCAAACATTCAACATCTTTATTACAAATCTATGATTAATTGAATTGAGCTTCAATCGAAGAAAATCTTCATATAATTAGTTCAACGGAGATTGGAAATTACATAGGCTTCTTAACATAACATCTATTTCAGCACAAAAGGTCTGTCGTAAAAGGAAGACGCGTTGACCAACTGAAGCCTTTCACACATCTCCAAGCTCAGATCTGATCAGGACATAGATCTACTACTCAAAAAAGTAAAGTAGCTGATAACTTTCCCAATCAACAATTCAGAGCGGTTTTGCGCGGCTGACAGGGTAAAATAATAATAATAAACTCCATTTTAAACACTCCTATGAGTATACGCACCCGCAGACGAGTAGAGGTCGACTGTAATTATTATTTGCCGTTGCAAATCACTATCAAATAGCGATAATTGTTAACGACCGAAGTTTTACCTTTTCTACTACACTCTACCAGACTTGTGGGATTGGATTCGCCAATTGACAAAATTATATATTTTCAAAAGTTCAACTTGCCAAAAGGACTTCCCCAAAATTCGTCACCAACTCTTGGACTTTTACCGCTACTGCGAGAGCTTTGCTGAAACTGCGAAGAACATTTGCTTTTCGAATGCTTGCAACTTACTGCATGACGCTCAAGTTTCTGGAAGGGGCCTTCTTAACGGTCTCCGACATAAGGAAATAAGCTCCCAGGAAAGAAAAACTTCATACAAAGTACCTATCGGAGTCCCGGGCCTCCAACACAAAAGATCACATAGGTCAAAAGTCGTTCTTCCACGGGCTACATTCAATATGTATCTGAGAAATGAAGAAAGTTGATCTCCTCGCTCAAACAGACGATGCAGAGTAGCTCAACAGGAGTACCTACCAATTCTGTCTTTTTAATGTGGGTCATTTTCTGGCAGTGTCAGAATGTCATCTCACAGGCGAATGTCTCCGAAGTGGTCGTCACTGTACTCTGAAAACTGTCGAAGAGGCCCCTCCAGATATTCAAATCAAACGTTTGCCACGAGCATTATCCACCCTAATTACGGCCTTGACGAGACCCCATACATAAACGAGAAAATTTACTATCGGAGAAAAGTCCAACTTAACCAACATGGATAGAGGCCCAGAAATAAAAAATATCTTAATATTATGATATGCGTCCACGTTATTTGGAGAATGGGGATGGAAAATGGGACGAGGGGAGTGTTAAACGCACTGTTGAATCAAGACTTCGAACATCTATTTGTATAACAGGTACTACGTACCTGGGCGATTCGTCCATTAGCCAAAAATGTCCGACCAAAAGTAAAGCATGGCAGCCGTAGATGACCTGCAGGAGCTGGCGGTCTTTAATGAGTGCTCCCCACCCTGCTACTAACATAATACCAACAGCGAAAGCCCCTTGGAATGCTACCCCACACATTGACCTCTTGTTGGATCCTACGAGTTCCATCGTGAGTACAAAACCTGAAAAGAATATTAGTTTCTCAGAAATACAGCGTGTAGAAAAAATTAAAAATTATTTTTGCCATACAAAAGGTGGTGTAGTAACAATTTTGAAATATGTCGTTTTGGTTTGTACTCTTATGAAAACTCCAAGTTTGTGACCTTGAGGAGTGGCCGCTCGGGCCGCCATCTTGGATGAAAGGTGCTACAATCTGTTTTTTATTAATATAATAACTCAACGGTTGATCCTACAATGCAAAACGCTCAATAATTGAAGAAAATTAAAGGACCCCGCACATTTCATATGGGAAATGGCTTTCCAAGAATTTGGCTGAGTTTTTGGTATGTTGCAGTTCTTGATGAGCTGATCAAAATAGTCTATAGCCACAAAGCTCAAAAATTGACAGTTTTCGAGATGTGGAGCTTTGACAATGGATTTTTTCAATTTTTTAGGGTATTTGCTCATCCATCGGAGAGCTTTCATTTCTTGCTGGGATGGAATTTCAATATTCGATGCCTAGAACCCGACTGAGAAATGGTCTTCCTCAGTTATATTAGTCACCGTTATCAAAAAAATTTCATACACTGCTCCACAGTGCCTATGGAATGAGGTCCATGATCAGGATGACGCTAGAATAATTTATATTTTCGGAAAATGACATATTTCCGGTATTTTTTGAAAAGAAACGATAAAAACCGATTTCAAATATATCTGTCCAATAATATCTAATATGTTTTCCAAAATGTTCTTAACGAGGCCCAGCGATCTGTAATGAGGGAAAATAAAAATATCTTAATCACGTATCCTCAGAGATAACAACTGTTGTCATTATTGATGTCATTTACATTTTATATTTGATTTGTTTCTCACAAATCTCGATAATATAACAATGGGGTGCCAAGACATTTTCCTCAGAATGGCTCGAAAGGGATAATAGCTCATCACATCCAAATGTATCTTCTCCGCGATGATGAACAAGAACCCATTATATTCAATATTTATTAATATTTACGTTTTATGATTGATAGTGATAGTTTCATGTTACCAAATAATTAATTTTTCCCTCGATCTGACTCATAATATTTCAAATGATTTTTTGCGATGCTAAGACAGTTTATTATTGTTTTTTGTTTAATATCATTATTATTATTATCATTTTCAATGGTACTCCTTGATCGTTTTTGATTGATCCACTTATTCATTTTGCAAAAACTCATATGAATAGATAATCGTTTGTATATGTGGAAACTTCAACGCAACATTTATAAAAAGAGTTAGTATTTTCAAGAATTCAGGTATAAATATCAAAAGTTCTATCCATAATGTGCTTCCAACACCTGAAGGTGTCAAAAATGCTGACACTTTCACGGATTCCTTTAGCTGTGAGATGCTATCATCCATTTCGAGCCATTTTGAGGACTTGGCACCCCATTGTCAGATTATCGAGATTTGTGAGAAATAAATATCATATCATATGTGAAAGACATTAATAATGATCACAATTGTTATCTCTGAGGATATGTGATTAAGATTTCTCTGTTTTTCCCCATTTCAGCTCGCTGAGCCTTCGTTATGAATATTTTGGAAAACATATTCGATATTATTGGATATTAGATATATTTGGAATCAAATATTACGGACTTTCTTCAAAAAATACCCGAAATATGACATTTTCTGAAAATATAAATTATTCTAGCGTTATCTTGTAGCATGGAAAGATGTATGGAAGATCTTGGAATTTGTACCTCGTTCCATAGGCAGTGTAGAGCAGTGTATGAAAAATTTTCGAAAACGGTACCTAATATAACTGAGACGATTTTTCAGACTGGTTCTAGGCGCCGAATAGTCGAATTCCATCCCAACAAGAAATGAGAGCTCTCCGTTGGATGAGCAAATACCCTAAAAATGGAAAAAATCGATAATAAAAAAGTTTTCCTCGTGGTGCAAATATTTCAAACTCACTGTATATAGTCTGGACCACATTTTGATAGGAAACCTTTTTAGGTGTATTCGTCTATTTATGTAACTGGGCCAAGTCTGCCAACGTTTTCCTCTGTGAATTTCGAATTTTTTGAATCAAGATCAAGCGCATCAAATCCGTGTTCAAGGAATCAAACTACATGAGAAGCACCATTTACCCATTTCTACAAAACTAGGTGGAGCAGATTGAAAGCATCTTTGAGTTTAAACTACCGTCTGTTGTACAATGGCCACGTTCAGGTAGCCTCCTTGGTTTCGTACCGAAAATTGCTTTGTATCACACCAAAATACTTAGATGACCAAGATGGTGTAAACACCTAATAATCCTTGACTTTCACAACACAACCTCAAATAATAATGTTTTTAGATTCAAATTGCCATTGATGTTTTTATGTCATGAAATATGGTATAGTAGAGTTCAAACCTTTTTATAGTTCAATGCTATAAATGCTATGCTGTCTAAAATGATTACCACATAAACCAAATAAGTACCAAACTGTTTACTGATTAAACAAGGTGTAAATAGGCAGTAACGTATTCCCTTGGTCTGAAATTGGTATGGTCAACTTGGTCAGAGTACCAAATTCTCGTATGGTATAAACGTGGACAATATGTCATTATTCCTGACTACACTAGAAAATTGGATTCTCACCTGGAATGTAGCAACCTGCGGATCCGACAATTCCATACAAAAATCGAATGACTAAAAATGAAATGTATTCCGGTGTGAACGCAACACCTACACCCAGTATCAACTGGAACACCGCTGACCAGCAGAATACGGGTTTCCGTCCAACTTTGTCGGCCATGTTGCCCAGCACGACAGCACCGGTGAAAACACCAAACATGTATGAAGACTGAGCAACAGCTCCCATCCATCTAGAAAATAAAAATATATATTTATATATCAAGATTTGTCCTTTTCAATTGAATTAAAATTGTTTTGAATAACGAGTCGGAATGACACAGGAAACTTTCAAGAGATAAAATATTCTCTTCGCCTATATCCTACAAGGTAGAATATGTAGAAGATATCTGACTTGAAACTACTACTTCCCCGGCTGTTACTCCGACAGACTTTGAAGGACCTAATATGAAAGTAGAGTTTTGATCAGTTTGAACAGGAACGGAATGACTATCTACAGAAAGGCAATAAAGTTCGTCTTCGACGCCTTCCGAAGTTTTGGACATTCCCCGATGGCTATTATTATGGCCCCGGTTGGCCAAGCGGTTTAAGTGTCAGCTGTATGTTTGAATTCCAGTAGTAATGGATGTGAGTTCGAGTCTCGTTAACAGACAATTTTTTTTACCGAAGATATGCCTTGATCGAAATCAAGTTTGACTTCGACTTAGACTTCATTAGATTGCCAATCATGAAGTCTACTGCAAGATTAAAATTCGCGCACTCGGGGTGGTGCTGTAGCTTTTCCGGGTTTTCCTAGAGCTGAAGAATGAATGCGCAACACAAAATCATTCGTCTGGAGCGCTACGGCAAATGATAATAATAGCTGGCTGTCCTCTACCAACACAGGCTATGTTTCTGGATAAACTCATACAACTATATATTCGTTGTTCATAATAGCATCCTCTACCAAGACAGACTATGCTTTTGATGACTGTGTTACCTTGTATACCGGCACATATTGAGTCCGTTGAGGAGAACGAAAAGTGCCGAATCTAATGAAAATACTCATTTCCCACCCTCAAGCAAGCACAAGCCAAGCCTGATGTAGTCCACCTCGACCACCAAAGTAGGACCATTTTTCTTGTAGTTTTCCGCCACAAGTGAAACGAATAAGGCCCTAATAGGTGAGGAAAAACAACAACAAAATATCGAAATTTATTCTTTGAACTCCGCAGGGTTCACCCAAAACCATTCTGTCAAAACGGTGATTTTTAATCATAAGGGTATTTGGTGAAGTGATGGACACGCTTCTCTCAATATTATACCGGCTTGCCGTAATACGGCAGAAATCTTAGCCAGACGAATGCAGAAGGCCGTTATCCTTAGTTCACAAATCACCTTGGCTACTTTATATTCTCAAGAATTTACGGGAAAATGAGAGAAGGACAAAATGAAACACTGTCGACAAATTGAAAAGGGAATCATTCTCCTTTGAAAAACATAGTAAAAATATCTTACGATTCGAACCATCAATATTTTTTTCGATTTTCGTTAATATTTTTTTGCAAGTGCGGATCTGAATGGTAGGTACCTACTCACAATAAATTTTAACAGTTTGATGTGGAACAATGGAACCAAAAATATTTTGAAGGCTGTATTACCGATAATACTTTTTAAGAGAAGATGCATAAAGATCGAAATTATGAAAAATAGCTATTTATGATACAAGTTCGTAAAGTAGAACTTTTTTGTGTTGGCGTTCAACAAACACGCCCTTTAGAAAGTATATTGTTAAAATTGTTAAATTGTATCATACAAAGTTTTTTCTTCGACAGTTATTATATTGCCAAATTGTAGCAATGCTAAACGGAAAAAAACGGGAAAAAACGGAAAAAAACCGGGAAAAAATGCCCCCGGAAAAAAAGCTCGACGCTGTAGCTCTAAAATTGATCATAGGCAGGCGCTGATACAGTATTTCGTTTAGGGGGGGTCAATTTTTGTAAAGGAGGGAATTTTTATGTGATTTCATCTATCTTTCGGAACATTCGTCAAAATAAAGTGCTTTGGTCGTGAGTCGTTAGGGGGAGCAATTGCCCTCATTGCCCCTCCTGTATCCGCGCCTGCATAGGATGGATTTGTAAATAGGACTTCGTGATGAGGAGATGCCATGCACGATCTAAAACATACCAAAATTTCAGCATAATTTCCTGAAAGCCATTGTACACAGAAAATGTGCGGGATCCTTAGTTGGGGTAATGCGTAAAAAATGAAATTGACACGGTAGTGATGGTTGGGTGGTTTTATATATTTTTTGATTGTAATCGCATCAAATGCCACAATGTACTCATACATCACCTTCTCCCCTTTATGTGAATTTTAATAGTTCTAAATTTAGCATATAGGTACGTATAAATAATAATTAACTGTGTTACTAACAACTATTAAAATTCAAAGTGAGGTAGATATTATTGTCTACGAATGGAATTAATATGGTTTTTATGAATGGCAGTACTAATCTAATAAGAAATATATACTGATGTGTAATATATTTTCTCTACGACTATTGTATTCTACATTTATTACATGTTAGTTATTAACTGAAGAACTCGGCCAATCACAAATTCAGAATTTTTAGGATCCACGATAACTGAGAGGTTTAGATCAATGACAAAACAGCAAATGTATAAAACAAATTTCTCAAGAAGGCTTTGCTTCATTGGACTTGTCATCACGGTTTGTCATCCGCGAATGTCATATTGACTGTTTTCTTTGTTACTTTTAACTTTAGCTCCTGATGAAATCTACCTTGCCACAAAGGTAAGTCGAACAATTTTACCTAAACGTTCTTCTCTATCTCAGCTTTTGGTTAGACAGAGAGTTTATTCAATATGTCATTCTCAAATTTTGTAAGTACCTAGGTATCGGGGTTGTCCGACTGAATTGCTTTAATGGTAGAATCATACATTCTCGTGAAAGATGTTCGATGAACGTCAAGGAGGCCATGAGCGCAATCACAGTTGGGACTTTTCTTAGGGTAAAAAAGTCGATAACTCAAAAACGGTTTGTCGTATTGATTTGAAACAAGGACAGGCTTCTAGAGGACGTTCTATTCCATGTACCTATGTCTGCGGTAGCACCTCACGATGTTTTTAATAGATAGCCGAGGTAGCTGCAGTGCGGTATTTCCTCTTCCATTAAAATATGAAGCCATCTTTATCCAATCGAAATGAATTTGATATCAAAAGAAAGGTAAAACGTTGATCTATGTACGTGCTGTAATGTTTTTTTGAAATTATTTGTTTATCTACCCATTTTTGAAGGTTTTTTTTTGTGAAAAAGTGGACTGAAAATTCAATGTCCTTCACACCCCGTACGTAGAATCAAACGTCCTTTAGAGGACTGTTCTTGTTTGAAATCGATAAGTCGAACCGTTTTTGAGTTATCAATTGATTCTTTTACCCTAAAAAGCGTCCCAAATGCGATCGCGCTCATGACCTCTTAATATGTCCATAATTCTACGGAGTTATCTGTCACTGTCGCTAAAATATTGTGTAATAACACCTACCTGGTGTTTGAATACGTCGATTAGAGTGGACTCGATTGGTGGACTCGAAGGTAAATTACAGTAGAAAGGCAATTCACAAAATATATGACAAATCTATCAAAACTCGAAAAAACATACTGAAGAACTGAAGTCTTGGTAATATGATGACTAAAAACATAAACTTGATACAATTATTATAACAATAGTTGGAATCATAAATTCACAACACAAAGTAATGCTTTCTCCATGACAAACACGTCGAACTGAAATTAACTATAAAATGGAATCGTGTGGACGCGCTGATATCTGTACGTTTTCTCGAACGACTTGCATAATAATTTCATCATTCGGTAAGACGTTGTGCCTGGACCGTCCCTCCCTTTACCCCTCCCTGCGGTAACGGTATAGTTTTAACTGTTCTATTTATTTCTATGTTATACTGCGTGCTAGACTTTTTTATATTTACAATAAACCCTTTTTGCTTTTGCCTGGATCGGCCTTAACGATGTCCCATGATTTTTATTTGAGTTTTCATTCTCCCGAATTATGGCATGGTGCATTTCGAGTAGAAGGGAGAAAGATACCCTTTCGTATACCACTTATCACTTACTGTGAATTGACTACCCGTTTATCACATGATTAAGAAAATATTCTTATACCTTACCTTCTATCACAGATAAAATCCCATTCGATAGCTCTGGAAGTTTCATAGTAAGTGCGGTCGTAGACGAAGGAATCGCACTTATATGGCGAGTTGGTCGTCGAATTGAATATCGAACAGCTGTCGAATTTACCAGAGTCTAATCTCGGAAGGTACCTCGCCAGCATAGAATCATTCAGTGATGTGTAGGTTTTGTTGACGTCGTGGTCTGGTATTTCGCACCTGAAAAAAAATACCTAGGTTCAAATTTGTTATGATGATGTTTAAAAATGCTCTTATGTTAACTATGTTATTGTTCGATGCACCTGATCAGAAGGAATATTTTTTGAATACTCCCTTTAGGCTGTTATTATAACTAACAGCCGTATGCATAGTCATTCGCCAGCGACTCTCCAGAGGTGCGCCGCTCGCGACATCATTTAAAATGCACAGGCCAGCGAATATGGCGCACTTCTGGAGAGTCCCTCGCGAATGACTATGTACACGGCTGTTTGTGTATTGATTAACAGGTGTAGGTATATAATACATCGACTATAAGAATATTTATAAATAACATCATATTTTAATTAACCACCCACTTCAATGTGACGAGAATAAAATGGAACGAATACCATGCAATGAAAATAAAATTATCAAGAATAAGAAACAATTATTACGAAGCAACTACATTTGTTCGATTGGAATCACTTTAACTTAAAATCCAGTAACCTTCTCATGAAAAGGGTGAGCCTAAGTTGCATCAAATGGTGGTAGGTTTTTTTTTTACTGATATGAGGAGTGACTGAGATGCAAACTACAAGTTTGCAGCTCCCGGATCACATTTGAATATCCCAAAAACTGTTAAATATTTGCACTTTTTTGGTCTTGTCACATCTTGATGAAAGAGCATGTTATTGACAAAGACCCCTCCTATACATTTTTGAACAAAATTAAATTGTCTATAATGAAAAATAACAATGGACTCGGTAGCTCTGGTAGGTACCGAGATACAGCTTTTCAAAGTTTGGCCGATTTTCTAAATTCGAAATTTTTATGCTAATTTGCATGTTTATGTCTTCAATAACCTGTTTTATATGAATCAGTGAAGGAAACATTTTTTCATTTTAATATTTTGAAGGGGGATACACAGATATAGGAATGACGATACCTAATGAATTAGAACCTTATGAGGATATATGGATTTCTGTGAACCTACTATTACATTCCTTCACAATAACTATTCATACCATTACTTTTTAAACTTTTCACGTCCAGTTATTGAATTCTTTCGAAATGGAATTATCAGAATATTAGCAAAGAAAATCTACAAATCAGAGCGTTTGAAAAATTATCACTGAAGCTGAAGATACTAAAAGATGACAAATATGAATTTTTTTTTTTACAAAATCAATCAATTTTTCTTATCAGTTTCAAAAACCCTTACCGGTGATTTGGTACGGCAGCTACAGTTACTAAAGACATCATATTCAGACCAGCTGTAACAGCAGAAAGGATATGCAAACAAAACTGCCATGCTTGATACTTCCCGAAGTGACCTGAAAAAATATTTATATAAAAGTAATTCTAGAAGATGCTGTACAATGGAGGATATTATGAGAGATACAAGATGTCCTGCCCTACCAGGACGACGCTTATTGCCATAATCCTATATAATAGGAATAATTGGGTCGAAAATCCATCAGAGGACAACTACTTTCCTGGCTAATACCACGGCGAACGTTGAATTACCTCTAATGAATTTTCGTGCAGAGGTCCTACAAGGATGTCTCCGCAATTGCATGGAAATGTTCATTGCAACATTTGGACCACCTATAGATCGATTTCAGGGTTCTTGACCTCATCAGTATAGGGTAGGTTTTTGCAGACAATAACTAATGTCTGCAACAAATGTTTCAACAAACTATCCATGTCAAGGCAGAAGCTTATTATATTTCTTGATAGAAGAAAATTTCGAACATTTTAATTCTTATTTGTATTAAATATTGAAATTGGAACAAAAGATAGGTACTAACAGAAACATTCTAATTCTTATTTATATTAATATTTATATTAAAATTTGAGCTTTTCCCGGACTAGTCCGGGAAGTGATACTTTCTCAAAGAAAAATCGGTTGCCGAAAAAAACAATTTTAAACAATACGTACTTTATATGTACACAAAATAGGCGATATCGGACTATTATTTATTTTGGCACAATTGCAATTTGAATTTTCGTATGCACTATCTTGTAGCGTGCCAATATGCGATACGGATGGTCCGATTTCTCAAACATATATTCAAAGTGGAAGTATAGTACTAGAAAATGTATATCCTCATTTTGCGCTATAATGCCGTGAAAAATGTGGAAAATGCTTGCAAACAGGGCAGAAAATGGCCGAGCCTGCAAGCGGTCGAGTACTGAGAGACGCCGGGAGATGAGGGGAAGCGATTATCACGTAACTCTCATTCATAAGTTTTCGATATTTCTATGAAATAAAATACTGAAAATTTGAAACATGGCGTCAATGGTATTACATGTCAGATTTCAAATCTTGTCCGTCGTTCTGGATCCGCCATTTTGTTTTTTCCCTTAGAAACTTTCCATAATGCATTGTCACCGAATTTATGTTAAATTAGCTTGCAAATGAAATATCATAATTTGGAATACGGAACAGTTGTTTTTCCCGCAAGAGGGCGCCAAAATAGAAAGTTAGGTAGCAAAAATTGACATGGCTGAATTCCTTATGAAATTACCTTTTTAATGATGTGTCACACTTAGTACTTTCCCTATTCAAATTGATTGGGTGATAGCGACCAAGGGGTGGGGGGAGAGGTATGACAGTTGAGGTTATGATAGGAAGATGTCCCTCTTGGATTAAAAATCGACGTGTTTTTGCATTTTCTTCACAACACATGCGTTTTGAAGATATTCGGTCTGTTTCGTTTTCGGTGCCCCACCCTGTATATATATATATATATATATATACCTTCCTGATTTGCCTTCGCTTCAAGTTACCTACATATGTAAAAGTTAAATGTATATAGTTTCAGAATGCATCTGTTAATTTCGTTGAATTAGTTTTTCTTGAATACATTTCATAATACTGGATCTCATTTTTTATTTTATTTGGAAGGTGTCATTGTTCTACTATGCTTTTCGTTTTTAATTTTCATATTAAATAAAACAAATTGAATTTGACATCCTTTTTTTCCCACCTTTATGATACCCCACTGACAAACTTAACTATCAATTTAAAGGCATTAGACTTTGAACAAAAAAATATATATAAATATATTTGTATTTTCCTTGATAGAATAATCCGTCATGTTCTTGCAATTACCAATAATTGTATGTGAAATGAAACATTTTTTTTGGAAAACTTCATACCCGAACTTCAGCAACATTATTCCAGGATGAAAAATTATTCGGCAACATAAACAATCACATCTCTCAGTCAAAAAATGATAAAAGCTATCTGTAACGTTGTCCTGTTCGTACTTCATGTGGGAGGGTGGTAGGTAGAGAGGACGGGTGGAATTATGTGGATATATGTTTTCATATGAAAAAATCTTTAAAAAATTAAAATAGTTATTTATGATACAAGTGTTAAAAGTGGCATTTTATTTTGTGAGTGGGGAATATTGCGAAACGAGCGTTAGCGAGTGGAGCAACCCCACGAGCAAAATAAAATCACTTTTAACAAATGTATCATACAAAATTTTTTGTTCAACAGTTACTGCTAGTAAGAAAAAAACAAAAAAAAAATAAGATCCATAAGGATTCGAACACACGATCTTTGGATTACAAGGCTGACTGACAGATACTTCAAATATAATAAACCCCAACGCACTTTATTTATGAATGTCATTATTTGTCAGTGATGAAGGACATTCTACAGTTGGACTAAATACTACTTCGTTTGTAACTTCAAAAGGAATTAGTATTATCAATTGCGCAAACGACCAAATACATGTGTGAACTTTTATAAACGATTCCTCTTGAGTAGGTGTTCTGATTATAATATCTGATTGAAGTGTTTCTATTAGAGAGATCTATATTACTGAGTATCCATCATCTCATCTGTCATTTTACTTTTAACACTAGTGTTAAAAGTGATTTTGTGAAAACGTCAGTTTTTAGTTCATGTGTCAATGAATTAAAAACGTCATTTTTAATGTCAGTTGTACAAAAAATATTTTTGTCAATCAAAAACAAAATTTATTTCCTGGAACCCGATCCCAACGCCACCTACCGGGTCCAATTGTGAATCTAAACCATCCATCCCACACACACACACACAAAAAAATTTCATCAAAATCGGTCCAGCCGCTAAGGAGGAGTATAGTGACATACACACATACAAAAATTAAAAGAGAAAATTTTTTAAGATTTTTTTTTCTCACTTTCTGGTATGGACTTCGAGTATAATGTGCTCAAAGGTTTAGGAAGGAGGCCGATTGACACACAAACATCGATATTTTTTATTTTTGTAATTTATGTATGAGTGGGATAAAATCGATTCTCAACAAAATATCAAGTTTGAATTTTTTCAGGATTACAATAATATTGGTCGCGAGAAAGAACAAATTCAAAGCGGAAACTGCATACAAAAAGTTTTTTTTTTATTAGAAATCAACTGAATATTTTAATTTTCTGTATATATCACTAGAGGAACACTTTGATACTAAAAATACAAAATACCCACAACTAATACCAGATTCACGAACAATTGGTCAAAAATCCTAAGACGTCCATGGCGACAACACTACTTATTTATTGCGCAAACTCGGAGGTATGTATGCCCTATGGGGTGCCACGTTATTCTGAACTGATTGGAATTCTGGTGTTTGTTATTTTTCTATAGTTCTCACGAATCTCTCTATGAATAATGATATGAGGAATTTTCTACAAATAGATCAGGACCAATCATTCTAGAAACAAAAAATAATTAGCAGTATGTGGATGGCCGGGAAATTTAGGGTTATAGTAAATTAGGAAAAATCAAGACGACTCAGTAAAAGTTTCGAAATAGGATAGGGGGTAGCTAAATATGCTTACGTTTAGGCACCTTAATATCGAAAAAAGATGGAAATAGTTAAAAAATCTAAAGCTTTTGTATCAATCATTTTTTAACATTACCCGAAAATTAACGAGAAAAACGCTAAACCAGTTTATTTTGTTTTAAATTTTTATTTTCCCGCAAAAATATTTATTGGGGTTCTACCCCTGTTTTCATATAAATGATAATAACACAGCATGTTGGTGACCCTAACTAAGTACAGTTAGGGTTTTTTACTTTTTTTTTACTATTTTTATCCTCACACATTCTTCCCTCTTCTTTTGTACTGTAAACTGAAGATGAACATATATTATGTTCGAAACATGTCTTGTTGAGGTAGGATTTATATCCTGATCTTTTATTAAACATTGTGGAGACGACTTTGTGTTCTTTTTCAAAAAAGCTTGGTCTTCCACTTCGAATATGGACTACTACCTTCTTGTTATATTATATGAACATTATTCTTTTTTATTATTTTTTTTAAATTACTTGCATTACAAAATAACAAATTCTCAACATTACTAGAAAATTAATTCTTACAAAGTCGTTTTTGCATTTTTAACAATATTTTTCCTTAAGAACGCTGTATTTTCTCCCTACCATAAAATAAGCACTGATGAAGTTGAAAAACTGAAAGTTTTTTAACCAACTATTGATAATTGTTTTGGCCCTGGTTAAAACACGGATTTATTATTATGAGAGCAAAGAAATATTCAGTCTGAAAAATACCACAGTTTCATAATCGACATGGATTCGTGGCATCCAGTCAAGTCTATTTTTTTCAGATGCAGATTTATTTTTAAGAGAAAGTCTCAAAATTGGCACACAATTTGTATAATTAGCAGTATTAACAAACGAAATCGAGTTACTAGTTTCTCATAGCTTTTATTCAATTAGAGTATGAAGTGAGCGGAATATCCCAAATACCAAATTTAATTACATGTTTTTTTTCATTTGGAATTACCTACTTATATTTCAAAGTCTCTTTGAAAGCTCCATTAACACATTTAATTTAATTTTCCGTAAAATATAGGAATTAAAGAAACTTATTAACTATAACTTACTTACTGCAGTCCATCTTTCATGGATCCAGATGAATTTAAAAATTGACACCGTATATATAATTACATGCTAATTGAACCAACTTGTTCAATACATATAGTCAATTAGTGTTGGTAGAGTGAACTGAATATCAGAAATGCCTAATTAAATTAACGTATTTTATTATTTGGATTAACGCAGATTTCAAAATCTCTTAAACGTTCAATTAACACATGTTCAGCTTGGGAATTTGCCGTTTTACACGCTTTATATTAGCTTCACTTGTACGTTTGTTTGTTTGTATGTTTGTAACTGACTCCTTAGGGCGTGATTTTCACCTATTTCCAGACGTCCGAATGATGTGAAATTTGGCAGGTGTTCATAGTTCCGGTGATAATGCAATATGACATTTTTTTTGTTATAAAAAAACAAAATGGCGGCTCCAAGATGGCGGACGAGATGTGTGATACTGGTCCGATTCCATTCAAAATTGGTATACAAGTGTTTTCGGAGTCAGAGATTATGATTTTGTTATCAAAATTCATGAATTCAAAATGGCGCCTCCAAGATGGCGGACGAGATTTGTGATTATGGTCAGAATCGATTCAAAATTGGTCTGGGAGGTTTTTTTTAGGTCGTATATTTCAAATTTCCCAGAACACACATTGTGAATGCCTTTACGAAGTCACTGACATCGCACTGTTTTGAAGGAACTAAAGAAACAAGCTTTTATATAGTAGTAATATGAAGTAATAGTTAAAAAGTAAGTGAAATAAACAATTTTTGCACGAATTGCATACAACATTTTTCCTACGTTCATGCAAAAGCAAAAAAAAATGATTTATTAAGGTGCGGCACTAGGTGTAGCAAAATGAAAAGCACAACTTAAATAATTAATTATTACTATCGATTTGCACTGAAACAGATCACTATCACCTATTTTTCCATTAATAATACTCATGTCACAACTTTCAATTCTGTAATTGTCAGAATTAATTTTTGACCCACAAGATAACCACAGATGCATTATGAAAATCAAAATCACGGCTACCAGCGAGCGCATATGTTATCACGAGGTGTGGTCATAGAACAGTTTGCTCTATGCAGGTAGACGGTTTAGAAGAGGATCAGTTTTGATTATGGACTTATTCTCGGGAAGGCATTGTTTGTTTAACTTTGGCTGCTAACATTAATACAAAATAATATCAAATATGTAATATGTAAATATGTAGTGGGTTTAAACGTTTATGTTTGTCATGATGACAGCACGTTGAAGTAGAATGGCAGATGAGTGCATAAAGAACTTCTTTTTCCACTAAATATAGTTCAATACAGTTTTGCTTTTTGCATGAATGTAGACAAAAATTATCTTTTTCGAAAACTCAACTCAAATGTTGACATTTTCGTTAAAATCTCAGTTAGCGCATTGGCTCTTTCTTGTCACTCAGCTGAAAATATACTTTTATGTTGTAGAAAGTGAAAGACTTTTATGCACCGGGCGTAAAGTGGCACTTTACCGCCCTAGGGCGCATTACGACCCGCGGGCCGTAATGGAGTGATGAAATGGACTCAAGAGGAATTGCGACAACTCGACGTGAAAACTTGCTAAATTATGTATCTTACATCCTAAATCGCCCATTCTACGATTGTACTTTCCCAGGCATCGATGCCGGTGGGCGCGAATATGCATATATAAGTGAATGTGATGCTTTCACACTAACCGGCAATCGGTAGCATATCCTTATATGGAAATTCGTGTCGGTGTCGGTGACGTGTCGATGTCGGATCGATAAGTGTGCAAACGCCCTTTCAATGCAACAGCACGTGCAGCCGATGAACTTGGACTCGTTTTCGAGACAGGCATAAGGGGGCGTTACTATAGTGTTGTTCTACCATCTGCGACACTACGCCTCATCTATTGGAACCACTCATTCCCCACCCTCAGGCAACCAACAAGCCTGATGTAGTCCTCCTTGACCATCAAAGTAAGACTATTTTCGTTATTCAGTTTTCGTCTCCTGGCGAAACGAACATCATCTGAAAGGATGAGGAAAAACGGACTAAGTAAATATCGAGATTACGTCTTTGAACTCCGAAGGCTCTACTCGAACCACTATGTTAAAATGGTTGTTCTGGTCATTGGGGTACTTGATGAAATGATGGGAACGCTGCTCTCTAATCTGTAAATGATACCGGCTGTTACCGAGTTGTAACCCTTTCGGCAAAAAACCCAAATATATACGCTGCAGAAAATATAGCTATGCTGCAGGTGCACAAGGAAAAGCCGACCTCGGCTTATCCAATACTTGACCTACGCCTTTCTAAGGTCGAGTGGACTGAAGTAAGAACCGAGGGATTCATAATGGCCTGCCAGGATGGTATCTTGAACACCTTGGTCTACGTTACATGTACCACCTATGACACTCGTATGGTATAGAAGAGACACAGATGTTGATATTGAGGGGAGGAAAAACGGACGAAATATCGAGAATTAATTTTCGAACTCCGCAGGCTCTACCCACATTATTCTGTAAAATTGGTTGTCCAAATAAGGTTCCCTTGGCGGTGTTATGCATTCGTTACCCTCTAATATAAAAATCATAAGTCACAAGTTAGCAGAAATCATAGCCAGACGAATGCAGAAGGATGTCATCCTCGGTTCGTTGCGTCTGCTCAGGGCACACGATTCCGGCACCAAAAGCTGCTCACCCCATTGTTCGGTTTCGTGAGAATTTTCAGTTGGCCTACTAGTTGCTTGGGGTTTGATGAATGCTTGAATTGTGATGAGATGCTTGTGCTTTATTGATAATGAGGATAGTACAATATAGAAAACGAATAATGTATTGAAGAGTAAATCATACAACGTTGACAATATAATGACATATCATGACATTACTTTTTTGTTGATTTTCGTCGCTCGGGTTTTTCAAGTAATCAACCAAAGTTCACCTCGCGGTGCTTCAGCTATTGCCAGCTCCTATATTATACAGTAGGAAACTGTACACCCATAGTTTAGGAAGTGGTATAGTTTAGGGAGTGGTTATTGGGGTAATGATCACCAGCATACACTCCAAGATATCTTTTCATTAGAACTATTAGTGAAAAACAAACTTGCTGCTACCAATATGCTTGCCTTCCCGATCCTAATTTACTCCTTCGGAGTAATAAAGTGGACACAAGAGGAGCTCAGATGATGTAACACATAAGTCTGCAATAAAAATTCCTAAGTCCTCCGTTCCTTGGTTATATCTTCTATGACAACAAGGAGGTCGAGGACGTTTGAGTCTGGGGTGTCTTCAGTACATGTATATACAAAGTTTTTTCTACAGCGGTTATAATATTGCCAAATTATAGCAAATGTATCATTAATCTTTTATGTTATATGAATAATTCAGAATAATGACGACAATCATTTTCCATTGTCGTCGTATTGTCGTCGTATTGTCGTCGTATTTTCCTCGTATTATCAAATGATGACTTTTGAGTAAAAATTGAAGCAAAATTGAAGCAAAATACTGAATTTCTCAAAAATGAATAAATGTAAAAAGTGTGTAAAAAATGACTTTACTTAAAGTTTATATTTATATATAACAGTTTTAGGCACTGTTGTCAAAACTGACATCGAAAATACCAAAAGAAACCAGGTATATCTGATATGTTTTTTTTTTCATTATATTCATAAAACTTCTTAATTAATGTAACTTGAGAACAGATCAGTTAATTTTACTTCTTCTACATTCTTCGATAATGAACCTATTTTTGTCCATATTGTGCAATTTGCAATTTATTATTTTTAAGTTGGTACCGCCTCTGGGACTAACTTTATATTTTTAAATATCAATTTATTGTAAAAAAGGACTGTATCTAGTTTTACTTAACATTAATTTTTTTTTGAAGTGTCCATCTTGTCTGGGTCCAGGATTCTTGAGCAATTGGACAAAAGTAAAGTCTTCTACACTCCGATCCTGGCCAAAAGAGGTGTGGATATCCTAACACTAGTATATAAATAATGCGAAACTGTGAAAGTCTTATAAAATCGAAGATGTGGTAATTATGAATGATTGTTGTGGAAGTCACTGTACCTACACTTTTTTATCGGAATTTCAACCTTGAGTTTAATGTATACGGCTGTTATACTCATAGCAGTACTATTTAGTGATAGGTTATTCCGCGTGTTTATAATAAATTTGACTTCCAAATTGAATTAATTGAACTATCATATGGTTTGCAAAACATACAATACTTCAAGCAATTCGATTTTGAAGTCAGATTTATTTAACATCTCCTCACGGGATGGGAGACGAGATGGAAGGAACTAGCCCAGTAAACTTTTTCTTTGAAACAACTAACTATACTAATTATAAACATGGAAAAGTTGGTGCATGTCCGATAACCTAAAAATCGATTTTGACATACGTCACGTGATCGCTGGTACGGCAGCAAATTGAAAAAACTTGCTATGAAAACGCAAAAAGTTGGGTAAGATGGCAAGATATCGAAAAAATTCATTTGAAAAAATTGCTTTAATTTCAATTTTATATACATAAACAAGGTTTGATGAGATAATGCGGAAAAATTAAAAATAGCTGTTTTTGAATATTGTCCTGTCTATATAAGAAAATATCATTTTTTTTTTCTTAATGAATAGTTGAACTCTAATGAATAGTAATAATAGTCTTATGAAACATTTTTATTTCATTGATAATGACAAAACTTTATCATTTTCTCCACCAGAGAATACTAAATAAAAAAAAATGGATTTTGTCAGAACCCTGGCTGATGTTACATTGGTTCGTATCTAACAGTTATATCAGAATTTCACGATTACTGCAATCTAAAAATGTCGTGATTTTCCGATTATAATCAATTTTCGATTATAATCGTGCACGAGCGTTCCACTTCGAACATAATCTTAAAAATAGTGAGTCAAATTAAAGAGGCTTATAGTTTTCAAGATTGTATGCGAAGTGAAACGCCTTAGCACGATTATCACCGAAACTTGATTATAATCATGATTTTGGAGTATCATGTCATCACAATGGTCGTGGAATTCTGATATAACTATTAAACGGGCCACACATTAACAATGAATCATACTACTGGTTGTACAACACCGTAAGGTGATTCGACCGTTGGAACAACTGTGGGATAGTAAATGCCCAACACACTATGCAATCTGTCGTACAAGTTGTACTGCGAATTGGATAAACAATCTGTGCAACCAGTTGGTTAAAAAAACACCCACAGACACGAACGATTTGAAAATCAATCAAGTCGTTGCAACTGGCAGTTGGGGAACCAATTCCATTCGTATATAGTTTGTGTCATGGCAAAGACTATTTTAAAAAAGATTATAGCGGCAGTAGTGGTCATTCTGTTGGATAATAACGGGAAAGTAATAAATAAGAAAAAATAAAATGGTGCAAAACTTGGTTATTACAGCGTCCACAGTTGCTGTTCTATTTATTTCAATGTTAGCTTTTTCAACAGAATATCATAGCTTGCATATGTTTGTTTGAATGGTTATTCGATTTTACATCACACAAACACATTTGTTCACGGTATATTTCAATAAATTCAGTCCAAAATTAATAATAATTGTCCATTTTCACATTTTTAATGGAAGTATATGTATGATACAGCAACCATCTAATATTAACTAAACAGCAACTAAACAACGAAGCTTCACGTGTTTCTGAAATCATTTCAACGTGTCGATACGACAGGCCCACACACTATGCGATCTGCCGACACCGTTGAGACACCGTTGTACAACACATTTTTAACCAGCCAAACTTCCATACAATCCAACCGTGTCGTTCGATATGTTGAACGACAACCCCACATGCTATGCAATTATTGTTTCGACCGTCGAAACTACTTGGGTTGTACAACTTGTCGTACGACACTACGACAGATTGCATAGTGTGTGGGGCGTTAGTGGCGTTGTACTACAACTTGCAGTACGACGCGGTCGTATCCTACGGAAGAATAGCATATATAAAATATGTACTACAACGCAGCAGTACATACGATAGATTTGATAGTGCGAAAGCTACGACCTGCACCCGGATTACGAACTCTCGATTCGAGTCAAACGATACATACCTCTTCAACTAATAGCATGTAAAGAAAGAAGATGAATATATCGTTTCTACTCGAATCAAGAGTTCGTAATCCGGGTGCTGTTGTAGTGTTTGTATGAACAGTGGATAAAAATTGAGACTAATGAAAAGTTTTTGTCAGAATTTATATAAATATACCGTTCTAATACATATTTGTGGGATGTAAAATGTAAAGAATACATGAATAACATTGACACATAGTTCACGGCATAAGTTCTTGTGAGAGTATAGTTGACGTTGTTGTAAGCAATTTTTGCACCATTTTTTTCTTTTTTTTTTGGGTGTTTCTTCGTGTTAATCTAGCAAAACTACCACAATTGCAGCTACTACCCTTTTCGACAAACTCCGACGCCATCGCAATGACAAATATCAGACGAATAACAGACGTTTAAGTTTGTGGACGAAACCGAATCGATCTGTCGTTACAACGGTTGAATCAACATGGTGTTATACAACCAGTAGTACGATTCATGGTATAAAGTGTTTTAGATACAAACCAATGTAACATCCAGTGTTCTGACAAAATCCAATTTTTTAAACTTAGGGCTCTCTGCTGTGAAGAAAATGAGAAAGTTGTGTCATTATCATTGAAACACAAATGATTCAGTATACTCAAGCTATTCATAAGAAAAAAAATTGATAATTTTATATTGAAAATATTCAAAAAATAGCTATTTTCAATTTTCTTCCCTTATCTCTTGAAACTTTGTTCGTGTGTATCAAATTGAGCAACTTTTCCAAATTATTTTTTTTGATATCTTGCTATGTTACCCCACTTTTTGCGTTTTCATAGCAATTTTGTTCAACTGGCCGCCATATCAGCGATCACGTGACATGTGCCAAAATCGATTTTTAGGTTATCAAACATGCACAAACTTTTCCCCAGAATTTTTTTCCAATACCTACTCTAATAATAAAATGTTTTCCTATATTATACATACTTTTTGGCGGTCACCGAATATTAATAGGCCCATTTTAAAAGACATCAAAATTACGACATAATATATTATTATATAGGTCAGATTTCACTACACATTGCATGATTAGGCTTACCCATGCATTCTAACTACTGGGACGATGGAGATCCCTCCTTGGGAGGAATAATCCATCGTTTGGGATTAGCAGTTGAAGATATCCTAATCCATTCCATCATGTCCACATCAGTGCCTGAGAATAATTCAAATAATTGTTTTCAACATTCAAAATGTAAAAATAATTGATTCATAGATATTGCAGGATCATTTAATGCCAATGAAAATTACGTTGAATTCTTATAGTAATTATGCAACGATGATGTTATGGAAAAACTTTAATAAATCAGGTATAAATATAACAATAACATTAATAATATATATTAAATAAAACGTATTAACAAAAATAATAATATAAAAAAAACTCAATATAATCTCATAGAGAGTACGTATGCTTTTTCACTCACTAGGGAAATTGATGAAATCGGGGAGACATGCGAATCGTTGTACTCGTGCCACGTGTCTTCATATGAATACATCCATATGGATGCCTACAGTAAGCAGTGTAGTGTCCGCTATAGGTAGTCTCGCTGTGGTTCGACAGTGCGTACAAGTTATAGCGACAAGGTGCTACATTGTCCGCAGTGTAGTTGCTCATATCTAATCCTTCTAGAGGAAAATTAATGATGACATCCAATTTTCTTCTAAAATTTTCTCTTTGAGAAAACCTTTTTAAATGGATTACTAAAATTTTTGGGAATTTAAAAATCGATAGAGACTTTGTGCATTTTCTCCTTTCTTTGCACTTCGAACATGTCAGTTTCTCAGCACCATCCAAAGTTTCTTCCATAGTGAATGAATCTAAACATCGTGAGAGTCTGAGTTGATCTGTTTTTTGTGAAATCGGAAGAGAAAGATCCCAGAATGTATCAAATGTGACCGAACAGTGACCACAATATGTACTTTTCAATGTTGATTTCAGCTGTCCAACAAAGTTTTCTACTATCTTGAAGTTGTCCATTTTCAAGTATCTCGACCAACACTCTCTGGCCTTTTCACTGTTGCTTAACTTCTCGACAATTTCGGTCCAAATGAGTTTGAGCTTATCAGTTACCCTATTCACGTCTTCATGTAGTCCCTCCAGTAGGTATCGATTGTTATTATCTTGTAAGAATTTATTAATAGCCATTACATGATCGGTGCATACACTATTTTTTACGACCAATAAAAAATTATTTATTTCATCAAACTAGTTATGATAAAACATTATATGAACATGAATTTCAATTGAACAATAGATTTTCCGAAAAAGATTACATGCCTTCTTAAGTACCCAGTCCATTTATTGTCTGTATAATTTTTCTGAGATTTTGTTTAAATTTAATTGGAACAAAATTTTTATAGAATATTTGTTTATCAGAAATTTCTGGTAGTGTACAAGATAAGTCTTCACTACTTTATATTTTATACTTACTTGAGTAGCCCCAAGTAGATGTTTCTATAGGCCGAAAATTCGTTTTATAATGAAAAGTACGTGTAGGTATGTATTTATTAGCCAAAATTTGTTACATAATGAAAATCCGTTTTAGAACGCCAAAATATGTTATATAACGAAAATCTGTTTTATAATGGATAAATAAATCGGTAGCAGATATTTAATTCGAGGATTATAATACGAGAGTATAAAAAAAAATTGAGAATTAATTAAAGCGGAATTGAAAATGTTTTGAAACCAATAATTTTTTTTAGAAAAACAGGAATTTAAACTCATGCCAATATTGAAAAAAACATCGTTTTTAATTAACGATAGAAGAATCTGACGAATTTCATTCTGTCACAAAAATTTGACGGTTGGATGGGAAAACTCGGTATTATTAGATTTGAGGTCGACTACAGACAACAAGACCTATGTTTTACGTCGTACCGCTATTGGAATTTGGAAAGCGGCAAATGATACGAAGTTGCTCAAATTAGACAAATGTTTCATAACATGAAAATAGCCTTTCGCAACTTTCCTATACTATAGGAGTTTTTTCGGCAAGCATCGAACCGAAAATAATTCAATAGCCCCATACGACTGCCAAATCACCTCTGCCCAACACATGGCAAAAATTGTCTACAAGAACATACTTTGTAATTCTGCCTGTAATAACTAGCAAATGTTAATCAAAACAGGTACTAAACCTTTTTCACATGTAATTCAGAAAGTCTAACTTGAAATTCAGATTAGTAAAATGTTATTCAGAAAATGTAACTTGTAAATTCAGAATTGTAAATTGTAATTCAGATATGTAGTATAAGAAAGTGTAACTTGAATTCCAGATAAGTGAATTGTTATTCACTTGAAACCATCACTTGTAATTCAGAGACCATCAAAGACTTGATAAGTAAAAGTGGGGAATATGAGAACGGAGAATTAGTTAGTGAACACCAACAACGTTATAATATTCAATGGCCAATAGGCATATCTTGAAATGCTAAATATGTAGCAACGTAATGTATTATGAGGCGCCGTTCGGGTAAAAAGTGTTTTTGTAAATATAAATAATTTCTGTCAAAATATTTATTATTTGTAGCAATATTATATATTATTTTGCATGCCGATATTTATTGATTGTAGCAATATATATTATTTTGCGTGCCGATATATTTATTTTCGATCAAACACAATATATTTACATTTCAAGTGTTACTAATATACAAAAAGGTGAAGTCTCATATATTTATAAATTTGATCTATTTTATGTCGTCAAGAGATGGCGAAATCAACGCGATTACTGACACGTTCGAGCATATGGCAACATGGGAACGATGCAAAATCATTAGTACAGAAATTGCCGAATAGATAGCGGCAGTATAATATTTTGTTGTTGAGTTGAGGGAGTGTTGGACCGTGGCGGCGCCACCTTAGGTATATTTATCGACGTTGAAGGTGCATTTGACAACACGTCATTTGACTCTATATGTCAAGCAACAATGGAAAGGGGCGTGAACCCAACCGTAATAACATTACTTAGAAGTAGCTCCAGTGAGGCCATATCCATGAGGGGCTGTCCGCAGGGAGGAGTTTTGTCCCCTCTGATTTGGTGCCTCGTGGTGGATGGCCTCCTAGTAAAAATAAAAGATCTGGGTTACTACACTCAGGCCTACGCTGGTCGATGACCGGGGGTCCGGCCTCGTGAGGGACACGATACAAAGGGCTCTCAACGGGGTGGATGAATGGTGCCGTTCGGTGGGACTCAGTGTAAACCCTGAAAAGGCAGAACTGGTTCTCTTTACCAGGAAACGCAAACCAGGGGACCTCCCAGATGCTCAACTCACTGGACGGTCCCTGCAATACAAAAGCTCAGTCAAGTACCTTGGAGTCATCCTTGACTGCCCCCCTTGTACCTCCTTATCGAACATGAGGCACGTAAAGCCGCAGTTCGCCTAAGAAGTTCTAACCAATGGCGAAGTGAGGGAATGTATGGACATTCTTGATTATGGAATCAGACGGTAAGGGATTGTCCCCTTCTTGAAATGCCGGGTGACAGTTCGTTACCTGCCATACGATTCAGTAAAAGGCCGCAGACAGTCATTGCCAAAAGGGAGGACTAGGAGCGGATCGGGCACCGCCTGCTTCCCACCAAGGGGATCATCTGGTACACATATGGCTCCAGGATGGATAAGTCAGCCGGCGCCGGGGTATACGGGCAGTCTCCGAAAGCGGAACTCTGTTACGCTCTAGGAACTTTTGCCACTGTATTTCAGGCAGAAATGTTTGCCACACTCGCCTGTGTAAGAGAAAATCTCAACAGAGGCTACCACGGCCAGCAAATCACGATATGCACCGACAGCCAAGCGGCGATCAAGGCTCTCACATCGCTGCTGGTGACTGAATGCATCGATGATCTGCAAAGGCTATCTTCCGCCAATAAAGTAAAGCTACTTTGGGTCCCTGGTCATACCCGGGGTACCTGGAAACGAACGGGCAGATTATTTGACCAGACAAGGTGCGAAAAGCCTAACGTTTGGACCAGAACCTATCCTAGGAGTTTCTAGATCATGGTGCGTCTCAACCATGAAGGAAATTCTGGAAATAAAATTCCAGGACACATGGAAAGATGCACCGGGCATGAGGCAATCGAAACTCCACATCGGAGGCCCTTCTACTAGGAGGACCAAGACTCTGCTCACACTGAGCAGAAAGGAAATCAGATTAGTGACAGGGCTCCTGACGGGGCACTGCCATCTCAACAGACACCTCAACATTTTAGGTTTCACGGATGATACCGAATGCAGGTAGCGAAATAGGCTACCTTCAAAACTGAACCATCTCCCAGTAGTGGTGGGTGCATAACGGGCCCGATTGAGAGGCCTACATGCTTATGGCTATGTCCGAACACATACCTTATTCTATCTATCTACCTAGATCGAATTTATAAATATACGGAAATTAACATTTTAATATATTTTTAATGCTTTAAAAGTAAATATATTTGTGTTTTATCGAAAATAAATACTTATATCGGAAAGCAAAATAAAAATATTTGCTACAACTAATAAATATATTGACACAAAATTGAATATATTTGCAAAAACACTTTTTACCCGAACGGCGCCTCATAATGTATTATTGTTTAGAACCGTAATAGAGCACTGTCAGTGACGTAATTTGACAGTTGTCAAACATTCGATGGGGGGACAAACAAAGCCATTTTCAATAAGACTACGAGTGTCCTTTTGGTGATTGGCGAAAAAATTTCTAAAAACACGTTCTTGGCATTTTAGTGAGTATCGATTCATGTATGTAATTAATTCTGAATTGAGTGCATAAGACTGTAGAGATGTTATAAACATGGATTTTCCAATTCAAAAATACGTTGTTATGATTATAGGTATCATACAAACAGTTTTCTCTTTTGGATTTGAGGACATAAATCATGAAGACTTGCTGTTATGGGTTGCTATAACCGATCCGATCCAGACCAGCACGTGAAATTTCCAAATATCCTTCTATACAAACAAGACAGAGACATGTAGAAACTGCTGGAGTACAGAGGCATACTAGTCAGATCTTTTCGAACATCCGGACCATGTACCTACGCAAAATACGTAGAACAAAAAAAACGCTGGGAATTTACAGTTAACATTGAAATCAACATTGGAGGATGTTCAATCACGTTTTCTGAAAAAATGGGTTCATTTCTTGAACTATTACTAAGAAAGTAAGAATCATTCTTGTGGAGAATTGAATTATCTTTCACGCTGTTGAAACCGTTTTATGATTAACTATATGCTTTTCAAGATTTCAGCAGAAAACTATGTATTTATATTTTTAAATTAATTTTTTTTTCTCGTTCTACCCTATGAATTTTTGTTAAACATTTTTTTTCCTTGTTTGACATGGTTCCAACTACTAGCATGCCAAATCTGGTGGTGCTTCAAACTATCTTCGTCTCAAAACCTAATTGTACTGGAGAGAGTAGCTCGTACGGTAGATCACGTGGATCATCGATACTAAAGCCAAGCAATGCGATGCGAAGTTATGGTTTGGATGGAGACTTACCGACGACCTCTTTTCGAGATCTATTCTCCTCGGGTCCTGCTAGGAATCGCATGTTAAAAGGTAATACCTCGTTAATCCTTAGCTCGCACAAGGTTCTACTTTTGACGAGGGGGACAACAGCAGGTTAACGGAAAAAACAATTCTAACAATTTTTTTAACAAATATTCATGAATCCCTCGATCGCTGTAGTGCCGTGAAGTCCTTCTGTAACAAACGATTTCTGACATTGAGGTTTATCGCGAAACTGTCGTTAATCTTATAAGTATATGGTTATGTTAAGTAGCACGTCGTAAACAAATCATTAGATAACATTTATTAGTACGTGATAGTAAAACCACATACATTATGAAACATATCCAGAGGTTGGAATAACTATCAAATATAGCTCAGCTAAAATACTGTGAATGGAAATCAATCAGCGGAAAAATTATGGAATGTTAGTGACCGATAACATGAACGGAAAGTTCCTGGTGTACAGTTTGAGCAGCACTGCTCTCGTGAATATATATCTGTTATAATTTAAATTGCGAAATAAATGAATAAGTTCGTAAAATAGGACTTTTTTGTATGAGCGTGAGATTTGTTGGCGTTGTTAGCTTCTTCAGGTAGTTGTTGAATTTACCATTGTAACTATACATTAGAAGTATTCTTAGTAATAAAACTCGAGAGTATCGAAAATAATCGATTATACTTCCGAGTCACGAGACTATTCTGCTAGACACCACGAGAGCGTCAGGTGGAGTGGTGATTTTAGGAATTCGTCGAGTTACGAGGTAATATAATCTATTATTTTCGTTTGACCGAGTGGTATTAGTTACGATTACCTATACATCGAATAAAGTTGATGATTCTTTCTTTGACGTTTACTGACCAACGTCAAATATTTTTTTACAATGATATAACTACCGTTATATTTGGAGGATGCGGAAGTTTATTAATAAATGCCAACATTAAGTTGCTAATAATTCACTTTGTTGACAGTGCGAAACACCAAATCGATTATACCACGTCGCGTCGGCAACGGTACGTTATTAATACCTGGTAACAAGGAAAAATTTGCAGTGTCTCAATTGGCTATTGCAATGGTTGTATAATCTGAACTGTACCAAAACGCCGACGAAGTAGAAATTCTACAATTACAATAAATATGAGTAACTGTAGTCTAATAAATATTAAAGTATAAGTGGATTAAAAGGTCTTTTAAACACGCGCGATTTTTCGAGCACGACGGCGCTGGTAAAGGGCTCGAAATAAAGCAAGAAGTGTTTGAAATATCAGTTATTCACGAATACTTTCCGTTATTGTTTTCAATTGGTGCACTTTGAAATCATAAATACTGTTTTCATTATTACAAATAATGGAAATAAGAACTCATAATTTGAATGGTTGAATTCATGATGTGACATCAGTATACCTTTCATTAATGTTTGAATAACAGTTTTGCATTTGTTTGTAATATTTCATTTGACGTTACAAGGTACTCACTCCTAACAGTATATAATAATCTTAAAATTGTCATTGAGACTTCCAATCCAGTAACGACAGACAACCTCGAGCAAAAAGTGAAGAATGAATTGTAGCACTCTGAAACTCGGCACATGACATCTCGACATCATGTATTATTACAAAAAAAAATTGTTTACCAAAAAAACCTAAACCTAAAAAAATTCATTCAAAAAATATATAATTTTCTTTTGTTATTTCAGAAAATATAAGATTTATCAAAAAACGATTTCGATAGGTGGAGAGATAATTCAATTCTCCACAAGAATGATTATCAATATTACCTTATGAAATACGCTCGTTTTCTCAAACGTCACATTTCATGCTCGCGCTAACCCGCTACTGCAAGTTCAGGCAGGAAAGAAAAAGTGCATATCGCTCCTGAAGACTTCTACTTCCTCATGCAAATATAACATGTGGGTATTTGACTACCTAAAATGTGTTTTGTCCCACTTCACATAATCCTTCTACGATATTTACGGAAGATCCGACAGTCATGGATATTTTAGTTGATATGAAATAAATATACTGAAGCAGGAATCACTACCCTCGTTGGACCATATGCAACGATTTAAGACTAGTGAGACAAGTCTCACTTATACATGCCAAAGAAAAAACTGGATTTTACTCCTGCCTCAGTTTTCAACTCACCCATAATCCCGGCAATTTCTTCAGTATGTTGAAAATAATCGCTCATACACATCCTACATAAAAAATGAAGTATGTGATTTCAAGCTTGAGGTTTGCACTTCATAATAGTGTTATTAAATATATATATGCAGGATATGAATAAGCGATTATTTTCAACATTTAGTAAAGAGAATGCCGATTTTATCGGTAAGTTGAAAATGAGGCAGGAGTAAAACAAAGTTTTCTTTTGGCATGTGTAAGTGGGACCTGTCACCCTACTTTAATATTGTTGCATACAGTCCAAAGAGGGTATCGTTTGCTGCTTCAGTATAATTATTCCATATTTACTAAATTATTCATGATTTTCGGATCATCCGCAAACATCTCCGTGAAGTGCGACAAAACACATCTTAGGTATTCAAATACTCGTATATTATATTTGCATGAGAAGGTATGAGTCTTCAGAAACAATATAAACTTTTCGTTTTCCTTGTCCGATCATTTTTAGCAGTTATGACCAATCAAATATTCGGCTCCGCCAGAACTTTCAGCGGCGGATAAGGGTGAATCTGAAATTTGCAGTAGGCGTTCAATCACGTTTTCTATGAAAACGAGCGCATTTCATAAGAAATTACTATGAATAATTTTTGTGGAAAATTGAATTGTTTTTCACCCTGTTGAGTTGTTTTTCCGATAAAACATTTACTTTCCAAGATTACAGCAAAAATCTAACGAAAAAAAAAACCCTGGAATTTTGGTAAACAATTTTTTTTCGTGTTTATCATGGTTCCAACTACTAGCATACTAAGTTTGGTGGTGCTACAATCGATTCTTGTCTCAAAACCCAATCGAGTTGTTGATATAGCCATGGTAACTTAAAAAAACGAATAAAGCACGATTTTTATTTAAATCCTGATTAATCACGATTTTTTTGATGTTTTCATTTTATCATATAGTTTAACTATATTTTTGCATGAAACGTAGTAATGTAAAAGGTTAATTAAATAAATGAAATAAAAACATGAAAAAATAATCTATTTTTATCAAATGAGACATTCAAAATGGCGCACCACTTTTCCAACATGGTTGCTATTTTTGGAAGGACTTCATTTTCTTTATTATAATAATGATGTTGATTTCTCAGATTTAAAATTGTCTGATTTTATGTTGATTTCTGTGAAACAAAATAAACTTAAACACATTTGAATAAATCACTGATTTTTATTGAAAAAATCATTTGATTTAAATCAAAATGATTTAATCGTGCCAACCCTGGACTGAAGTCATTCACTTGACGTAGGTACTTTCAGACCATGAAATTTGGTTAATTTTTTGTACTTCTGTGTGGTTCGAAAAAAGTTATGTGTCATTCGTACAAAAAAAATTGTTACTAGCGGAACGAATAACTATTGAATTCGGTTGAGAATCAATTATTTCTGTATTACAGCAAAAATCGGTTCTTAAGAACATTATAAAAACCTTGGTCTACTTAATTAATCAACTTGTCATTGAAACCTAAAAGTATCCTTTTTTCCAAATAAAACTCAATGGAGGAATACCTACCTACCTATACATAAAAAAGGATTAAACTTCTCTAGATAATTATAGACATAAATGAGCGTGTTCAACGTCATTTCTAGAATTTTGAGACGCCTATAATTTCAAACAATAATCATCTTTCTGGGTCAAAACAGCATTCTCTCTCTTCCCACTATAACACAGATTTCGCAGCGGTAGACCAACAAAAAAGTTCCTAATTCGAATAATTATGAACCGTTTACCATGATTCGTGATGAAGGTAGGACCATTATCAGTATGGCAGGTATTTTCTTTGATCTTTCATGTGCCTACCACATACAACAGTCTACAAATACAGGGTGGCCAACCGAAAACTAAAAAGAGCCGTTATCATCAGGGACTCTGTCAACATTTAAGAAAATTGTTCGGACCCGTTACTTATATTGATTTGAAATGGGAGCACTCGATATTTTCGACTGCGCCACTTCAAACCCTAAGCGGGATTCACTACAAAATATTTTTTGTCATAATAATCAAGTAACAACAGACAAACTCGAGCAAAAAGTGAAGAATGAATTGTAGCACTCTGAAACTAGGCAGATGACATCTCGACATCATGTATTATTGGAAAAAAAATTGTTTACCAAAAAATCAGGGGTGGAACCTGATTTTTTTTTTTTTTTAATAAATATAATTTTTTTTTGTTATTTCAAAAAATATAAAATTAATCAAAACACGATTTGGACAGGTTGAGAGATAATTCAATTGTCCACAAGAATAATTTTCAGTAATACCTTATGAAATACGCTCGTTTTCTCAGAAAACGTGATTTAACGCAGACGTCACATTTCATGGTTGCGCTAACACGCCACTGCAAGTTCAGGCAGGGCCAAAAATTAGAATTGTCATAACTCTAAAAATTATAGTGGAATGAAAAGAAAAGGTGCATATCGTTCCTGAAGACTTCTACTTCCTCATGCAAATATAACATGTGAGTATCTGAGTACCTAAAATGTGTTTTGTTCCACTCCACATAACCCTTCTACGATATTTACGTAGGATCCGATAGTCATGAATATTTTAGTTGATATGAAATAATTATACTGAAGCAGGAATCAGTACAGTCTTTGGACCATATGCAACGATTTAAGACTAGTGAGACAAGTCTCACTTTTACATGCTGGAAGTATTTGATTTCAAGCTTGAGGATTGCACTTCACAATAATAGTGTTATTAAATATATATATGCAAGAGGAAAACAAAAGTATTTTTTTTGGCATGTATAAGTGGGACCTGTCACACTATTTTAAAATTGTTGCATATAATCCAAAGATGATATGGGTTGCTGCTTCAGTATAATAATTCCATATTTACTAAATTATTATTGATTTTCGGATCATCCGCAAACATCTCCATGAAGTGCTACAAAACACATTTTAGGTACTCAAATACTAGCATATTATATTTGCATGAGAAGGCAGGAGTCTTCAGAAACGATATGAACTCTTCCTTTTCCCTCTCCGATCATTTTTAGGGTTAGGGTGAACCTGAAATTTGATGTCGGCGTTCAACCCAATCGTACTGGATTATAGCGAAATGACGTTACTAATAAAATTGCAGAGAATTGAATTTCTTTGTTTCTTTAGACAATCGAAGTGCAGAAAAACCTAACTCAAACATATATTAATTTTCCGGTCTTTCAGTTCAAAAAATTTCAATAAGGTGTCCTGGATGTAAAGCAAAAGTTGGAATTTTTTGAACTTGTTGAACCAAAAATTACTATTTCTTATTGTCGCGTGAGTGTCCGACTTTCAGTGTTCGTTGTGGCTGCTTACATCATTCGAATTCGAAATTTATATCGAAATGAGAATAATAAATCAATTGAAAATTTACATGATATATCTAATGCTAATATCTTCGCTTTTCAGACAGCAAAGAATAATTAAATATATGATGATGTCACATTAGGATCAGTTGATTTTAATATGGAGGTAAAGAAAACAGTCATACTTGAGGTTGACAACACAAGTTGTTGAAATCATGATATTGCCTTCCAGTTCACCTAGTTGAAGGAATAAAATGTGCCAGGTAGCCGAGTGGTTAAAAGTGACGATATTTCTATCACTCTGGCTGCCAGTGGTGGGTTCAAAGCCTAGTGACGGCAGATTTATTTTCCGGATGGACCGAGAAAGTGCTTGGAATCGCACGTAAAAAGTAAGACCTCGTTAATCCTTGGCTCGCATAAGTTTCAATTTCTTAGAGCTTCCGTTCGTAGGGGGACGACAGCTGTTTAACGAAAGAAAAAAATAAAAAATTCGCAATAGTGCGTTATGTTAGCACAATAAATTCAGCTGCCATTTTGTTTTCATAAGAAACGTTGAATATAGTCAAAGTTAGGGTAACAGTATATATAGTCACAATAAACTATGACTGTGAACTTGTATACCAAGCGCATGTATATAGGGTCATTACAAAGTAGTCATTGGAAAGAAATTACCCCATTACCCCTCCGTTAGGCACCCGCCTGCATCCTGCATGTACACTACTACTATTATTTATATCTACAATACTACTCGTGTCTCGTATGCTACACTCACTTCAGAAGATTCAAAGTGAAGGTACCAATATTGTAAAAAAAATTGCGGCCAATTGTCAATATCCTAACGAAAACTTACACATCCATATCCATGTTATTAACATAATGTTTTAGTAATTAGATGAGATTAGAACAACAACTGAATTTATTTATCACAAATGGAAATTATACCAAACAATAGCATTTATTACGTTGAGATTGTCATTTCTATTGTTAATTATTGGAAACACATGTGCATAAAGCGGAGTACCGGTTTTATTTGAAATTCCTACAGTTCCTCATAAATCTGCAGCTGATTAACTGTCATAGTGGTTCAATCTTCGTTGTCGGAAGTATAGAGTTGTTTATTATATTGTTATCAGTAATAATGAAAAATGGATTACGTAATCCAATCTTCTGCAAAAGGCACTATACACTACGACCGTTGAATAATTATATATGTTCAAAACTTGGCAAAGTTTTCTACAAGAACTACCTTGCAATGCTTTTCAAATCTCTGTTGAATACTTGCCGACGAATTACCTATTGTATTGGGTTTTTTTGCGGAAGATTGGATTATGTAATCCATTTTTCATTATTATATTCAGTGAGTCTCAAAAAGTTTGCAACATATGGGAAACTTTTTTATTACGCATTTTGCAGAAAATTTTATTCTCCATAAAAGTAGGTGCTTCACAAAAAACTTGTATTTGAGTTATCAAAATTCCGAATTTCCAAACGGTATACAGGGGAGAACAGAAAATAGGAATTTTGATCAAGAGTAGGTAATCTACCCTTATTTTGACATTGTCAAAGGAGTTCATTTAGAAAAGTTGTTTAGGATCGAAAATAATATAGATTTGGAAGCACAGCCACCTACGCAACAAACATATTGTTTTCCTAATTTTTTATAGTTTTAGCCTCATAAAGAGTACTAGTACCTCATATGCACCTTAGGCGCTTTCCTCATATTCCAACAACGATATTTCAATGCGAAATTTGGTACAATTTATCATTTGTACTAGAATATCGACGGTGTCTTGGAATCATCTTCATTCTTCAACTAATAATCAATATGTAACTAATTATCCAATGTAATTGATAACGGGTTTTAGGTTAGGACCTGGAGAATATTTTCACTGCCTCTGTTGCAGTTTTCATTATTATGATTTCTTTATATTGACTGTAATAGTCGATTATAACAAATAAATATTCACCAGTGTGAAGAGGCCCTAAAAAATCTAATGCAACATCTACCCGGGGCTGAATGGGCAGGGTTCTTCGCTTGAATGGGTTTGGTGGATTAGGATTGGTCACTGAAACGCAACCTTTGCAGTATTTCTCCAATTTTTTTGCATCTGCATCGATTTTTGGCAACCAGACTTTGGTTCGCAAACTTTTCATTGTAACAGTACTCGGGTGCCCTTCATGTGCTGCTTGAAGAACATTGTCTCTCAATTTCTTTGAAATAACAATTTTGTTGAGTCTGAGAAGAATTCCTTCATAAAAACAAAGTTCTGTATTAAATATTTGGAACATTTTCACAGAATAATCGCAGGTGTTTTCATATAATCCTTTTCGCATCTTTTGGATTTCTTCATCATCCATAGAAAATTATTTGATTGTGTCCAGAGCAATAGCTACTGGCCCAGCCAGTTCCATGATTTTGTGCAATAGCCTCTTTCTCAGTTTGGCGGTATCTTTTCTCGCATTCGCTAAAACTTTTTTTTCCATACAATATAATTGTAGGTTCTTTGGACGCTGAGGCAAAATGAATAAGGACGCAGCACCCCACCCAACCAGACTGGCATCTGATATGACTTGCGTTCTGTCATCCGGGTTGTAATATCCTAAGCTTTTCAGATGCGACAAGGCCTGTTTAAAGTTTTTGAATGGTTGACTCATGTTCCCGAGTTCAAAGTTTTTCGATATTGGCATTTTTTGATAATTTGAGTTTCATGAAGCATCTGAATGGTTCATTCAGTGTAGCTAGGTTTGCCACCCATTTCACGATACAGTTCACAAGACCCAAAAAACTCTGTAATTCATCCAATGTTTTGGGCGTACGGAAATCGAAAATGGGATATTGGACGCCTGTGGTGTCACTCAATGAGAACAAAAAGTATTTTACCCCTTCACCACACAAGTAATTTAATTAAATACTTTTTGTTCTCATCGCGTACGGAAATATTTTATAGAATCAATATAGCTGCTCAAAGGCCTTATACCATTAGATGATAACGCATGCCCCGGAAACTCGACATATTTGAGCTTGAAAAGACACTTGCTCTCATTTAACAAAATCACCATTTTTTTGAGAGTACAAAGTGTCTTGTTCATTTTCATCCGAGGCAAAGATAAGATGTCATCGATAAAATTTGTGCCGTCACAACTCATCAAGATCTTTTCTACAGTTTTCTAAAAAATTTCATGAAATTTCGAACATTTACCTCTTATAACGAAATCCATCTGGACGGTTCGTTGACTTCTTCGATTATGTCGGATTCAACTAGCTCTTTTGGTTATGCCTCAAGTTTTTGTTCCAAGAGTATTGGTGCTCTTTCGATAAGGTTTACAGACTGGTGTTACAGAGTTATCTATCGGAATATCAACGATAACACCTATATATAAATTTTGGAAACTGGCAAACGGTGTTCACTGAACCAGCGATTCTCAGAACGTCCGAAGCTATTGCTGTTGATTCCCCGATACATTTTCGAACCTCCTCTTATAATATAGAATGTTGCAGTTACTGTTCTATTGTTCACTGAAATTTGGGACTGAAAAAACACTTTCAAAGTTTCTTTACTAGCATAGGTCAGGAACACTTTGTCAGGATTCTTTATTTGATTCTGAACAATAACTTTTTTATATTTCATAAATTTCCATGTTTTATCGCTAATCAAATTGCTCTTACTCACAGAGTCGATGAGCATTTCAGGTGAAACTCTACCAATGCTTGTTTGAATCAAACAATCGTCTATTTGGAAAACATAATCACTCGCATATACGCATTTATATGTCTGAATAACGTCCAAAAAGGTATAAGAATTTGTGCTGCAGCCAACTCTTGTTGTGGTCGTAATCTTTTGAATGTACCTACATTCGCGGTTTGCAAAATCATTTCACGTATTATCTAAATTCCATCCAGGATTGATGACAATTTATTCCATTTATACAAACGGTCTATGAAGACTTTTCTCATGCGGAATTTAACCGCAACAATTTGATCGGGTTTTTTGGTCTTCCATTGCCCCAACCACAGGCTTTTTACACGTTTTATGTTAGCTTCACTTGTATGTTTGTTTATATGTTTGTGGGTATGTTTGTTTGTATGTTTGTAACTGACTCCTCAGGGCGTGATTTTCACCCATTTCCAGACGTTCGAATGATTTGAAATTTGGCAGGTGTTCATAGTTCCAGTGACAATGCAATATAATATTTTTTTTGTTAAAAAAAAACAAAATTGCGGACGAGATTTGTGATAATGGTCAGATTCGATTCAAAATTGGTATGTGAGGTTTTTTTAGGTCGTATATTTCAAATTTTCTGTCAAAATTCATAAATTAAAGATGGCGGCTCCAAGATGTCATTATTGACTGATTCGATTAAAAATTAGTGTGTGAGGGTTTTCGGGGTCAGATATTATGAATTTTTCGTAAAAATTTATGAATTCAGGATGGCGGCCCAAGATGATGGACGAGTATTGTGATTATGGTCAGATTCGATTCAAAATTGGTATGATTTTCGGGGTCGATTTTTCAGTAAAAAAATAATAGTTTAAAAAAACTAAAGAATACGCTTTACTTTCATTGTAAAAAAAGCTTGGGGTGCTTGATAAAGTTCTCTCGAACTCTTGAACGCACCTACGCTATTTTTACATTTGCGAAATTAAATTGTCAATTATTTTTTACTTTTTAGAACATGAGAAGTAAAGCGTGTTCTTTAGTTTTGTTAAACTGTCATTTTTTGATCTTGTGGTCTGCCAACTGCGGGCTTCCCAGCTGGCTACCCAGCTTCTCTTTTCACCTCGTTTTTTTATTTTTTTATTTTTTTTTCAAATCCAAAATAAACTTCCCTAACCTGATTTTCTATCGTCGTCAAATGTACTGTTCTCTACTACAAGGTATTTTTCTCTACTCCTAGGTAATGTTCTCTAGCTCCTGTCCTTGTTCTCTCACGACCTGGCAGTTAATGAATCCCTCTCGTAGGGTTGAATGATAATGTTGAAGAGTAATTCCAATGAATCACTCTTTATTCATTCCAGACACTACATATTTGATCTCCAATACATTTTTGCCGACGAAAATCTGTTTCACTCTTCGAAGATCATAGGGAGATAGGAAAGAATTGGGAGGCGACTCTTCAGAAGTAATTTCACACAGCAAGGATGGAAATGATGAAAATATTTCTTCTGATGTAGTAAACTTTGAAAATTGATTTTTGATATAAAGCTCTCATGGGCATGGCATTTTCATTTTTGTTTGAAAATATGAACAGCCGCAGATGATTCCACAACCTGATTTTATCAACATCCGGTTCATATTTTCGAACAGAAATCATTAGGGAATGTATATCGCCAATTATTAACTGTTAAGATTTGCAGAACTGCTTCTGGGTAACTTTCAGCAATATCTAAAATCTTTTTCATCAAACATATGATTTCTATTGCAAGTCCAATCCCGAAATATCACAATTATGTTAGTAATTAGGTGAGTAAGTATTTATTGGCCTCAATTTACATACATAGTACAAAGAACAAGTCAAAACAGTAAAGATGAAGATAAAATTACAGTAAATATCTGTAAACCCTACTTTCAAGTTTCCTGGTGAAAGAAAGTAATGCATTCCAATATTTAATAATATGAGTGGGCGAGTATCAATTTTCTCTCAAAATGAGTCGATAACTTTGAAGATAGCTGAGGTTTTACTTATAATTCTTTTCTAGGATATAAATATTCTGTTTACACCAGACACAAAGCCCCAAGCGATTATGTTGTACGGCAGATAATTATAAACTAAAGCGTAATACAGACTCATCAAGTAAAATAGCATAAAAATCTTTGTTCAAATTTCCACAGACATATGTTGCTGAAAGGTCATGTTTGTGTCTAGCCAAGTTCCAAGAAGTTTTGAATGAGACTGTGAATTCATTCAGACTGTAAGCTCATCAGTAAAGTCTCTGATATGATTTTTTTTAAACACACTCCGTGCGAGCCCACATACACATCTGTTCATTGTTCTGTATGTAGGAAAGTGAAAGTTTAAGTACTTACACTATATGGAACTCAGAGCTGTGCCGAGCACTGTGCTTAGTGCTTGTCTGAGCACTCCACACCCTTTTGTGCTAGTGAGCATTTTTTCAAATCAGTGCTTAGTGCTTAGTTCTCTAAGCACTTTATAAAAGGACTTAGTGCTTAGTGCTCGAAAAAAGTGCTCGCGAGCACTCAATGATCCCAAAAATTCTACATACTAATATTGAATAGAATCGGACCATAAATGACAAAATTTTGACGGTCATATTTATTGACCCAGACCTTTAAAATGTGAAAATGGCAAAATTCATAAGATACGTTAGTGAACTCTATGACCCCCAGAAAAATTCACAAACAGCTTGGTTGTGATTGTTGTGAACACTCCTACCCCGTACATGATTTTATTACCTTACTTTTTAATTTTTTCGACTGATAAATTTGTTTTTAACTTTTAAATCATTTTACTTTTGTGTTATTTGAGTTTAATATATGCTATATATGTTCATTTTCCTGTTATTTTAGGACCTATAGTACCTAAGTTTTATTAATTATAATTATGATATAAATTATTATGAATAAATACTTTTCGAACACAGCATATTTTAGTCACTTACTGTTACAACCAGGTACAAAGACAGTGAAAATACATATAATAAGTAATATATGAAATAATTATTTTGATGTTTTTTGATTTTAAAAAAAAAATATATATTTTCATAATTTTACAAAATGGTTCCAAAATATAAATTTTAATACTTTTTATTTTCAACAGTTTTTATATTTAAATATTATTGATGATATGTATACTTATTTTGATATTTTTACTGACACACATTCCTAAATTTAATTCATTATTTTAAACTTTAATCTCCTGTTTAAATGTTTTTTCCCTTTTTCTAAATATTCGTTTGTTATTGTTACATCGTAAACTTTTTTGATGTTTTTACTGTTAGACTACATGAATTATGAATTAGGGTTAGACTTTATTGCATAAGAACAATGAGACCCACGAGCAAGGAAACTTTTGTGGGTGTTCGTTTGTTTTTGCACATTAATTTTTGACTATTATTGTAAAAATTATTATGTAGTACTGTATTGTACAGAAATAAACTATTATTATTATTATTATTATTATTATATAGGTAAGAAGCGGGGATTGGCGCAATTTTTCTTTTTCAGTTGTGAAAATCTGATGAATGATTGATTTTCGTAGCCGGCTTGGAATAATCCTCCACGATTCACTTAAAAATTGACAGTGCTGCTTCTAAGGTGGCTTATGACGTTAGTAACAAGTCCTAGCTAAAACACATGATTATCCATTAGTAGTTAGACCCTTAGGTCTGTTTGGATAATAAACATAAATATAAAAATATAATTTAACAGAGCACCAAATTAATCTTGATATGATTTCCAAATATTTATCTTGTGTCACCAAAAATCATAGTTGATCACCAAAATTTAATTACTATATTATTTATTTTTGAGCCCCAAAGTATTGAGATTTGAAGTTTATTCATATATTTCAGCAGCAACTAATTATTGTTGACAACTCAAATCTTACTTAAACACTATAGTTGAGCACCAAAATAAACCTAGCTTGCGAGACAAAAATGCGTGAATGAATTAGTTTTTCACTCGGGCTTGACACACAAACCTAATCTGAGCCAGCTAATCTATAGCTTGCATGTTGAAAATGAGTGAGAGATTATTTGATGTTTTTGGTGTTTATGTATTATAGAATAGGGACGACTTCAATATTTATGCCAACTTTATAATATTTCGGGTGCTCATAAATTATATTTCTGGTTGAGGTTTTTGGTGCTCGTTTATCACTTTTGGTTGCCGAATATCGTTTTGGAGACAGTATAAAACTTCTATAAAAATATTGTCGTCCGGGATCATTTTTATAGGCCATTATTCTGCATTATAAATTGAACTGATATAAGTTATGTTCCATTAATAGATTTAAAAGCAGCTCTGAATTATGGATCTGATGTTGTTAGAATAAAATTAATTGACTATTCTCAAATATTTTTCATAATTCCAGGGTAATTAAATCTCGTGACAATATTAGCTTATTATAGTGTCAACAAAATATTATTGATGCAAATCAAGACATGAAAAAACTAACAAGATGTGAAGGAAATTAATTCAACACTAATGTAGAAGTAAATAAAGATTTCCGTAATTAGTAATTCATTGTAAAAATGGCAACCAAAGCACTGTGTGAGTAAAACAAACTTTATGAAAATAACAACTTTATTTTTTTTTCAGTTTCAAAAGTTTGTAAAATGAAACTATCGGGAGTAAATACACGAAGATAATTTTTTTACAAGCTTTTTTGTAACTTGCTTTTTTCGTATGTATGTCTCTCTGTCTTTCCCGTTCAAAATATGCGCAACCTATTTTTTCAAGAGCTTGTAGGCATCCGCCTGAGCTGTAACTTTGAAAACTTATTAAGAACCGATGACAGAGTAATAGTTTCGGGCGTCGAAAATTACATCGAAAAAAACAGTTATCGGTCGAGTGATCGAAAAAAGTTACAAATAAAATCAGAAAAATCTGTAAATATGGTAAAGAACATTAGGGTGTCGAATATTTCAGTTTCAAAAAATGTATCCCCACTGCCTCTCTAAATGCTATATTATTTTTCGTTTTCACTTTTTAGTTCAACGGTTTATGAATAAAAGCATATTTTTGAAAATATTTTTAACGTTCATTTCAAAAACGTGCAAATTTTTTTTTTCGCTTCAATGATAAGTTTATGACGTCTCATATATCTGTGAAGACAAATATGATACCGTTAATATGAAAAAATATACCTACACGAAAAAAATGGTACAATTAAAACGTTTTCCTGACTTTTTTCCATTGTGAGAAGAAAATTAATATCTATGATTAAAAAAAATTATTTTGTCTCTAGAAAGATGAGAATTCTGAACGCATGAACCTATAGTTATAATATTGTTTACAGATAGCAAGTAGTTCGAACATTAGATAATTCACTTTGTATAATGGTCACCAGTTTACTAGCTGTTTATTAACTTTAGGTTTCTGAAAAGCGAATCATCACAACAGAAACTGGTGTTACAAGCATAATTCAACAATTTATTTGCAGTAGAATACTGTATAGTAGCAATTAATATATATTTTTTTAGATTTAAGTATATGAGAATTGTGTGCCGATGTTCGACAGTGAGTAGGTGTGAAATCGGGCTCCCACAAAAAACGATCTAATATTCGAGAAATACAGCTAATTTAGCTACGAAAAGTTGTACATCCACATTGTAAAGTATTGCCGATCATTTCAGTGCATTGGAAATTTTGTGAAAATGGTGCTTACGCGAGAAATTAGTGAAGAAATCAGAAATGCAGTCAACAATGCGATAAGTAAATGTTTAAAAGACCAAGTATTGATAAAAAGTATTGCTGATAGTGTATCGGATGCAGTCACAAAAACGATGAATGAAAAATTGTCCCAACTTGAAAAAACTATCTGTGATATGGAAAAGAAGCACACGGAGTTCGAAGAAATGAATGAAAATAAAATCAAGAATTTGTATGGCAAAATTGAATGCATCACAAATGAAAAAAATACACTTGTCCAAAAACTGGATAATATGGATCAAGAAAACAGAATGAAAAATTTAAGAATTTTCAACTTGAAGGAAGAACCGAAAGAAAATACCAAACTTCGAATAATACACCTCCTCAACGAAAAAATTAACATCAATTTGAATGATAATGACATTGATATATGCTATAGAGTGGGCAAACTAAATGAAAAGCCAAGAGGTATTTTCCTAAAAATGAAGAACATTGAAAGAAGACAAGAGATTTATCATAAAAAAAAGTTGCTTAAGGGTACTGGGATCGTGGTACGAGAGGACCTCACAACCCTCAGGGTTGAACTGCTAGCTAAAACTGTGGAAAAAACTTCCCTTAGAAGTGTATGGACGGAAGCTGGCAAGATTTACGTTATTCTGAACAACAAAATAAACATTATAAAATCCAAAACCGACTTTTATAAAATATTTCATGATACGGATGCTGTATAAATACCTACCATGTTATAGGGAGAACGACGCTTGCTGGATGAACACATCAATATTTGTTACAAGTGTAACTTAGTTTTTATTTATATTTTGTCGTATCAAATTGTTAATTTTTTCTTTTTTTTTTCTTTTTACAAACATTTTCTTTTCAGTAATCGATACTACATATAAATGATAGATTTTTTAGATATTCTGGAAAGTCAAAAAGAAATTAAAACCTATGTTTTCAATGATTTTGAAGAATGGTGTAAGGGGGAAAATGAAGCTAAAGAAGTCACGTTGAGGATTGTGCATTTTAATATAAGGAGTTTGAGAAAACACTTTGATGAATTGTTAATATACATAGCGGATAATCTAGAGAATTTGGATATCATTGTATTATCTGAAACGTGGAATATAGACCTGGTAAGCGAATTCAATATAAATAATTTCACTGCTCACTACAATGAATCGAAGGTGAATAAAAATGATGGCCTAATTACTTATATCAATAATAAACTAGTATCAAGTATAACGATATGCAGTTTAACAGAAACGATTCTCGTAAGAACTTCAATCATATATGAGAAAACTCTAGAAGTTGGTATAACGGCTTCCTATCGACCCCCTTCTATAGATATTTTAACCTATCAAAGGGATCTTCACAACTACTTTTTAAACCTATCAAAAAACCAAATTGAGATTTTTATTGGTGACATCAACATTAATTTACTTGAAAATTCGAACAATGTACAGAACTATTTGAATGTAATGGATAAAAATGGATTCTTATCATATATTAATGTCCCTACTAGATCTTTTAAGGAATCCAATAGTATAATAGATCATATTTTCGTAAATAAAAAAAATAAATGCAAAAACATAAATATTGAGTCGTCTGTTATACAAACAAATTTGTCAGATCATTACACGACCGCACTTATCATACGAATACCGAAAAAAAACGAACCTACAAAAACGAATACTTCAATTAATAACACGACAAACTTCTATGAGAGAATTGATTACAAAAAACTAGATTCCCTTCTGGAAAATGAAACGTGGCAAGAAACACACAATTGCAAAGAGATACAGACCGCATATAATAGCTTCATTGACAAACTTAAAACATATATAAACAAATCAACCAAAATAATAAAAATACCGTATAAAAAAAGAAAACTAAAACCCTGGATTACAAAGGGATTGGTAATATCAATACGTAAAAGAGATAAAATGAAAAAAATTATGCTAAAACACAAAACAGAACAATTAATAATAGAATACACAGATTATAGAAACAGACTAAACAATTTGATTAAACATACTAAGAACGAATACTATAAACAGAAACTTAATGCCTCCGAAGGAAACTCCAAGCAAACGTGGAAAATAATAAATGAGATATCAAACAACAACAAGGATAAAAAGAATGTTGCAGAGTTTCCCATGAAACTGCCAAACGGAGAACTAACGTACGAAAATAAAAAAAAAGCAAATATTTTAAATGAGTACTTTACATCTGTGGGCATGAAAATGACAGAAAAAATTGAAAAACCAGATGTTCCCAATACCTTTTTAAAAGAACCGTTTGTCCATACTAACCTCTTTTTGCAGCCTGTTAAAAATAATGAATTGATTGAGATAATTTCTAAATTGAAAAATAATTGTTCACCAGGTCCAGACAGAATAACTACAAAAACAATCAAACAAATTCATAGACACATTCTTGAACCACTCATATACATAATAAATCTCGCATATAGTGAAGGAAAAATTCCTTCCCAATGGAAAGAATCTACCGTAACTCCCGTTCACAAAACAGGGGATAGAGGTGATCCAGGAAATTATAGGCCAATCTCTGTGATAGATAATTTCGCAAAAATTTTCGAACAAAGTATTAAAAAGAGACTAATTGGATTTTTCAATACACATAATGTAATAACCAACAGACAGTTTGGTTTTATACAAAATTTCAATACAGAAAATGCAGTAGTTGATTTCACAAAAAAATGTGTTGATGCCCTGGACAGGTCGGAAAAGTGCTTAGCAATTTTTCTTGACCTGGCCAAGGCTTTTGACACAGTATCTCACGACATACTTCTAGATAAATTATTCAGGTATGGAGTTAGAGGTATACCACTGAATATCTTGCGGGATTATCTATCACAGAGAAGACAAAGGGTCAAAGTAGGTGATCAGTTAAGTGTATGGTCTACAGTGACTCTTGGTGTGCCCCAAGGGACTGTGTTAGGGCCAATACTGTTTCTGGTGTACATCAACAGCATCACACATATAACAAACTTCCAGGGTCACCTCGTCTCATATGCTGATGACACCGCCTTAGTTTTCACTAAAGACACTTGGTCAGAGGTTTTTACTGCAGCTGAAAAAGGAATGAAAAATATAAAATTATGGCTCGATCTCAACCTCTTAAGCTTGAATATTGGCAAAACAAAATTTATGACTATCTCACTACAAAATAATGATCAACCAGAAAATGAAATCCTTAAAATACACAAATTTTACTGTAATCAAGATCTATGTACATGCCCCAAGATTGAAAAAACCGACAAAGTTAAATATTTAGGGGTTGTCTTAGACAAACACATTCGATGGGACGAACATGCCTTTTACATACGAAACAGACTGAGACAACTCATCCACAAATTCCATTGTTTAAAAGATATACTAGACAAAAAAAATATGATAACCATATACTACTCATTAGCAGAATCTGTTATCAGGTATTGTATTACTGCATGGGGGGGAATGTACAATAACAACCTAGGGTGTATACAAACCGTACAAAATACAATTTTGAAGATAATATTAAACAAAAAAAAGTTATTTTCTACTGAAAAACTCTACAAAGAGTCTAATCTACTCGATGTAAGAAGCCTTTATACCTACTCATGCCTGATCTGGATGTTTTTCCATAAAAATGAATATGACACACCAAACCAAAAAAATACCAGGTCATGCGAAAATATGTCGGTGAATTTGCCATTGTTTAAGAAGAGTCATTCACAAAGATTTGTACACTTCCACGGTCCAAAACTTTATAACTATCTGCCACTAGAATTAAAGAAAATAAAAAAACTAAACAACTTCAAATATTCTATAAAAAAATTCATACTCACCAATAAAGAAAAAATTCATAATCTCTTTTAGAAAGCACCAAAAAAAAAACATAAAATCCAACCTAAAGAATTTTAGCTTCAATTTCTCCCCCATCGAGCGTCAACCATATTTCACTCACAACCCCCTTTTGAGGAGTACTGCAAAGCACAACACAAGCACTCACGTACTTAGGTGTAGCAGGCCACTCAAGGTGGGTTGAAAAGTTATATATTTAATAATACTCATTAATTATTACTATGATTATATTCACTATGTTGTACATTGCCATCAATAAATTGAATTGAATTGAATTGAATTAGAAAGTAAATCATTCTTCATTAATAGTTAATTAACTTGTCACTAGTAGTTATCAAACTGAGCGCACTTACTAAAAATGAAACGTAGATTGACCCTAATAAAATAAAAAGTTTTCTTCCAATAAAGAGTTTAATATCGGTAGGTTAAATTATATTCATCAAATTACATCAATAACAGCAAGTGATCAAATTCAAGAATCTAATTTTTCCTGTGTATAATAAAGCATGTACTTGTCCCATATAGTATGCAAATTTTCACTTGGTGGTATGCAAATTTTACTTGCTACTATTAATTTTTTTTTCGTGAAGGTATTCATTATTTGCACTATCAGTAGTAGGTAATACCTATTCAGGACTTCCACTCAGTCAGTTTTTTGCTAGGGGGAAACAACTAGTAATTTTTTGTACACCTTATGAATGTAGTGCAGTAATTATTGCAATGAAAAATAATGAAAATAGTTTTAGGCCAGGTTATTCTCTAAAAAATTATTGAACGGTCATGTAATAAGATTTGATTATTTTGATTAGCGTAAATTATTCATGTAAACGTTTCAATCATAAATCTGTAATGGCCAAGCGATCTATATAATGCTCGAGACAAAATGAGTAATGTAGTAATGAAAATAATATTATGTTGAACACTTATTGAACGAGTTGTTTTTCACTCGGTTTTTTGTTATCAACAACAGTCAAACGAAGGGTTATTAGGTACTTGTTATGATATTATGAGTTTCCTTCCTATCGGTTTTTCATAATTAATGAAATATTCCAGTAGCTAAATGATAGAGGTAGTAGAATCGAAGTGAACGATGCTGTGACAATTAAAGGTCGCGGCACTCTCAAAAGGGCAAAACTTAACCGGCTCTTCACTTGCGACTAGTTCACGTGTAGTATCGAATTAGCGTTATGTATTGGACAATTTCTACCCATGTCTTATGATTGGCTGAAGAGTCATAAAATTCAATAACAACTATTTTCTCGATGACCAATAGAAATTGCGGAACAAATCTAAACGACAATCAACAGTTTACCAAATTAAAAATTTGTCACATTATTGGTTGATGCTTTATGAATATTTGATGAGTGATACATGAATTAATGTTTAATACAGAGCGGTGGGATGTGCCTTTTGTCGATATTGTACATTAGGTTCGGACAAACGTAAAATGAACCCTAACAAAGGTTCCGGAAAGTCCTAGAAAACACCAAAAATACAATCGAGTGTGAAATTCTCTAAAATTAGGTCACCAGAGACAAGGGTGCGTTAAAACGTTCTGGGAATGTCTAGAGTACAAAAAAAACTCTAGAATTTTCTCAATGCTTTTAGACAGTTTTGAAAGATTCCAGGAAATTGTGGAATGAACCAAAAAAAGGGATTCGGAAAGTTCTAGAACGTATTGGAAATGACACTAAAGTTATCTGATATTTGGTCGCGGAAGTTGGCGAGAGGTTTGGAACTTTCTAGAAATGTTTGAAATATACGAGAATAAACTATAGAATGTTCTCGAAGCTTCAGGAATAGAGGTACTAAAAATACACTCGAGTGAAATAGTCGAAAGTTAGGTCTCAGCGGCAAGGGTGCGTTGGAAGTTTCTGGAAATTTCTAGAGTGCTAGAAGGTGCTGAATGATTCAAAAAATTGTGAATTGAAGAAAAAGGAAACTCGAATGAAGTTCTCGAATGTTCGGTCACCAGTAAGTGAGCGAGAGGGTTGAAAATTTCTAGAAATTTCTAGAATGTTCTGGAATCTTCAGGAAGGTATTACAAAGTTCGAGAAAACCATAACAGAGACTCCGGAAAGTGCTAGAACTTACAGTAAAACAAACATAGCCGATAATGTTAAATTCTCACTCCATGCGCATGCTCGGATCAGTGAGCAAAAACAGGTAAAATCTACAATCGGATACACAACTAACATGTAGGTATGTATGTATGTGGAAGAATTTACAGAATAAAACAATTTTACTAGAAAATGGTTCATTGTTTTTCGCCTCCTTTCTCATAAAATAAATAACATTATAGCTATCACTTTCCGTGTCTGACAATTTAAAACTTTGAGATTAGATTAAAACTCCATTTTTATTGTGTATTGATTTTTCACAGACTGTATCAAGTTGTTTCCTGCATAAACGTTTGCCTTATCACTAGGTAGTACGTCGTACGACTACTACACCGAGAGAAATATCTATTACCTGTAATACAAAATTGTATAACCGTTAAATGATTTCTGAATTGAATAGGCGCCAACATAGTTCACTTTTCAGTATGAACAACGTCTTTTTTCAAAACAATTGTATTACTGTTAAAAGTCTCTCACTTAATAACGTATTTGAATATTGTTTTTTCAATACCATCTTTTAACTACAATCGTGTTCTTTGTCAAAACTAAAAGGTAACATTTAGAGACAAAAAGAACGTTTTGAAAAAAAGACCTGTTTCATGTTGAAAATTTTTACATTTTGCATTCATCCGAGAAAATTTAGTGGTTACAATATTTCAATTAGCAGCTATAAGATTTTTTTGAAAAAATACTTGTATAACTAGATTTTTCTGGGTGTACGCATCGTGACCGTAAATATTTTCGAATTGGCGGCTATGTGTGTACTAGTGTACGAGGAGACACTCAAGTGAAATTCTCGAAAGTTAGGTCACAAGAGGGACGTTGGATTCAAGAAATTCATATAGTACAAGAGACACAACTCTAGAATGCTCTCGAAGATTCTAGAAGGTGCTGGAAGATTCGAGAAAACTGTGGAATGAACCAAAACATCTACAACGTACCTTCTTAAAAAGACGCCGGTTTTTTTATTCGAGGGTATTTTTATCAACATACTCTTATTCTACACGTAATGCCCACTCCTTTCTGCATTGTATCAAAAAAGTCTTGAATATCAGGGATGATTGTATAACAAGGATATTGATATTACGAAATAATTGATATGATATATTGTATTGAAAAAAATTCAGTGCCAACACCCATACCTACTATTTCTGAGATATTCGCAATACCTTCGTGAAGTCTAGGAAAGTACTACTACTACGGAAGTTTACAAACTGTTCACTCATTCAATTTCATTTTATAGTGATTAATTCTCGATTCGGTTCTAGAGTCAAGGTTATAAAAGTAAAAGGTCTTGAACTGAATTTCCGTCAGATATTATATGTATAACACAAGGCACTGAAACTCACTTATTTCTGGATGAGTGTGTTCGTTTATAGTACAGGATGTTTAAAAGGCGTTTCAAAGAAACAAAAACTATTAAATCTATACATTTTCATAAAGAATAACACTTCGCAGAAGTGGGACGCAATAAACTTGAGTACTCATTGTGGTAGGTAGGTATATAATTGAATAATTAATCATAATTGAATTAAAAAATGGTACATTATAGAAACGTTCTTGAAGAAAAAAAAATACTTGACAACTTTACTCTTGGTAGTCTCATTTCCTTTCCTATATAGGTCGCATAATAATTACAGTGCACCAATAAGTATGGAATTAATTCATTAGTTCTGATTATATTTTTGGAAAAATACTCGGATATGTCGGTTTTCTTTTGCGAGAGGAAAATTGTAATTGGTGTCCTATTAAAAATAAATATCACGAACGTCATGTTTAGTCAAAAGCGTTTGACCCTATATTATATTCTTTTCAATTTATTGATTTTTTAATAAAATTTATTATTGAAAGATTTGGACTTGATTTAAAAAAAAAATCTGGCTAGACTCTAATCTTTTGGGGCGAGTTCCATAAAAATGGCCCAGTTGTGTATTGTTTCTGCTGATTTTCTTTAAAATAATGATCCCAGAGGATCCCTAAGGAGATTTTAACCTAACGAATCTAATTTCTAATTCATGATCAACATCTATCAATGAATAGTCGAATAGCAATGTTTTAAATCACAAATCACGGAATCTTTCTATTAGATACTATATTACTGAATGTAGGAAAAAAGCGCAATTGAAAAAAATGCAAAGGAAATAAACGCAAAGAAAAAAGCGCAATGTTACATAAGACGACAAGAAATATCGACACGTGGAAAATTGCACGTGGAAATGAGCACAAAGAAAATAGCACAATGATGTGCGTTTTTTTCCGATAATAAAATTAGGTTCTGAATGTTATGTTCGAATCATTCGAATCAAATGATCAGTTGCCGAATTATGAGAATATATATATTTCAGTTTAGTATTCCTCCGATTATCTCTTTATTTATATAATTTTTTCCCAGTACTAAACGATTTTGTATTGATAATGATTTATTTATTAAAAGTTTGAAATTGAGCGCGAATGTAATCCCGCCATCTGTTGGTAAAGAAAATCACGCCGTGTCCCGAAAGAGTGATTATTATAAATAAGAAGAAAATAGGCACATTTCATTCTTAACAACACCGAGCATGACCCTTATTCTTTTCGAGGCCCGGGATGCCGAGACTTCGTATCAAGTTTAAATATGAAGTTTATCAGTTTCCTGTGAGCTAATTTCCTAAAGTCTAAAGGGCGTTAGGAATGCCCCTTCCAGAAGCTTGAACGTCGAACGTCTTGTAGTAAAGCGTTGGGCGTTCGCAAAGCAAATGTTCTGCAGTTTCATCGGAGTTTCCGCAATAGTGGCAACTATCACTGTCTGAATTGCCCATTTTCGAGGTGATAACTCAGAGGAAAGTTCCTTGGCGATAAGCTCACTAGCCTTTTCGCTTGACTTTGTTCTGACGCTATATTCCAATGAGATTTCCTTCAATCGGTTTCCCAGCGTCGGAATTATTTTTTCAAGTTGGCTTTGGAAAGTCCACAGAAGGGTTCTGGACCGAAAAAATGCCTCTTCTTTGGCAGGTAGTCTGTTTCATCCTTGCCTCTAATACCCCTGTGTCCTGGCACCCACATCAAATTGACCTGGTTGTTTTCTGCCAGTTACTTCAGGGATTATTTGCAGTATTAAGTTTTCTTAGACTCACGAATGTATAATGTATGACTTTAGAGCTTTCAGTGTTGCTTGGCTATATGACAGTATATAGTTTTTTCCTCAAATCTCTATAGCATGTATTTCTGCTTGAGAGGTGGTTGGGACAGTGGAAATGAGACTTTTAAAGCCTGAAACTGGTACCTGTAACGCCCATCTTGCATCCATCAGTACCCCCCACTGATTATTCCTTCCAGTTGAGGTCCATTCTCTGTGCAAATTTGATAATTGTCACTGGTTCATGACCACTTCAAACTGCATTTCGAACTCGCACCTAACTGGCATGTTATGTGTCTGTTTAGACATGGCTTCTGCTTTTGAGTTTACTGCTCAGTCTGATGGCACTGATGGCTGCTTCTTTCATTATGCATATTAGTTGCAAAGGCGGAGGGTTTAGCACTACCTTTAATTCTGCATTAGGGTACGTATTGCCCCTGTGATTCCCAGAAAATCTGGCCGCTGCACCTTCTGCATCTCGACTTTTGCAGAAGTGTGTTGTATCTTTGGCCACCATATCAGTGAAGCGTAGGTGACCATGGGTTTGATGATCGGTTGGTATGACCGGTATATCATCTTTCGTTCAAGACCCCATGTCTTATCAAACGCTCTGTGGCATGTTCAGCTTGCCGGTATATCCCTGAAAAGGCTGTGGTTGTGTTATGCCAGTTTGGTATATGTATATATATATTTAACCTCGTTGGAAAATGTTAGCTGGGATTCGCCTCTTAATGAATGGAACCAGCATTGTTCTACTAGGATTGACATCGGCGAAATCTTGAGTCGTGAAGCTTAACTATCAGGTTGTCGACAACCAGTGACCACGGCAAAGGTGAAAAAACTCCCCCTTGGGTAAAATCTTTTTCTGCTAGCATTCTTGCCTAACCCCCAACAGTCGCCACAATGATTCTGCTTTTCGGCATTGATTGAAGCGTTTATATTTCTTTCCCCTAGTGATCTGGTTATGGAGGCATGTGAGGTGTTCAAAAGAACCCTCTATATCGTTGAAGGCACAGAGATCTATTTGTTTTGCCACGTATGTCTTTTCAATACTCTCAACCAGACATGGTAGAGCGTTAATCGTGGATTTACCTGGTTGATGGGCAAACTGTTTCTTCTGGAAAAAGCAGTGTTAACTCAAGGATTTCCATAGGGTAAGTGGTTATTGAGTCCAAGAATCATCTTTCGTGAGCAAATAAAGTTGTTCTGATGGGATTTCTGGCATCTTACGGCAGTCGGAAAGCCGGTTTGATTTTAGAGTTCGAGAGTAGTCAGTGTTTCTGGCCACAATATGCAGATTTTGATAAAGTAGTTTTACTAAGCATACAGAGTTTATAGAGTTCATAGAACGATATAATGTTGTTTTTCCTACTCTTTTCGAAGGAGAGCCGTTTTGCCTGGAAAAACTCCTACATTGATGGTCGAGGAAGACTATATCAGACTTCTTGACTTATATCTTCCTGATGGTGGGGAACTGCAGACATCGAATCACGAGATGTATTCAAATGAAATTCACATTTCAACTGTCTTTAAACTCAATGCTGAAACTTCCTAGATTTTCTTTGAATTTGTACCTACAGGTAGGAAGTGTAAACCTCAAGTGAAGTCCACATTCCAACTGTCTAGAGTTTCTATGAACTGCTAGAAACTCGCCAGAAAATTAACATTCAAAATGCATAGTTAATAAAATCAGCGATTGATTATAGGAAATTATATTGTTATGAAAATATTGCTATTCAGAAAAACGGTTTGAAGTCTTTGCTCAATAATGGACCATTAAATTCTACCCCATATGAGTTGATACCGATAAAGGATTAATTACCTATTATTGGCATGCTTCGTTGTGATCTTACTTGATGACCATCAGGTATATTAGGGATATGATCACTCCCACGTTATAAATGCCATTAATTTATTTTAGTTTAGTAATACCTACCGATGAGGATAACTTGGTTACCAAAAGGCGCGTCCAGAGACCCTATTCTCAAATGTCGAATACCCTATGTCGCATGCGACATTATATTTCTATCACTTTTCTCGACCAAGCATTAAAAAGACATAGAGATATTTTGTCGCATGCGACATAAGATAGTCGTCATTTGAGAATCCGGCCCCAGGAACTGGACAACTTGTGTGGTGAAGGGGGAAGACGTGGCAGATAGGCAATCTTCAAGTGTTATAATTTTTTATTCCACAGAACATATTAAAATCTAACACATTTTTATTGACGAAGTACACTAATAGGATAAAAATTGCAATCCAAATATTTACTGTGATATCAAATGATCGGAAATCGATAACATAAATTCTATCTTTTGTTGAGTATGCGGAATGTAAATATACAGGAACACAGGAAGGGTACTGTGAGACACTCAATATGATGGCAATTCGATTATTATCATCGAATTACTCTACTCTGTTATTGATAATTTATTTTTACTACAATGAAAACTAATATCAGTAACTTGATCTCAAATTAGGATCAGCAAAATTTGCAAAAGTTACACGGTAACTGTTACAAAAATAGTTGTAACAGTAATGATAATAGCCTCACACTATGCAGATGGAGGACAACTATTATCATAATTTGACATTGCTCATAAAAGAATAATCATAAAATAATAATTATAATAATAATAACCAACCCTAGCGCGGTTCGAGGCTTTATGCAGAAGGCTTCGTTAGCCTGAGCTCAATTTTCTCTGCAACTCGATACCCCCAAAAGAAACGGGCCTTGTTTGAAGTTTGAAGAACATTGGGGGCCAGGCCCTGATTGGTTGAACAACTATAATAATACTCCCTCATAAAAACTCGTAGAGTGTACCCAAAGGCATAACCTGTGCGGGTAGAGGATGGCTATCATTGTTATTTGCCGTGGCGCTCCGGGGCGACTTACTGATTTTTGGTAGCGTATTCACTTTTCAGCTGCAGGAAAACCCGGAAAACCTACAGCACCACCTCACTATTGGCAATTTCCAATTAAAGCAACCATCAGCATCTGGCAAGAGTTTTTTCAATTACAGATATACCACCAAAACAGGTCAAATAAAGTGGTCATTGCTGCAAAGGGAACCTGCCAATCGACAGATGAATCACGCAGGACTCCTTGCAATATACGCGTGATCTTTCGATGGCCTTTCGCCGGCTCCACATACTGGGAGCCAACGTTTGGACCAACTTGACTATGTTAATTCCCAACACGAGGGCTAACGTCGTCCAACCCTATCGCGTTCATCCACACATAGGACAAATGCTGTTGGCCCCAATGTATGGAGCCGGCGTAAATCGATGACTGCAAACATTTCATACAACTTCGCATGAGCTAATCATGCATTTGCACAGATGCCTTGCGGCACCCGATAAGTTAGTAAGATGCATTGGACAACTGATGCCACTCTGAAGGATGCGCGTCACATAAGATCTATTCAAGTCAGAGAACAAACAGAGCAGGTATTCTTCGGAAGGGGAGTGTTTCAGAAAGATTCCTTCAACCCTCTCCTCTGCATCTCACTATTGCCATCGTGCGTTGTACTCAGGAACACCCGGCACATGGATGACCACAAACTATATACCTCGATCATACCTCTGCAGAAAAGGATCTACATCAGTCTTTTCAGTTAGTGGAAGACTACAAGCAAGCATCGGAATGGAGTTCGGTATTAACAAATGTGCAACGGTTCATCTCAGAAGAGAAATACGGAGACGATGTCTACGTCTACCTCTCCGACATCAGCTCTCAACTCTCTCAATGGCAAGTATCAGCATAAACTCCGACAGATCTGGTCATCAGAACTAATGGAGGAGAATAAAAAAGTTGCTACAGCAAATATGCTTGCCGTTCCGATTCTACTGTACTTCGAGTGATGAAATGGACTCGAGGGGAACTGCGACAACTCGAGGTGAAAATTCGCAAAATGATGCATCTTCATAGGAGTTTGCATTCAAAATCATACGTACTTCCCCATACAATAGGGAGGCCATATGTTTTTGAGTTTTGAGCATCTACATAACAGAATGATACTGTATGGAGCCTGTGAAGTAATCAGCAGTTTAAGATTTCCTTGACCGTGACCATGCAGAATGAAAAAGCAGGGATCGGAGCAGTTTTTTAAGGGAACAGCCCGTGCAGCCCATGAACTCAACATTGAACGGGAGACCTAAACTCTTTCACCGCATGGGTTCCAATGCAGTGCAGTTTCAGCAAAATGCGCACATTAAAGCTGCGGAGACAGAGGTCCCCCTTTTCCTCCTCTTCTTCAAGAACACTGAAAACCTTGGTTTATCCAAAACTCTGGCCTTTGCATTTATACCTTTACACCATAGCCTCACAACTGGTATAGAAATCCCGGACACTAGATGCAGAGCGTGGGGCTTCTAAAACACCATAATACATCTGCTGTCTGCTCGTTAAGCTTTTGCGTTCTCAGCCTATATCAACAGATGCGTGTTATACTACCACCTACGACACTAGTATGCTATAGACGAGACACTGGTGTTCCCCCATGTTCCGGATGAAACATTGAGTCCATTGTGGAGAATGAGAAGTACCGAATCAACTGGAACTAAGACGATTCTCGTCTTAGAGTTTTCGGCTCCTGGCGAATCGAACATCGTTCGAAAAGAGGAAAAGCAGACCTAATATCGAGTTTTACTCCTTGATAGAATGATGGACACGCTGCTTTCTAATCTGAAAATTAATCGGCGTGCTGTGATGCGGCAGAAATGTTAGCTGAACGAATGCGGAAGGCATTCACTTTTGGTTCACTCATCCTACAGACGGAAGAATGGAGATTTTTCAGATCCAAAGAATTATAGGCTGATAACATGCTTGAATGCGTAATAAAATGTAATTTTTACAGATTTCTCCTATATTATTACTTTGAGTTTTCACAATGTTTTTCTTTAATTTTTTTAATGTTTTTAATTAATTTAAAATTGAACTGTTCGATGATCACATGTTTTTCAATATTTTTAAGTATTTTCCGATTTTATTTTCACAAGTTTTCACAATATTTTTTTTCTAGAAGGAGGTTGGTAGGGAATATAATTATTTTAAATCAAATTAATCGATGGTTCTATGTTTTTTACTATTCTTCCGATTTTATTTTCGCTAAATTTCGCCATTTTTTTCGTGGGCAGGAACGTAATACTTTTTGAATAAAATTGTTCGCTGGTCTTATGTTTTCAATGTTTTACGGATTTTTCCCGATTTAGTTTTCGCGAGTTTTCGCAATTATTTTCAAGAAGGAAGGGTGCATTTCCCCGATCGACATTATTATTTTCACAGTAATTTTTAATTTCCGAAACCTTCTGCATTTTTTCTGAATTTCTACGCATTATCTATCCAGACTTCGGGGTGGAAGAGGGTGATTTTTTTATAATTATTGTGTTATCATCGGTTCTTCATACGCGTTTTTCATGTACCTAAATCGGATGACAGACAGCAAGTGCTTGAAATATGGATTGCAAGTTCCGAACCGGAAAGACAAAAGGACATAAACATAGTAAGTTAAATAGAGCTTGTAAAAATAAATATGTGTATTATCGGCGTAGATAGTTATGTGCAGTACCAGTACAGTTGAAGTAGCTGGTAAATTATGTTATAAGTATAAATACAAAAAAGTCAATGGCTTCTAAGTATATCCTTAATAATCAGTAAGTATTTGTAAACAACAAACAAATTCCAAATAGTTTATTTACTTGCATTTGTAGTCATTATCGTAATATGATAACATTTCAATTGTGTGTAAAATTCATTAGAGAATAATTGTTGTTGATATCATCAGGTACATTCGAATTATTTGGTTGAATGAAAAAAATAATGACGTTATAGGTTCCGTTGATATATACACTTTTTGCAAGAGAAGTTCCTTTGTACGGCATTGACAAAAGTTTAGGGATGTATTTTGGCGTTGTGCGCATCTTTACATGTTTCTATTGTCTTCTATATCCCTCGTTTCAACATATTATATATGTTAATGAAACGAGGTCGAAATATCCAGAGAAATTAAGGGCGGGAATTTTTTTTATTTATTTTTTTCAACTGTTATACCTATAATAAATACTACAATAATGGAATAGGATACAATTTATTCTAGATGCTATTTCTACTAATGAGGTAACCTGGTAACCATTAACAACCCAGAAAGAGTGATTTACATTAGTAAACGCCTTGTTCTAATGTTTTTTAACTCGTCCAGTACTAAAAAAAAATTACTCGATTTCGATTTTTTATGTCTATATATCTACTGGCCTAGCAAGTAATCGTACGCACACGGTTCTAGAACAGTTTCTGCCGACCCAGGGTTGTTAGGGTTTGTTTATATTTTGTCTGAAGAAAATGGACAAAATCAGACCAAGAAAAGGCGTCCATATGGTGTGCATGTTTTCTGGTCCTTTACGGGCTTTTTTATTTCCTATATTTTTTCAACCGGCTGCACCCTTTACGTGCAACCCTTAGAAATCTTTGAGAGACTTTTGGGAGCTAGGGCTACCAAACGTTTCCCAGAATTCCGTCCTCGGAATGTTTTCTCCTAGGTTTTCTCTATGGCCTCGGTAGCTAAATCAGTGCGATAATATTGGGCATAATGGGGATTGCGTACGTGTGCTACATGCGGTGTACCTACATAATAATAATAATACTTATTTATAATAAAGCAATCCGCATCATATGTGGTAATGAATGAAATATTTCAATGTTAAATTACATAAACGCATTTTTGCCGCTTTTCAACCGACGCGAAAATTCTTTTTCTTATTATTTTCGTTATCACAATGATAAGTAAGCCAACATTATGAAAGCACTCACTATTGATCTCTGGTGTTACAACATGTAAATCTCAATTGACCTATTTGTTTCAAAGATAACACGAGAACACACATCGGGCCACACTCAAAATAGACTGATTTTGAATACCTATATTTGGAACACGACGTGGACTACTTATTGGCTCATAAAAATTAGCATGTTTCCATTCTGCATACATACACTCTGTATGGCCAACCTCGTGTGTTACAAAATGATGCGCTTACCCAAGTAGCCCATCAAGGAATCCAAATCGCGCGCTTCGCTCATTTTTCGGGAAAGTTTATCTTTCCGCAGAAGAGGCCAATTTTCGCGATCCAGTCTTTGTCAGAAAGTTCACTTTTTCTCACTATACAAGTAACAGAACAATCAACAATCACCTGATAACTTCGACTTGATTTATCTACATCGGTCGGTACCGAACTATTCGCAACTTTTGAATTTGTTGTCTCCAGTTCCATGTGTTTTGTTAGACGCCAGCGTTGCCACGTTTAGCTGGCATTATTCAAAATTTCTACTACTCATGGCTGATGCTACACAAATAAATATTATATTTTATATCAGTAAATGTTAATTTTTCTCGTTCCTATTATACTGATTTTTTAAAATTTTTCTATATAGCCTGGGGCTTCTATCTAACCAAGGTGAAAGAACGAAACAAATGTTTAATATCAAACATATTATGCAATTATATTGCATTATCATTCAGGTCTAAGCTATGTTTGAAGTTTCAATTCCCTCAGACAAACATTATTCTTATTATTCCGTGAAGAATATCCCAGTCGGATCCTGTCTCCGAAGCTGCGATACATCCGCAGGACGTGCTAGTGTCATTTACCCAGATAACTACTACCCACGTTCGTGTGGTAAGTGACTATTGGGTTCGAGAAACATATGCCCTGAGTAGACGGCAAGCCGGTATGATTTATAGATTAGAAGTGCAGCGTTTCCATCATTCCACCAAGTACCCTTATGATCAGAACCACCATTTCAACAGAGTGGCTTTGGTAGACCCTGCGGAGTTTAAAGAGTAAATCTCGATATTTAGTCCGTTTGCCTCCTCTTTTTAGACGATGGACGTCTCGCCAGGAGACGAAAACTCAATGAGGGAAATCGTCTTACTTTGATGATAGAGGAGGACTACATCAGGCTTGTTAGGTTGTATTTGCCTGAGGGTAGGGAATGAGTAGGCACTTCTCATTCTCGACAACGAAGTCAATATCCCCGGAGCATAAGGCAACACCGGTGTTTCGTCTATATCGTACGAGTGTCGTAGGTAATGCTACAACATTCATAGCGCCGCGTAATGTCTGTGGATATAGGTTGAGACCGCATGAACTTGACACGCGGGCCCATCACGCGCCTACGGAAGACCAGAGATATCACAGTCGTAGGTAATGGTACAACATTCATAGCGCCACGTAATGTCTGTGGATATAGGTTGAGACCGCATGAACTTGACACGCGGGCCCATCACGCGCCTACGGAAGACCAGAGATATCACATTCTATGTCGCAAAGACGTCGCTGCAATATCACAGGAATGTTATTTTGCCCCACTCAAGTTTCATCCATGCGACACCCCTGCGACAAGTTCTACGATATAACAACAATGTATTTTTGAGATGTACCTGCGATCAAAACCATCAAATTCGAACAAAAAATGCAATACAAATTTATCATGAATCACATGCGCATGTGCAATGACGATTATTGTTGACATCGCAAAAAACATATAACGATAACACCATTGCGGCGATGTAAAATATGTGATATCGCAACTGCGACGACTAAGAGTTGACAAGCCTGCTTCTGTACATCGTAGCGATGTCATGTCATATATGTGTCTGCTTCTTTATAGCGCAGCGACGCAACGTTAGTGATATCGCACTGTTACCTCATTGCGACATATCAAAGATGTCATATTACTAATGTGTCTGCTGGGTTGCTGAACGGGCTCCAACTCGGTGACAGAGTTCGATAGAGTTTGGGCCAACCTGTTCAGAATCGAAAACAAGACCAAGTTCATTGGTTTACTGCCTTAAACATAAATGCTTCGATCCCTGCTTTCTCATGGTCGAAGACCAAGCAGAGAAGGGGATCTGAACTCCTGATAACTTCACAGGCGCCATTCAGTACCATTCTGTGATGTATAGACACTTCGAAGTCCATGGCCTTCCTGTTGTCTGGGGAAGTACAAACGTGGAATGGACGATTCAGGATGTAAGCTCCTATGAAGATGCGTCATTTTAGAAGTTTTTACGTCGAGTTGTTGCAGCTCCTTTTGAGTCCATTTCACCACTCCAGAGAAGTAGAGTGTAAGATATAGGAACGGCAAGGCAACTTAATTCTTCCCCCACGTTTCTCTTGACCAGCTCTGTCGAAGTTTATGCTGTATGCTGATAGTTGCCACGGAGCGAGTTTTTAACCGTGATTACCTCTTGGGAGTAGCGTTGTTCCACCCCTGGGTAAGTATACGTCTCTCCGGAATGGATAGGATGCTTCCGTCTACAGCTGGACATCGCTTCCATATTCCTCGCATGGGTGAAAATTGGCTTCTGGATTACTTGTTGGTAAGTTTGTTTGATAGTTACAAGTGAAGCTGATAAATGCGTGTTAATAAAAAACACCATGGTTTCACCCACTAATTCACAAATCTGACAACGTTGTTACACGAGTTCATCCGTTGAAGGTAAATACCAGAAGATAACTAACTGGACTGGCATGAACGCCGTCACTGTACCGTTAGTAAGACATATTGAGAGGTTGAGTAGGTATGAGGAGTAGATAGGTATATTAAATTTGGGGATTATCGAGTCCATTGTTTTAAGCAAGATTCAGTTGGTGGACATGTATCAGTGGTTTATTCTCATTTACACTCGCTTTTCGTACATCCTAGAGCAAAATTACCTGAAATATTCTCGTTTAATACACCCAATTAATTAATGAGTTCTTGGCTTTTCGTTTCGTACACCGACCACTGCGATAGCCCAAAGGGTTTATAGGTGCCAGATAGTGCGAAGAGATATTCTTTAGACTTATATAACCAGAACGAACTAACCTTACGTAGACATTTGAGTGCGTGGAAACTGTACACATACATTTTGCAAAGAGTAATTATTTATTCTGATCTAACCAGAACGAACTATCATTATTCTTCGTGATTTTATTTTTGTCCACGCACTTATCATATATTTTGAATATCCATCGAGTCACAAAGATCTTTTTCAGATTTAGTTAACATTAACGAATCTAATCTTTTGTTGACCATCAGTGAACGTAGCTCTTTTTTAGGAAAAAACATGCAGTCGCTAGGATTTGAACCTACACGACCAGCACCATCAATGGCTTTGAACTAATGGGTTGTTATATTGGACATAATGAAACAATAAATGGCAAGAATTTTCGTGTTTGAAGCAATCAAAAATGTTCGAAATTTTTATGAAATTTTATGAAATCGCTTTCAGTTACTTTTGTTTAGGAGGTACATGTTTGATTCTCTAGGCCACAGCGTGTCTGCCCAGTAAACCAGTGATTTTTCGAAAAAAATGTATTGTTGCATTTTGTTTCATTTTGTCATCTTCTACTTCCCACTTCATTTATCGCTCCAATTTCCGAAACATATAAAAAAAAAAACTTCAAGCATAAACATCCGGTTTTTACCAGGCGGGTATAATTCATCAACAGGGTTTTCTTTCAATTAATCAAGTTTTCTGGGAGTCTTCTGTGATGCCTTCGAAACTTATACTCTGGCGAAAATCTGTTTTTTTTTGTGAAAACTCTTTCGTATTTTCAATCAAGTTGTTTAATTTATTGTCGTTGCTTCGAATTTTGGAAAGACTTCGTATTGTGTCTTCTATCTCTAAAATGCCATCTATATAATATTATGTTCAAGTTTGACGATTCCATAAGCTCAGTTATAATTTACAGTTCGTATATAACTGTTTTGAGCATAAGAAGTCAAAACTGAGTAGTTTCTTGCTTTTTCTGATTTTCAGACGAAATATGCAGTTGCGTACGTTGTACCGTTCTGAACAATAGTACAAATCAAATAACTTGTTACTACAATTATGATGTAGAAATAGAAAATAAACCAATTTCAAAAATTATTTGGTTCTTTTTGTATTCACCAATCTCCCAACTCATTATTGGGGGTGGATAGTCCCCCCCATAGGCCCGTCCCTGCCTCCTAAACGGCTGGACCGAGAATGATTAAGATTCATAATTCGGTCGTCGATCCAATTCAATTTTTTTTTTCGTTAATTTTTTATTTATAAGTTGAATGTAGCAGCTACTCCTAGCGACTTCGTCATAAAATGAGTTCAACAATAACATTAAGGTTAGTCGGCGAAACAAAAACATACACATCGATATACAGGACAACCTAGCTCTGCGAGGACCGATAGGATTGATAGGGTGTACGAAACGAGAAAACACCGTTTCAAGGTTTGATAGTTAAGCTAAGAACAGCTTGGCAAATCTAGCAAGGAATGTCGATAAATGAGATGCGAAAATTAGAATTAGAAAGTATTCGGACTGATAAATAAGAGGGTAGTATAAATTGTACATTCACAAAGTTTTTGGAATGCCTGTGTTAAAAATATCGGTTTTGATTTGGGATAAAACTTCAGTATATTAGATAGAGATAGATTCCTTTGAACCATTCAAATCAGTTACCATAATATTCATACAGTTGATTGTTCAATCGAACAAGGTTGGTTGGCCATGAAAATCACGTGATATAAGAATAAATCATAATATAGGAAGCAGTGAAGTGATATTTGTTTATTTATTATTGACATCGATATGTCAATAATACCTTCTTGTTGGTCTTCGGCATTTTGTTCTTGCTTTTTATGTTATAATTTCGAATCCACTCAATCAATTAATTGAGTCTACTCACTAATGTCACACTGTTTTACCTGTCAGAAGTTATTCTATAACTAGAACTTAACGTTCTCGTGAAATAAGATATTACGTTTTAAGAAAAATACTTCAGTTTATGATATCGATTTACACATTTTACTCTTTAATTTCCAAACCTACTAATATGTATAAAACTATAAGTGGACCGAATTTGAAAATTTTGCTAGGTTTCTATTGTTGATAGGGGACGATATCCGGCTAAAATATTTTCAAGAATGTGGAACTTTTGGTTTTATATTATCACATTTCTGGAATCTACGCAAAATTCTAAAAACATTTCATGCGCAGAATGTCCTATGCCCAAGTCTAACCGTTTTCGAAATTTTTACTTGTTTGTATGATCGTGAAGTTCGTTGAATGAGGCGCAGCCGAATTCAATAAATACGTATGAGTACAAAAAAGCTCTCAACGAAAATGTATCATGCAAACCTTTTTTTATGATAGATTGAAAAATTGTAGCAAATGTACCCTCAATTTTAATTTTATCTGAATGTTTGTCTTATTACCTCTGAGTAACATTTCACGCAAAATTCTGTCTTTTTGAAGAATGCGGAAATGTAAGAACAGTGTGTAAAACATTATCTTGCGCACAGTTGATGTTTTCCCGCACAGTTGAAATTTTTACGCACTTTGTCGCAGAAAATATTTATTTATGTTAACAGTTAATAGTAAAGTAGAACTTTTTGTATGAGCGTGAAGTTTGTTGAATGAGGTACAGCCAAGCTCAAATATGCGAGTACAAAAAAGCTCTTTACGAAACTGTATCATACAACGGTTTATTTTCTACGACAATTGTTATGTTGTTAAATTGTAACAATTGTATTATTGATTTGAATGTTTTATGTTATGAACTGTGCATCAAATGAAGACTTCCGAGTAAAATTTGATGCAAAACCCTGTATTTTTTAGGAATGCATAAATGTATGAACAGTGTGTAAAAATTACTTTCAGCACATTTGTTGTTTTTACGTACTTGTGCTATAAAGTATCACTTTTCGCTCAAGTTGTGCGCTCGTTACCCCGTTCTTTCCCTTTATAACACTTTTTTTTCCTGTTTCAATCTCACCACCGTGTTCGTTACATCAAAATCTATTTCCCCTGTAGTCTTCAAATGGAACCCCCCAATTGTATAATCTCATTCCATTCGGTATCGAAATAGGGAAGGAGTCATGGCTTGTTAACATTTCAACGAAAAACGACAATTTTTTTAGAGGAAAACTCAGAGATTTTCATAAAGTGCTTGAAAAGATTTTTGATATGACTGTTTATTGAAGTTGTTGAAATTTCTAAGGCGAAACGTTAAAGAATTGGAAATTCTCTGCAATATGGAATTTTGAGCAATGGTTATTCTTGAGTGTATAGAATTTTGAGAATGAAGCACAATATTTCAATGTAACTACGTCACACTTTCATTTCCCATTACTTTTTGTATATTTCATAATAGGGGGGGGTGTTTTTTAGGTTTCGAACTTTGCAATAAATTAGAAATAATAATATAAATGGTGAGGAGATTTTAATTTATAATAAAGTGGACAATTAAACAATTTTAATATGTTGAAAATATTTTTTTTGTCAATTTCGTGTCGATTGTAAATTATATTCAATAACACAAGAGAATTGTTTTTTTTTGTATATATTTAAACGATATTTTTATCTATTGTATGGTTTTACAATTTTTCGTAGGCATATTTTTTAACCTAAAAATAAAATTATTTATACATTCTGAAGAATTTTCGTCAATATTGGTGTAGTCCGAAAGAATTCTAAGGAAAAGTGTATTTATATCGTCAAATACTGGACTAATATTGACCCACGAAGATTCCCAAGATTGAAAGCTTCAAACCACATGTTTTCTATAATTATAGCGACCATTTTGGTAAATGTACAAAATAATTCCCAATTTTTCACTGATTATTAACATCTTTACCGGCACACGAAAAATCATATCAAACATTTTAAATGCCTGTGGAAACTTTTTTCTCCTTTTTTTTGTAAATCTCGACATATTTGACGCTCCGTCAGTATGATGCCACGAGTTTCGCCACTATGAACACGTGGTTGGGACCTTGATGGAGCTATTTCAATTTCGAAAGTCTGCTTTATTTATGGATACATGTTTGAACAAAACAATAATCTATTTTTATTATGACGATATCAATGATTGCTGCTGTTCAAAATAACATGTCTCTAGATATAAAGGGCGAGTCATGTCAAGACAACTACAAAACTGAAAATTGCATTAAAATAAAACTATTTATACTTAACAATTGCCACGAAATAGACATGCAATGGTTGAAATTGTAATATAGGTTGGTGTAAATGTTACAAAATAATGTTGGTGTAAATATTATAGATAATAATAATACTATATAAGCGGGTGTCCCGTCAGTTAATATAAATTAGAAATTTATTTGAGATGCTTGATAATAATATGTGATTTGGTTCCCATTAACTCATAACGCTTTCGACACTGTTAGCCATGAGCTTTTGCTGGATCGCCTCGAACACCTGAGCGTGCGTGGAATGGTGTTGAATCTTTTTAGAAATTTTTTCGAAGGAAGAAAACAATAAGTTAAACTAAACGAAACCTTGGGCACTGAGGAGGATGTGTTATGTGGGGTTCCGCAAGGAATTAACAGTACTTGGGCCAATCCTTTTCATAATTTATCTCAATAAACTACTGACAAAAAAATCTCCTTGGACTATATAATATATACTTACCTATAGTGGGAATAACGCCGCTCCTAAGAGGTAGCCACAGTTAAAAACTCTCCGGGATAAGTATCAGCAATGACTCCGACAGATCTGGGCATTAGAATTGTCGGGGAAGAACCAAGTTGCTGCAACAATTAATATGCTTGCCGTTCCGATCCGACATACTCCTTTATTTGGAGTGTTGAAAACTCGCATAATGATTCATCTTCATAGGAGCTTGCATCCTAAATGGTCCGTTATTCTGCAGTTATACTTCCCTAGCCAACAGTCCGTGACCATGAAAAAGCATTAATTTCCAAGGCAGCAGCCCGTGCAGACGATAAACTTGATGGTCTCGTATTAGAAACTGAACCTAGTGAATGAAAATTATACCGGCTTGCCGTGACGCGACAGAAATCTTAGCCGGACTAATGCAGAAGGGCGTCATTCTTGGTTCACTTCTTCTATTCAGGGTACATGATTTTCGGACTCAGTAAACACTCACCCCATGGATATCGTGGGGAGTGACTATCTAGGTAAATGACGCGAATAAACAAATGGAATTGCAGTCTGTCATTCAATTCAACACCGAGTTGCTTACTGAGAGATTTATTTCGACGTATTTTCGGTAATCGATCGTTCAAACGGCATTAATAACTTGGATCGAATGTGATTTGTGCTCAAAAGAACACTGTGTACGCTTATACGGAAAGTTCATTCGACACCCAATATTACGTACTTCAATTTCCATGATTCTGATGTGTTGCGTTCCACAAAAAAATCATTTATTTAACAACCTCATATTGGGTATACTAATAACACGTCATTTCAAATCGCCAGCTTTTGATTAACGAGCAAGATTGATGCCTTTTCACGTGTGTTTATCCAGGGGTGGCGCTTTCTTACACTTTCAATAGGTAGCTTTTCTCATCCAATTTCCAAATTTCACTGTGTTCCACTAATTTTGGTGGGTAGAGCACACTATATAATTTTCTGTGAGTGATCGTAATAGAGCACTGTCAGTGACGTAATATGACAGTTACGGAACTATTTCATAGGGGTACAAACAAACCAAACTGAACAAAAACAAACCCATTGAATCCATTTTCCATAAGGCTCGTGAATCTTTCTGATCAATTTTCTGCGAAAAGTGATTTCCTAGGAAAAAGTTCTTTGCATCATTGTGATAATTAATTCATCAAATGTCAAGTGTTTTGTTTGTCCCCCATGACCGCCATGCTGTGACGTCAGCTGACAGTGCTCTATTCACCCTATATATCCCACATTGCAGGTCTTTATCCATCGGTGTCGGACTCGTTAAGTCGACAATCGTCGATGCCCAGCCCTCTTCCAGCCAGGAAGGCATCAAGCTTCGGGTCCTTCGGGGAGAACCTTAACCGCAATAAAAAATTATATAGAAATATCAAATATAACAACACTACCCCCAAAAAGCAATCTATAAATAAATTTTATTAAACCTTTATAAACCATACACTTGCCTTCCCAGTTGTGTTCCTTATTGTTATCTAGTTTTCTTTTAGACCCATCTCTCCGCGTGATGGTCGAGGGAGTATCATCCGACACTCCACCGATAACTGCTGGTGTTCTGCAGGGATATATTCTAGCACCAATACGGTTTCCTCTTTACAACAATTGGAAGCTACCTCATGTGCAGTGCACAGCTTTGCGGATGATAGTCTTCATACCACATTATCTTCCAACGCTCCGGTATCAACCAATGGAAGCAGAAAAGAACGTTGAAGAATCGTGAACGAAATGAATACGGACTTATCAAAAATTCTAGAATGGGGATCCAACAACTTGGTATAATTCAGTGAAAACCCAAGCATGTCTCTTCTCTATGAAGGCCAATCTCACAGTGGACAGCGTAACTATATGTCAGGAGTATCCATAGCAATGAAATCTTCCATTTCAATGCTCGGTATTATCATCAGCAGTACCCTTTCATGGTAAACCATGTGAGGTCCATTGCCAAAAATCCCTCACAAAAATATAGTTTTCTGTTTAGTGCCAAGAAGTATTTCACTTCCCGTCAGTTGATTATGCCGTCCCTTTGGAGATATGTCGAATATATCTTTCAAAGGGCACGTTCTTCCAACGAAGAGCAAAGCTATGGAACTCGCTGCCTTAGAAGGTCTTCCCTGAGGCGTACAGCCTTCACAACAGTTTTTAGTGTGTTGCAACAATCTGCCGCGACCAAATCGTGTAATGTCACTTCCATCGACCTTCACCATGCACATATGGAGAACCTTACAGGTTGTGACACACACCTGTCTACATCTGGCGCCGTTCGAGCAACTGTTCTACTCACTACATGTCTACAAATCACGGATTTCTATCGACGTAAGTCGCGATAAAGACCAATTGAGGCTGTTCTGAAAAAGCCTCTCTTGTCAATTCTCGAAGAACCGCGCCTAGCGAAGAGAGTTGAGTCAGCTGAATACTATCATATTAAGTTTGTGAAAATAATTAGTTAAATTAATTATATTTTACCAGTAAAAATAAATAAGTTAAATGGAGTTAGGCGAATTTTTATTATACTTAGATCAAGGCACATATATATTCAAGACAGTTAAGTTTATTATCTAGCATTAGATCAAATCACATATGGTGTTCAAGAGAATGAGTTTTTTCACATGATTTTCATGCAGAGAGCATTTTCAATTAGTAGTCATGATGTTGTTTTTATTTCTTTCCTGGGATATTCAAAGATCCAAAAATCCATTCAACAACATGGAAACATATCACACCGGGTCCCAACACTATCAATGAATTTTAGCACTTCATATCCGAAAAATATTTAACAGAAAATATAAACGCTGCTCAGGTTCCTATGCTTTACTTAAAAGAAACCTGTATAGAGTTGTTAGTGCACCTTATAATTGATTCTTTTGCTAAGGTTTCATCCGGCCCAGAAAATTTTGGACCTGCCTCACTTATTCCAATGTTTAAATATATTATAAAAAAACTTGTTAAAACTGAGTTGGTGGAATTTCTGACTCTGCACAAAACGTTTCATGCCCGTCAATTTGGCTTTCAAACTAACAAATATACGGGAGAAGTTATCTTCGACTTCCTGTGATATCTATATTCTGGCCTGAACTTGAAAAAAGAGAAAGCGACAGGCCGAAATGGAAAGAGATTTATTTACACTACAAGTAAGTTTCACTCCATTATCTAACTAATACTTTAAGGTGACTGTTTTTGGACTCATACATCAATCACAATGATGTGAATAAATAAGAGTGTACAACTGTTTATATTGACGTGATAGTAGACCGTCAGCTAGTGACAGATTTAGGTGCCCCATTTTCGCATACAAGCCTCAAATAGGGTTGAAAAGTATATCGATTTGGAGTAAAATGAAGATATTTTTACGTGTGGCTCCTGGGGATAACATACCGAGAATTCGATTTTTCAGAACAGTGATTCGTTAAGTCGTTTTGAGAAAAAAAGTTTTTATGAATATGTTCGGAGTTGCTTCTTTTCTGAGATACAGAGCATTGATTTTTTTTTTCAAACGCCTTTGTATCTCAGAAACGAAGCAACTCCGAACATATGTTCATAAAAACTTTTTTTCTCAAAAGACTTAACGAATCACCCTCTGTAGTTTCGTACCGTAAATAGAAACACGAGCGAAACAAATAAGCACTGTTCTGAAAAATCGAATTCTCGGTATGTTATCCCCAGGAGCCACTCGTAAAAATATCTTCATTTCACTCCAAATCGATATACTTTTCAACCCTATTCGAGGCTTGTATGCGAAAATGGGGCACCTAAATCTGTCACTAGCTGACGGTCTATAGTGTCTTATATATCGATAAACGCTGGCTGCACGCACAAAAAAGTATGACTCATTGCCAGGTTCCGCCAGAGCCGAGCGTGCAAGCGAGGGTGCGGAACAAGCTATAGAGAGTCACGATCGGCCCAAGTGTTCGGCTTGTGACATATCTATCTCTCTTCCTCTTCATCGGTCGATGAGTCCAAGTAGAAGAGAGACAGCGGCAGCACACAACCTACACGTAAACTGTTTTATCAACTGTTTATGAAGTGAAGTGAAAAGTTGATGTGGATTCCATTGTTTATTACAACAATTGGATCAAAAAAGGTAATTAATTCTTGCATTTTAAGAATTTGATTAGCGATATAATCTCATACATTTGTTCTTTGATTATTAAAAAAAGTGTATCGGTTGGCGAGTGCAGTAATAATAGGTTACGTACAATTGTGACTAAAAAATTATTATGACACATATAAACGATCGTATAAAAAGTCAAATGCTTTTATTTAGTAAAAATTAATGTTTAATCTCACACATGTTATAACAATGTGTCTAAAACGACAAGATGAACCGGCCAACCACCGGTCGAGAAATTCTTCTATAATATCAAACAGGTTAAGGCGGGCTTTTTGAAAGCAACAATTTAAACAAATTGATTTATTGGTCCAATTTCGTCATTTCAAATTAACAATTTATTGACATTGATTTGATTTCAATTTATTTCTATAGGTAATTGTTCATGATTATAATTAAACAAATTATTTAAATTAAATTTACAAAAACTGTAAGTAATATTTGAAAACTAAAAATTAATGTTTTTATTCCGAGTTTTAAGAATATTTATGTTTTAATTAAAAGTTAATGCAGTGCAAAGGAATATACATACAGAATAGGCCTCTAAGAACGTTTCACTTTTTTGTTATTTTTTGATAAGAATTATACATCTATGCAAAACACACTACACATATTTGGAAGATAAACTTACATTCAGTTTACGTTCGTTCATCCCCAACAACGATTCAGTCAGATATTTTAGTACAAAGCTCATCGTTTTTCTGGGAGATCGTTTGAGAAACGTCGTTACCGACCAATGTTTAACCCATTTTACTCCCACCAACCTACAATGCTGTAGGCTATTATGGCAAATAACTACTCCCCTGGCTTATCTCACGACGGGTATTAATTATATCTAACAAGATACTTGTGCAATGTACCTCATTGCAGATGAAACAATTGCAACTGCTCTCCTGTACAAGCCAGGGGAGTAGTTGTTTTCTAACAGGTATTTGCTATAATAGCCTACAGCACTGTAGGTTGATGGGGGTAAAATGGGTAAAACATCGGTCGGCAACGACTATAGTTTCTCAAACGATCTCCTAGAAAAACTCTTGAGCTTTGTGTTCTAATATCTGACTGAATATCGGAGAATCGGAGTTTCTTGATCTGCTCACGAGATAAAGAGGAAGACGCCCGTTTCATCAGCGAGAGACCAGGGTGGCCAAATAGACGGAATGGTGTTGTGATTCGGGCGGGGAACAGATGACATACCCTGTACTGATGACGAGGCAACAAACTAGAAACTAGTCTGCAGGTAGTCCCCCTGTCCGAAACAAAACAGAGTTCTGGTATTTGGTTACAGGAGAACACTTGCAATTGTTTCCTCTGCAATGAGGTATATTGCACAAAGTATCTTGTTAGATATAATTCAATACTCGTCGTGATATAAGCTAGGGGAGTAGTTGTTTTCTGACAAGCATTTGCCACAATTAGCCTACGTTGTAATTTATTAAAAATTTCTATGGAGTTGAAAATTGTATTCGTTTTTCCTTCATTTGAATGAATATTATCCAAATGAAAGTGATTCAAAATTATAGTATTATGACTATGTAATTTGGATTTTTTTTTTATTGGCGTATTAGTCTTTTGGATATTCTTGACTAATTTGAATGCAAATTTAAATTTTTCAAATTTAATAAGTTCAGTGTCATATTATTTGTGATGCATACATCTCAGGAATTTCGCCTAGGCATATTCGTCAACGACTTCTATGAAGTAGTTATCTGAGTTATTTTTCATAATTTTTCAATGAATCAGATTTGGTATTTAGACCAATCATAAAATGAGTTATTCTGGGACAAAAACTATAAGGTAACTAACTAAGCGACTATGCTATCACAAGTGTGTATTATAGTTTGATTTTATTTTATTACTAATTTACTCATACTGTATTAGTTAGATATAGGAAGAAATAATTGAAAAGATACCTATAGTATATTCATATTTCAAATTCGCATGATGTAAACAATGATCAATTCATGCTTGCAGCGTGTCCACTTCGTGATCTGAATTCTCGCAATGCTATTGATCGTTAAAACATCATTTGACACGACGCAAAAGGAAATATTTTCGCAGAGTTGTATTCAGCTTGGTTGCATTCAATTATCAAAGCTGCGTTTTGTTTAAAATATCCGCGGTGATTTATTTTTCTCAATTAAATTATTGACTATTTATTTCGAAAAGTTGTCCTGATCTTGTGTAGTTCGGTATCAAGTTATTTATAACAAATGAATATATGATACTTGTGAGTATCAAACATAACAGAATATAATAATAATATTGACAATATGTTGTTGGGGTTAGGTCTCTATAGAAAAATCACTATTTATTGAAAAATAGTGGTTTTTCTATAGAGACCTAACCCCACTATTTTTCAATAAATAGTGATTTTTCTATAGAGACCTAACCCCAACATATTGTCAATATAAATACAGAAGGTCAAAACATCATCATATATAATAATAATAACTTTATTATTCCCAAGAAACATATGCTGCTTATATTAGGGAAACATCAAAATTAAATTTCTTGAACAAAACAAAAAAATATGTATATAAATACATATAATAAATTGTCAAATCAGATTAATTTCTTATAATATTGTTTTAATTTGTACTTAAATTTTGAAGAACATTTAATATTTCTCAATGTGCTTGGTAGTTTATTATAAATAAGTATACCATCATGCATTATATATTTTTTCCAATTTCAGTCCTGATTCTATTAGTTCTAATTATGATTTGCAATGTTATCATGAAAATTTACTAGTATATTTCTTTTTTATTCTACTAAGATGAATAAATGAACATACCCCCAATTTATAAAGTGAATCCAAATTCAATAAATTTTTTGGTCTATATAAATTTTCAGTAGGTTCTAAATGAGGTAATTTGTAAATGCATTTGATTAATTTGTTTTGCAGTTTTTAACTAAAGACTGGCATGTGATGGCACAGTCGGTTTTTTAATTTGGATGTGTGTACACTATTATGTATATTTTCTCATGTAATTTTTTATTTATTTTTTTCATCAATATGGTATTTTTTATTTGGTGATTATAGTAGCATCGATTGCTGTGATCATTAGCCACTATGTGTTCTGGGTAGGCCTTGTCACTAACTTCTTACGCCACTTCAGGATCCGCACTGTTAATTTGAACCCAACAGTGAATCGGGCAAGACTCTTCTCTTCTAGCTACGAGGATGATGGAACATTATTTTTTGCCTCTTGCACTGCACTGCTTGTAGTAATGAAATAAACTGGAGTTTTATCACAACACCAAACCGCTATTTTCAACACCTTGACACGTGTTTCAATCACCATGTGATTATCTTCAAGATGGAAGATTTGAACTCAGTTTTGCAAATATGCCTGTGGAAAATATACGATTATTGATGGAAGCTTCTTATCCTCAAGATTTGTGTGGGGTCCTTCTTCAGGACTAAAATGTTTTAGAACAACTTGTATTAGAACTTAATTTGACTTGGCTGTGACCAAGTACATCTCAACTCTCTCGATCAATATTGATAAATTCATATCTGTACTCCGATAATCATTCAACACTCAACAGTGGTAATAGAGCACTGTCAGCTGACGTCACAACATCGCGGTCATGGGGGGACAAACAAAGCATTTGACATTTGATTAAATGAAAATTAGTTTTTTGTGGGTGTTAGTGGATGATTGCGATTTTTATAAATCACTTTTTGCAGAAAATTGACCAGAAAGATTCACGTAGCCTTATGGAAAATGGGTTCCATGGGTTTGTTTTTGTTCGGTTTGGTTTGTTTGACCCCTATGACATTTTTCTCCAACTGTCATATTACATCACTGCCAGTGCTCTATTCTGTAAGCTTTATGTTAATTTTTACCCATTTTAAATATTTTCTTGCCAGTTTATATGACTTTTACAGAATAAACAGAAATGTTAATACGTGTAAACATTAACAAACAGGCCATATAGCTAACAAAGATATCATTACATTTAAATATTTTTTACAGAATAACCAGATATTTAATATCTGTGAATATTAACATCCGTTAAAAATTAACATACCAGCTTACAGAATTACCAACTAACATATGAAAATATTTCCATGAGAACTGGAGCACACGGTATTCAAAAAATCGACTCTAAAGGTGAAGCACTAGAATACTTGACGATTCCTACTGTGTAACTTCTTCAAAGCAAGATTGTTTTAAGAAGTATCATCAAATCTGCATAAAGTGAATTGAAACCAGAGAAAATTAATATGTTATTATTTGTAAAATAATTAATGAGGTGTTACAAAAATTACAGAATAACCCACCTTCCTTTGCAATATAAACGTTGTACTTCTTTTATACTGAGGTTACATAAGCTAACATTATTCCAACACCAATGCCACCAATAAAACGAAAACAAAATGTCTCTGCTTTCATCAAACACTTTGATAACATTCATCATGTATATTCAAAGGGCACAGGTAAAAAGAATTTATTTCTATAGAGTATTTCTGGGTTTCGGAGCTGCATAAGAGATCCATTGAAATAAATAAAATATAAAATAATCCAGATCACATTTTAACAAAAAATCAACAAGTTCGGCAAGGTGGAAATTCTGTCTGCACCTGTTCCACGTGTATGCCAAATATACTATAACCCAGATTAACCATCATCGATTCATAAGGGTCCATAGACATCCTCTGTTGGTTGGCTTCGACTACAGCCTGGATATCAGATACAGCGCGAGGGTTGACGCAGTCATCCTATTAAAAAAAAAAATTGTCATGTTCATGGGATACTAATAACGTAAACATAACCTAATCTTAGGTTGTGTAAAATAAAATAATAATTATTCAAAATGCCTTGATGAATGGTAGAAAAGTTCGGATTCGCTAAAAACCAGAGCCGAAGTCTACAAAAAAAAACAAACATTGTCGAACATGGAAAACCTGAAAATAAGTTGTAAAGTTTAAGACCAGTAAATTTGGGGAACATGTTTAAAAAATAATTTCAACAAAATTTCCAATTTATATAAAAAAGCCTTGAAAGTCTTGTCTTCCATATGATACACCAACAATTCAACTCTATATAATTACAGATAAATTTTCGTTAGAACTCTATACAATAAAAACTTTCAAAACGTCTTTCAATATTGTGAATAAAAAAGTTAAATCAAACATATTAACTAGAAATTCTGAAATTCATAGTCATCATACTGGACAACATAACTTGTTCCATATTGATCCTGCTAACTCAATTTTTGGACAAAAGAGATTCACACATTCAGCTATGTCAAATTTTAATAGATTACCAATTGAGATAAAAATTCCAGAAACATCTTAGAATTTAAAAATCGATTAAAAAAGTACATGCTTGCACAAAGAAATAAATCTAATTAATATCCATTTTCAGTACGTGATATAATCAAGGCCTCCTCTATTTTGAAATTACCAACTACTGTTCTTTGTGCATCTGTATTTCTTTATTTATTATTATTATTATTATTTTTATTGATTAACTGTTATTTTAATTTTTGTACCTCAAATTATCTCACTAAAATTCACAGAAATTGTTTGAAATGTTCATGAACAGTCTCCATACCAGTTTTACGTAACTGTCTGACTGTTTTGTGATGTTCTTTATAGAAATATTATTTTACTTCTGAATATTTTTTTTATACTCCTTGTATTTTGATGTATTATGTATTAATAAACCTGTATTATTATAAAAAAAACATAAAAAACTAATCAAGAAGTATGGTTTCTGAGCTTTGGGGCTGTGGTCGTTTCAACATGTGGAGGTGATTTCTTTGGACATTTCTCTCACAACATCGGTGAGCATCTTCAGCTTTGATGTTGTCTTCTCGAAGAGTGACGTAAAACCGATACACCGGTAGAAAGGTCTGACAATTAATAGTCACAGCCTGGCTAATCACTGTGTTTTGAAAAATTTGCTTTTCTTTTCCTTGGGGTGACTGGGTTACCTGACCGGATGGGATGTTGCCATTGTCTAATACCTATCTAATAAATGAGTCGTAATTGCCCAGTACTACCTGCTCGATTGTGTTAATTGATGGTTTTATTTTTTTGTTTTTCAGGGCTGGGTAGTGTCTTGCGGTTGAGAGTACTTCAGTATTCTGGAACTGGATATCAGGGTACCGTGTCGGTAGGCGTGCAATGCCACGGCAGTCTTCTCCGTCTGGTCTAGACTACATTGTCTGTGATGTCTAGAGAGCCTGGTTTTAGCGCTGCGGAGGTTGGTGCCGATGTATACAAACCACAGCCCTCCACAGCGTTGGATGGTTACCATCCTGCTTTCTGTATCACCATTTTCTCGCTTGGGGAAATGAAAGAATCAACGAACTTCAAAGAAGTTCTCAGGTATAATTATAAAAAAGCCGATTTTCATGAACTGAGTCGCACTATTAGAGATGTTGACTGGTATTCGGTAGTAAATGAACGTGATGTGAACACAGCTTTAGGTAACTTCTCTAAAGATATGGGAAGATGTTGTAAATGAGTGTGTTCCTAAATTTACTGGCAATAGAAACTGTAACTCATATCAAACTTGGTACACCAAAGAAACAAAATTTTACTGAAAAAAATATACCGGAAATTGAAATCTCTATCAGGTTTTTATAATAACAAGTTTATGGAATTAAGGAGAAAAATAAAAAGTCAAATCAGAAAGGATGAAAAGTCAAATCAGAAAGGATGAAAAGTCAAATCAGAAAAGATAAAAAATGCATCACATGAAAATTGAGGAAAATATAAATAATAATTTAAATGAGTTTTGGAATTTTGCGACTCCAAAAAATAAAACTAATAAAAAATTCAACAGTTTTGTTTATAATACCGAACCTGTTGGTGAGGAAAAAACAGCGAATGCTTTTGCAAATTTTTTCTCGTCAGTATTTTTGAATTTCAATAATAATGACAATAAAAGTTTATGTAATGAAACATTCACTTTACGGTCAATAAACGAAACTGATTTCGATGAAACACTGAGAAAATTAAAACCTAAAAAATCAGAAGGTACAGATGGTATACCCCCCTATATTCTAAAAGGGTGCGATTAACGGTTTAAAGCCCCATTGATACACATCTTCAATTTAATTATCAAATCTTATTCATTTGCCTATGTGGAAAAAGTCCATAAAAATACCTTTACATAAAACTGGTAATGAAATGGATGTTGAAAACTATAGGGCTATTGCCATCATGGGTTCCCCAGCAAAATTATTCAGAAGGATATTGATTCTATTTTGGAATGGAGTCAGAAAAATAAATCATACTTCAATTTGAAAAAATGTTCGGTGCTCTCAATAACTCGTCTGAAAGAACCAATTATTTTTGCGTATGAAATGAATGAAGAGGTCCTAGAAAGAAAAACAGAAGCAAAAGATCTTGGAGTAACTTATAACCCACAATTCTCATTTTCTAGTCATATAGGAAAAAAATGTAAAATCTGCCAATAGAATTCTAGGTTTTGTGATCAGGCAGACATCTTGCTTTTCGAGTATACATACGATTAAGCTACTATATTATTTTCTAGAATCTGCCTCTATTATTTGGTTTGGGGAGTATCAAACGTATCTATATGAAATGGAAAAGGTCCAGAATAAATTACTGAGACATTTATATTTGGAACAGCATCATGTGTGAATTGATTATAATACCATACGAATATGTCAGTTGAGATCGGAATTGAAAATATTGTCGTTGGAACAAAGAAGGAGCTTGAACTGTATGATATTTGAACTGTATAATATATCTGTACAAAATAATTAATAATAAAATTAATTCCTCAGAAATTCTTCATGCAATTCCATTCAAAGTTCCTCCTCGTCGTACACGTTCTACTATCATGTTCAATGTATCAAGAGTAGTGAGTTCAGCAAGGGCACCACTGGTTTCAAATTGGCTAATACTTTCAACACTTTGATTGATTTAGACTGGACCTCACCCCCAGCGCTTTATCGTAAGAATACTTTAGACTCATATTAATTGAACACAAGTATTTGAGACTGATTTTCCACATCTCCAAAATTTTTAACTCAGTTCATTTCCTACAATTCTGGACTTTGATTAATAGGTAGTAGTAGTAGTAGTACAATTGTAATTGATTTTATTTATCCAAGTAATAAGGCTGAATTAGCCTGTTTGGATAATAAACAATTAAATAAATAAATAAATCACAGACAATGTAGGCTAGCCCAGACGGAGAAGTCTGCCGTGGCATTGCATGCCTACGAAGACGGTACCCATGATATCCATGCCCGCCTTTTGTTTGTTTATTGTGTTACTACATTTTTTTAAATGTTTACACTTGTCAAAATATAAATCTACAATAAAGATAAAACTATAACAGAAAACGTATACATACATAAAAAATACACTTATAAACACACCTATATTTTATATTAAATGTTTTCATATCATCAGGTAGTTTGTTAAAGAAATTTGGGCCATAATAGTTTACACCTTGTTGTGATTTTTGGAGCCGTTTTGCAGAAATAGCAATATTACCTCTATTTCTTGTATTGTAATCATGAAACTCACTGTTTTGTTTATAGGTATCTAAGTGATCTTTTACATAGACCAAACACTGATATATATATACATACTAGGTAGGGTAAGAAGATTATACTGAATAAATAGGTCCTTACAGTGTGTCCTTGGCATTGTGACCCCAGATCAAAAATCCATATTGTAGGTGACAATTTATAAAATCAAAATACGCCATTCTCATCATATCATGAGACACAGATATTCTCAATCGTCTTAGCAGAAACAAACTCGATGAAAGTTTTTTTGATAGATGCTCAACATGCGAATTCCAAGAGAATTTGCTGTCAATATGAAAGCCAATAGCTTAAGTGGTTCTGTATTTGTGCTGTTCGGTCTAGTTGAAATAGTTATTTTTTGAGTTTTTTCCACATTCATTTTTAGTTTAATTGCCAAAAAATATAGCTCAGCCGCTTTTTCAACATCATTAGAAAGTCCATGAACAGTATTGATTTCCTTATCACAGCTTATGAAAGTAGCGTCATCGGCATAAAGAATGATATAACTATTTTGTAACTGGCTGTTGATGTCATTAATGTATATTATAAATAGTAATTGTTCCTTGTGGGACACCATAATTAATATTTCTGTGTACGGACTTTTGCCCATTTATATCAACAAATTGTCCCCTATTAAATAAGTATGAGTCAACTAGCTCTAAAGCTTTACCACCAATTTTATAATATTTCAATTTTAAATTATTTAAATAATGGTCTACACAATCGAATGCCTTACTCAAGTCGCCCATGCTTACATCAATATAATTTCCTTCTTCTATTGCCGCTGTTACTATTTCTACAAACTTAACTAGTGCAAGAGTTGTTGATTTTCCTTGCCTGAAACCGAACTGTTCTGGGGATAGTAGATTGTTCATCTCGAAGTAATAAATTAACCGATTTTTTATAAGAGCTTCTATTATTTTCGATATAATTGGCACAAGTGATATTGGCCGGTAATTGGACGTGTCTGTAATTTTTCCCTTTTTATATAAAGGTATAACTTTAGAACATTTGAGCATGTTCGGGAATACGCCCTGTCTGAAATATTGAGAAGCCATGTGAATCAATTTTAAGAAAATAATTTTGTCATAGAAATTGAAGGCATTTTCTCAAAATACAAAATAAAATGTAGTAAACAAATAGTTTACATATAAATAGGCAATTATTATATTTCTAAGCCGAGTTGACAGTTGCAGGTTCAAGTAGTCAAATTCATTAAATAAATCACCTCAAAATTCTTCAGTTTTATTTTAAATTTTATTAATGAATGGTATTTTTTTTAATTTCTCAAGTAGTCAAATTCATTAAATAAATCACCTGAAAAAGTCTTTCTTCAGTTTTATTTTAAATTTTATTAACGAATGGTATTTTTTTAATTTCATCACATATTGAATTGTAATTTACTATGCTATTATAATAAACAGATTTCTTTCCAAAATTTGATCTGAAGTTGCTGGCAGCTAAAAATTTTGTTTGTCTGGTATTATGGTTGTGAATACTGTTTACTTCAGTAAAAACTGAATTCAGTTTTTCAACTTTTTTTCATAATTGAATGGATTACCAAAACATTTTCAGCTTATTTAGAGAATTTAAATGGTTTGTATAAATTAATTGTTGGTTCCCTATAGTTCAATTTATAGATACATTTTAATGTTTTATTCTGTAGTTCTCTCAAAGGATTTAAAAAACAATTACTTGCAGTACCCAGTATATAGAAGTATATAGAAATCAGGTATTGCTTACTTGAAAAAATCAAAGCGAAATACGTATTTTATTTATATTTTAAGCTGAAGATACTCACCGCAGTTGTGAGCGAAACGTCCAAATAAACCGCCTCCACGGAGGTAAACCGACCACAGCCCCAAAGCCCGGAAACCATACTTCTTGATTCTACTTCCGGCCGTGAAAGCCTTCATTCTATGCTCATAAAAATATAGGTTATGTAAGTACTAAAGGTCCATCTCAAAGACTGGTAGGGTAAGAAATGAAGTCAATGATGAGCCACCAAAGCTTCCAATTTGCAAAAGACTCACTTTAAGTCTACCATGAAATAGCTGAAACATGCTAGCAAAGCACAAACTCTACTGTACAAAAACCGTGGAGTAATCTCTTGTGTTACATTAGAATTAGTTACGAAAACAATAACTGAACAGCACTGGCGAGTTACCGAAAGCTATTTGAGAAAAAAAAGTTACTTTAAGGCTAGTGCTCAAATTAGTCTTCAGATGAGACAGAGGGACAAAGAGACTCATTTCAGAGATAAATGGGAGAGACTCCGATTCGAAGGACCACATATCTTGGCTGGGTCGACGACACATCTCGCTATTTTAATGCTCAACGTGGCAACGCTGTGAATTGATCACAAAGCATCTGCTGTTTGTTTACATTCTGACAGCAAGTGTGCTTTTAGTTCTATCCCAAAGCCAACCGATTTTACATGTGGTTTCCTTTTAAATTAATTAAATGTTATTGCCTGCTGTGATATCACACAGACTGTGGATTACATTGTGTTTTGTTTACGTTTTGGCTATAAATCGAAGGTGTGACTAGAATTCTGAATTCCCAGATTTAAATTTCCCATCGCATCGCACCAGCTGTTTCAAGGCCACTGCAACGAGTGAAGACAGATCAAAGGCAAAGAGCAGAGTGTCGCATCTGAAAGCCTAATCTGTGGATAGTGTATGAAAAATGGTAAAGGAATTCCTGAAAAACTATAATATAATATATAATATTATAATGACCAATCAACTGACATCAACTCACAATCCCAAAGTAATTTGAAAAAACACTGTTGCACCACTAAAAGGTAATATTTGCAAAAACTGGCTTAAAAATCATCGTAGAATTTCTGAAAATCAATGGCAAAGCACCAAAACTCATTGTGAACAAATGGAAGGTATGGAAGGTATGGAAAAACCTAATACAATTATGAAGCACTAAAGACTCTTGTATATAATAACAATGAGGAACCTGCAGTGGCACTGAATAAAAGACTTGGAGGATAGTATGGTAAACCCAAGATGGTGGAACGCTAAAGACTCCAAAAAAGAACTCGGAGCCTTTGTTGTAAATTTTTAATATAGAATTCTTGCAGTTACATAGAAAACTACATCATAAACTCTACCATTCACTTCTGCTGTTTCTACCTATTGTACATACCTCTGGCAATGGCGACCACAGTTTTACGCTAGAATCAATTCCGCTTGATGCAATAAAGCACATACTTGGGTGGGGTTGAATGCAATTCACTATGGACACGTCACCAAATAGCGCTGTCACTATTTTGGACCTCTTACGCTCCCAAACAAAAATAATGCCTTCATCCGAACCAGCACAGATGTAGTTGCCGTCTTCACCTATAAAATTTTTAAAAATAGCACTTAATATCCCATTATTTATAGTCAACTCTAAGTAATATACAATTCAAAACAATATTTTGTTTCATAAAAGAACTTGCATATCCGATACATACAATTCAATATCAACAACAATTACTCTGCCTACAATTATAGCAAAACCTACTACCGGTTTCTAGGTAATTCTGCAGTCAATTAAATGCTCAATTTATCAAAAATATAAACAAAATGATGTTCAGCTGATTTCAATTATCGATTCTCCCAGATATAACAAAAATAATAATAATAATAATATTATGCAGAGAGGCTAACCATCATCCTCGGCCATGGTGAGTTGCAACATCACTTACAAAAGCAAAACCTGCTGGCAGCTTAGGGCCATCTGGGAGGGAAAAAGCATTCCCTCTGATAAATCCTATAAATTCAGAAGATTTTTTATGTGATACTTTATTCAACAATTTGCCTTATGAAATGAAAAGAAGTGTGTCACTAGATTAAAAATTCGTTTGTTATTCGCGAAAAAAAATTATTAATTAAGGAAGGAGAAAACTGTACATTACCCATCTATTAATTTGTTTTCTTATCTTGAAATATGACATTTGTTGTCTGAGTTCTAGTTTTCTATGTTATTATTTATTGACATTATTGTACTCCAGGTATATTGTACTGTTTTGAAGAGCACTGTGCTAATAAAGTTTGATATATAACTCAATGAAGGACAATGCAAGGAGTACGAAGAGGATGTCCAGCTCGTAGACAAAAGTATATCTAGATTCCCGAGACACATATTCCTACTTGGGAGTAAGTGGAGCAATGCCACTTTTAAAAGTTAATACTGTTAAAGCTCTCTCCGTGGCAAGTATCAGCACAAACCACGATAGAGTTGGTCATTAGAACTGTCGGGGAAGAACAAAATTGCTAAAGGAATGTAGGCTTTCACGGCTGGCGTCAATGTTCTGGTTGGTTTCCAGGTTTTGCCGTGGTCTTCTTTGGTTAAAATATTCAAATGTTTCGACTATAACTGCGGCAGTCATCTTCAGTGGCCTGGTCGAAGTACTCTTCTTGACATATCAACTGAAACTTAAAACTCTTTCAGTTGATACGGTTGATTGGAGTATCACTGCATGGTCTCCGACCATGAAAAGGTACGGATCGGACCGTTTCTCTCCAAGGTAGCAGCCCGTGCGGCTGAAGAATTTGGTCCCATTCTCAACACCAAATTCCCAATAAAAACTGGATTTTTACTTTCACATTATTTCTTTCTAGTTTTGGTAATTTCACAAAATATATCAAATGTAGTTCAACGTCCAGCTTGGCCTTAGACAGGGACGTAGTTTTTCTGCAAAATCATTTTTATCATGTTTTTTCCTATAAAAAAAAACATATATTCAATTTTCAATTGAGAATGTTTTCCTTTTCTCTCACCCAGTTGGAACCCGTTCAGCAATAAGCCCATATATTATAGGATGGCCGGTGGTCGGTGGTTCAACTGTTAGATGATACGCCATTGAAACTTTTGCAGGTACTGGATCAGTTCCCAGACAAGTGCGAGAGATTTTTTCCAGAGTATATCGAAAATCGATAGGCGACCACATGCCTTATTGTGAAAGCAAGTGTGATGATACAGCTGAAAAGTGAATACGCCAACAAAAATCAGTAAGTCGCCCCAGAGAGCCAGGGCAAATAATAATTATACATATAGAAAAAAATAATTTACTTCCTGCAAAAAACTAAATAAAAAAATCTTGCAAAGCGCTTTCAACTGTAAAATCATCAGTGAGTACCTGTAAATAAGTAATCATTATTTGAAAATGAATTTGATAAAATGAAATATTTAAAAGTATGAAAGGAGGGTATGCTTTTCTGGGCCAACTACTCCCGGTCATAATATTTTGCACACTTTTAGGTCGAATGCAAAATACGATAAAATAGACATTTTGGCAACAAAGTGTATGTGTTTATTTTGGGTTTCAATTTACAATGAATACAAAATGTAAGTTCTCACAATTAGTTATTGAATTAATTTAATAATTTTTCTTCAAAAACGTCTTTTTCAGATTAAGTTGTCCTAAGTCAGAGACCAATGGATTTATAATCTCCTGCCATGCAGGAACTGCCCTGAGGCGCCTGATACCATATTGCATTTTCTGTCAGCATGTCTGGCATATGAGGTCTTAGCCTTTATCAAAAGACATAACGCGGCACTACAATTGTTATATTACCATCCACAACACTTCTAGAGACAAAACGAGACACTGGTGTTGTCTTACGCTTCGGAGGTTTGCCATCCGCAGGCAAATACAATATAATAAGCCAGATGCAGTCCTCCTTAACCATCAAAGTGTTAAACGATTTTTGTCCGAAAGTAAGGGGAAAACGGACGAAATTTTGAGAATTTCTCTTCGAACTCCAAACGCTCTATCAAAAATGCAATGCAAGGCGGCATCCTTGGTTCATTGCTCAGAGCACACGATTTCCTGACCCAATAGTTGTTAACCCCATAGTTTGTGGAGTGGTTTTTGGTGTAACAGTATGGTCAGTGCGCCCTCCGAACATGTCGGAGTTTCTGAGAATAGGTCCAACTAGGTTCGAAAGTAGGTGAGCCTACATCAGGCCCTCCACTGCGGCCCATGGCCTATTGTTGCTTTTGTAGAGTGTACCCAAAGACATAGCCTGTGCGAGTAGGAGATTGTAATTATTATTATCTGACTTAGCGGTCTGCGGCGGCTTACTGATTTTTGGTGGCATATTCAGTTTTCAGCTGTAGGAAAACTTGATAAACCTACAGCTCCACCGCGGTTGGTCTGTGCGCATTCCAAGCAAGCATTTGGTCAAATACTTCTTGTTATGAACAATTTGTTGGTAGTCATGGAAATACTGACCAATAATAGTTAGGCGAGAATGTATTTTTACAGAAAAACAGTAGGGGCAGAGTAAGTGTTCCTAGTAAAACAAATAATTGTTTACAATAGATATGTTGATTTACGTTCGTTTTCTTGAAATTACAGAATTTCCGTTTTTTGTGGGAACTACAATGAAATGATGGGTGCTTACCTAAGAAATTTGCCTCTTTGATATCCGTTGTTGTGTTACAATGCCCCAAAAACCTGACCTCGAAGTCCATGGATTCCAATCTCTTTTTGTGTTCCGCATCATCCACCTTCCTTCGCTGACGTTCTTTCTCTTCGGAACCCTCCTTAGCTTGTTCTTTAGTTAGATTCGCGAGCTCAAGTTTTTCCAACTTCTCTCGCAAAATGTTAACCTGTTGAATGAAAAACTATGCATTCACTTAAATTCACTACCACTCCATGAATTTACCTGAGGATGAGAGTTGTTGTTTGTGTGGAGGGTGCTGAAGTAATCGAGCCATTTGTTTGCCTCTTCAGACCATTTCAGTTCGATTAAACTTTCTATTAGGCCGATGTAAGCTTGGATTGTGTGGGGCCAGCTTTGTATCACATAGAGAAAATCACGAGCTGCATTATAAAGATCACCCATCCTGAGGAACATTGAAAAATACTGAAGCTTCAGATGACTTAAAAAATACACACAAATTATAATACTAATGAAGAAATGTGTTAGCGGCACTGCAGACTTGAAAACAAAAATTGAAAAACTGAAATAAAAAAGTGAACCAATCGGAATTCGAACCCCCCCTCCTCTAGTCAGATGAACTGGAGTAAACTGGCTGCTCACACTATTGATTCAGCATTTCATGTTAGTAAATGAGGAGAAGATGGTTATTATGATGATGATGGAAACATTCACGCATACATTACCGGAAGATTCTATTAGTCAATCCTGAAGACAAAAACATACCCTTCCGAATTCCACAATTTTTCTACGAAAAAAATGGCTGCCCAACATGCTGATATAAAGTTAGGACTAACCACGGAACTATAGAATTTAGAACAGATTGTACTAAGACATACTGATGGAGAATGATGCCTTGCCATTTAACTTATCTGAAACTGCCATCACAAAACGCGTGCAATCAGTACAGTTTTCAAACTAATTATACCAATCAGAAAAGTAGTGTTTTGTCAAATATTCTAAAACGGTTCACGGGGATTATTTCAATCCTGTTAGGCAGATGTGAATCTATGATATCAATAAATTAATTTAAATCAAGTTCCGGTGAGCTCTCAGTTTGACGAGCCATTGTCCACCAAGGGGACAAAATTAAAGAATGATAATGACTTAAGATTTCATTTTATTTCTTTTATTTTTTTTATTATTTACATTTTTTTATTATTTATTATTTATTATGTAATCATTTATTTATTATTTATTATTTATTATTTTTTATTTTTTTGTTTTTTATTTTTTATTTTATTTTATTTTATACATACACGGGAAAGCCCCATTACAATATAAATTATTCACAACAACATTTAATTTTGAAACTAAGACTAAAATTATAATTGAAATTAAAATATAACAATTCATAGTATACAAACATTTCAACTGAAGTGTTAAACTGATTATGATTTAAAAAATAATTATAATACAAAGTCTGAGCGACTGAAACTATATATATAATATGCTGCTGTAAGTGTAATTATGATATTCAGAAATATATACATAAATCATTAATGTGCTGCAGTGCTAGAGGAAACATCTGTATTCCTAAGCTTCTTTCTATAGTACATGATTTTAGCTATTCCGAAATGGAATTAGCTGATGATGGTGAAAGGAAAAAAGTGAGGCATAAAAGAAAATCTGAATCAAAGGCTGAAAATGACCCAAAAAGAAATAAAACTTTCTCCACAAATGAAATCAACAATATTATTATGGGCACCAGCACCAGTACTATAAGCCAAACAGCAAAAAGTCCACATATAAATACTTCCTCACAAAAACAACCAACAAACAAAAATATAAAGTAAGAAACTACTTTTAGGCCAGTAGAAATAGACATGAAAAATCGATAATTCAACAATAATTCCAAAAGTTTTCAAACTCTGGTGAAGTGAATGGTACATCGAGAAAGCAATAAATCTCAGTTTGCAACCTCTTCCGAAGTATGCAACCTCTTCCGAAGTATGCAACCTCTTCCAAAGTATGCAACCTCTTCCGAAATATGCAACCTCTTCCGAAGTACACAAAATTGTCAAAATGGCAATTTACTCGTATTTTACTGTATACTCGTTTTAAAGTATTAGTTTTCTTTCAAAATTCAAAATAAATTATATTTTGTCGGATTTGACAACTTTTATTTTCGCTTTTCTGTCAGACTATTAATAACAAACTTTTTTTTTTCCAAAAAACCCATAGAAAACTTTTTTCAATTGAATAAAAAGGTAAGGAAAACAATAATTGAAATACTGGGTGAACGACGACGCCACACTCGTTGAGAAAATTCCAAAAGTTCTGCAAACTTGGAGTAGTATTGAATATTTTATGTCATATCACAAATCAAGGTTGCAACCAATTCAAGGGTACGGAACATTTTTTTAATCTACCTATAATGTTTTTCTTTGATATAACATAAGAGAAAATTCCAAAAGTTCTGCAAACTTGACAGATACATTGGAAAAATAATCAGAATAGTAGTGTATATTTGCAACCTTGACTTTGACCGAAACATATATTTTCTTAATTCATGGTCAGTTTTTTGATAAAGGTGGTCTCGAAATAATTACAAAAGTTTTAAAACTTTATTGTAAATTTTGAAAACATCTATTCTGATGCGTTCACAAATTATCAACCTTGTACACAATCCGGCACTTCATTCAATTTTGAAAAATCTAATTAATTTATAAATTTGATTTTTGCAAATTGCATGAAGTCCGGATCGTGTACAAGGTTGCAATTGCATCAGAATTTTAAACAAAGTTTCAAAACTTTTGTAATTATTTCGAGACCACCTTAATCAAAAAAATTACTATGAATTAAAATATCAGATGTTGCGGTCAACGATAAAGCTTGCAAATCTGCACAACTCTTTGGAATATTGTTCGGATATATCTGCCAAGTTTGCAGAACTTTTGGAATTTTCTCAACGAGTATACAGCAAAATTGAAGTTATTTTTTTTTTATCTGTGCACAAATTCTTTTTTATATATTCGAATTTGTGAAAACTTATTTGTTTATAATATGTATTTGTGTTTTAAGGTTTTGATTATGTAATAAAAATGGGCTGAAGGACTTAGATCAATGGCCTATTGGATCAATGTAATTGTTCAATAAAGTTCATTTATTATTGTTATTATACATATATATATAGTTACAATAAAGCTGACTACAGCGAATTCCTTAACTTCTGAACAGAACCTCAAAATAAATTCAAATTCAAATCATTAATTCCTCTCAACGTTCTGTCCAGCGGAGAATTCCTTCCATAATTGATTGAGTGGTATGGTACATGAAACGTACATGAGTGTCTGAATGTTCTGCTTGGAACATCCAAGTTAATATTTTTGAGGATATCTGGACAAAAAATCATTCCATTTAAAAGTTTGAAAACGAATATACACTATTCTTGTTTCTAGAGTATCTAACTGTAAAAGTTGTAATATATTTGTGTATTCCTGATGTATTCCTGATGATGAGCTTAAAACAAACAATGTCTTAAAAATCTGTTTTGGACCCTTTTTAGAGTTTAACTGTTTACCTCATAGAACGGAGACCATATTATGGAACCATATTCAAGTTTGGACCTAACTAAAGAAGTATATACTGTTTTTATAGAAGTTAGAGAAAATTCCTTACATTTACGTTATACGAGTCCCAGCGTTTTTGAGGTATTAACAAATACCAGGTTGATGTGATCAATAAAGGTAAAGTTGGTATGTATATTTGTGAATTATTTGCCCTCTTTATCTTAGCCGTTTTGCGCATTTTATTTTTTTTTATTTTATTCACAATAGTTTTCTTGATCACTCACGGTTTCTATTTTCAAAACGGTGAGTTTTGCTTACTGGATGCTAGGCCAAAGGCATCAGTAAGTAATACTTACCGAAGTCTTAACAATACTGGTTGCTGGGCCAAAGACGTCGGTAAGTAATTCACTTACCGACGCCTTATGTCACTTTTATATAAATGTCACATTTGACTTTTCAGTTATCAACTGAAAAATAATATTTCAATTAAGGGAAAAAATGCTAGGATCGTGCAAAAAACGCTACAAGTATCGCGTACGTTGAGCACCACCAATCTCAGATATTAATTGGAGGAAGAGCGTAGCGACAACGAAACAATAATTGTCTTAAATTGGTAAAATGTGCTCCGTTCTTGACACTTAATATACTATTTAGAATGGTCATACAGGTTGCACATTGAATCCTAAATACATATCCATTATAACTGTATTGTCTTTCTAATTTGTTAAAGGTATACTTAGCTTCTTGAGACACCATGACATCAATATTGTCTTTCGCATATCAAATTGGAAAATCTTCCATATTACAAATTATATTTGAAACATAATTTCATTTCGAAAACGTGAGCAATATCTATTACAATCAACTTCCTCCATGGATATTTCAAAAAAAAACAAACAATATTCCTGCGGCAGGTTTTGTCCGATTTGCTCATCGCAAAAATATTCCAAAAAATCGCAAGGTAATGAACCAGCCTTCATTAGGACCATCAATACTATGTTTATATTATTTATTTATGTAGGATTTTGTATATGGTCTAGGGGAATAATAAGTTCTAAAGGCCGCAGGATAGCTTAAGAACGGGAAAACACAGATTATAAACAATACAATCATACTTGTGAATTGGGGAAAACATATCTTCGGTTACACAGCCACTGAAACGTTATGTCTTTTCTGGAACTACAAATCGTCTTCCCAACTCAATAAAATAAAACAGATCGCGGCTCGAACTGTCTCACTTAGATCTCGGTAGTAGACAGTGCCATCACTAGATGGGCCAATTCCCGTAACATCGTTGTTTGCACATAGCAAGTGTGCTAAGGAGACAAGAGGCAATGGTTAGATCATGTTTCAGATAGCACAGAGACATCCAAAGAGCTCCGAAATGGGCCAGTTGCAATACAGGATAACACCAAAATAGCAGAGCTCAACAGCAGTCCAAAGCAGTTCCGGGTGAGCAGTTCTTGGATCAACCGCCAGATGTAATTACAGTGAGGTAATAGGTGGTAATTGTAGATTATTGCTTACCGATTTATTTTAACCCAATTGTTTTACCGTGTTGAATTAACCACTTTTTTTTGGTGCCGCCGTTGTAAGGTGATATATTAGTTAATGTACATATAGTGTTAGAGTATTGATTTTTTTGGTATAATAATAAAGCTCGTTATAGTAGTAGTAGTAGTAATTTATTTGAATATGTTTCATAAACTTCAGTAAAATTACAGCGAGTCACACAAATGTGGTATAAAAAATGAGATAAGAAGCAAACTCATTTAAAAATTTCTTATGATATACAAAAATTTGATAAAAATTTGTTACTCAACACTATGTTGGCGTTATTAATGAATAATAATTATTTCTTCCTCCTTTAATCGAACTGAATTGATTTTTGAATATTCCAACTGATAGCAACTAGGATTCGAACCCAGGACAGGCAAGTGCTTCCAGTCAATACCGTAGTGACCCCTGGAGTATTATTTTCTTCACTGACGGTGCCCGGGGCACGTGAGGTACACACATTTCCACAGTTAAACATTTGGCGCCCGGGCAGGGACCGTTTTTATGGTATACCGAGACCGTCGATTACCGAAAGTTGAGTAATAATAATAATAATAAATCTTTATTTTCCAATTAAATTATATAAGAACAATAACTTGTGTAAATATAATAACTGATAAATACGTCCAAGTTAAGGGTCTGCATCCCTGAAAAAAAGGGGGACGGAAACGATTTCTTTCTTCTGATTGATGAAGGAATGTATGAGTGTATACAGATAAAAATAACAAAAAAAATATTTTGAAAGTATTAACTGAATGAAAAGGATATTTCTTCCCATTTTGTGCATTTTTGATCAGTGCCACCATCAAAATGAACGAATATTTTTATGTTTCCTTGTATTATTGAAGTCTATCAATTACTTGATGGAATGACGGTCTCGTTTTCCTCTTACACAATTCGGTTTATTTGTGAATAATTTTACAAAAAAGTGTTGTTTTTGCGAAATGAATTTCCTTGCATTATTCCATTCGAATTGGGAAATAGCCAATTTTATAACCGTCAAGCTATAAAGGAATGTTTCAGCCGTCGACTAGTGAAAATTAATTATTAATTACAATTCTTGAATCCAAAATAGAACTGAATTTCTTTACGCACCTCACGTTGCTCCTCCAATACGGCTGATAACGTGAAACGTGGAGAGAGGGATCATACAAGTTCTGGCACAGGGTCGGATTTCGGATCACTTAAAATATTCGCTGCGCCTAGACATTTTTGTTGTGCTATTAACTATCGGTTATGATATTAAATGAAAATACATTCCATTTAACTTACTCGAAATTGTTTTCTCTAACTTATTTGGATATGAACTCTACCGATGATGCAACTATTTGTGGATATATTCCAAAATTCGGGAAAATATAAAATTCACTGGTCGGGTGGAAATTCAAAAAAATATAATTTAAAAAGTTACTAGTTTTTATACAACTTGTTTTCTGTGTGTGGGGGTGGGTGCGTGTAGGTGTGTTTGTGTGTGCATGTATACATGTTTATTTCAAATTTGAAAGTGGTTTATATTATTCATCGGAAGTTTGATTTTGTGAAGGAAATTGAATTCTTGACATGATTTGTTTGGGTATTTAACCTTCCACAATCTGTCAATTCAGTCATCCAGTCGACTTGTTTGGCAGGAATTCATCAGTTGGAAGACAATAAATACATCATGACATTTTCAGATTGAGAAAAATTTAAGATGGCGGCTCCTGTTGGACGAGTATCGTGATTACTGATTAGATATCATTAATGTTCATCTTCAGTTGACATGAACAGGAGGTGAAAATGAAATCAGTAAAAACACTAATTAAAACTACGAAAAATGTGAAAAACCAATAAATTAGCGTAAAAAATCGAACCGGACCATAATCACAAAACTTGTCCGCCATCTTGGAGCCGTCTTCTCAAAAACAATAATTAAAAAAAAAGATTCATTATCTCCTACACCGAAAACCCACACATACGAATTCTGAATCGAATCCGACTTTAATCGCAAATCTCGTCCGCCATCTTGAATTTATTAATTTCAACAAACGATTCCTAATCTCCACCCCCGAAAACCCTCTCATACCAATTTTGAATCGAAAAATCTGAAAAAAATATTACAATGCATCAAAACCTTCAAAAAATAATATACGATAAAGACTTCATACACCAGCACTGTATATTTATGCTGCATGCATGTCATTAGCTTTTATCCAGTATTCTAGATGAGACCATCGGTATAACTTTTTGTTGTACACTTTTCTTCCCAAAATTCTCATTCAAAACATTATCTAAATAGTTTCCGCCCGTTAATCAATTATACCTACTATTTTTAACGCTTCATATTCTACAGATTTTCAGTTTTTTTTATTTTACTTTCAATTTTCGATTCATTCTGTGATTGGACCGCAATATTTAATCTCAAATGCTCGTACAAATTTTCAGATTACCACGAAAGCGAATAGGAAAAACAATCACCGAAATACTTAATTCGGTCCTGTACCGCGCGAAAGTTGACAAACTAGAGAGACATCAGAATTCAAAAGCCAAGAGATCAAAGTCAATATCAAACAGTCTACAGATAAATACAAACAACACACAAGAATACACTAACCTAATTAAAAAACGATTTCGAGAAGAAACAGTTGATCCGTTGAGTTAGACCGCCAAAAACCGCTTGAAAGCACTTTCGAAGGTGGAAATACATCGAAATACATCAAAAACCGCCGATCTGTCATTTTGACGCATTTTCAACATTGGCCAAAAAAGAAGTGTCTCGAGAAAGGATACCTCTTTTTGTTTTGTTTTTGTTAATGATTCTACATTATTTACATAACCGACAGCTCGCACTTTTAGCTCAGCTTTTCATGTTAGTAAATAAGAAGGTGATGGTTAGTATGAATGAAGACATTGATGCATGCATAAGGAAAGAGACTCTAATACTATTTCAGCTGGTGACAATACTTATATGTTGCATGTATGTCTGTATGCATGCATTTATTTCTTACCATTTCCGTTTGAAACATTCAGTCGCCCTCTCCAAATAAAAGCAAGCACAGTTTTCTTCAGATTCATGTTTCACGTTTTTTTTCTTTGTGAATCCATTATCTCCCTGAAAAGAATACAGGATTGATTGAGAAAAGTTGAGTTCCTGAAGGATACATAAATAAATAATTGTAGTTTCACATATGAACTGTCTTATTCGTTCATGAAAATATGAAAAATAGTGACCCCAGGATAGTTTCTAGTGGAACAGTGATATTAATTGTTTTTTCTATTGTTTCACCATCAATTATTACCACTATTTAATATCATTTATTTAATACCAAGAAACGATTCCGCTATTATTTGGATCTAACTCTATTAAATACACCAAAATTATTAAATTTTTGGGTCTTATTATTGATGAAAAACTATCATGGAATAATCATGTTGATAAATTGAGAAAAAAAATCAATCCAGTCATTGGTGTACTGTTTAAAATAAGGAAATTTGTTCCCCTCAAATACCTTAAAAATATTTACTTTTGTCTTATCCATTGTAACCTACAGTATTTGATATCAATCTGGGGAACCGCTAATAATTCAGTTTTGAAACCTCTAAAAAAACTACAAAATAAATCTTTGAAATGTATTTACAACTTGCCATTTTTAGAACCAACAGTAAACTTATATAAACCTAATAATTTACTGAATTTGAATTCCCTTTATAAAGTAAAAATTTGTTCATTTATTCACTTAATTCGATTAAAGCAGAAAGTTTCTAATTTAAATTTCATTGAAATCAATAAAATCCATAATCATCAAACAAGACAAGCAAACTGTTTAAGCCTCAGCAATTTCAGAACTAATTTTGGAAAAAAATCGATATATCATGATGGTATAGATATCTACAATTCACTACCAAATGAAATAAAAAAAATTAAAAAAGTGACGATTTTTAAAAATAGAATAAAGAGCTATTTTCTTTGTTAATTATTCTAAAATGGCTTAATTTTTCCATAATTTATTTTATTTCTTGCCTAACTATTTTGAATTCAATCAACATGAATACTTTTTTTTCTTCTCTTTTTAAGTTGCTTTTGAATTGTATCTATATCAATTGTATATTATTTTTTATGTAGATTTGTAAGATATTGTTATTATCATTATTTTTTGTATCCCTATCATAAACAATCCTGTTTCTTGGGATATTATGAATGAATAAATGAATACTTACAAAGCTTCGATAACTAGACAACAAACTAAAATGAATTGAATTTCATCTTAAATTATAAACTATAATGGTGAAAGTCCCCTCATCTAAACATCAGCATAGACCTGAAAAAAACCGCAGTAACACCAAAGAGTTAAGATTCAGAAATGAAGAAATGCAACAGCACAACAACAAAGCTTGAATTCTCCGAGAATACGGTCTTCATCATTAACGAGTATATGTACATGAAATCATATAATATTATTCCAAATGCTGTTGCTCTGTAAACGACAAATGGGCAACTTTTGTTAGTAATTCTGACCTTCTGCTATTCCACCAGACCCCCAGATTCACAAAAAAAGAGGTTGGTACTGCACTCATTCAGAATACCATAGTAAGTTGCTCTACTAGAAATACAGAACAACTTAGGCAACCAAGATTGAGACCAATGTCAACTCTCTCTCTCTCTCTCTCTCTAAAAATTTGAAAAATTTTCAAAATGTAGTAAATATTTGAGAGAAATATTCAAAAGGAGGAAAACCCAATTAGCAAATGAAAACCTATTTCATTATTTACTATTACTACCCCAAAACTACATGAAACCACCCAAATATACTATATTCAGGGGTAATATAATAAGTGGTATGATTATTACCGATAATTTTTTGGAATATTAATGAATTGCAACCCCAAAGCTGTATTTTCTTGCATTGGGATTGCCAATGAATTAATATTCCAAAAAATTATAGGTTTTTAATCATACCACGAATTATATTTAGGACGACAATATATCGATTTGAAATAACGAAAAATCGTGTCACCTGGTAATTGATGCTTTACTTCTACCCGTATTCAACAGAATACTCTTTTCCACGGCCTCATCTATGAAACCAATGGACATTTGTCCCCAACGATCGCTCATATTGATAAATAAAGATAACTAGTCAAAAACATAAATTTGACGTTTATAATTTAAATAATTATTTTCACTTGACATATAGTAAAACAAAAACTAAGCAGGTTTATCACCGTGAAAATACAGCGACAAGCTATATTTTCACTGTAGTTCTGATTCTATTGGCTGAATTTCAAAATTTGAAATCCACTGATGGGTTGTTAAGCAAGGAAATATATTGTCAGTAAAATTTTATTATTCTTATTTATCATTTCAAAATCAAATACTACTGTCAATATCTATCTTATGTCAGTTATGGCCAAAAAGGATATTTTAATTTTTTCTGGTAAGTTTGATTTTGTTGTATATTTCGTACAGTTTATAAGAGGGAAAAACAAAATTTAAATAATTTCACATAATGTAAGTAATAATATTGAAAATTAATTTAAAAAAATGTATGTATATATATATATTCTTGAATCACAATTTAGTTTTTAAATAATTTGGAAGTTCAACGTAAAATTTTAAACCATCAAAATAAATTGATTTCTTTCCAATTTTCATCTTGATTTTGTTGACATTTAAATTTTTGGTTTGTCTGGTCAGGTGATTATGTTGGTCATTATCGATTATGAAACTTAAAGTGGAATGTTCAAGTTATTTTTAACAAGAATGAATGTCCTTTTTCAATTTGTATAGGGAATGTATATCTATCTAGTAGCTTTCTCGGTTTATATAAGTTTTCAGTTGGTTCTTGATAGTCAAGTTTAAAAATACATTTAATAATTTTATTTTGTAGTGTTTTCAAAGGTTTAAGCAAATAGGTCGAAGCAGTGCCCCAAACTGAAATTACATATGGTAATTTACAGTATACAAAAAATATATGGATTTTAGATATTTCAGAGGCAGCAAATTTCGAACTTTAAAAATAATTCCAATTAATGGTGAAATCTGCCTCCTTAAGTTCTCTATATGTTTTGCCCATGATAAATTTTCATCTATTAAGAGTCCCAAGAATTTCAGTGTCGAGCAGTATTTTATGTATTCATGTTGGATTTTATCGGGTCTTTTAAATTATTGTCTGATGATTTTTTTGTAATGAACATAAATGAGGATTTTTCATAATTCAATGTCAGTTTAAGATAGATGAGCCATAATTATATTTTTTTAGGTCATTTTGCATGTCATTTTTGATATCACTTTGACTTTTTCCACCATATATTATTCATTCATCCAAAAATGTTAATAATGAAATGCAATCATCAACTTACTTGAGCACACTTTGTACATGTGGGCAACCCCCCATTCCTTGAAGAAATTGTCGGAACCTGAATATCGCTTATCTGTCTGGACTTGTTGATGTCGAAAAGATAAATCTGTTCACCTCCCATGTTAACCAGCATTTCTGATCCAGCGGAATTGAAAGAAATATTCGTAGCTGCCAACTTGAAACTCGTTGATCTAGAATTCTCGATGGCTAAATGTCCTGGGGCATAGTACTGTACACAGTTGGGATCTATTGGCTCATTATCAGTCGACACTTCGCTGTTGTTATCCACCTGAAATCGGGGAGCATACTGCACCCTCTTCATAAAACCTTAATTAGATGGTATTCGAACTAATACGTCAGTAATATTCAATTAGTTTCAAAGGTGGTGGGATCGATGTACATGGTAGTGTTGTATAATTGACTAGAGTTCACAATCAGTGATATTTGAATTCGTAATCTATGATAGCATAAATCCGCAGGTACTGATTTTGAAACAAACCTGACCATAAATGATGGAACAATTTCGCCATTAGGAGGCAACCTTTTTGAAGGACTTAGTTTGATGGCCATTTGATTATATTTATATTGTTATTTATGTAATCAATAAAGATCTTATATTATTATTATTATATTAAACAAATAAATACACAAAGTAGGTGATGAATTTCTAAGTTTTATTGATTTTTAAATATTTCACAATCTGTTTTTAAAACAATTTTTTAAAAACATTATCATGGTAACATAATTCTTTAACTACATCACTATGGGTACTAATAATAATAATAATAATAATACTCCCTCATAAACACTCGTAGAGTGTACCCAAAGGCATAGCCTGTGCGGGTAGACGACGGCTATTATTATTATTTGCCGTGGCGTTACTGTTTGATATCAGTGGTTAAAAATCCTGCCTGTCACACTAGTTTGTGTTCCGTCAATTGAAATAGTCATGATGACAGAAGAGAAATCAGCTTAAAAAATAAAAAATGATATTGCACATTTCAGTAGTTAAAAACACGCCTGACAGAGGAGTTGCATTTTATTTATGTCATTCCGGTAGCTGTGTAGAAATATATTGACATATGAATTACAAATCAAACTACAAAACTTACATGAATTACAGTTAATCCAGTAATTCCTGCGACTGGAATGAAAAAATTGCAAATAAAAAGACAAAACTAGCGATACTGGTATTGAAATCAGAAAAATAAAACGAAACTATGAGGTGAACAAATTAGAACTGTCATGATAACCTAGGAGATATCAACTTGGAAAAATTCATATTTGCTGTTTTAAAATGTTCATAGAAAGAGTATAGTATGTAACGGGTATGTAACGGGTTGATAAACTCCTCTAGAAACTCGTTTATTAAACACTTGCTCCGCTATGCTACGCTCGTGCTGAAAATACTTGTTCATATGAGGGCATCAATAACAATTTTTTCATAATAATATACTAATATTTCATACTTTGTATTGTATATATTTCATACTGATAACCGGATATACTAATACACTTGCCTTGACTAGGAGGCTTTTCTCATCAACTACTATTTACAATATAACCCATAATAAAAATTTCTCATCTAATTATCATCATTGTATCATCATACGAGTATATTGTACCTTGACATATGAGTGACAATGTGGATATGCTACGCTAAACACAGGTTTTTAATTGTATTGTATATTTAATATTTAATGTCTAATGTTTGTTTAATGTTTAATATTTAGGTTCAATTTATAAAAATATTCAACAATTGAGATTTGAAAAGCTATAAATGCTGATTGGACCTTTTGAATAACTCAACAGATTTCAAACAATAGGCTCCATAGCTTCTTAACTATTAAGTGTTAAATTCATGTCAGGTTTTTTTTTAAATTTACCCTTGATATTTAAAATTGAATATTGTATATTTATTATCAATATATATTATTGAATATTCAATATTTATATTAGTTGGGAAATGTTTATGTGAACTATTCTACTGTCTAATTGTCATTTATAAATTTGTATGTACTTGATTTGTATATTAGGTTCCATTATATTCCAAATAAAACTCTTTCTAAATAGAGAAATCCCTGGATACCGATTATAAGCCAAATCGATCCCTAATTTCAAACCATATTAATCAAACTCGTCTGTGATGGACCAATAATAAATTCAAAGAATTAAAAGTAATCAAGAGGAGACTGCAAAGATGAACTCTCCAGTAGATGAGAAGCACTTTTTACAAGGTCCATACAAGTACAAACAGTCATGGAAGTCTTCACACAATAAGGGTAGCACTGATAGCACCGATGCAGTTCAAAACACCAACAAAGGCATCCACGACTTCCACTAGATAGAACTCAAATTTAGCAGACTGTTCTACACTTAGATGCTAGTACACCATATTCTTGTACAATATCAACATTTGTATACTAAATGACTAAGTGTTGTATTAATCTTTTGAAAAAAATATATGCAAAGAGAAATGTTTTCCTGCTTACCTGGGTTATAAGTGTTGTGTAGATATGTCTTGTCAAAGTTTAGAATGTTAAGCAAAAAGAAGTCGACAAACTTTCACTTCATACATAGTAAATAAGAAAACTCACCTCTTGACGAAAGTTAACTGTACAAGGCTTCAACATCCTCCTATCATAAAGTCTAATGAAACAGTCATTAGCCCCTACAGCCACATAATGGGGCTTGGTAGGATTAACAGCAATACACTTGACTTCTCCGAAGTTATTGCTCAAGTCCAGCAAAGCCTTGGTGCTCGTTGCCGTACACTCGTGTGGTTCTCTCAAATCATATTGTCTGAAAAAAAAAAAAATTATTATGGTGCAATACAATTATAAAAAAAAACTTACATGACAAGGCCATCTTCTGCTGCTGACCAAAACAAAGAAGGTTCTACAGGAGAGGTTGCAAGTCGCTTAACTCGGTTCACATGACAACTACATTCCAGTATAGGGGGGCCCTTGGCCACAGCATCTTGAAGTGATTGGACGATAACCCTACAATCCCCCGAAGCTGTTGCTATTTCAGTACAGTTCCTTCCTAAAAACTGAAGAGGTAATTTTAATCAGATATACCTGAATTGAAGAATTGGTAAGGTTTGGGGGAAAAATTGAACTATTCATTTATATGAGAAAGTATTTTATCGCTCTTTAGTAATATCAAAGTTAAATAAGGAGGACTAAAATATATACACAATGTTCCTGTGTGGCAAAGGTGCCAAACTCGATCAAATGCCTGAGATATAAACAAACCGGTTACCAGTTAAACTCAATGATTCACAGTTTATTCATACAAACTTATACAAATGTAAGTCATTTTAATTGAAGAAAAAACTAAACAGAATAGGATAGCAATCATTCATCATTAGAAATTCTGAAATTGTGTAATAGTTATTTGTGTATCAAGTGACTAAAGTGATACTTTTTTCACGAGTAGGAAATGTTGACGCACGACGCCGTAGGAGGAGTGCGGCAATTCCTACGAGTAAAAAAAACACTTTACTCACGAGTTTCATACAGTATCTTTTTCTACAAGTGTTAAAAAAGACAACGAATGAATCAAAAACTCCCGCACAATACAAACTTATGATGAACTTTCACCTAAAAATTGCCAATAACTCGGATATCATTATATGTGACTTAGCTGGTTTTTCCCCTGTACCCTTCACTTGACAAAAAAGCATCTAAACTTATGAGAACATAGAACTATTATTGTAGATTAATGGAAGAAAAATATAATAGTTTTTTTAGCAAGGTTTCTTCTGGTACTGGTGTCTTTGTTGCACAGTAGGATTTCTTCTCACCGCATATTTGGTGATTACCTCTATACTGCTGTTTTTGTAAGAACATCCTGGAGAGAAATTGTAAATGATACTCTATCGGCATTATATTGGTCTGCTGATATAGCAGAGGACAAGAAGAATTATGAAGAAGATTGTTAGGGTGTACTTGGAGATTTTTTTAATATATTTTGTCTCTGCAACTTTAAGCACATGCAGAGTTCATTGGGTAATGGTGGGTGTCAATATTCAATAAGTGGGTGACAAATGGGTTTATAGATGCGTTTTGCTCTTGTCCCTTTATATAACAGCCTAATGAAAAGCGAAGCTAATGCAATAATTTTCCTCTTAAGTGTTACATGGCTGCTGAAGTTCTTCAATGTAAATGTATGATATTGCCAAATAATGTTGGAATTTTGTTTGAATTTGATAATCCGCCGAGTTGATAAATTTGATATAAAACATAAAAAAGTAAGCTTCTTATCTCACCTTTACAGAAAAAATATTTCCAATGTGATTGGTGGGAATAACCTGCAACTTTTTGTGTCTGAATGGATCCCACAATATGATGTTTGTATCATCCGAACCTGATGCTAAATGCCTGAAATATATTCATGATTTAAAAGTTAAAAAATTGAAAAATACATTGTTTTGAAGAGGATGAATATCTCTAGTGTTCTAGTGACTAGAATCACTCATCACTTATTGCATATTGGCACAAAACAAAGATTTTGGATTGACTTAGTCATTACTTGATGGAATCTATAATATATGAAACTATATATTTGAATCTGTGGAAATGTAATCCTTTTTATGTTATTGTCACATAACACATAATATAGTTTTGTTTTTTTTTTGGTATAAAGTTTGCTTACTTTGTTTAAATCAGGTGTAATGTGTTTTGATCAAATGCCAATCTGAGTAAGGAGTGCTAGCTGAAAATACGTCCCAGTTTGAAACATTCCAAATGGACTATAAATCACATGTCAGAAATACATCAAAAACATTTCATATGCAAAGTACTGTATCTAATGGGATAAAGAACATTTATCAAAAACAATTGAAAAATCCCTCAAATAATTCAAAGACCATTTTTTTCTCTTTGACAAGTTACATGAACATTTCTTTGTTAACCAAAAAAAGTTCTTACAGATACGACTGTTTTACTGAGGCCGAGTTTAAGATTGTTATGCTTTGTATGCTTTCATTACACCGCTACAGTATTGTGACCTATTTTCCATAAGTTTTCACAGAACTAATTATGGTAAATATTCTTTTATGGTCAGATCTCTAGAATTTTTAAATAAGGAGGATAGATTGGATGTTTTTAATAGCTCTTTCCAAGTCTTTATACTTGTCAGAATATTGTCATGTTATTGTTATTTTGCCTTGTGGTAGGTATAGTTTTTTAGATTTAGTTAGTTATTGTATTGTAACCTATTATCCATAAGTTTTCACAGAACTAATTATGGTAAATATTCTTTTATGGTCAGATCTCTAGAATTTTCAAATAATGAGGATAGATTGGATGTTTTTAATAGCTCTTTCCAAGTCTTTATACTTGTCAGAATATTGTCATGTTATTGTTATTTTGCCTTGTGGTACGTATAGTTTTTTAGATTTAGTTAGTTAAGAAACTTAGGTTCCAGTACAGCTTTCAAATACAGGTAAAAATATTCAAGAAACTGTTTTTGTGCTTATGAATTTTTTCCGGATGCCATGGTATTGTATATTCATGTAAAAATACACTTTCCAGGGAATACTGTTATAATTTTTCTTTTTAGAGTGAGAGACTAGCTGAGATGATGATGGTTTGAAACATAATTTGTATTAATTGATTGTATTAAAAATCATTTTTCTCTAGCGGAAATAATATTTAATAATTCTTAGCCTTATGAACATCTTTACTGAAACTATTCGATATGGGTGAAAACAGAATATGATATGATACTGATGATAGTGAACTTATGAAGTCGAATTAGAAAAATGGTCTTGGTTTTGCCTAACTTCAGATATCAACAGTACCACACTTTTCCTAGACAAAGATAAATGTATTAATATTGACAGTAAACCATTTCATCAAGTATAAATGAGATATAAGTATTTTACGGTTCCCTCCAAGAATCAGTAAGTTATTCCTGAGTGCTATAAATAGCACTAATGTTAGCTCTGCTAACCTGGACGGCACAAAGACACTACAGTTTCAGAAAACACTTTAATAAATATAAAAATACAGTGAAATCAAAAACAGACACTCTGCCACGATCTAAGTGAAAATTGCCCGTTCGTTGTAAAAGTCCCTTGCTAAGCAACCAAAAAGTTTATATCACTCGGCCTATCCTGAAACTATTGAGTGACCTCACTCAATTATAACAAAGAATATACAAAATATAACTGAATTCAAAAACAATAATATCTAATCAACAATATAATCGTCTCTTAATCTTTTTGGCAATAGAATCTTCCTTCTCGGTCTCTGATTACTACCATCTCTGTCTTCTTCGCATTCTTTGGAAGCTTCTTTTTCTTGATTTTCCTCTTCATCTTCCAAACTCTTTTCTTCATCATCGGATGGAACTGTTTCTGTGTCACTCTTTTCGGTTTGTTTGTCATCTACTCGATTATCGTCAGTATCTGTTTGTATATCATTATTGTCATCATGTTGATCATTTTCGTCTTGTTCATCATTTTCGTCTTGTTCATCATGTTCGTCTTGTTCGTCATCTTCGGTATAATTGAAAGGTTTAAGTTGAGAAATATGAAAAGTAGACATGAACTTACGCGAAGGAGCTAAATTGCTTACGCGATACACATCACTTGGTAGTTTTTCAAGTATAATGAATGGTCCTTTATAACGTTCTTTGAGTTTTGTAGACTCACCGGTACCTGTTGGTTTGGCACACTTCGCGAAAACGATTTCTCCTTCTTCATACTCAACGCCTTTGAATCGTCTTTTGTCGTATCTATCTTTGTACTTTCTTTGTTCCTTCAGTATCCTCTTCCTTATTTCATTTTGTATTTCTTCTGGTGGATTCCATTTAACTTTAGTAACATATTCTGCTAGCTTATCTTCTCCAAATGTTGGCAAATATCCATGTAAACTCTCAAAAGGAGTTTTTCCGGTAGTTTTATTGAAAGCTAAATTGATATGCTTTTCAACTTTTGGCACAACATTATCCCACTCGTCTTCTTTTTCAGTGTAGCTTGATAAAATTGGAATCAAAGTTCTATTCACTCTCTCCACTTGACCATTAGCTTGAGGCCATCTACTACAATTGAGGGTATGTTTAATATCATAATCTTTACAAAAATCATCGAATTCCTTTGAAGTGAAACAAGTCCCCCTGTCAGTAACTATTTGACTAGGAGAGCCATATAGCTCAATGCATTTCTTCAATTTTCTTATGGTTATCTGAGATTTTGCATTCACCACTGGATAAAGTTTCACGAATTTTGTTAATGAGCATACTACAACAAGAATGTACATATTGTTCCTTTTACTTTTAATGAATGGTCCAATGTGGTCAACATGGATTCTTGAAAAAGGATGTAACGGTGGAGGAATGGGATGGAGTTCCCCTGGTTGTCTTCCTGCAGGAATTTTACTAGTAATGCATTTGAAACAAGTTCTTATATGGTTTTTGACATAGCTCCTCATTTTCGGAAACCAATAGGTTTGCTGAATTTTTCTTACTGTTCTGTCTGTCCCAAAATGTCCTGAGAGATCATGACAACGTACTACAATACCTTTTCTCATTCCTTTTGGTACTGCGAATAACTGTTTCTCCTCTTTTTCCATTTTCACGTTTCTTAATAGTCTTCCATTTTCTAAAAGATAGCATGCAACATCATGTTTTTCTTCATTTGATCTGTCATCTTCTTCTTTTTCAAGTATTTTTATCAATCTTCGCAGAGTAGGATCACTTCTTTGGAAGGTAAGTATCTCATCTTGAATTGTTATTTGAAGAATTTCAAATTTTTGCTCCAACTCTTCTCCTATGTCTCCTTTATCTCGTACTGGTGCTCTGGATAATGCATCTACATGTTCCATTTTCGCTCCTTTTCTGAATCGTATATCAAAATTGAATTCCTGAAGTAAGTAAAACCATCTAGCTATTTGTGGATTTTGAGTTTTTTGAACATTCATATATGTAATTGCTTGGCAATCTGTATAAATGACAAAATGAAGGCCAATTAGATAATTTCGTAATTTGTTTACACACCATGCAATTGCCATCAACTCTAGTTTTGAAGAATGATATTTTGCTTCACAGTCATTTGTCTTTTTGGATATGAAATATACTGGATGAAGTTCACCTTTATCGTCACTCTGTAGCAGAATTCCCCCGATGCCTGTAGAACTTGCATCTGTATGGAGTTCTGTTACCTTTGCATGTGCAGAATATAATTTCAGAACAGGATTAGAGCAAAGAATTTTGACAAGTGTTTCAAAAGCTTCGCTTTGCTCATTGCCCCAAGTGAAATCTATATCTTTTCTAGTCAGATCACTAAGTGGTTTCGCAATATTCGCATACCCCTTGACAAATCTACGGAAATAACCTGTTAGACCTATGAATCTTCTCACTTCGGCAGCATTTTTCGGTGTTGGAAATTCCTGGATTGCCCTGCATTTTGCCTCTCCTGGTCTCAAACCATCCTGTGACAGAACATACCCCAAATACTCAACAGATTTCATTCCAAACCGGCATTTTCGAAGTTTCAAAGTTAAACCGGCTCTCTTCAAAGCGTCTAAAACACGTCTAAGTCTACCAATCATGTCATCCCAATTTTTCGCAGGGATAAGTATGTCGTCTAAATAACAAAGTGCAATTTTATTTCTCAATGGACCCAAGACTAAATTCATCAATTTGCAAAATTCGAATGGAGCATTGGTTAATCCAAAAATCATACGCTCGAACTGACCTCGCTCATCTGGAGTTATAAATGCTGTTTTAGCTTTAGCTTGCTCAGTTAATGGAACTTGTAGGTAGCCGTGAGCAAGATCTAAAGTAGAAAATAAACAATACCCATTCAAATTCTCGAACTGTTCATCTATAGACGGAATTGGATACACTAATTTTTCAGTCTGTTTATTCAAACGTCTAAAGTCAATTACTAAACGCGTTTCTCCCGATTTTTTAGGTACAAGAATCACTGGACTAGCATACGAACTTTTAGTGTCTGTAACGATACCATTATCGCGCCATTCTTTGATAATGTCTTTGATTGTCTGTCTTTGAGCCAAACTAGCTCGATATGGTTTACTAATTATTGGTTTATTATTGTCAATAATGTCCATTTGAATTAAATCGGTACAACCTAGCTCCTTTAAATTAAATGCAAAACAATCTCTATACTCGTTAAATAAAAATACCAACCTTTCAATTATTTCCTTACCAGTCCCTTGTTCAATGTTCAACATATGTGTAGTTATAGGCTGTCGAATGTTGTTGGTTTCGGTCGCAGCTGAAGAAACCTGGCCTAGCTCTTGGTTCTTCTCTACTGTAGCGGTCCTCAGCTTATCAGGGTTTTCCACTGCAACAGTGACGTCCTCATTTACCACCGAACAATTGATCAACATGACTGAATTCGGTTGAATGGTAACTTTCTCTTGGGAGATGACGGGAATTGACTCGACTATACTGATGTTTGGTTCAGCTTCAGGAAACGGCAACTCGTCTTTCCAGAAAAATGTTAGATTCTCCCCTTGTCGAACATAGGCTAATGACTCATCCTCAGTAAATGTTCTCCCCAGTATAACATCGGCTGATTGGACTCCGACGGGTACAACGCATAAACAAATATCGTCGACAAAAACATCGCCCAATTCTATCCTGGCTCTGACTGCTCCCAGACTATCGACTTTGGATCCTCCGAAACCAGACAATTTTGACTCTCCTGGTTCGATTATTTGGCCTCTTTGAGCTGCTTTACTAGTGATTGTACAAACAGCGCTTCCCGGATCGATTAGAGCTTGGTATTCTACATCGTTTACTTTCACGGGACGGATGAATCGCTTAAGAGTGTCAAAATTTGCAGAATTACAAAATGTTACATTAACCTTCTCAGTGGTTTCTGTGCAATTGCGCTTCATGTGTCCAGGCTTAAAGCATTTGTAACATACAGAAGTTCGTGGTTTTGTGCATTTTTCTTTCGGATGCCCTATCTCTCCGCAGTTATAACACCTAATATAACTTTCATCTCTGATTTTCTTTCCCCTATCATCCCTACTCCTAAAATCAAGACTATTTCCACGAGTTTGTCTATCATATAATTTTTCAAGAAGTAAAAGATCTGACCACAACTCATCTTGATTTTTATGAATTTTTACTAGTAAACTTCCCGCAATATCAGCCTGAATCAAACCCTTTAAAATTTCTACTTTACTTTCATCAAAAGTCAAATTTAAATTACAACATAGTCTCATCTTATCATGAAAATATGAAGCGATAGTTTCACCGGATTTCTGAATCCTTTTTCGTACCTGATCCCATCTGTCAGCAGTACTCAATGTATCTATAAATGTAAGTCTGAATTTTATTTCAAAAATTGTCCAAGTACAAATCCCTAGATTCATATTATGGAACCAGTTCGCAGCAGGTCCTTTTAAGTATGACTGTGCAACTGTCAACTTAGTCTGTTCATCCCAACCCTGTAAATAAGCGCTAGTTGTAATTGAATTGAGCCAGTCCAAGGCCCTATGTCTGTCTCTATCGCCATAGAAAATCCATAATGTTTGAGGGACATTTGGAACTACCCTCGTAGTACTACGAGCACTTTGTATTGTCATTGTATTCAAAACTTGCAGTTGAGTAGCCATTAAACTACTCATTTGTTGCATAATTCCAGTAAGATCACCAGAATTCTGCGTTCCTATTCCTGAACCTAGCCCTGGCGAAAATGTTGGCAAAGTAGAATTTTCATTGCCGGCATTATTTTCAAAAACGTCACCTAGACCGTCAAAATATTGTCTGTTATTCGAATCTTGAGGATTCATTACTGTATTTATCCTATCCTGACCAAATACCTACCCTAATCACCCTGACTAAAGTTTATGTCTAAATCACCCTATAAAGCTATCTAATCAACTTGACACCTACACCTGTCAAATTATTATCAATAGTTTTATCTACAAAATTTACGACACTTACGCAATTGGCGTTCGAGGACCACTTCTGAAATGTTAGCTCTGCTAACCTGGACGGCACAAAGACACTACAGTTTCAGAAAACACTTTAATAAATATAAAAATACAGTGAAATCAAAAACAGACACTCTGCCACGATCTAAGTGAAAATTGCCCGTTCGTTGTAAAAGTCCCTTGCTAAGCAACCAAAAAGTTTATATCACTAAATAATAGCTGTTTCTCATCCATAAAAGATGTTTCAAGGTACCCCCAGATAGGTATTTGAGGGATTATGTTTATCATCATTACTACTTGCACTATTTCTTGAAACCAGTTGATCAAGTTTTCAAATTTTATTACTTTTTGTTAAATACGGCTTTCATACTCAAAATCAGTTAGTTTTTGAGCTTTTTCGAATTATTTTGGAACCACTTTTAGATACACTCCCTGAGGCACTCTTGTATAAAAATTCAATGGGAACATTCATACTTACTTTCCATCTGCACTCCATTCTAAACAATTAACACAACCTTGATGTCCTTCAAGTTCGAACTCCAAACCCAATCGCTTGACCAGACTGTCAGTAAACTGAGAATGCTGTTTAAGAAATTTGGAGGCTTCAGCATTACTTTCTCGGCACTGCAATAATTTCAAAAAATCTCGTCGATATCTCAATCTTCGAAGTTTGTCCCCCATCTACAAAAAATTGTGGTGATAAGCAATTTCAATTATTCAGTAATAACTCACCTTCAATAGATACCTATTTTACTATTGCAAGAACATTATTTAGGAAAATAATGTAAATATAAGATTATATTCCCTTTAATCTTGATCTTTCAAATATGTTTTAGAACTTGTTTACTGCTCCAAAAATGTCAAATAAGACAAACTGTCAAGAATTTCCAAAAACTTCAGTTACTTCAGTAGCACCAATCGTCAAGTATTTTCGGTGCACATTCAGTCTAGAAGCAAAAACATACCCTTCCGAATTCCGCCACGGAACCACATAATTGTGATCAGATTGTAACAAGATGTCACTAAAAAAGCAGTCTGTGATTGATCACTGTAACCCCGGGGAGTTTAAATCACAAGATATCTGTATACTGAGTTTACTAACTTTCTCTAAACCAGATAACAATACAAAATTAAATTTGTCAACATTAGTAATGGTTGGAGCGCTTTTATTTCTTGCATTTAGTGTTTGAGACTGATACCCGCCTCTCTTTAACTAACCCGAACTTGAGTTTTTATCAAATAACGATTTTGCATTTATCAGATTTTTAAACTAATCCATGATCTGTTAAAATTACTATAATGGCCAAACTTCAATTTTTTTCTCAAAATTTCGACTTTTGTTTCGAAATTTTGAAATGTCGAAATTTTGGGCCTATTTACTCAACTTCGCCTTCGTCTCAGTCTTAGTCCCAATAATAGGTATTCGTCTTAAGGAATAATTTCATTACTATTCATACAAAACTCAGAAGTGACAGAAATATAACCAAACTTTTTTGGTTATATATATATATTATTGTTTTGATATCATTGATTAGAATGAAGAATAAAGTTTTCCAATTTCAATAATGCCATCATCAGGAACTGAGCATGCGCACTGTCGTCCGTGTCTGCGTCCCAAACATAAAAGTTGAAAATTGGGAACTTTCAAGGCCACGTTTCTAGGACTGAGACTTGGAGACTATCAAAAACATATATCTATTAACTATTATCAAAAAGGGCAGTGTATATAAATGCTCTTATGTGAACGTGTAGAATCATTTTGGCTATAAGATTTAGATTAGAACAAAGACTGAGACTGATGAGAAATTATTCATTTCGACTTTTTTGCCGAAATTTCTAGAAAAAAGTTGAAATGATTAATAACATTATAGTAGAAATTTCGACTTCACAGTCCAAAGTGACAGAAAAACTCTTGTGACTTTAGTGCACTTTCGTACCTTCCTTCATACTTTTCATATGTCTAGTGCAATTTATTGAACAGTTATGTGTGTCAAAGTGATCACTTTTATTATATCGCGGCCGTGGTCGCGCTAATGCCGCTAATCTGCGCCTTCCTAAAAATACACCCTGGCCGAAAAGAAGGGACATACCCACACCACTGATAGATCGGGATCGTTCGGAAAATTTGACAGCTATCTTCATTCTTCACACGTTCCACGGTGGTTCCAAAACGAATAAATGACAATTGTGTGGGTGTTCGGTGATGACAATGACAGATAACCTAAAATGAAATTTGAAAATAATTCTTTCAGGGGTTGTTGGGGGAGGAAAAAATATTTTGTGAAGTGAAGAATGAAAACACATTGATCATGTACAAAAAAAGGAAATGAGAGCTGCTTGAAATGAAATACGTTTGACTATAATTTCTGATCCAATTACAACATACACACCAATCTCTCTACAGGACATAATGTTAAAAAGAATAGATGTAATTGATTTTCCAAAAATCTGCCGGCTCTGTCTGGAATATGGAGGATCCAAAAGTATATTTGAAATGCCATACTTTTTATTCATCATCTCCAACATATCAAATGTCAAGGTAAATACAGCTAAAGCCAAACTATCCTGCTTGAAGATGAATCCATCTTGTACTTTTGACTTGTAATTAATTTGCAAGAGCATTTTGTATGCTTCAACATGAGCCTCTTGATGAGTCTTAATCAAGAGTGCTTGTCCTAACTAATACAGGAAACAGTTTAAATACATTAAACCAAGTTACTTATTATTAAAGAAACAAGGTGTCCTGTCCTACCACATAATCCTATATGTGATGAACCATTTGTTGCAGACATTAGTAATTGTCTGGAGTGACCTAACCTATACTGATGAGGGAAAAACCCACAAATTGATCTATAGGTGGTCCAAGTGTTTCAATGTCCATGTCTATGCAACTAGCAATTGCAGAGAAAGCCTTGTAGGTACTCTGCATGGAAATTCATTAGATGTAATTCGTTCGTAGTGGTATTAGCCAGAAAAGTAGTTGTTTTCTGATGGATTTTCAACCTAATTATTCCTATTGTATACGGTTATGGCAATGAGCAGTCCTGGTAGGACAGGACACCTGTTTCTTTCATGACAAGCTCATTGTGAACGACTGCAGATTCCTTTACATGAATGGTTATTGCTGACAAAGAAGGAAACACTAATTGCATTAGTACTAATTTTTTACTCCCCATTCTTCCAAGAACTGCTTACATACGATTAGGCATGTATGCCTAATTAAGTTTGATAATTTTCCTTGTGGGATATTATTGGCTTGAACTCTTTGTTTTAGATCATCCCATAAATGCCAATTTCCAGAGGAATTTGAGAATTTTAAGGAGCTCTTTTTGTGGAATTTCCTCCACTGTCATTGTAGATTGTTTATTCTTTTATGATGTAGGTCACAATATTTTCCAGATACTCTGACAAGTTATTTCCATGCAATAAAAAGAGCATCAGTTCAAGGACTGACCCCTCTGGAACTCCAAGCCTAACTTTTCTCTACATTTTCATTAAACAGGTATGTTCCACCTTTCAAGATGAGACTTTATCTTTTCTTTTCTTTATCAACGAGTTGTTTGGGAAACTAAGTCGAGATAAGTTTGCAGCTGGAGGTATTGAGTTCCTTATTCATTGTCTTTATTATTTCATTAATACTATCACTATTGCCTATCACCCGATCTATTACATTTCAGAACCTTTTTCACAATACCATTTGTGTACAACATAAAAAGTGAGGGGCCAAGAAATGTCCTCTGGGGTACCCCAAACACCGACTCCCTCTCAGTTGAAGTTTCAATATATTCTGTATCTTGAGTGGGACCATTCAAATATCTACCTAACCATTCTTTTCTAACTTAAGGCCGATTCTCACTTGGCGTCGCGGTAGCGGCGCGTAATGTTCTTGTCGATTCCCACTTAACGTTGCGACACGTCGCGGCAACGAAACATGGCTGAATTTCGTTTGGCAGTTCAGTCAGTTCTTCACGACTGTCCGGCAGTTGCAATGAGTTCTTCAAGTGAGGAAGACGAAGTTTTTGCCCTGGCAATTGCTTTACACAACGAAGAGAAAAAAAGAAAGAGACAGAAGCGAAAATATTGGGTGCATAAAATTTGGAAGCACAGGCTAGAAGAAGGCGAGAGTGGTTACTGTATCATACAACTCGGGTATTTCGATGACTAGTGTAATAAATTTTTTGATTTTGCCTTCCATATTCGCAATATAAAGAAACACAACACAACACAGATCTCACCCTTACGAGAGCCATGTCATGACAGAGTATGTGCAGAGAAGCGTACGCATGCGCTTCGCTGCCGCTGCGTTGCTGCTTTTCCGTTCTCACTTAGCGACGCGTTGCTGTATACAACGCTTTTGGAAGCGTTGGTTTGTGACGCGTCGTTACGCTGCTGCTCTGCTTCGCTAAGTGGGAATTGCTGCATTTGAAAACAAGAGAACTTTTTGAAGCCGCATTTTGCAGAAACGCGCCGCATCGCGACGCGACGCCAAGAGAGAATCGGCCTTAAGTAACTTTCTGTTTATTATTTCAAAGTCATGTTCGAAGTCCAAGAAAACTACATCTTGCAATGCAATTTTCCAGTTGAAGAGAATAATCTGTAAAGCACTTTCACATGAGTTTTCACTTCTAAAGCCATTGATAGTTACTTGGTAAATCTTTATTTTTAGGCCATTATTTGGCCATTGACATATATAATTCTAACAATATTTCGTAGGGGAGGACCATAATTATTGGCATGAACTCCTCACATCTTTTGGCACCTCTTTGAACGTTTTTGGAAACTAATTTTTTCAAACCTTGATTGATGACATTCAGAAATGTGGATCGGATTCCATTTGTACATAAACACAGCTCGAAAAATCGCGAAATTAAAATCGGAAAAATCCGTAAAAAAGTGAAAAATATCTGACTGTTGAATAATATGGATTCGCAAAACGTTTCAACAGTTTCGGACATGGAAAATTACGGGAAAAAATGGGGAAACTCGCGAAATTGAATCTTAAAAATCCGTAAAAGTAAAAAAAAAGAAAAATTTCAGATTGGGAATGGGTAGAAAATCTGATTATTTCGGACGATGAAAATTAAGACAAAAGAAAATATTGTTCAGGGTGCACAGACCCCCTAAAGTTGCGAAAACTCACGAAACTTAACATTGAATCGTCGAATTATTTTCATGTAACCAGTGAGGTGGGGTGTCTATTAAAACATATAATTAAACAAAATCTAATGCTGAAAATTAAAAAATTTAAAAAACTTTTGAGAAAAAAGCTTTTATATAAATGTGCTAAAAAGAAGAAAATTAACTTTGGAGTAAATCGAACCTATCATTTTTTTACACAACAATAAATGGCCTTATTTTATTTAGCGGAGTTTAGCAGATCTATTCTTTCACTCAACCAAAATAAAATTTCATATGATAAGAATGTTTAAATTTATTCGTTATAATTTTAATTTTTTTTACTTCAAAGTTTGTTTTCTTCTTTTTAGCGCCTTTTTTATTTTTTAATCTGATGTTTAGTTTTTAAATAAATCAGTAATAAAATTCAAAAGTGCATGGTGGACCTATTTCTATGCACGCCAGTTTATTGAAAATCATTTCTTTTCAGGTTCTCGAAAATGATATATTGCCAACAAACATATGTGATAAATGCAACCAAAAACTTGAGGACATCTCACAGTTTGCTGAAATGTGTAATGGCAATAATGATGTCTTGATTGCCATTCAAGCAAAACTGACACAAGCTGATAGTCCTATTAAAAGTGACCAAATAAATAATGCTCCATGTCCAACACTTAGGGCCCATGATGACTATGATGGAGATTCTGTTAAATCTGAAGATCATTTGGAACAAACCTATGCTGATGATGTAATTCATAAAATCAATTTCTCCAGTAGTATTCCTCTCAAATGTTTTATTTGTGATTGGTTAGGCGAGAGTGTGAAATCTTTAAAGGAGCATGAAAACAAACATCTCGAAGTTTTGGCTAATACTAATATAAAAAAATGGAAGTGTGTCGATTGTAGCAAGTTGTTTTTGAAAAAAATTGATTTGCAACGTCATCAACGAATTCATTCTGGTCTCAAACCATTTGCTTGTAGTCTTTGTTCTAGAAGCTTCACACAGAAAAGTACTTTGAATCGACATGTCGTTTCTCTTCATTCAAAGAGTGAGACAGAGAAACAATGTTTTGAATGCTATATCTGTGAAAGAAAGTTTGTGAGGAAAGACCATTTAGAAGCTCATATGATAAACGTGCACATAAAAAAACAGACTAATACATGTCTTGATCTCGAGTATTTAGACTTGACGTCCTGCAAGACATGTGGTAAATCTTTCAGTATTTATTCCTATCTGCAATATCATCTAACAATACACAAAGACAAACTCGAGAAAATAAAAAGGCACAAGAGTAAGACTAAAGGTTTTCGATTCACTACTACTTCCAACTTGTGCTGTATTTGTGGGAAATCTTTTGAAAAACGTAAAACGTACCAAACCCACATGAGAAGGAATCATTCTAATAAGAATTATCAGTCGAAACCTAGAGTAGAGGGAAATAATGTACAGAGAGACCACTTTCAGTGTTGGCACTGCGGAAAAATATTCTCCACCCATTCTAATTTGAAAGTTCATATACGTATCCATACAGGTGAAAAACCCTATGAGTGCAAATTTTGTTCCCAGAAATTTTCTGCTTATTCTACCTGGCATGGCCACGAAAATATCCACACAGGAGCAAAACCATTCCAATGTGAACATTGTAAAAAGGGTTTCAGGCAACGTGGTTCTTTACGAAAACATTTGAGATCATCAGTACATAAAATATGTCAAATATCTAGTCAATGATAAGGCCTAGGCCGACTCCAGTACCTCCGGAATCATAATAATGTGTTCAACAGACTCCTGTATCTGACATTTTTATATTTTACTAATTTGTGACTCTTTTACATCAATCAATCAATACAGCATGAAATGAGTGAGTGCTATATTATTTGTGTTATATATCATTCGCCTAGCTCGTCCCACGCTGATTTTATTACTCTCCTAGAAGAAAATATTGAAGATATATTAAATGAAAAGTGTTCAGTTATTATATTAGGAGATATCTCTAAATGATATGAAAGTGAAACAAAGTATTGACAAGAAAAATGAAAAAGAGGGATTACAAAAACTTTAATGAATTTGATTTTGACCTATCTCAAACTCATTGGAATGCAAATAGCACAAATATTGATGAAGTATCCTTACTGTTAGTACAAGAAATAACATATTGTTTAAACATACATGCTTCATTCAAGGATTGCAAGATATTCAATAATTTTAAATTAAATGTCTGGTTCTCAAATGAAGTTGTGACTGAAATAAAAGAACGTGACAGACTAAACGAAGTAGCCAAACAAACCAAAAATGAACATGATTGGGCACAATATAAAATAACAAGAAACGTTGTAACTAAATTGATAAGAAGAGAAACAAAGAAATATTATGAAGAACAAATTGATCAAAATAAAAATCACCCTAAATCAATGTGGCGAACACTAAAAGAGTTAGTGAGTGGAAAGCAGTCAGAGTTTGTTATATATTGCCTTTGAATATATGTTTGGGTTCGTAGAAATGAGCAAAATATGTATTCAAGAACACTGACTTTTATTTTTATTTTTGAACGAGTACAGCATTCATCAGAGACTACAGTCAACACACTCTTCTGTGGGTTTGGGTTCTTCTACACAACCAAAATAGTGCTAGTTTCTTCAGTAATATTTCCTAACAGAAAATGCTTCTAATATTAATATAGTCAGCTCACCAACATCAGAGTAACAATAGTAGATTTTACCAACTTATTAGAAACATAATTATCAATTAATCTTTTATCTTCTATGGTTGAAGTATTGGGATCATTTTCAGATATGAGGTCTAGAAAGTAAACATAATGAGAGTGTTATTTAAAATTTCGAATTTTACTGACTTAGACTATGACATGAGAATGAACTCACCAACATCACAGAGTTTAGATATAAACGGTGTCTTCCGCTTCATCAAACTTTGATTTTCCTGGAAATATGTTCTAAATCGTCGCGTCGGTGAGAAGAAACTGAACAACCATTTTTGAGCAATTTCTCTATATTTCGGGAATCTGTGAAATGATTTTTTTTTTGTATAATCGTATACATTCGCACAAGATAGAACACATTTCCAAACACGCTTGAGTTTTAACCTAGGACATTTTTGCGTACATTTTTATAATTTTTTCAATAAATTCAAATTGAATAAATTTGAATTTGACAATTGATAGTTTTGACACATGTCAGTTCAACAAAATACAGTGTTGCAAACATTTAAAAACAAAATATATTACCAACCTGACAGCAAAAAAAGTTGACATTAGAATATCGATAGGAATAGAATGAATAATTATAATTATTTTATTGTTACCTACCTGATTATAGTTGTTAAGGCATGGTGTTGAAAAATCCTGTCGGATAAGAGAGAAATTTCTGCAGAGTTTGGTACCTGACGTAGAAAACACATTTTGAAACAAAATTTTCGTTCGTTACTCATTTTTTGTACACCTAATAAATGATTACTTGTAATGAAAAATAATTTAAAAAGTTCTAGGGGCCAGGTTATATATTCTCTGAAAAATTATTGAAGGTGAATGCTATACGATTTGACTATTTTGATTACTCAAGAAATAGAAACTACCCAAAACACCAAAACTACACACTTCACTTCCACTCGACGGGCGTTTCGCTAACAAAGTTAGCAATCTCAAGAGCTATACGCTTACTACGCTAGAGAACAAAATTCTGATCCTATTTATACCTACTACTTATCTGAGTGGTTAAATGTCCTCATTGTCTATTTCAACATGATTCACACCAAAGGTTCCAACATCCATTTTCGATAAATTATTCATATAGTAGTTACAAGAGCCGTCTAGTCTAACGGAAGAAACATACTTATCTTATGAAGTTTCATAAATAGACGAATACGCCAAAAATGGGTTGCCTATCAAAATGTGTAGTCCAGACTATATATACAACAGTGAGTTTCAAAAATTTACACCACATGGAAAACTTTTTTATTATCGGTTTGTCAGAAAATTTTATTCTCCATAAAAATTAGTGCAGTGCAGATTACTTGCATATAAGTTGTCAAAATTTCAAATTTCCAAATCGTGTACAGGCGGGGACAAAAAATTTAATTTTGATCGAGATTTAACTACGCTGGCTGTGATTCCAAATTTGAATATTGCTTTCAATTCTAAACAATCTCCTTGAATGAACGTTTTGATGATGTCAATAATAAGGGGTAGTTTACACTTGATCAACATTCCTATTTTCCCCCCTGTACACCGTTTAGAAATTATAAATTTTAAAAACTCTCGTGCAAGTATTCTCCAAAGCATTAATTTTTATGAGGAATACATTTTTTGAAAAATCGACATTAAATTTTTTTCCATATGGTATGTACAAATTTTTCAAACTCACTGTATATAGCCTGGACCACATTTTGTTAGGCAACCCATTTTAGGCGTATTCTATATATGAAACATCATAAGAAGTATGTTTCATCCGTCAAACAGAACGTTGAAGGTCGACCTCTCTTGGGCTCTTAGACAATCATGTAAATGTTTTCAATCGTAAATCTGTAATGGCCAAGTGGTCTAATGATCGAGAGAAAATGAGTAATGAAGTAATTAAAATATTATGGTGTACGCACCTTATGAACGAGTTGTTTTCCCTCGTCTTTCTCTATGAAACGAGGGTTTTATGATGCCCATCAGTGTTTTGTATAGTTATGGTTGATAAAATTTTAAATTTGCATTCATGAGGAAAATTGAATTCCAAAAAATATTTGGATATTCTGAGATAAACGGGATTGTTGGTATCAGTTGAATGGGGCTCTTGGACATTTGTACTCGTGAAGATTTTTATCTCTGGGAAAAAATAAATAAAAGGTTTATAGAACATTTATATGAATACAGAATAGGAACTGGAAAACAGGGGGCGAGATGTGGTTTCGGAGAAATCGACCATTCGGAAATCCGCAAAGCTACGACTAATCATGTAATGAAACTTCGATCCACCAATGTTTACCAGTGGATGGTCAGCATTTCAAGCATTTGAGCTACTGAGTTTATGTTTTTTTCAGTTTCAAATGAGTTATATATAATTCCTAAGTTAATTTGGTAATATTATCTCTTGTGTCAAATGAATTTAATAAATTTAATTTTTCATTCTTCACATTCTGAACATAATCATATTTGTCATACACCCAGTATGAAGGAAAGTTCATGTATTTCATTACACCTTCCTCAAAAAAGATGAAGCTCTTATTTGTTATTTGATAGATTTTTCAAGAAATTTTATACTTGCACAGAACTCAAAAATTCGAAAATAAGATAACATATACAAGGTATTCCATTTGAAATTATCTCGATTGTTATATTATAGCCCTCATTAATTCTCTTGTTCGTTAAATAACTATATTATTGTTGTTCTATATTAACTCAAAAATTCGAAAATAAGATAACATATACAGGGTGTTCCATTTGAAATTATCTCGATTGTTATATTATAGCCCTCATTGTTCGTTAAATAACTATTATTGTTGTTCTATATTGCTCTAGAGAATGATAAAAGAATGATTAGCTTGATCAGTATAAAGAAACTGATTTCATATAAATTCAATTTATTCTCGAAATTTTAAGGTTTGAAATTGCTATTCGATTTAAATGCAATTTAACCTTGGTGTCGATTAACTACCCCAAATACTAGCGCTGTTTGTGGATGTTTCCGAAAACTTTCCGGAATATTTACAGTTTTAGCCGTGAACGTTTGAACTGTTTTGTGTACCAAACAGTCGTCACAGTCACTAAGGGTGTACGTTTTCAAATAGGATAAAAAAAGCCTGTTCAATTTTGAATTACGGAAAATGAAACAAAAAGACTCAAATTATTAGTGTGGGTTTTACATGCACGCACCACTTCAAGAGACACATGAATTTATGAACCCGATAAAATAGGTTTATTCGTTTGCATCGAGGTGTAGCACTTTCCTACACCTGGTTTAATTTACACTTGATTTTCAGTGTTCGGTTGCAGATTAATTTGACACATTCCTTTGTTTGAACTGCACTCAGCTACACTCGATTTAAAATGTGGTGTAAATTAACTACACTACACCTAAATGAATGAACCTAAAACATGTTCGTCACTTTTGAGATCACTCAAAGCCCTCAGGGCCGGTTTCTCAATGTTCAGTCAAATGTCTCTGATACGTGACCAATGATTAGAATGTGAGTTTATTCCTTCATTTGAGCGAACACCACATATTCATTCTAATCACCAGTCAAAATCAACTGTCAACCAAACTACACACGGAATATTGAGAAACTGGACCTAAAAGCGGAAATGTTTTAGGGCCAGTATTATAAAAATGTTTGACAGTTAACTTCAATTTTAAGAGTCAAGTTAGAAGTCAAGTTTTATAAAGGTCCCATTTTTTTATTTTAAATTTGCTTTAATGTGTACAGATTCTCTGAATAATCGAAATAGGGTTTTGAATTATATTTCATTCCACAAGTTGAAATAGTCTAACCGATATCTAAACATTTTTGGTCGACATGGGCCTTCAACCAGTATCTTCATCGTCGGTTGAAAGTTCCTCAAAAATAAAGTAGATATCGTTTTAACAAAGTCAGAAAAATAATGCAAGAATAAACTCAAGTATGTGCTAAATTATTGACAGATAAACTGTCGAAAACCAACATTTCCTACAAAGTTAACTTCAACTGATTCTAGAAGTTAACTGCAAGATGTGACGTCATTCCACAAGTTAACTTCTAGTTTTCTGTCAAAATAGTTTTATAATACCGGCCCTTATCGCTTATCTTTTCAAATAATTATAGTTATATTTATGTGCAAATCAAAATATTTCAGAACTGGGAAATACTCCTCTGGGTCTTATTAATTTTTTGAAAGTCAGCTATTTTTCACAATAAATAACCTGCTTCTCCCATTGGGCAAGTTTTTAAATTCATCTTTTCACTTGAAGTTGCGTTATTATCCAAACTTTCGTTATACAATTTTTCATCAAGATACGCTCCTAATACTCCATTAAGGCGGGTGACAGACACACTGGAGAAACGAATTTCGTGAAACTCATTTCAAGAAACAGGCAACTCGTTTGAATATCAAATAACCCATGTACTTATATGAAACGATGCACACTGGTGTTTCGGAACGCAGCGTGCTCTGTTTGTTGTTGTTTCTTGAATTTTTTTTATTTGCGTAGTATTCGCCGTGCTAAAGGACGTTATATACCATTTTTCCGTGGATATTAATACTAGTAGCTAATTAAAATGCCAAAGGAAAAATTTTAATATTAAACTTCTGAAAATTATCGAACATCACCCTTGTTTATATAATTATCAGTTACCAGAATATAGCAACGGGACTCTGTAGTCTGTGGCTATGGCATGGGACAAAGTGATTGATTACTAGGATGTATCCAAAAACGTCTTGTTTTCTTAATTACTCTATTTTGGCGTCTACGTTTCGCCACTTATAATAAAACTACATCTTCTTTATCGAAAGGCATATTGGCTATTATATAGTTATTTTAATAATATGATACTTGAAACTAGTTTGTCCAATGTGCACTAAACGAGAAAGTAGTTTCATATAAACATGTTTCACAAACAAGTTTCACGCAATCAATTTCTCCCAGTGTTACCTGACTTAAATATCTGTTAATAAATTAATTGATTCAAGAATCAAAGTTCTTTCATTTGCTACGAGGTACAGTGTAGTGTAATTTACGCCACATTTTGAATAGAGTTTAACTGAGTGCAGTTAACAGAAACGAATGTGTCAAATCAAACGAATACTGAAATTCAAGTGTAAATTACACCAGGTGTAATAAAGTGGTTACACCTCCATGCAAACGAAAGAACCTTCAGTGTTGCCAAATTACCAATATTCAAGAAAACATTCCATTGTAACTCAAAAATGCCCGCCTCTTCCGTTATTGATCCAAACGTACATTACTCCCTCGAATGCTTGTCCATACAAACATTTAAAAAAAGTAAATAGAAAAAATGAACGTTTCCTTGACTTTCGAAGTTCTGCTCTATCTGAATTCATACTATTTTGGCTTATTTGCAGTTTGCGAGTTGGGAATGAATGCAGTAAAGTATATTAATTTTGATAATTTGCACCACTTTTCCACCGACTTTGGTGTACTTTTAAGTGTATGTTTTATTGAAATATTGAGAGTTATTTTAGCCAGACGAGGAAATCTCACAGAAAAAAGTGAGTATACCATACACTTTAAATTAATTTTTATACAAATCATGCATAATTTTCAGAATGGCCAGTCATAGTGGGAATATTATTAACAATACCTTCTGTGCTTGGTGTGGTGTATTTAATGATTTGGCAGAGCGAGATACTACGTTTTGAGTATATTATATGTTCAATGCAGTTAGGATTTTGTACTGCTGAAATTGTAACTGGGGTACTGTGTCTGTTTTCCTGTTGTCAAACCCCAGATTATTATTGATAAATTTAGCTGTACTAGAGTTTACTGTTAAATATATTTTCTTCTACTCATATTGTCAATATACCTTCATATTAAGCCATATCATGGTGTTCATGAGAACAAATGATCTGAAAATAACTAGCACAGGTTTTTATACAGAGATCTCATTATGTTGTGGATATATAGTTTCTAGAAAGTTCATTATGGAACATACCAATTAATGAACATACTGAAAACCCAACCGAGATATATAGTAATCTATTAGTAATAATAACCGAAGAATATAAAAAATAAGTAACTTGTAAAAAGTGGAAAATTAATTTGCTTTTTTTCTTCAAAATTGTCATGTCAAACGTCTCCTAGGAGTCCCAGACATACAGCTCTCAAGTCCTGCATACAGGTACTTATTTTTTTTAGATAGCATAACCCAATTTCAGATTATGCTAGCATAACACCCAATTTCAGATTATGCTAGCATAACACCCAATTTCAGATTATGCTAACCTTTGCAATCACACAACCTGAACTAGGTACTTGAACCTAGATCAATTATTTTTAAAAACAATTGTAATTATTCCATTTGCAAGGCAATGACGCTGTGAAAGACTGAAATTTTGCTGATTTTTTTATGTGAGAATGTTCCTTTTACTACTGCTGGTTTATAACGGATACCTTAGTTAAAGCAGATATATGATATTCCAAGATGTAATTAACTGGTTTTGAGCTAAATAAAGACCTACACTACCTGCGAAATATCGCGACGTTTTTGTCATTTTGTCCCAACGGCAAACAAAAAATAAATTCTCAGAAACTTGCAAACAAAAACAAATCGATATTATAACACACTCGTCACACTCTATTTATTTACTTTTCATAAACAAATCGCTTATCGTTATCTGTCACTGTCATGAGTGTCATGCGTCATGCTTGCCACCATATGCAAAAGTTCAAAACTTCCATTCTCCTGAAGCAATACTGAAGGACAAAAAAAACGAAGTTTACTATATGGTTTTAGACTAGGCGGAATGCGGAGCACCATAATATCAAATTTTAATTTGAGGCCAATCGAAACGTTGGAATTTAATTTCAAGCCCGGCTGGATTGGCCCAAATTTAAAATTTGACATTTCCGTGCTCCGCGTTCCGCCTAGTCTGAAACTATGATGTGTACATTTGACGCAATAATTTGAATTTTGAGAATGAAACAATTGAGGACAGACTACAGAGTAAGGACAAAGAGTAGAGTACCTTAATCTTTGGTAAGGATAAGGATGGAATAATTATAGGAAAATGTCTATATTCCCGGCTGCGAAAATAAGACTAAGATCTCGAATGCCGTTCGGTAATCTCCAAAAATAGTTACAAACCCGACCGAGAACCATTATTACGAAATGAAAATTCTGACCTATTATTGCACCCTTTGAGCGACGAGACAAACATGTAATAATAGAGAGATATTGCAATAACGTCCAGGAAACTTTATTTTAATAGTGACTGGTACTATTATTCTGTGATTAGAAACAAAGATATTGCAAGTTTCGTCTATTTGTCCCTTATTTACACGTGGTTGACACACTCGTCCATTATTCTAACCTAAACTCAATCTCAGATTCTTCGATTTTTGTTTCCACATAATTTATTTGAGAATTTGATAGAATTATTCCTCTTGAAGTGTTTCGACATCGACTTCTTTTAAAAATATATAGAAATGAGTGCATATATTATTTATTCTACTTACATAACTAAAAATGGCATTTAGCGTGCGGATATTTTACCTTATTCAATGATCGATTCATCACAGATTCCACAATCCGTATGAAAAGCAAAGTTTTTAAAACGTTACCATGGTAACTATATTATTTCATTACATCACTACGGTTATTGCTGGATTTCTGGGGTCATAATGATAATACCGCCTGTCAGACTAGGTTTTGGTTTGTCTTGGGTTTGTCGTTTGAAACCGTCATGATGATAGAAGAGAAATCAACGTCAAAATATACAATTGTTTTGATGACTTCGTAGAAACAACCCGTTTTTAAACTAATCTAGACACTTATTTATTGAACACTCGCTCCGCTATGCTTCGCTCAAGATTAAAGTACTCGTTACTGAACGTTTTGTACACTGATATAGTAGTGCGAAAAGTGGGAACCAAATATTCCATAATCAAAGCAACCATGCACCTTCGTATGAATTGTACACGATTTTTTTTTGTTGATAATTGTAATAAATTGGTGAACTTTTGAAATGATCTTTATTTCCAATTGATATCTTTATTTTACAACTTCCAAAATTATCTGACAAATCTTATTGATTTTCCCATAGCTAACTTCTCGTTGTCAACCTCATCCAACCCTAACACTACATGTTGATAATCATTATTTTGATCATGAAAACATCTCGTTTTTATGATATTTGATGTACCTACCACAAACGATCAATATTTGTTAGTGAACAAATCATAACAACCGACATCGACACCCTAGTATCGCCTACTCTGTATAGATTGATCAAAAATATGAAAGATATTTACCCAGTTTTTTGCATTTCGTTTGAATTTTTCAAATCAAATACTTCCCCGTGTCAAAAAATATTGTATAATACACTTGTAAAAACGGTGTTTAAAACACTTTCACACATGTGTGAAAGTGTTTCATAAAACTATCATAAAGCTATCATAAAACTTGGTTGTTGTTGTTGTCGATTATTTACTACGAATTTGTGTAGCTTTCATTAATGATTAAAATGAATATTTGATTTTGTCAATCTATGTCTTATACGTAACTTCACTTAATTAGCAGTGTGTTATTGATGTGGGAAGACGGGTTCAGCAGGTTTTTCAAATCAAATCTTTTTGACAAAAATGTTTATAAAAAATCATGACAACAACTACTATTTTATTTTCAAGGAAAACCCTATAAAATGAATATTATTAAATCAACTATTCAACAATAATGAACAATGTTTATAGTTTATCAGACAATTCAGAAACAGTATAACTTGAGACAAACCTTTCAAAACACCACAATGACACCGACGTTTCTACCAGTCTGACAGCAATGATATCTTTCTTGCAACTTGAAAATTGTTTATAGTATGAGTAGACTAACAAATAAGCGTCAAAATTGTAAATCTCGATCATATTTCCGTAGCAATAGTCCTGGGGTGGGATTCTGGTGTACCATAGAATTCTATTGTCGATAGAAAAAGTGAGATGACATTATAGTTGAATAAATGGGAGAGAAAGAGACAAAACTGTCGACAATATAATTCTATGGTACACAGAATCCCACCACTGCAGTAGTGATTGCACTTATTTTTGATACTTCGAAAACGGCGTCATTGAGCCACAGCATTTCCTGCGATCCCGCGTTCGGGATTCTAGACATGTCCATTTTCCCCATAACTATTCCATCCTTCTATCCTTCACATTACCTATTACCTATTACCTCTATTTCTTATGTTGTCCGCAGGGAACTGTGTGTAAATACCAGTTCATTCATTTAAATGCGAAATTCGCAGAAACAATATCTCTTTTTCATTTCAATTCCATGAAATAAATGGAAAAAAAAAATTTTATTGCGAATTTCGGATTTGCATGAACTAGAGAACTAGTCTTAAAAGTTACGTGACAGCCAGTCCATATCCTAGTATCACAGACCTCATAAAAGAAGCCTAGTATCCTACATAAATAAATCTATGATTATTTATTATTTTTGTTTTTCAAATCTATTCAAATATATAAAATGTGTAGCTTCTAGATTCTAGAATCTGGATTCAATTTCAGTAAAAATGGATAAGAGTGTTTTGCAACTGATTGATTCACAATACGACTTGTATCTACAAGAAATTGAAGGTATTGACGATTATTGGGGTCCTACCTTCAGGTGATTATTATTATAATTGCCAAAGAATATTACTTAATACTTTTCGTTTCAGAACTATTTTCGACAATAACGAACATGTAGAATTCAAGAAAAAGTTGGAAGATCGAATAAGGCACCATGACAAAGATATAGAAAGGCTCTGTAATGTGTATTATCAAGGTTTTATTGAGTCTGTTAAGGAGTTGCTAGAAGTGAGATCTCAGGCTAATAAACTCAATGTGAGTTAGGTATAAGCGAACTATCTTTCTGTGTTGAAATGTATATGGGATGTTATTTTCAGAATCAAGTTGTTGGATTAGACAAACAGGTACACATCGCAGCCGAAGGAATAACAAAATCTGGGTCTGATTTACTTCAAGCTAGAAAAGTACAAAGCAATATAGCAGTAGTTATTGCTCAGCTCAATTTATGTTTGCCTGTTTTCACAACATATTCCAAACTGCAGAAGCAAATAGCAGAGAAAAGGTTTGTCTTCTTTTTTCGTAAATAAATAAGAGGTCAATTTTAAAATTTCCTTTTTCTACAAATTGCTCTTCCAGATATTATCCAGCTCTAAAAACTTTGGAAGAATTAGAACATTTGCATTTACCCCATGTTGCAAACTACAGATTCTCGAGACAACTGCAAGAAATCATACCAAAGTAGGTATATTGTCTTTTGATAACATGCCATTAATGAAAACTGTTCACAGATACAGAGAAAAAATTGAAGTAGCGTCTATGTCAGACCTCAAAGATTTTTTGGAGAATATTAGGAAATTTTCCCCAAAAGTCGGTGAAGTGGCAATGAGACATGTGAGTAAATTATTGAAAAAAATCATTTACCACTTGTTTGTATGAATTACTTATTGAAGAGAAGATGTATTTAATCAAACATTATACCCTTATATATAAGGTGGTCCTTTCCTAACCTTCGGAGTTAACAGTTTAACAGTTGTGAAATTGTCCGCCGAAATTTCCAAAATGATGGCTATATCTGAGGAGTTGGTTGATTGTAAAAACAGAATCATGTAGCTCAGCTGTCCCAGAAAGCTGACAACTTATCAATTGTTACATTTTGAGAGACAAGTCAGACAAACCAGTCATAGTCCACAACATTTCTCTGAATTTACGTAGACTAGTTTTGTTCATAGTTCATTAACGTAGTTGTGTGTAGAAATATACTGTGGTCAGTCAATAGAGAACAGGCATTTCAGGTACACTATCAAAGTTGTTGTACCTAGTGAGGTAATAACATAAATTTGCCAATGGTAAAAATTGTTGTAAAAATTCTTCATTGCATATATTTGGGTCAGAGCTGGTCAGTCAGTCACAATGTATGTACGGTGTTTATCAACAACTAGTGGGTAGATGATAGCTTACCTATTTGGGATAGAAACAACTCACCATAGTTTCATCATATTCGGATATAAAATCATACATATTGTAGGGTGCACTATTTGAAAGTTTGAGGTAAAGAAAGTTTTGAATTTCGTCATAATGATATTGTCACGTTAATTGGCTTCTGTACGGCCTTTTTGGCCTTTATGGCCTTTACTATAAGCCACAACTAAGGTTGCTTGACTAGGGGTCGTAGCTACAGATGGAGGCACAAAGAAACTCGTATAGATAATAACAAAACACAAATATTTTATTTAAACATCAATTGGGCCAAAGTTATAAATACACAGGGGATAACTAATAATACAAGATACATATTTCTTACCATGCAATATTAACACGTTTACTTCTACTTGGTGCCAGGCCCTTAGCCACACGGGCTTTGAACCTTAATAAATGAATTAGCAAACTAGCATGAATCTTGGCTGGAATTTGAAAGCGAATCCTTTCCACCATAAATGAGTCTTCATTTATAGTAGTCTGTTATTTACAATGACACTGTGATCGGTGTAACCGAGTGTCATGGCCAAGCTGTCATCAGACTCATTCATGGTCGGGCATGGTTCCCGAATCGATCAATAAATGATAACATACCAATGACCGAACATTTCGTATTCCAGCCATACACAGGGTGCTCTTGCCATTCTTGACAATATCATTTCTCTGACCACCCCGAATAACTTTCAACCAAGATAAATATTTCATATGATAGAATATGCTAAGGACTATTAATTCTATTGAATTGTTCCATAAATTCTTCGTAATGTAGGTGTAATGGGTTTTTCTTGAAAAAAAATCCGCATTTAATGAAAACCTGGTATAACTTGGCAAAGCCTTGTCAGATTTTCAAAAATAAAAACTAATAATCAGCCTAACTGAATGAGAGGGTGTTCCATTAAAAAAAAAAACTGTGTATGCTAATAGTTATACAACACCACCGCCAATGTTTTCAGGCTCCAAAAAAAAACTATATTGAATTTTCTTCAATTTGCAAAATTATATCAATACTTTTATTATTTTAGTTCGAAAATAAGAATAGGACATTCATAAAATCTGTTGTGGAATCATCTGCGACTGAAAGATATACTTTAGTCGCTATTTTCCATCGTTCAAGATAACCTCTTGGGAGGTATTCATGTTGAAAAGGGGAACATTCTCCATGAAAATTGAAAAATGTGATTTATTAAATAAATAACATTTTTCAACTTTTCAACTTTTATTATGTTTCTTTCTCCCATATGTAATTATTGTCTTAGTTTCTTGTAATACGTATATTACATTGTTTACATCATATGAATTTTTTTCAGACACATGAACAGCTGGCCAGTGATCCAACTGTCGTTGGTAGAAAAAAGAAAAGAAATGCACCCCAACCACCTGGTGCGTATAGTACATATAAAGTCTACCAAATAGATTCAATTAGAAAGTGCTATATGCACTGTCATCCATTTCAATTTCATAGGAACTCGTTGAGTGACACCTTAGTAGGTTGAGGGGCACAGTTAAATTTGATTTCTTTGTTCTTATCAATATCTTCACTTTCTCAGCACTTGTGTTGAGTTTCGTTTCAAAGTATCCAAATCTGTTTACAATGCTCAGAAGTATTTTTCATGAATATGGATAATAATGTAGTATTATTTATTTGCTTATTTATTTATTAACTGGTATCACCTTATCCAAAATACATACTTTTAAGAAGGTAATGACTAGTGAATTAATACTTATAATTAAGAATTAACCTAAGAACTTCTAATGAATATAATGTTTGAAAATTAAGTGTAGGAAGTCAACTTTGGTATAAAAATTCCAAGGTCCCGAATGAATTTTGCCCTTGTGAGAGCTTCACCACTAACGTTATAGACAAATTCATTATGTTCTAGTGACCAAAAAAAAATTACATAATATTGCATTTGTTAACATTTAAGTCCATGTTATTTCAGAACACCATTTAACAATTGAAGTAAGTTCCTTTTGAATATTCTCACAATGAATGTTTGTTATATGGCTGAAGATTTTAAGATCATTTGCAAACAACAGAAATTTTGAATGCCCAATTATTGATGAAAATATTTAAGAAGGGGCTCATCTTGTGATAATTAATAAGGTAATGTGAATTTCCTCAGATGTAAAACTAATTTTCAAACATTCACTCTTAATCATTATGTACACATAATATTTTGTATAAATAAAATAAAACTAAAAACAATAAAAAGATTAAAAAACTAATAACATTATTTGACTCTTTCAAGTCAGTTTATTGACTACATTCAAACCTTTGAAAAATAAAATCTTTATGTGGAAGTCGTTATTATACATGGCGTTATAAATGATGCATATCTCTATTTAAGATTAAAGAATGATAAAAATAAGTTGGTTTAAAGACCTTGACAGTCTTAAAAATAAAAACCATTGTTGAAACATACAGCCTGTCCATTACTGACAACTACTGTTTGCATTTAACATATACCCATAATCATAATGAACATAACCATATAGGCAATAAAATAAAATTTCAGAATAATTGCAAACTATTCACAAATGTTTTGAGAGGCAGTGGAAAACTCTTCCAAGAATTGTGGAAGAGGAAGAGTATTATGTAGGAATTTGAAAATTAATATCGTTAATATTTCGTAAGATATGAAGAGAATGAAAACTGGTTCAAAAATAAGTGTACACTAGTGTGGACTTGCCTTTATTATTCAAACTTCACTTGACAACAATGTAATACAATACTAACGTCTGAAGACTGATACCAAAATACTTGTATCCAAAGTAACTTACTTCATCTCCAAATGCATTGCTTTTATATATAAATAGAGTTCTAGAAAAATGAAGAAATCAATAGAACACAATAAGAATGTTCGACGATTGATCCAGAACAAAAGTTAGTGCTTCTAGATTTTTCCATCTAATTCATCGAACGATCTCGAACAATTCAAGAAGTCTTTATCAACTTTCAGGTCTGTAACAATATGAAGAAAAGTGCAAAAAATTACAATGTCATTAGGTCGACATTATTCTGATTACATCATAATATGCTTATGAAACACCGCTACAATCAATTAATAATAATCTTCTTCATAAATATCCCCAATGATTAATTTTTCAGGAAATTTTTCTGAAGAAGATCGCAGTGCTCAAGAGCTCATAGATTTCTCCCCAATCTACAGAGGGCTACATATTGCTCATGTTCTTGGGAGATCTTCTATGTTTGAGACTTATTATAGAGCTGAAAGAACTAAACAATCTAGGCTTGTTTTACAGCCTCCCACGAATATGGTGAATTATGAAAAATTGAACTAGCTGATTGTTTACTGATGTTTTCTTTTTGTAGCACGAATCGGAAGACAGTTATAGATCTTATATCCATGCAGTTCTAGGATTTTTCATCTTGGAGGATCATGTACTCAACACCGGTAGAGGATTGATAACTAGGGCTTTTTTGGATGATATGTGGAGTATGGCTCTGTCTAAAATTGTTACTGCTCTACAAACCCATTCGGTACATTTTTAGATTACTTTTTACTTGAGATGTGGGAAGAGTATCAGAAATCAATAAAAATATGCATATAATTTCAAAAAAATCATTAAATTATTCTAAATATAAGATGGACAAGTTTGAAACAAGTGGAATCATTGAAATTTTAACAGAAAATTGTTCTGGAGGCTGCATTCAACTTTCTGACCAATTTTTTATTTCTATGAACTTATTTCTTATATAACTTATATTCAACTGTGCTGGTCATGAGGATTTTCAGGCATTTTAAGGCTATGACACAGTAAGCAGTCACTTCCGATAATATAAATTTGAACTTCTTCAACTGAGTCAATTAATTTTTTAGGCATATTGTACAGATGCTACGTTGATTCTGAAAATTAAAGACTTGATTATGCTGTTCTGTACTACTTTGAGAAATTATGGGTATTCTGTGAAACCCTTATGGGAGCTGGTTAGAGAGTTGCGTGATCACTATACAGAAGTTTTGATGCAAAGATGGGTGCAGGTTTTCCGAAAAATTTTAGCAGAAGAGGATTTTCAACCTATTCAGGTAAAATTACTAGTAATTCTGCACACCACTTGAAGAATTTCATTCACTATTGAATTACTGAATATAATTCTAATCAATTAATGAATGAAATTCCTTCACACATTTCTGCGAGCATATTAATGTTAAATCTAGAAAGGCGGGTATGCTTTTGATAGAGAAATTTGGCTATTCATGAATTTTAGTTTTTTTCAATCTAGAATAAGTTATCTTCTGTCATATGTTCTTAACAATTATTTAAAAAAAATGCAAAGTGGCAACATTGCTTTTGAATTCATTCAATAACTACTTGTCAGAATTGACATTTTTCATTTATTATACATTGAAACTCAGGATAAACACATACACTTTGTTGCCAAAATGTCTAATTTATCATATTTCGCCCGCACAAACTCTGCTCTAAAAGAAATTATTTGAAAATGTACCGGAATGGTTTGAAAGTTGAAATTTTGGGAAAATGTTTCTTTTTTTTAGACCTAAAAGTGTGCAAAATCTTATGTCCGGAAGCAGTTGGTCCTGATAAGCATACCCTCCTTTGAAATATTTTTGTAATATTTTTGCCTTTTTACCTTGTCTTCTACGCCATTTTCCTTTCGACAGATGTTTATTTCTTCTTCTCAAAAAGTCTAAACAAAATTTAACATTGCGCAAGGCCTTGAATGAAAATTATATTCGAATGTTGTGTAAGGCCGTCAATAAAAATGATTTTTGAATTTTGGAAAATTTCTGGATTTGGCATTTCCTCTTGACAAATGTTTATTTGTTGATTAAGGCCGTGAATAGAAATTGTGTTTGAATGTTCCGAAGTTTCTAGATTTAACATTTTTTGCAATGGTTATGTCATTCTACCTCACCTGCTATACCATTGTCCTCTTGACAAATGTTTATTTGTTCTTCACAAAAAGTTTTAACAAAATCCAGAGTCATGTAAGACCGTGAATAGACATTGTTTGAAAGTTACGAAGTTTCTGGATTTTACATTTTATTACGATGTTAATGTCTTTCTACCTTGCCTGCAATACCATTGTTCTCTTGACTGATGTTTATTTGTTCTTTCAAAATTTTTTTTAGCATAATCCATCGTTGCATAAGGCAATCATTGGAAATACCATTGAAATGTTAACTAAAATGTGATGTGATATTTTTTTCATCATGTTTACCTCTTTTATCTTGGCTGCTACATGATTCTTTACTAGACGTATATTGATTCGTTTCTCGCATAAAATTAACACAAAACATCAGTTGCCTAAGACCGTGAAAGGAAATGATGTTAGGAATGCTTTGAAATATCAATATCAAGATCCATTCTTGAAGTCGTTTCAGGTTCATTATAAAGTTGTAGACATCAGAAGTTTATAAGTTATACTTAATATTAAGAAGAGTTCTATCCCAAACTCTTTGTGTACTCACATTTCCTGTAGGTGAATCAATATTTAGTGAATTCCAAAGAAATTCATTTTTAACATAAAAATCTTGAGGATGACTTTTATCTCGAAATATCAAAGGAAGAATGAAATTTATGAGATCAGAAACATTATTTGCTGAAGACAAAAAACCAGGTAAAGCTAAAGAAAATGTCGAGATGGGTAACTTGATGTCAAGGATCAACATTGAAATAATTGTTTATATATTGTGTCTTTGCTTAGTTAATTCTAGTACATCCAATGATGTGGTGCTACAGATTTTTCTGGATCTCCTTATAGCTGTAAAAGCAAATACGCTAACGTATGCCAGTAAGCCGCCCCGGGACACTTATTTTTTTCTTGTTATTCTTTTTTAGTTTCGTTTTGAAATAAAGATTCATTCTGTTTTCAACTCGTTTCCACTTGACCATTTTCATGTTAGTTATAGGTTAGGTTGGATTATATGCACTACTAGGGCTAGAACTGTGTGTACATGTTATTGGATAGTGTCCATAAAACCAAATATGTTTTAGGTTCATGATCAAGGGCAGTTGAACGATATATTGTCCTCTTTTCCATGGGAAGGAGATTTACCTGATGATATAACTTATCCATATAGTTTTCCTTTTTCGAGTATGGTACCAAAAGTTTACAGAGAAGTCAAAGAATTCATCTATGCATGTGTGAAATTTTCAGAAGATCTCAATTTGAGGTAGATTTGAAGGATTTATTTCAATCCATTTATTCAAAATAGTTTCAATATGTCTAATTCATTTAAATTAATTATATTTCAACAGTCAAGTTGAGGTGGATGAAATGATAAGAAAGTCCATGAATCTACTTCTAACCAGAACGTTCAACGGGTGTCTTTCCTCTACATTTCGAAGTCCACACGTTAATCTTCAGGAAATCATACAAATAATTGTAGATACAGGCTACCTGGAGGAAGCCAATATTTATCTGGATCAGTTTATTTCCAATATTACTGGGTAAGCATATGGAACAATAGATAAATAACTGACCTAGAAAACAGTTGTATGTCGGAACGGTTAGCTTCTCCCGTTTTGAAAATGTCGTCAACTACTCAACACATATCCAAGTGACAGAGCAGTGTTGCCTAGCGCCTCCGATACAAGATTGGATGGTTTAAATGGTGGGAAAATCGTACAGTCAGAACACCAAATTTACTTTTATGATCGACTTATGTCTAATAGGCCGTGAATGGAAAACTTTTCGCGCATACCGCACCGTTCCAAATACCTTAAACTATATTATTCTAAACTGAGACATCTTCCTTATGATCTAACTTAATGACTGTACAGCTACGAGGCTCGTAGGTAATGTGCCCGCTTGCTAATCCAAGGTATGTGGGTTCGATTCACCGCGCCGTCACCGGTCTCGTGCATGGTATGACACGTTTAAAGTTGAGGGCTGCGTCTTCCCTAGCTCGCATAAGTCTCTCGAAGTCTTCTGAAGATTGCTCGTAAGGGGTAGCCAGTTGACGGAAATAACAATTTTATCAATAACAAAAACATAATAACTTAAACAGTCACATTTTCCAAAAATATTTATCAACAGATTAGAAAGGTGTGCACTGTGAATTCTGAGGAATACCTGAAAAAACAACAATTTCATTTAAGCAAATGTTACCTTCGATTCCTACCAATTAAAGATATGAATGCAGTTTAGTAATCTATTATTAAAACCCACCGTGAATAGCTTGATCAACAAAATTTTGTGACACTGTCAAATATGCCTTAGGGAAATCTGTGTATGTGACATCGATCTGCAACTTTTTCTCCATTACAGGTAGGATATGCGCTTGATAAGTGAGAAAGTTTGTCAAAGCGGATTTGCGTTGGGAAAATCCTAGTTGTTTTTTATTAAAAGACCTTTGCATGCCCATCTCAACTAATCATATACTAGACAATCAAACAGTTTTGGAATACATGACTGAATACCACTTCAGTAATTCATAACTCTGGCTTTATCTCCAGCCTCAGCACGAAAGTGGTCTTGCAGTTGCAGAAAACCAGAGTATAACGCTTTTGGGCATATTTTGACGGAATTCAGGTATCTGTCAGATTTGAATCATGATTTGTATTGAAATGTCAGAATCATTGAAGGCAAAGTGGGCACAATTCAAAGGTCATTCAATCAGTCTGAGAATCGGCCTCTAGACGAAACAAGTATTATACAGTTAGGTCACAGACTTGAGAAGATTAGATTGTAATGAAATGGGTTCAGAAGAATGTGACAACTTTGACGGTTTTTATTTCACCTTATATGCGGAAATCAAAAGGCAAATTAATAATTTTTATCGAAACAATCAACATAATTTCGTTAAGATTGATGCAACACAATCTCAATTTGAAAAACTCATATCAATGTTAGAGTACAGAATTCAGTGTCAAACCAAATGCAGATCCCCAGCACCTTCCATGGATATCAGTTTAAATGGACACAGTTCAGTGACAAAATATTCTCAAATTAAATTACCAACCATTAAGTTACCTACATACATTCAATGGGGATTATAGTGGTTGGATAGAATTTCGAGATGCGTTTAAAGCTTTAGTCGACTGTAAGCAGTCATTATCAGAAATTGGAAAATTTTATTATTTGCATGAATCTTTGGAGAAAGAAGTGTCCCAAATAATCAAGGCTGATGTTTCAGCTGATAACGACAAGGTTGTTTGGCAGCTTTTATTAGATCGATTTGAAAACAAAAAATGTATTGTTCATAATCACATTCACGCTCTTTTTCAATTGCCTAGGTTACAAAATGAATCTCATTTTAAGTTAAGGAAATTGTTTGATGAGATTTCCAGACATCTGAGATTTCTCAGCGCATTTGGAGAGAACACAGATGCATGGGATAGACTCATCATCTACTTGGTTACCAATAAGTTCGATTCAGTTATACGACGAGTCTGGGAATCGTCTGAGCACACAGGAGAGTTGCCAACAATGAACGACTTGATTCCTCACGGTGAAATGTGAGGTACTTGAAAAATCAGACATCACTAGAACTGAAAGGTGTAAAAATGTAGTAGGTAACATAGACTTTAAAAAGCAGTCCAAATCATTTTTAACAACTAACAAGTTTCAGTGCTATTTCTGCAAGAAACCTCATGCAATTTACAAATGTTTTGAATTTTTGACGTTGCCAGTCTCAGAAAGAATAACATAGTCGTAAAAATTGAATCTTTGTCTAAATTGTTTGCAGGCATCACACGAAACAATTGAATGTAAATGGAATCACTTTAAAATCTGTAATGATCCTCATAATTTCTTGTTTTCAGAAAATAATGTCGTTTCGACTGTGAAAACGCCAAAGGAAAACACTTCAGATTTATTTTCAGAATCTTCAAATGAAATAATAATAAGTAGCCACACTTCCAAAGGCTCAGTTGGTAAAATGTCGCGCCTTACTAGACAGTGGCTCACAAAGTAACTTTCTCACAGATAATTTAGCAAAGGAATTGAAACTGACAACTTCCAAAATAAAACATATAGTTGAAGGTGTAGGTAAAACATTAACAAATATTGATATTCAGGCAAACGCATCAATAGTCATGTCACAGCAATTTTCGTATGGATATCAACTGTTTAATTCTTCCATGAACAGAAAAACTACCTTTTCCAGGTTTTGATAAAAGTATTTTAAAAATTCGAACTGAAATTAATTTTGCTGATCCAAATGTACCAATGATTTACTATTAGGATCCAATGTATTCTGGTATATATTATTTGGCCTATGTAAACTTGGTTGTAATTTACCTATTTTACAAAATACTAAACTAGGCTGGATAATTGCTGGTAATTTAAATGTCAAATCAGAAAATACTTCTCTAGGATATTTTAATCTAATCAAGACTAATTTGTTAGACGTAAACATAGCTAGGTTTTGGCAGTTGGAAGAAGTGCATGGTTGCTATAACAAATTGTCAGAATCAAATAATTATGGCAAAAAATATTTTGCAGAAACAACTCATTCTGATTCCAATGGTAGATTTATTATGAACCCAATTAAGAAATCAGTTAAATTCTTAAGGAATTATTGGGAAATAGCATTCAACAGATCACAGATTTCACCACTGAAACAGATAAGCATAAATTAGAATTATGTGGAGTGTTGCTAGCTAATTTAGTGAAAAGAACATTAGATTCCTTGGAAATAAAATTCAAACATGTTTATTTATGGTCAGATTCGACAATTACATTGTCTTGGATCAAAAGGTTATATAGTAGGAGTTTTTTATTGCTGTCAAAATTGACATGAATAGTCAGTTAAATCATGTAATTGTATGTTGTATTGGAATTATTCTTTTTTATTAATCGACCAAGAGCCATATTTTCATGTTTTCGGATGGATTTCATTGTTCTTTTAATTTGCATATCTACAATACAGTGTAAGACAGTAACTGCTCATTACTCATTTTTGACACACTAGGTATAGCTGGTTAGTTTTCAACATGTTCATTATGTAAAACGCTTTAAAATCAAAGGTTCCAAAGAATTCACGATCTGTCCATATTTTGAAATAAGAATAAAGAAAGAAAAAAACACGTATACAGGGTTAGGAAGAACTGAACGGCGTGAAAGGAATATTCTTTCAAATAATTTTGAACATTTTTTTACAAACACTAAACTCTTTTTTCATTGAAAGAGCCTACCCATATTTGTTGGTTCACATGTTGTTATTTGAATGTTATAGAATTTTCCTTCTAACATAAAGTGATCTCTGTTCTATACTAACAAAGAACAAGAAATGGTAAATGAAATTATTCAGTTCACTAAATTGTTAATATATCTGAAAAAATCTCACTGAGAGGAACATATTCAAATCTATGTTGAAAAGTTATACCTGTGCTTTTAGCTTAGTTATACAGTGAGGTCCTAAATTAATTTTGTTACGTTATTAGCCATTTTCAAGAAAAAACCTGAAACACGGCGATTTATATAGACGCTCTAATGTAGACAGTTTGATGCTTTAACTCCTTGTGACATGTAAAAGGCACTGATGTTAATAAAAAATGCTGAAATGAAATATTTTCCATACGATTATAGAAATATTTCCAGTGGAAAACCACTGGAAGGCCACACTTTGACATCTTATATTGAAACATGATTATGAAAGACTTTCGCATTGTGGAGCACAAAATTTATTGTGTTTACTGCGACAAAAATGTTGGTCCATTTCTGGTCTTAGTCAATGTGAGAATATACCAAAGTGTGTAGTGTGTTTCAAGGCTAAGCCTAAGAGTTTGAATTATTTTATGGGTGATTTACCCCATGTAAGAGTGAAATTTTTTTTCCATTCATTAATGTTGGAATTAATTATGGGGGACCATTCTTATTGAAATATAGAAAAATGTTGAAATCATTTATGTTGATGTTGAAATCATATATTTGCTTGTTTATCTGCATGTGTACGAAAGTTGTACACCTCAAATTAATTTTTGGGATTGACGACAAATGCAATTTCTGTGAATAGTACAAAAGTATGTGGCAAATAAATCGACAGTTTCATCTCCAGGGTTGCTACTAGAACATAGATTGAGGTAAATTATGTATATTTGTCTTGTTCTTGAAATATTTCCGGAATAATTGAGGGTTTGATTTTCTATGTATGTAATATAGCAAATATCTGAATGATACTTACACTGAGCTCTAAGTTCAGAGAAGTTTGGATAGTCTTGCTCTTCTCCTGATAATTAATATATTCTATGAGACCTCTTTTTTTGAATTATATGACGAAGGAAAACTAGAGAATTTGAATATTTTTAAAGGGACGAACTTATCAATGTCTGCATTCAAGATCTCGTAAAAATCTATGATAATCTCCTCCAGCAAAAATTACGAGAAAAGTGTGTCGTCACAAATTTCATTCTTGTCAAAAACTGATTCCAAACAAAGAATTTGAGGTTACATTATGTGATGCTTTGGTTATTAGTTTGTGTTTGGTTGTTTGGATTTTGTTTTCTCAAGCAAAAGAAAGTTGTTTTTGTATGAAAAAAATCTTCTACCAAAAGCCTTCACGGAATCTAACAAGCTGATTTAGATTTGACAGAGGCTTATTTGAAAACAGTTTTTGACAAGAATGACATTTGTATGACGTCACGACTTTTCTCATTTAGTACAAGCTAAAAAGTTGTTAAGAGCAATATAACGTGGGTTTCTGAAATCACGATAAAACTCAAGAAACCCAAGCTTTTTAACATTGACTTTATCGTTTGGACAGACCAAAATCATATTAAATGTGGTGAAAGCAGAGAGAGAGATTTTTTTGCTCCCCATCTAGTCATGAGTCGGAAACTCTTACCAGATGTTGGTGGGTGATGGGAAATGTTTTCCAGGGCCTGGAGCAGCAAAGTTCTTTGAGTCTTCAAGTGGATGTTGAATTTCTTCCGGAGATATCGGTTTGCGCAGATTATTGTGCTGAGTCTGTCTAGGTTTTGAGCTTCAATGTGTTCAAGTATGATACCTACATATATCCTTCCAGATCAACGGCTGGGATTCGTATAAGGTGATGCTGCAAACCTTAATTTCATGCGTGAAGAGCCTGTTGGCCGCCACACTGGATACGAGACGAGTGTTATCGCCGACTTGATAGTTGCGTTTTATTCGTCTAATTCCAGCACTGGTATCGGTATTTTTGTCGAATCATTTGCAAATTTTCCTATTTGTCGTTTAATTTGCAACCATCCTATTCCAGTTTCTAATAACTAGAATGTAATGTTTGTCTTATTATTTATTTATATCATATATGTTGTATAGTCGAGCAGACAGCTGTAGTGTAAGTCGAATGCTGTCGTTCAGAGAACCCAGGCAACCGTGGGAGCGGTTATTGGTCGAATGGGTGACCACACGCTTGGACGGACATATTTTCAGTTGGGATTATCGACCGTGCTTGGGATCGCACGTTAAAAGGTAAGACCCTCGTCGTTCCCAGCTCGCACAAGTCTTCTGAAGACTTCTGAGGGTTGCTCGCAGGGGTGCAGCCGGACGACGGTTACAACAAATTTTTGTTGAGTCCTAGTTGTCTTAGTGCCGCTACCGGAATGGAACAAATGAGATGCAATTGAATTTAGCATCCAACTAGTGCACGCATCGCTCATATTTCCCAATCACGGGGACGGTGTTCCTTGTTATTCGTTTGGGATTTATAATTATTTATGGATGCGAGAAGTGTTTCTAGGGCGCCTTGATGTAGGAGGTTTGGAAAAAAGGCCTGACAAGAAACCGGAGACCTAACGATTTTCTACATGACCCAATAAATATGTATCGTTGACGGTAGTAGAACCGCCTATGCGTGCGCCAGAATTCACATCCAAAGATGATAATGCGAGGAATTTGGAGATGACGTCCAGTTCGTAATGGCCACATACACAATGAACATCAATGTTAATCAAAATATGCTTTAATCATGATAAGATAAATAATAACCACAACGGTATTTTCTTCTTTCTTTCTGCTGTATGAACTCCAGCAACACTATTGTCCTATCTCGCAATACTGCCATCTCAATATTAATCTGACTATAATGATTTACTGCATACATTTTATTAATAGTCCAATATTTTTATATTATAGAATTTGAAGTATTAATAGTCTTAATTACTTAGTGTTCAATACTTATTTTAGGCTTAAGGATAACTATAGTTTGCAAGAGTAACTATGTTATTTCAAAACATTCTTATTTGTTTTATTGCTTTGTGTTTCAGTGAAGAATCCCGAGGATTGACTTCAGGTATGGTTCATGGTCAGACAGCTTTATTTTCAGTATCTAGAGAGGAAGCTGTACGGCAAATTTGTGAAAAATTGAAGCAAAAATTGGACGAATTCCTGGAATTGGAAAATTATGACTGGTTATTGGTGGAACCCAGGGGACACGCTTCCAGTTACATTTCTGATACTATAGCATTTTTGCAAACAACATTCCAAAGTTTTACAAACATACCAGTAAGAAAATTTGTGTATTCCCATTGAATAAATAAATATTTGAAACCTATGGTGTGAATACAATTCAAGAAATAAAAACTAATAAGTAGTTTCTTTCTTGAATTTAATGTCCCTCAATACTATCATTTTGTAAATTTATTAAATTGTCATATTTTCAGCTTGAGGCTGCACAAATTGCATGTAAATCAGCATGTGAACACATTGCAAATTCCTTACTGGCTTTGCTGTTGAATGAAGATATAAAACAGATTTCCATGGGTGCCTTGAATCAACTTAATTTGGATTTACTGCAGTGTGAGCGTAAGTGTTATTTGATTTCTGGTACTAGTATAAATGAACTAATAATTGATATTTTTCACAAGTTTGTGATATTGGTGATTACTTTTTCCTTCACAGAATTTGCCGCCTCAGATCCTGTCAAAGGTTTGCAGGAAGATGCTTTATTGTCATATTTTGAAATGTTCAGAGAAATCTTGGATTTATTCATTTCGTGGGATTGGCCTACCTACTTCCACGACTACGCACAAGAGACTAGTAAATATAAGAAGGTCAAACCTGATGTAGCTATCATATTACTGGAAAAGTGAGTATACTTTGGTTGTTTTGCCAAATATAGTTTCTAAAGAATTTATTGGCATTCAGTCAAGAACTAAAACAAACTTTAAATACGTCCGAATCTGTTTTGATGAACAAATGATTTGATATGTGATTGAATCATTTGTTGCAGATATTAGTAGTTGTCTGTATAGACCTAACCTATACCGATGAGGGGCAAAACCCCGAAATAGATCTATAGGTGGTCCAAATGTTTCAATGAACATTTCCATGCAACAAACAATTGCATGGAATTGGATGTAATTCATCGTTCGTCGGGGTATTACACAGGAAAGTAGTTTTATCTGATGGATTTTCGACCCAAATATTCCTGCTGTTTAAGTTTATCCTTTTAGGTGTCGAAGACATGTAAGAATTGTCTCTTATATATTTTTGTAAAATTGCATGTCCGTGGATAAAAACTAAATGAATAATGTGCTATATTGGACTTGTGAGCTATAGGTTTTTATATTGATCTGTTCTTTTTCAGGTTGAAGGAAGGTGACAAGAAAACGATGTTTACAGTTTTGAAAAAAAGTGAAAGAGACAAGAAAAAACTTCTTGAAACTGTTTTGAAACAACTACGGCAGTTGTCTCAGTTTCCATCAGGAAAGTAATTACTTGTATGGATTGTTAAAATATTGTTATTACTAAGTATTACTTTTATCTTAATATATTATATAATCCAATATATTTTCAAAGATATTCAATTACTATATGGCTCATTAATTTACCCATCCCACATAAACAGGGTCCTCTACATGATGTACAAATACATGTGATCATGAATGTGTCAAGGGCACAATTGTCTATGAGCGGAGACGCATTATTCTCTGGCGTGCATCGAAGCTGTGATGATGGTAGCAATCATGGCAAGGACATCACTGATGCTGCCAGGCGATCCAAACAATCCCTTTGGCTATACATAGAGATAGTGAAGCCTCAATAACCTAAAGAGCCCTGCTGTGGTGGCCAAATGTTGAACAAGTGACAACCAGTGGGAGGCTAGTTCACAAAGACAGGTCATGCTTGGGGTCACTGGTGCTATGTTCAGTACGTCTACAATTAGCCTGGAGGTAATTTTGAACCTTCCTTCTCTGTATTTGCATATTGTAGCGGAGGCTAGGATAGAAGCCTCCAGACTAAAGTGCCTGGACCATTGGAGGGGCAACCATATAGGACATGGGCTATCTGACAAAATGACTCCAACCCATTCCTTTGCTGGAACATACACCACTGTCATACAAGATGAGGAACTCACATCAAAGGCCATACCAATACTGTCCTGAGGACAAATCTGGTACAAGGAATGCTCTAGGACAAGCAATGGAGTACAGGCTGGAATATACGGAGAGACTGAGGCACATTAGTCTAAGCCTTGGTACCCTCATGCAATACTCAAGGAAATATGATGATGATGCGGCCAACAGACCAGCTATCAAGACAGCTTCTCGAATTGAGCCAGAAATCTATTAGGAAGGTGCCACCTGAGAAAACACCTGCATGTGCTTGAGGTTCACCAAGACTCTACATGTTCTGTGATGAGTGGGAAGAAACAGCCTCCCACATTGTGTTTGAATGCAAAGCCCTGGCTCGGATGAGGATGGATATCTTTGGACACTGTAGTGCAGAAGATATCATCTCACATGGAAACCTCATAAGAAATCTCCAGGAGTTATCAGAAAATCCGGAGTACTCACGAGATTGACCTGACAGGGGGAGCAGAAAGGTTCTGCACAGAACCTATCTGCACTTCGGCTGAAAGTCATACCTTCCGTGCAATAATAACAATAATGGCCCATTCTGTAATCATCCATAATGGCCAATTGTGTAGAGGTGCCGTTAAATGTTTGTTGTAGATTTTCTTGAAACAAGATTTGAGAGTAGAAGAGACAAGTAGAACTTTTTTCAATTTCAATTCAAATCAGAGTTAGTTTCAGCATATTTATTATCAACATAGCTATATACAATTTCATAAATTACTGACTAAATTCAAGATGTGAATACAAATATTAATTACATTTTCACTACTAGCATAGTTATTGAGTAGGTCTGTGGAGCAGAATAGAGCTTCTGTTCACTCTGTTCTGATTTACTTCACGAGGGCTTGGGGCTAGATTTGCCGTCAAACTATTCAATCAAGCTATTACTTCAGCGATAATGTTTCAATTTGTGTTATGAGATCAGTATGTTTGAACTCATCAGGTTTTTTTGTGAACACCTCCAGTAATTTTTTTTTCTCTGGATCCTCTTGAACATAATATAGTTGCAACTGGTTTGCAAGACACTGTGCTTCTATGGCATTAATAATGTTTTTATCGTACTCTCCCCTCATTAGAACAATTCCTTTGCTTTCTTTGAACTCATCAAAATGAGTAATTGTCAAGCATTCAGGAGAGTTTTCCTTGTGTACTTGATAGTAAAGAAGTGGTGTGAAATGAACCCTGTTTAGGGAGAACTGACACATTATGAATTCATAACCTTGACTGCGAGGTAATGCAAAAAGGAAAGTGGGAAACTGTTTACTATTCTCATATAACTTGTTGAAATCACCAACAGGAATAGTAGCTGCTATGCAATGTTCTTTATGAAGATGGTACTGCTCCCAAATGGATTCAATTTCTTTAGGGCTTTTGTCAGTTATCAAATCAATTTTCATAATTTTGTCCAGAGAATCCTTTTTCAAATGAGATGTTTCAGCAGTCTTCTCTTTTGGGTTTAATAACTTGGAAAAGGGTCTTTCTTTAGGTTCAGATTTTTCAATTTTTTTCTTGCCAAGGCCTTCAATTTTGACTTTGAATTCAGTAGGATCTTTCTTTCCCAGTTGAGCTATTTTTGAGGAATATTTGTCAAAGTAAGGGTTGGTTTTCAAATCTTCCAGAACTTCTTGCATCATTTTTGAAGAGGTAGCAATAGTTTTATTTGGTATTCTGAAAGTTCCTCTGTATAAAATTGTTCTCATAAGTGTCGTTAGCTGCATTTTCAGTTGACCATAATATTATTTTCCCGTCTTCAATCTACATAAAATACATTAGAAATAGCTAGCTCACTAAAATTCAAGGAAATCACAAGAGATGGAAATGATGATATGGATATGATATAAGCCGTTTTCGATTGGCGTTTGGTTCTGGTCTGGTAGCGGTTGACATAAAAATGACAGCGGTTTACTTTCTGGTACTGTTAATGACGTCAACCACTAACTAACTGGTTAGTGCTTGCGGTGATCAATCAACACATTCGTTTCATTATTCACTATGACGTCATTAAGAGTACCAGGAAGTAAACTACTGTCATTTTTATGTCAACCGCTACCAGAACCAAACGCCAATCGAAAACGGCTATTGATATCTCGAAAACAGAACATATGTATGTGTGTTCACCGTGTTCGTGTTCTGTGATTTAGAACGAACACTCGATACTCGATGACTCGATATACAGTGGATTTCAAATTTTGAAATTCACCTAATAGAATCGGAACAAAAGTGAAAATATTGCTTGTCTCTGTATTTTTACGGTGATAAACATGCTTAGTTTTTATTTTACTATCTGTCAAGTGAAAATAATGATTTAAATAATAAACTTCAAATTTATGTGTTTTGACAGTTATCTTTATTTATCAATATGAGCGATCGTTGGGGACAAATGTCCATATTCCATATTGGTATCAGATGAGGCCGTAGAAAAGAGTATTCCGTTGAACACGGCTAGAAGTAAAGCCGGATTTTCATGCTTACGACGATCCGATAGTACGAAAATGTTCTGATTGGTTGAATTGGTAGGTGTGACAACAACTCAACCAATCAGAACACTTTCATACAATCGGATCGGCGGATATCGTACATGAAAATCCGGCCTAAAGCATCAATTACCAGGTGACACGATTTTTCTTTATTTCAAATCGATATATTGTGTCTTCCTAAATATAATTCGTGGTATTACTAAAAATCTATAAATTTTTGGACTCGTATTTTCAGCTTTGGGTGTACAATTCATTTATATTCCAAAATTCCGAGATCCAAGTCGGAATTCGGAGATCTAAGTCGGAATTCCGAGATGCAAGTCGGAATTCCGAGATACAAGTCGGAATTCCGAGATCAAAGTTGGAAAAATCTTTCAAATAAAGATAATTTTTTTGTGGCCCTTCTACGCTTTCGTATTCCATTCGCAGTGTTGTCGATTTAATGAAAGTTGCTTTCGACACCACTGATAAGCATATCGGCATGTTCGGAAAATTTGGCAGCTAACAGCTAACTTCACTTCACACTACTTTGACACTACCATTGACTACCTTAATACTCTTTGACAATTGACATTACCAGTTACCACTACACAAGTACACACACACTATGTTCAGATTGAGAAATGTTTTAAAGATGGGTTATTTCAAATGAATATTTTCACTATTGGAAAGCTCAGATATCTAATAAAAATGTCTGGCAAAGCAGCAATTGAACGTGTTAAAGAAAATACCGTTTTAGCTAAACAAACCATCAATGAATTGAAAAGTGAGGTTAGTAAAAAAATTTAATGTTGAGGGTTGAGGCTATTGAAGATATTTTATTTTGGAACAGATACGACTACGTACGTACGCGCGAGACATCTAAGTAACGGTCCTAGCATATCCTGTACTAAAAGTTGGTCCTGTACTACAGGGGACCAATAGTTTTATTCAATATAATAATATAAATATTACCGAAACTTTCGATCAATCAACCAATCAAAATATACTTTATTGTCCAAGAACAAGTTCTCATTGACAAAGTGTAAAATAAAACTCATATACCTACAATATAAATATTCCTCAATTATGAATAAAAGAAAAAACAGTAGAAATAGATAACAATGCAGATACATCATAAAGTACATGCACAATTTGTAAACACACACATATAATTGTAAATATGAATATTATGATAAAATTTAATTCAATGTGGCCATGCACATTTGTTATAGCATAAAAAATATATACAGTGCTAGTCTAAAGTCCGTTCCACCCTACTAATTTTTGAACCACCTGGTATATCGCAACGAAATTTGGAAGGCTCAAATAAGAGATAAAAATCTACCTTTTCATGAGAAAATTCCAGCTAAAAGTTTCAAAATGGCAGCTGAGCGCCATCTTCAATAATTTTTTTAAATAGAACACCCGGTATATCATTGCATGATCGGTTAGGGACGATCATAAGGAATCCAACAACACCAAGTTTGATGCTATTATCTCCAAAGACTATGGAGATATTGCCTATTATTTTCTCCATAAGCCAAATGAGTGTGAGAGAGAATTTATTGACCCGCCAGAAAAAGTTTCTTTCTCCCACACAATCTGTAGTACGAATTCAATCTGTCGTTCCAACTGTCAAATGAACATGTTGTACAACCAGTACTACAATTCATCATATAATGTGTGGCCCGTTTTAGGGCGAATTGTACATTCAATTCAAGTTATTCCCAAGAAACATACAGTGGTTAATAAGGAAAAAAACCAAAATTTTAATAATTTCACATAATGTAAGTAACAATATTAAAAATTAATTTAAATATAATGAAATCAGAATTGGAATGATAAGTTCAATAACGTTTAAATTGCTAAGGAACTAGGGATTTCATTGGCTGATCCATAGCAACTGAACTCAGTTTACTTGAACCGTTGTTGAACTTGTCTTGTACAACTCGCTCTTAGTGTCATACACATACGTCAGTCAGTTCAATCTTACAGATATGTAGATTCATTCGCTATTACAGTTTGTGGCATGCAGTTATCAGATGACAAAGGTTTGCAAGTTTGAGTCTGTAGAACAGATATTTTTCATAATACCATACCTGCTTCATGTTTGTATCATCTTACACCTGTTTCAAAATAACTGCTTCTTAATACCCCCATGTCTGGTTGAGATTCGTTCGTAAAAGCTGAGGGGTAACTAGGCAGAATTTGGTACACCATAATTAAATATGATGTACTGATAAAGTACTGAAAGTCTGAATGAGGTACTGAAAAATACTGAAGAGGAACTCAATCAAGTACTGAAGAGATACTTATATTGTTAATGGGTGTACTGAAATAATGAAAATTCTGATGTACACATACTGAAAGAAAATCCTTTAATGATTTTTTTAATGTTCTCTGTTGATATGTTTTGCTGACTAGTAGTTGGTTTCACCAGAATAATACAAAATATGATTTTCAAATGTTTTGATTTCTCGTTTCAAAACATCTGTAATATTTGCCCCATATATTAAAATAATAACCACCATTTTTAGTTGGATGTTATACACAAGGAGTACAATATTCTGTTGACCAAACAGCTTCAAGAAGAGAATGTCAAACTTTTGGCAGCTGTTGAGGAGGCCAAGAAAAAATTGGTTCACCTTGAAGTTCAAAATGGTATCAAACAGATACCCATACCAAATCAGACTACTGTAGTACTGACTTCCTCTGCGCAAGAATCAACAGAACCTCCTACTTCCACTCCTGTTGAACCAACCATAAAACCAAAGAAAGAAAAGAAAGAGAAAAAGCCAAATGAACAAAAGGGGGCTCCAGTTGAACTGCCTGTTGATGTTGGCAGACTAGACTTGCGGGTTGCCAAGGTTGAAGATGTCCAAAGACATCCAGATGCAGATACACTGTATGTATTGAAGATAAATTGTGGAGAAGAGAAGCCAAGAACAGTATGTTCAGGTCTTGTCAAACATATCCCAATGGATGAACTGAAGGATAAAATCGTAGTTCTATTATGTAATTTAAAACCGGTTAAGGTAAGTTGAAATTTTGCAACCTTACAAGTAGTACTCGAATTCAAGAAATAGAAACTACCCCAAACACCAAAACTACGTCAATTTCATTCAACGAGCATTTTGGTAACAAAGTTGGCATTTTCAGGAAGACAAAGCACTCACATTAAACTGTCAACCTACTCTAATTATTTACTTTACTTCAAAATTCACCTGCTTTATGAAGAGGAGAAACGTTTATCTTACTATGAAGTTGAACAAGGGGCTGTATGGAACTGTCCCTCAACAGCATTCTTACTATTTTCACAATTCTAGACTCTCAAATGCATTGAGAAGTCTATTATCATGAAACTGTCTAATTAATTTCAAACTCATGCCATCAAATCAGTGGTTGCTATCCAAAGCATTTTAGAACACCCGATTTTTCTGGCCTTGAAAATCTGATACGAACAATGTGCTCTTTGAACCATACTTTTATAGCACTTCTAGTTTGACCCATATACTTATCACAGTCCTTACAGCTAATTTGGAAAATCACTTTTCTTTGTCTCCCGCCTTATTTTTGGTAGTACTCAAGATTTTTTGTAGCTTATATGAAATTGTGTATACAAGCCTCATATTTAGAGCTTTGAAAATTCTGTCAAAACCCAGACTAACACTAAGTTTATGATAATGATATATAAAGGATCTTATTTTTCACAAAAGAGTTTGGGAACCTTCCAATAACACAACCAAGTTAGAGTGTAAAAGCTCACTAAAATTTCAGTTCACAAATTATAAAGTGGTCCCATATTTCAGATGCGAGGAATAACATCAGAAGCTATGGTTATGTGCGCCAGCAGCGAGGCAGGCATTGAGGTGCTTTCTCCGCCTGCAAACAGTGTACCAGGTGACTTGATTGTTTGCAATGGTTACACAAGAAATCCAGATCCCGTTATGAACCCCAAGAAGAAAATATTTGAAGCAGTTGCTCCGGATTTGCACACCAACGAACATCTGCAAGCTTGTTATAAAAACACGCCTTTAAATGTACCAGATAAAGGCTTTTGTGTCGCCAAGACACTGATAAATGTACCAGTTAAATAAGGGTGTTTTTTGAAATAAAAACCTTATTAATTTATTTATTTATCGTCTTTGTTGATCACACTACAATAAAACGTCGATAATTCTACATTTAAAAATGTAATAGCTTTCTTTCAACAGAAATGTATATTACGATAATATTTTAGGAAGCCCTAAAATTATGAAGTAAACCCTACACTAAAATGTGTAATTCAATCAACTTTATTTACAATTTAAAAGTATAATTAAAGTTAAAGGTTAACCAGCTGGGAGATATTTCGACAGTATGTACACACCTGAAGAGAGAAAACAAAAAATCAATATTAAATATTCAGAGAAAATCACACTGGCTTGCATCAACTGAACCTATTTAATATTCTAGTCCAATATCAATTGCTCCAGAAAATCATACAAAGTTGAATATCGTGAATAAGGCATCATATATCTATATAAAATAATTGATAATTGCAATTTTTTTTCTAAATATTTTTTTGATTAAAAAAAGTTTTTTGGTATTAAATAGTTTTTAAGAATTATTATAAACCTATGTAATCAATAAAATACTTTGTCTCAAATGCTAGTGCCAAATTTTAAAAAACTGGTTTTTGTTATGGTTCTTGCTTCTTTGATTTTTTTTAGCTTTTTGATTTTGAAGAGACAATACACGAATTATTGAAAACAATTTATTTGGTGGAAATAAAAAGCAGAATCTTTTTGAGGAAATGATAACAATGGAGTAGCTAGAAAGTACAAAATCCCAAGTTTCTATGTTGTACTGTGGAATACATTAAAATAAAGAAAAACTATTTAGAAAAAAAATAAAAAAATTTATTATTTCAGATATATATTTAAAATTTCGCATATCTTATACCTTCAAATGAGCATTTCTTGAATATGTTTATCTACAGTGAGGACCAAAAGTCCGTCGCCCCCCCGTAACTTCTTTTGTTTCACACATTACAAAATATGTTAAATACATAAGATGTAGGGTTTCAATCGATATCTTCAATGATTTAAGTTTTATTTATACAGAGTGTTCCAAAAAAGCGCAGTCTTTTTTTTCACAGGACACCCTGTATATCATTCCATGATCGGTTAAGGATAATTATAAGGAATACAAAGGAATAAAAAAAAATAAGTCGAATTGAAGTAAATAGGTACTGGGCCTAAAATTGAATTGTTAACAACTAATTCAAATAACATAGTTTTTTGTCATCTTTTGAAATAACCCCACTTTTTCCCATTGGTATTAAAATCGATTTTTAGATATTCCGATATGTAGAAACTTTCCTTTTTGAAGTGTTTTTTAGGTCCTTTAGATACAAAAAATGTTTTCCATATGTTGCAAACATTATGGTCCACGCTATATGAAGATGCCAAATTTTATACTGTGTATTGAGCTATCACCAATAATTCAGACACTGAAGTATACTTTGATAGATATAATGATTTGGACTTGCAGTCTTCATATAAATTAAGATAGCTATTGAGGTATAGCTCATTATACAGCTTTGGAGAATTTTCTGGAGATGAGCTAGAAAGTTTCAGCAATGTAAACCAAAATTTTTTTAGCTGTATCGGTCAGGTTCACCTTTGGTCTGAATGACAATTTTCCAGCTACTAGTTATAACGGAAGGACCAACAGAAAAACAAGAAGGTTGACACTTGTTCAGAAATCATCACTTTTGCCTATCTTCAGTAGTGTTATAGTAAATGGACCTTTAGTTCTACTCCCGGTGCAAAAGTAGTACACCCTTCAAACGAATAGGTGGCACTATTACAATTGACCCATATTGTTGTTTTCTGCTACCTTTCGTTATATCCAGAAGACAACACGGTCAAACAGAACATGTGACTTGTGATAATACAGCTTGCCCTAGAAAAATATGCAGTAGCTGACTTGCACAGTTTATGCTCAACTATTATTTACTAATTAATAATTGTCAGACAAAACTTACGCCCGGGTTATAAAGAATAATTATAGTGAACGCTGAAAATGTGAATAATTTCTCATAAGTGAAGTGGTCAAGGCGGCTCGGCCGTCACGGAGCTAAAGTGGTTCGGAATGCACTTTTACGTAAAATGTAGCTCCCGGGTCTCCCTTGTTCGCGCTCTGCTTTTGAGGGGTTTTCTTGGAAAACCTGGGATCGAAAAACTAATTTTCGTAAAATAAAAAAAAATCAAAATTTGCCATTCACGAGTTATACTAAATTATAATAATGAATCATGTAATGAGAATTACCTTGAGATTTAATAGGATTGTACAAAACCACAAATAATATTACACTGAACCAAGAATATTTATTGAAAAGAGCAATAGGCAAATAAAAAAAATATCCAAATTTTCTAGTTTTCAGCTCCAAAGAAATATTTAATTGATTGGAGAGTAAAAAATTCAAAAATTCATTCAATATTCAAATTCAGATTCAACAAACATTTTTCTGAAATTATTTTTCGTTGTAATTTTTGAGGCCTGAAAAAGTAAAAAAAAAATCCGAATTCGTACACGTTCAATATCTGGCTTTCAGCAGCCAGGGGGGGATTTCTCTAAATTGAGAAAAATGGATTCTAAGACCCCGACCGATATTTTTTTCTACGTCTCTGAAATGGTCGTAAAATTTTCCAAATTCCTACGCGTTCTCTATCTGGCTTTCGGAGAGCGGGGAAAAAATTTATTTTTTCAAAATTATATTACTTTTTGATTCAATGTTTCTTACTATTTTTACAGATTTTCTCGAATTTATTTTCTGGAGTTTTTGCAATTTCTTTCGATAAGGAAGGGGTATAATTTTTTTTAAATGATATTATTTGATGGTTCCATATTTTTCACCATTTTTTTTGAGAACGGGATAAGGAGGGTATACTTTTTTATTCAATGGTCCCGTGCTTTCCCCAAAATTTACGGAATTTTTCCGATTTTATTTTCGTGATTTTTTACAGTTTTTTCGAGAAAGAAGAGAGTCCAGCCATCCAATTCTAATGGATGCCAGAAAGTGCAGACATAATAAGTTAAATGAAAGCTTAATAAAAATAGAAAAATGGTCTTTATGATAATACTCTGTTATTTGGTATCCTGGAGAAATTATTAAAATAGTATTATTTGAAGGTAAATCCACTTCTTTTAGGTGAGAGCTTGTAAATTTTTTTAGCTACATGTCCAATTTGATATTTCGCATTCAAGATGTAAACAATATTTTTTAAAAACTTTATTAAAACTAATATGAGAATGAAAAATTAATAAATATCTGTCATTGTTGATTGATATTTGTGGCATTCCTTGTTTGAACCAAAACGAACGCTCTAGGAGATAATTTTTGCATGACCATCGTATAACGGTAGCAACGTAATAAATAATAAACAGGATGCAGGGGCGGGGATTGGCGCAGTGGTAGCGCCGGGGCTTCGTGATCGAAAGGTCGCTGGCTCGATTCCAAGACAGGCCAAGATTTTTTCAGTTTCAGATGTAAATCTGAATGATTCAATCTTGTTGCTCGTTGGGGATAATCCTCCACGATTCACTGTTGCATTAATAATTAACAGTGCTGCTCCTAAGGTGGCGTATGGAGTTAGTAACAAGGCCTATCCAGAACACGTGGCTAATGACCATAGCAGTCGATTCCAACACACCAAGGAAAAAAAAACAGAATGCAAAAGTCTTTTACATTCTAGAACAAGAAAGAGCCCCTTTACTGACTGAGAAACGAAAATGTCAAAATTTGAGTTCAGTTTTCGAAAAAATGATTATTACCATCATTATGGTATATTATACTTTGAACCACAAACTATCCTAGTCAGCTACCTGGATATTTTTGGACCCTGCTATAAGAAACGGTAAAAAATGTACAACCTTTTTCATCCCAGGGTTGTTCAATGTCTGTGAGACCTCTTACCCCTGCTGCTACTCTCCGACCTAGACCTCCTCCTCCTCCTCCTTCTCCTGTCCGATCTGCTACTCGAAGGAGATCTTTTAGAATACCTACTTCTTGAATTGCTTGTAGATCTCGACCTCCTAGATCGGTCCCTGGACCGGGACCGAGACCGCCTCGACTTCTTGTGGGAGGAAGACCGAGATCGTCGAGATCGCGAATACGACCTTGACCTGGAGCGCCGAGACGACTTTTTTTTCGAACTGGAGGAATCTCTCCTCGAACTAGTCGAGTCTTTTTTGAGTTCGCTTTTTTTCGGAGGGGATTTCGATCTGGACCAACTCGAAACTGGTTTGTGCTTCTTCTCCGAACTCACCGATCTACTGTGGTGGTTTCTCTTGGACTTTTTGTAAGACTCTTTGGAGTCCGACGATGAGGATCGCCGGCTGTTTTTAGACCTATTGTTTGAATAGTCGCTGGCCTCAGATGAATTTGAAGGGGATCTTTCTTTGGGTTTGAGCAGTGGCTGGGAGGGTTTCTCGTCTTGATTGTACTTGACACCTGTAAGTGAAACGAAGAGTTTGCTGCTGATGTCCACAGTAAGCAAACTGTAGGTTGTTGATTTTTGCAACACATCAGCATATTACAAGATATACAAAAGACAGGGACCAAACACCAAACCCTACTCAACTTTGTTGGTATTTTACATATTTTGGAAATTTCAGAATATTTTTACAAATTTTTTATAATAAATGCCCCATTCATCAAAAACTAAATTACGAGATACAAGGCCAATTCTATCATGCATCATATAGTGTGGCCCATTAGTGTGAGGAAGTAAAGTATCTTGCCTATCCTATGAAAAAATGTTTCTGATAAAAGTTATGCGGTTAACTTTGTTGCTTAAAAAATATTTTGAAATATACAGTGTCTTTAAAGCAACACAAAGCATACATTTTTTGAATGGACCACCCTGTTAATTTTCCCACCATTGAACTGAGCAAAGAGTTTTACATACGGAGGTTGTTCGGTTTTTTCGAAAATTTTGCGGTGTTGTCAAGTTTATGCAAAAAGAAATAAAATCTTCGGAAAAACAGACCATCACCAAAAAAAAAAAATATATTATCACATTTTAATTTTTTTAATCTACAATAAGTTATCTTCTATATGTTCTAATCAATTATTTTCAAAAAATGCGAAGTGGAAACATTGTTCTTGAATTAATTCAATAACGAATTGTCAGAGTTGACATTTTCCATTTATTGTACATTGAAACTCAGGATAAACACTTACGCTTTGTTGCCAAAATGCATGTTGAAGCACTTATTTGAAGATGTTCCGGAATGGTTTGGAAGTTGAAATTTTGGGAAAATGTTTCTTTATACAGATCTAAAAGTGTGCAAAATCTTATGACCGGGAGCAGATGGCCCAGAAAAGCATACCCTCCTTTACAAATACTGCTCAAACTGACAGCCGGCGAATAATGTATATTCGGTTTTCAAATTTTTCACTAACCTGCCTCAACATACTGACTAATATTTTGGGAGACGTCCTTGATTCTATTTTTCAGATGGGGGGGGGGGTGTTCTATAAACTTGATCTTTAACGTAACCCCACATACAAAAATCCATTTTTGTCAAATCCGGTGAACAAGGAGGCCACTTAAAATGGCATTTGCTACCTATATATCTTCTGGGAAAATCATTATATAAATAGTTATCAACAGGAACAGTGTGGTGGACATGTGCTCCGTCATTTGAATACCACATCCTTCGTATGACTGATGAACTCTTCCCTCGAAGAAATATGACCCAATGATAAAATTTCGGTTATGCCACCCCATACATTTAGGGACCACTTTGTTTGACTGGTGGTTCGAAAGCAATGGAGATTATCTGTCGAATAATGATGGAAATTATTTCTATTTACAAACCCATTTTTATAAAATGTTGCTTCATCGGATAATGGAACATAATTAAAAAATATCTATTAAGGTAGCAACTGTTGCTGAGCCCATTCACAAAATGTAATTATTTTCTCGAAATCATTGTCTAATAACTCTTGATGTAACTGAATACGGTACAAATGAAACTTATTCTTCAAAATTCTTTGTTTGACAGTCCGGCTCATGTCAGTTTGTTTGGATAATTCTCTATGGGAGATATGAGACTCTATAACTGTAACTTTTAAGAGGACAGTCATTTCAGTTTCTTCAGTTAATGCAGTTTTGGTTCTTTTTTATTCTTCCATATACGACATTTTTACACGCTTCTTTTCTGGGTTGCCACCTGTCTGGAAATCGTTCATAATAAGTTATGGTCACTAATAAAAAGTTTTTATCACTTGCCCCCAGAACAAAAATCATATCGGTCAATTCTTCAGTGGAGAAATTCATTTCACATGCTATATCTTGTATCAAAAGATAGATACAAAATTGTATGATAGTAATTGTTGTTTTATGCTAATAATTATCGATCCTTGAATGTCGAATTCATAGCCCACTTTGATAACAGTTTCACTGTGTATGTCGCACATGAGAAACGCCACTTACTGAGATGTGCATGGCAGTTTACAAGCAATCGTTTGGTGTTATTTTAGCACTGTAGATATTTTAACTCATCTTGGTGTTGCATGTCTCAAATACTTTTGCTTAAATTCTACACAAGTTTTTATGACGGCATTTGCGATGGTCTGTTTATCCGAAGATTTTCTATCTTTCGGCAATAACTTGCCAACACCGCAAAAATTTCAAATGTATGTATGTATGTATTTTATGTTGCCTCGCTTCAAAGAAACACTGTACCTATATTTGGAAATATTTTGTAATGAGCAACAAAGTAAACCTTATAACTTTTATCTGAAACATTTTTTTCATACTCCTAATTATAGGCAAGATTCTGTACTTCCTCACACTGATGGGCCACCCTGTAGGGTTTTGCTAGGACAACATATTAAAATAAGAATTGTAAGCTACTATTCCAAAATTGAACATAAATCTGGACTATAACAAATATTCAATCGGTTTTTTTTCATAATAAAAGAAACTTTTAAACATCAATAGAACTTATTGATTTAGAATCTCTCAAACAAGTAACAATAACAAAAATAAACATATATCTTGACAAGGACTGATCCTGAATGTTTAACTTCCTGTATTTCATATTTCACAAGATTAGGCTCTCAGATATGTTGTGGTTTCAAATAATCAAGAACAACAAACTACAATTCTGTGACAAATTTATTTCAAATACTTTACCTGCGAAACTATTAAGTATTTATTAGTATTTTGAAGCTTATTTAAAGTAAACGTTTCTACACATCAGCATTATCCATTCATCCAAAATGGACAATTTGATGTTGCCAAAAATACTGACCTTGTGATCTTGCGTCTACCTGTGAGTCATTATCGTTAGATTCCGGACTTGAAGATCTGCTGCCTGCTTTCCGCCTTTCCACTTCCTCTAATCTATTTTCTATCTCTCGTTCTGTCCTTTGAAAATCTGCCACCTTCCTCTTTATGGAATCCTGGAAGAATGAGCTTTGTAAGACAGGTTCATTGGAAATGAGTGATTATTTAAAATTCTTGAAAATATATTGATAATCAATAATATAATAATAATACAGTGTGGCCCACGAGATTTTGGCCAGGAAATATTTCGGAACTCAAGAGTAGTATAAAATTGATATTTTCGGGTTGTAAATTAAAGCAATTAGTGGAGATTTTTCTGATATTATGTTACCCAATGAGCTTTTTGTTCTCGATCACGTGACATCAGATTCAAAATTATTAATGGGACAACCTGTATATTTTGGCATTTTTATGTTCCTCACGTTAAAACGATTTTAACAAACTATCACACTTGTGCTCTAAAACGATTATTTCAAGAACTACATGTACTTCAATATGCTTTGTCCCACGACGTCTGAAACGAGCAATTGCCAAATTATTTTGGTTTAGGATCACTCTGTATATTTTGTGATCATGAAAAAAATGCAAAATCATTCTTATTTTATTAAAAAACGTCGTGGGACAGAGGATATTGAAGCACCAATTGCTTTAACTCTTTGCGGTCCTTTGTCAGGACAGCCCCGACAGTAAAATTTTAACGTGCCGGTCCGATATCAGGTTCTCCCTAACAGTATCATGTTCCTGTCCGATTTAGGGTTAGCCCCGACACTGGGTTTGGTGGAAGTCGCTACTTTTTTGTTTTAGGTTTGGCCGTGTTTTTTTCCTCTGCATATTTTGAATAAACTGTTTTTCATTTCCTTGGTTCTGACAATTTAATTAGACGGCAAAGGGTTAATTTACAACCACAAAATTTCAATTCTCTACTACTCTCGAGTTCCGAGATATTTCCTGGACAAAACCTAGTGGGCCACCCTGTATAATAATAATCTTTATTAGCATCCTCTCTCAATTATAAAGTACAAAGTATAAAAAAATAGTATAAATAAAATGGTACAATGGTACAAAGTATAAATAAGATACAGAACACACATTAGAGCACAGATTCTAATTAAACAAACCACAAATAAAATCGAAATACTACAAGTAGAGATATACAACAGTTTTTTTTTTCAATCTCTCATTCATGTCATTTTAGCACATTAACAGGTAGGAACAATTTAATAGTGAAAAACCAAAGCCATAAGGTTTGCAAGTCCTTGAAGGTTGAAATAAGGGCGCCATCTTGTAAAAGAATACTCGGTTGCTGAAGCATTTTCTCGCTTATGGCAATAGACAGAATTAAATTTGATATTGTTAGGAATCTGAAAAAAAATTGCCATAAGCCGGTCAGCTGTTTAAGTAAATTTTCCGACCGGAAAATTTTGGATTTTTTTTCATATGCCTAGCACACGTCCGATCGATAAATTTTAAATTTTTGATCTCAACCCTGACATTATCTTCAGTGGTTAAAATCTCAGAAGAAAAAAATGAGCCAGCAAAATATGATAATTATCTTAATTAAGATTAGTGAGGCAATTAATAACAACAGGCAGCTAGATGCCTATGAAAGCATAGAAATAAGTAAACATAATAAAATTATGAATAATGATGGTGGACCAGTGCCCAACAGTTTACTGTATAGGTTGGTAAAATAATCCACCTTTTCATATATGTAATTAGAATATCCAATCACTAATCAATTTAAATATTTACTTGACTAGTAAAAAAGGCAACTTAGTAATATCAATTAACTATATTAAAGACACAGGTATTAAACGAGTTTGAATTAGGCCAACTTTGTATTTACAATTAGTTTAATTCTTCTTCCTGAAGATAGTCACTTGGTGACTGAAACACTGTTGAGGTGTTAAAAATAATGTTTGGTGATGAAGCTCCAGTGTATCAAGAGTTTTTATATCTCGTTTCTCTCATTTTAGAATTGCCAAAAATAAACAATGTTTGTTATCTGACGACCTGTTTTCGCACTGTTAAATAACACAGAAAATTAAGTATTTCGCATTACTGCGAAATATTTCATAACACACTACTGCAAAATGAATTATTAAATAAAACATTGTGCACTAATGCTAAAATATATTTCGCACTAGTGCGAAATAACCTAGTTTGTTAAGAGATCAATGTACCTAAATATTGTTAAATGTTTGATACATTTTTTTCTTGTGGTTTAATACATATATCTGATAGGCTCTTTAGTACTTTAAAAAATCAACCAATCAATATTTTTTTGAATTTCAACAAGGAAGAACTGTTTCTTTGAGCCCAAAGAATAAATTTATTGAAATTCAAATTATTGACAAGCATTGAAGCATAGTTTATACTGACCTTCAATTCATCATCTGAATCGCAAGAATCCTGAATGTATTCTTCCTTCTTGTCTCTCTCATCTTCACTGCTACTATCAGAGTCCTCACCGTACATTCCCAAACCTATTTGTTTACAATGGTTACGATATTTCGTGAAACATTTGAAAATCATTTAAATATATTAGCGGTTGTGAAAAATAGTCCCTTGGTATGGTCTAGACTATTCAAAGCAACTGAGAAAACGAAATATAGCAAATTATAAAGAAACCAAGTTATTTTAAAGTTGCAATATGAAAAATATAGTGATTCTTGATATCAGTCTTACTTTTTTCATGTTTTGGTTACATTTACATTTGTCTATATTTTCCACCGATTGTTTTTCTAAATGGAATTTTACTGAATTTTATTGACAATTTTTTTTGGAGAGAACACTTCTTCAATGAATTTTTGGCTTGAATTTCTTCATTTAGATCATATCAACCCTCCCAAAAAAAGAATGAATCTCTAATATGGCTACTAATAAATAAATCTCCTGAGATATGAGAGAATCATAGTAGGCAATTCTTCCACAGACCAAACAAAAATAAAGTTTATACAGAACAGCTACCCTGAATATGATAATAATAGTTACAGTTTGATACCTCTTTCTAGTGCAATAGGCAAAACTTTAACAGCAGTCAATTTGGATTAATTTCTTCTTACCATTTGGATGGCAAGTGTTTGCTTTTGTTAGTTTGAAATAAGTTCAGTTGTACTAAACCAAGAACAATCTTCTTAACTATTGTTGGAATTTGCTATAGATTTTGAGGTAACTACAGCTTTTGTTCATGCATGTACTGTAGATTTGGTACCTGATGAATATGCCGATATGGAAAGATTTTGCTATGTATAGGAAATGTTAGCTCTGAAGACCTATTTTTATTTAAAAATGAACCTTCCATATAATTTGTGAGCGTATTACATGTATGTTGATTTACCTCAACTAAATCCATTATTATGAGGACTAAAACTAGAGTATACAGATGGCACATTCGAATATTTTTAAGAAGAATAAATACTTTCTTGGTCAAGGTTATAATCTGGAAGTTTCTGTAAAAAAACCACTTATCATTACTTCAACTGACTGGAAGATGTAAGAAAGCATAAGGCTAGTATAGGACAAGTTGTGTAATTTCAAAAGTGGTGACTGAGAAATCAAAACCTGAAGAATGCATTGAATTATTTCATGTACTGAAATCAGTGAGCTTTGGATGTTTTCATATTGCAACTTGGAAAATGAGTTGGGTTGTGAAAACAAAAGGTATTAACACTTACCGAGTCTACTGCTAATGTTGGCACCGCTGGGTGCTGACGAACGCAGATCTGAAGCTGAAGTTTACAAGAAATTTAACAAACGAACCCATAAACGCCCTGTTAACAGTCTTAGGAATAACAAATAAAACGATAAATAAATGATGGCGAAATTAGCCCTTCATCATCTCTAACATTTTTTAAAATATTACTCAAAGTATATGCTTACTACTATCCTAGGAACTACTATACCTTTACTCTTTTTCATGAAACGTTGAAGCTCCTCCTTGCAAACAGCTTCAATTTGACGAGTCGTGACTTTTAGGAGGATTTCTGTCATAGTTCGACGCACTTTCAACATCTGAAATATTGATTTACTAAAATAAGATTTACTCTACTAGAGGCATTATTATTGAATTTATATACAGAGTCACTCATTCGAAAAAAGCGGAGCACCTCTATAAAAATGTTATTTATTATCTGATTAAGAATTTTAATTTGTGCAATTGATAGAGCATCAATAGTTGTTTGCAATAAAAACATACAGATGGGTTGTTGATTGTGAATTTATAAACTTGTTCTTTGATGAAAATCTGCTGACATGCAGTTATTATAAATTGGAGACAGCTGTACAGAAAATGAATGAACTCAAATTGAATGTATAAAAAACCAAAGTCATGATAATTACAGCAGACACAAACACAACAGCGTAAATTACAATACTTCAAATAATGATCACAACTGAATATCTTGAATATCAACTGAATATCTTGGATATTAACTGAATGATATATTATAGTTTATGCACATTTTGAATATATCTTTACGAAAATTACAAAAAAAATCGAAATGGCATTATGTTTTTCAGCGATTGTTTTATTCAACCATGACAGTTGTTTACAAAGTATTAAACAAGTTGGGACCTTTCTGCAATATATAACATGTTATGCTCATAATGTTCATCAGCTTTTTACCCATTATATTTCAGCGTTGACTGCTTTCATTTTGCTTGGACTATTTACTTATATTTCAATGATTATTTTTATCAGTCTTTTTCTATTAATTGTTTGATTTCTTCATTAATTTGTATTTCATATATACTATGTATTGTCATTAATCAATTTATGTAAAAATTAATCCCTCTATAAACAGAAATGTTTCTTGGGATCAATAAATAAAGTAAAGTAAAGTATCTTTTTATTATTTTTCAAATGTTTTGACCAGTATAATAAATTACCAAATGAAATGAATTTAATACATATGATGAAATAATATTTAATACATAAAAAACGATCTGAATAGGTTTTTATCAAATCATTTAAAATATAAATTTTTTTATGTTTATTTTAAGCACCTAGCATAAATATGTTAAGTTATAATAATAATATAATATTTATTTCAATCAGTAGATCATTACAATGATATAAGCATGTCAAGAAACGTTGAAGTTATGAACATACTTGTTTTCACAAATAATATCAAAATTATATATAAAATATTCAATAGAATATAACAACACTTACATATATATACACACACACATGTACATAATAATATATGAATATAAATAAAAGTTTATCTATGTAGTCTTCATTTCATTTTAAAATAATTAAAAAATTCATCTCCTGAATGAAATCCTTCAGTGGATATAAAGTTTTTAACATTATATTCAAAAGTATTTATATATAAATAATCATCTAATTTTTATATTTTTTATTCATTCACTAAATGGATTTTCATTCAATTCTGTTATCATTGCACACTATGTAGATAAAGTAAGGAAACAAATTTAATAGTTACCTCATAAAATGAAACACATCTAATACAAATATTCATTTTTTGACCTTTTAATTTGATTATGCGAATTTTTAATCTTGAACTATAACCTTATAAAATATTTTCTGAATGGAACCTAACCTGTAGAAACATGTAGAATTTTTCAGCAATCATAATTCACCACAGCCTTTTAGGTGCATAAAACAAATTGAATAGCATGAAAAACCCTATCGAAACAGTTCCATCAGTTTTAAGTTTTCCCTTCAATTATATTTCATATCTTATTTATACAGTGTGTCCGCTTTTCATGAATACACCCTAATATCTCGGATATTAATAATGCGATTTTCTTGAAATTTCGGTGATGATTGTATTTAAAAAAAATAAAGTATTTGGCATATGGATCTTTTTTATTTACCATTGGCGTGAGGTGAGGTGAGGTGTATTTTAAATAACTTTTTCTATCCGATTTAGGATCAGCATCCCCTTTGATTCATATTTTTAAAATCTCAAGAGCTGATTTTAGTAAAAAAATCGCAACCACTCTTTCAAAATTTTTTACAACATGATTTTTATGATTTCCTCATGGAATTGTCTTTAGAACAGACAATACTTATACTTACAATTAGATACACATACATAATTCTCTGATAGTTCAGAACTTTCTTAAGGCAAATTTTCCTATGAAGTAGATAGGTAGAAATTCTCCTTCAGAACCATGGTCCCCATTTCGCCGGATATTACCCCTTGTGACTTTTTCCTGTGTGGGCACTTGAAAAATAAAGTGTATGCTACTCGACCACGTAATGTTGAGGAACTTTAAAATTAGGCAAGCATGTCAGGAAATTACTCCCTAAACTTTAAGAAGAGTGAATGTATGTTAGAGAAGAATTGTTGAAAAGTTTATTGTTTCAGAAGATAGTTATGTTGAAAAAAATGAGCCACAATAGGCCATTGACCGCAGTGGAGAGCCTGATATGGGCTCACTCACATTTAAACCTAACCTAACCTAACCTATGTTGAAAATACAAGAATCTAAAATAATGTAATTCGTAATTTTACCAGTTATAAAAAATAAAGAAGCTATTAAAAAACAACTTAAATATTTTTCTTGCTAAAATCAGCTCTTGAGATTTTGAAAATATGATTTATAGGGGTTTTTGGGGACGCTGATACTGAATGCGATAAAAAAGTTATCTAAAATAAGCCTTTTCCTGAAAAATTACTTTTTTAAACCCCCAAATAAAACACCTATGGGTAAATGAAAATGTTCACTATGTCAAATACTTCATTTTTCTAACTTACAGTCACCACTAAAATTTCAAGAAAATGGCACTATAAATAACTGATATGTTAGGGTTTATTCACAAAAAGCGGGACACACTGTATAACCAAACTACGACAATATCAAATAATGGAAATTAAAAAATGTTCAACTCTACTTTCTTTTGCTGTCCATATTATTTTAATTAATGCCCCTGTAATTTCTTAGATAATATTTACCAATTCATCTGTTGTTAGAGGTACAGGATCTGGACTCGGCTCTTTTTTACGGACTCTCCTTTCTTCTTCTGAATTCTCTTCATCACTATCCTGAAAAGAAAATATTGAAAATCTCAGATGAGGAGTTCCTTTTGAATGAAGAGAGTTATGCTCACAAATCTGCTTCTTTGGCGCTCTTTCATTGTGTTCTTCAGAATTTCTATAGTCTCTTTATTGTTCTGTCTGTTTTTCTCTATGGATTCTTCCCTCTCCAGTTTTTGTTTTTCCTTTTCCATTTGCTTCAACTTATCTTTTTCCATCTTTTCCAAACCTGGTGGTTGGTTTGACAAGGAATAGAGTAGAATTTAATTGAAAGTATTAATACTAAAGTAATCATTCATTTTAAATAAGGTAAAAAATAATAAAACTAAAACCTTTTAAAAACAACTTTTCATTAAAATGCACTAAAAATTCTAAAAATAATTTCTTTAGACATGTAATGTAGATTATTCTGCGAGTTACAGATTCAACTTGCAAGTATAAACTAAATTACACATCTGAAGATATTATTTTTTACTTTCAGCGCATTTGAATAAAAGCTTGTTGTTTAAAAGTTTTTTAAAATTACTTTATTTTGTGCTTTTAAGTTAGTACGCATTAATCTATGGATTTCTGATGAAGCATGATTATAACAAGGCATGTTTCCTGTTAATTTTAATCTATCTAGCATTTTAATGAGGAGGCCATCTAAATATTTACTCGTCTGCCATCCTGGAACTGCCATCTTCAATTTATGATTTTAACAAAACAATCATGATCTCCGAGCCCAAATATTCCCACTCTAGTTATAAAACAAATTATGTGCTATAAATAAAGAGCAGGCGCCAGTTTTTCATCAGAGAGCAGTCAAATGGGTTCGGAGCTAAACAAAGTGATATAATGTGATTGAATATAACCTTGGTAAAATTGCCTGGGCGCCACTCAATTTGGACAAAGATATGTTTTAGTTGGGTAACTGAGAACACCAAAAGGGTGTCCACTAGTTGTTAAAAAGTATCAACCGACTAAAAGATAGACAGTGTGGAAAAATATATATAATTTCACTAGATTGAATTATCAAAAGGATGATGGTCATGAACAATTGACCTCGAAACAGAAAAGATTGTAATAATATATAATAAAAAGAAATATGTACACCAAACAATCAAGAAAGTCGATCAAGGATTCTAAATACGAGAGATGTGAATTGGTTTAGTTTTCATGTGGCATTTCATGAAAATTATTGTTATAACTAGAATGAATATTATTTTATACTTTCAAAAACATATATACCACCAAGAACCTTACCTTATCCTCTGTTGCATAGTACTGTGTAAGAGCTTCACAGTCATGAATCTTTCTCTCTATTTTTCATTAATAAAGAATATGATAATGGTGGGAAAAATAATGATATAAATAACTGATTGCTGTGTTTAAGGTAATAAGTATATAAGATTAGATAAATAAAATTCAAGCCTGTGAAATGTTTCTCTCAGGTACTGTATGCTTAATAAGAACCCCTTCTTGATTTTCTCTTGAGAATAAAATTAACAGGAATTCTCGTTAACAAAAGGCTTGTGTGACGGATTATGGGCCTCGACAGGGCTACATCAAAGTATCTACTATTCCAAATATGGACTCCACTACAGATGTTACTCCATCATAGAAATTAAACTCTTCAAAAATAGACTCCACTGAAGAACGTGGATTCCACCAAAAAATAGACTTCAGCAAAGAGTTTAACTCAACTTCACCATAAAGGTTGTAACTTTTATGTAACTCCGCCTAAGACACTACAAGAAATTATTTCTTATAGTCTTTTGTACTATTTATATTGAAAGAAAATATTTACTATATACACATTTACACAAACTCTGATTTTATTTTGCCGGTCAACATCACTCACCTTCGACAAGAGGGACGGGCAACCTTGAAAAAGGACGTCACAAAACGTCTCAAAATTTGACCATCGAGTATCTAGGTAAAAATGGACAGAGAGGAAATCCAGAATTGTTCACTCACATCTACTGGTTATGGCACAACTTTTATATCGGGATTATAACAAAATCCAAAAAAGGTAGACTGATAATTAAAATTCTCCAAGCCCCATAAGTTATACGTACTGTAAGTCAGTTCGAAGTGAAGTTGGAAGTCCATTCCATTTCCTAGCACGAATCACTTGACGTTCTCCCCACCCCTCTCATAGATATAAGAATAACAAAATCGTCACTCTCATACTATCGCAAATCAAGCAATTGAAGGGTCAAGTAGCTCAGTGGTTGAGACTGAAGCGTTCAAAACCATTGACTGCTGGTCGGCTAGGTTCGAACCCTCAGCGACTTCAGATTTTTATCTGATGGCCCAAGAAAGTGCTAGGAATCGCACGTTAAAAGGTAAGACCTCGTTAATCCTTGGCTCGCACAAGTTTAGACTTTTGAGGGATGCCGTTCGTAAGGGGACGACAGCTGGTTAACGAAAAAAACAATTTTAACAAGCCATGGGACACAATAAATATGCCATGAAACATCAACAAACTGTTGAGCTTGCGTGGAAGATCTGTCGGATTTTACACTGTGGCACTGAAATGAAAATGAAATATGATGACAGCCTTCTATCAGAATTTGGCACTGAATTTAAAAAACAAAATGAACGAAATGAAAAGGAATCTTTGGAATGTAGAGATTTTAACCAACAACATTGGAACAACTTTGAGTTACTCATCTCTCATCTGTAGAACAATGCCAAAAAAATCAACAATGCACATGAGGATATTTTTTTTAAATCCAACTACAACAGTTGTATGAAGAATTGCCATTCGTCGTAACTACTTGGATAATCGATTTATAGGATGTACCTAGTAAAGCCAAATTTGAGTAGACAAATCCGTTTAAGTGGTTCTAACGTGCTTATTTGGAAAGAGTTGAAAACTAGTTGATAAGACAATATTGATTATAAGATGTTTTAATGGAACACAGGGTATATTGAATTTATCAGAATTGGTATTTGATAAATTCAGAAATAAAAAATAAAATTTTTAATTCCTCTGAAGTAAATTCTACACGCTACAAGAGACACAAACTATAATTACAAAACTCGTTCGCCATCTTGGATTTATGAATTTCGACAAAAAATCCATGATCTTCAACCTCGAAAACCCCCTCATACCAAATTCAAATTGAATCAAAAGAATCGTCCTCCAACTTGAATTCATGAATTTTGACGAAAAATTCATAATCGAAGACCCTGAAAACCCCTGTATACAAATTTGGGAACAAAATCACAAATCTCGTAAGCCATCTTGGAGCAGCCTTTTTGTTTTTTCTCTAACAAAACTTCCATATTGCATTGTCACCAGTATTATGAACACCTGCCTAATTTCAAGTTACTCAGACGACTAGAAATGGGTCAAAATTCAGATTTGACCCAAACACATACTTACTTACTTACTTACAAACATTGCAAGTTAAAAAAAAGCTTGTAATAATAAAAATAGTCATAACATTACTGTGTGCAATATAGTATGTCCAAAATTCAGAAAGATTGAAATAATTTCCAGAAAACTATCTGGTCAAGAGTGAACAAGAGTAAATACATTATTGTATGTATGAGTAAGTTCAACAAACAAGAGAGTACAAAAGAATGTATCATACAAAGTTTTTTCTTTAACAGTTATTATATTAATATAATAATAATAATAATAATAATAATAATAATAATAATATTTATTAACGGGACAAACCCAATTCACTGGGTTATTGCCACTAAACCTAAGACTAAGGACTAATAGTTCATCGAAAGGGAAACAATACAAACATTTTGATAACGTTAACTAGTACTAGAAACCTTTGCATGGTTTCACTCTTAGTTCTAGTTCCTTAGTCTTAGGTAGGGTTTCATAAACCTTCCATGAGATTTTGGCTCAATCAGCATTATAGGTAAAACGCCCCTGATTCTATTCTATTAGCAAGTAGCAACTGGTTTTGAACTCATTGCTTGACAGAGGTTAAAGAATGTCTCTAATAAAAAGCCTCTTGGCACCATTTACATACCTTCTCGAATCCAAGCTGGCAATTGTTTTCTTTTTGCAGCATCCAAAGAGGAAGCAGATGGGGTGGAAGCCACTGTTTCAACTGGGGAAACATTTGTTGGTAACGGAGCTGGGGCTCGTATGGGAACATTCACTTTACTGTATCGCTTATTGTGGGGTTTTATATGTTTGTGACTGCTGGAAGAACCACTCCAATAGTTTGAATTGTTGTACTCTTTGCTAGATGACGTGTGATACCTGGAAGAAATAGAGCTGGATTATAATATGATCTGTATTATCTGGTGTGTTTTAGATAGACGGATCTTTATTATTGGTCATATTACACAATTGTGCTCTGACAAGTCAGTCATAAACTAAAACTAAAAAATTAAATAATATAACAAAACAAAACGAAAGATAAACAATCTTTGTCGTTATATGCAGTAAACAGATATAGATTTAATTTTAAAAAACACTTGCACAGTAAAATTTAACAAAGCAGCAATAAGTTTTGATATATTCTCAGTGTCTTAATTGTAAAAAATTGATTGATAGAAACTCATCAAAATCATATACATAATAATAATATAAGATGTTATTGACAGTCTTATTTACTCAGTACATTCATTGGTAATGGTCATAACTCTGACAAAAGGCAGAGTGAGCGCTTTGCCTGGTAACTATGTTAAAAGTGTATGCTCTCCAGTGCCGGTTTAAGGCTTCATCGGGCCCTAGGCGTCAGGATTTTGGCCCACCACTTGACCCATTATTGGGAAGAAAAAAAAAGGTTAGGTCGTGATTTTGAATAAATATGGGATGAAATTGGTTGAGAAATTTTAAAAAATCATAATAATTATTTTACTTAATTTTTGATAAATAGTTTAATGTAATGTGAAACAAGAGTTGAACACTAAAAACATAATACTGCAAAATGTAAATAATCGTTAAGTAAACTAAAAAGAACAAATACAAACACCAAAATAAAAAATTAAAAAAAAGAACAACAACCAAATATATAAGACAACTTGAAAACTACAAAAAATTTTTACGTACTTTTTCATTTGCAAATTTATTAATAATTTCTTCACAATTTATCTCATTCGAGGCTTCACTTTTTTATTTTGGCCTTACACGTAAATATACAGATATACTGATGGCGCTTAACATATTAATCAAAGCTTTCAATTTTACTCACCCCCCAAATGGTACAGCATTGTCACTACTGCTTTCAGGCGGTGCACTGTAAGTGTTATTTGGAGTCGGCAACAAAGGAGGCTTGATAGTGCTGATGTTGGGAGGAGGAGGAACCGCACTAGGCGGAATCCAAGCATTGTTCCAAGTCCAGTTTTGGCTCTGCGAGTTCCAGTTCCACGGTTCAGCTCCCGGAGGCGGCGGCGGTTCGCTAGTGCTCCAAACAGGAGCCGGCGGTGCTTCTCTTTCATTCTCCACTTCCATTTCTGCTTCCCCAGCTTCGTGGCGTTCGTTAGCCTTCTTGTGACTAACAATAGTTGGTTGTTCTCCTGGTATTGGCGGAGGACCTGCCTCCTTCATGATTATCCATTGCTGGGCCAAAGCAGCCCAATCCACTTGATCACTGGGCATGTTTTGGTAAGAAGAGGGATTCAGTGCCCATTGGGGATACTTTTGGGATTCGTTAGAATCACTACCTGAATACATATTGCTCACTTTTTTGTGCTCATTTAATCTCTTCCAAAATATAATTCTTATTTTGCTATTACTTTTACATTTTAAACAGATTTTAAAATGGAAAAATCATTGCCGATCAAAGCAAAACACGACACAAAATTCAAGTCAGAAATGACATAATTGAAATTGACAGTTTGACATCTAATACCAATGTTGCCATCATGGCAATGGCAAACCGCCATGAAGTGACATCATGTTTGTTTCAGCGCCATATTAGGTTTATTCGTTTGCATCATAGAAATTATAATATATATACTTAGTAAGTAAGTATAAATATTATAATTTCTATGGTTTCCATCGAGGTGTAGCACTTTCCTACACCTGGTGTAATTTACACTCGATTTTAGTATTCGTTTACAGATTAATTTGACACATTCCTTTGTTTGAACTGCACTCAAATGTGGTGTAAATTACACTACACTACACCTTGATGCAAACGAATAAACCTATTTTATAGCTTCCGTGTAGAGGGTTGCCATTTTATGCAAATGGCATAGGTTTGCAACCCCTCCGTTGTTTTGTCACAGAACTCATAATCATAATATAATTATCATAATATAATTATGAGTTCTGTATGTTTTGCATAGCGAAGCGAAACGAACTTAAACGAAGCACACGCTGTCACTTTCTGGTGTACGGTGTACCGGACAGAAATAGCGATCGTTTCGCTTCGCTATCGCTATGCGTTATGCGATATAAGTTATAGAGTCCCAGCCATGGTAGCGGAGCATTCGCCATTTTATCTATCGTAAAAAAGTGTGCTCAGTTTTGGTAGCTTGTTGAAAACATGGCGGAAAAATAATATTTGAAAATGCAATTATTATACGACTGCCCTGGATATTCTAAAAGGTCCTCTAAATCAATCTTCCATGTATAATGGAATTGTCACTTCATAAGCATTTTCATTCTTTGGTACCATTCCCTTCAGATCATCTTCATAATGAGTTGAGTTAAATCATTAACAATTTCCCCAAAACATTGATATTCATTATTTGCATTTGATCATTCATTAATAAAAAATTCCGCAAATTGTTATTCATTTTATACAATTCGTATAAAACGTTAAAAATTCAAAAGACGAATAGAAAATAGGTTTGTTTGTTATCATTTGAAATTGACAGATGTCAGTGATGTTACCCAGCAGTTCATCTAGCAGAAGTACCCAAAGCTCCGCTACCAATACGTATCGTAAACGTTATTTGCTCTTTCTGCTGAATGCGACCAATGTTGTATCAATGCTAAGCTCAATCTTTACCTATATTCAACGTATATAATATTTGATGTTAAAGTCACAGTAACATATATCACAAACAAGAAAAAATGTGATGTGGCAGCAACAATCATCAGACTACATCATGACATCAACAAATCTACCAAGTCGTGATATCACATTTAGACATCTACCTATGATAAGAACATTAACGGATACACACAACCATGGCGTGCGAACTAGTCTCTAGTCTTTCTTTTTTCTCGACGAGAGGGTGTACTTTTAAGGAAAATTTTTCGATTTTCCGCTACTGAAATGCTTTGCAATCATAAAAAAAAATCTGCTAAACACGTTTTAATTGACACTATAAGAAATTCGTCCACGACGTGAGATTCGCAAATAAAAAGATGCCGGTTCCATGCAAGGTAAAAGTATCGGGAAATTCAGTGCCGGGAAATCCACACTATTGATTTTTTCAGGAATGTCTCTTTTGTTATTCATGGTCGAGAGAAATATGAATGATTTGGCACAAGGTGATCCTGAAAATATCATTATGTGACTGATGAAGCACTAAAATTGAGAAAATCGCATTTTTTTGACTTTTGAGCATGTTTTACTCGAAAACGGTGCATTTTAAAGAAAAATGTGTAGAGAATTTTATGGAATATATTATAGCGTCAATTGTTTTTGGAAAAAATCGATTTTTCGATTTTCCTCGGAAAATTGTTTTTTCTACTAACGTACTTTTCCGCACTCGTGCGAAAAAGTTTTTTCCTCACTCTTTTTAGTGCGGAAAAAATATTTTAGTGCGGAAACGTAGATTCGTTTAGCTTTTGCGGATTATACTGACATTTAAATATTGCGTCGCAGAAGGTTAAAATAGAAAGCTCACCAAGTATGATTGTATAGTTCAATATATATTTAATAATAAATGTTCTTTATGTTAACTTTTGGGTGTTTTTTCCGCTAGTAGAAAAAATAGTGTACCTAACACGAGCGTAAAGTGTCTTTTCTCCACGCGATTTCTGGCCGAACGACGGCGCGTCAGCAATCGCATGCGGAAAAGTATCACTTTCCGCACTTGTTAGGTAAACTACTATTTCTTTTAAGCAAAATTTTCCGTTTTTCCGCTACTGAAATGGTTTGTGATCATGACAAAATATATGCTGAACCCGTTTTGATTGACACGACGTGAGCCTCGCGAATACAAAAATGCCGGTTCCAAGGTAAAAGTATCGTGAAATTCAGTGCCGGAAAATACACATGAATGATTTTTTCAAGAATGTCTCTTTTGTTATTCATAGTCGAGACATATACATATGAATAATTTGGAACAAGCTGATCACGAAAATATGACTATGTGATTGAATGAGACAGCACAGAAAATTGAGAAAATCACATTTTTTCGAATTTCGAGCACGTTTTACTCGAAAACGGTGCTTTTTGGAGAAAAACTTGTAGATACGTTTTTTTGTAGGGAATTTTATGCAAAATATCATGACGTCATTTGTTTTTGAAAAAAATGGATTTTTCGATTTCCCTCGGAAAATCGTCCGTAACAATTTTCCGGATGCTTTCACGGCTTATCACCTTCGAAATTCGGATTGAGGGGGTCAAAATACATAAGAATGACTTGGGTGATCCCGTCGCACTTTATCGGCTACGAAAACCCTCCCTGCCACCGGACTAAATGAATTCAATTCGCCATCGGATTTTTTTGTTATCTTGCAAGTTCCTTTGATTTTCAAATTCTCGACCCTTGATAACAAAATTATCATATTTCTGAAACAAAACAAGGACCACAAATAACAAATATCCAATATCTTGAAAAGGTATTAACTAGTTTTTGGTTTCGAAGATTCTGAAAAAAAAAAAAAAAAATTGGTTTGTAAAGCTCTACGGGTTACTTTGACTTTTCTCCGGGCAGCTTCAGTGAAGAAGGTAATACCATGATACCATTGACTAAGATCTTTGTCCATGATGATACCCGGGAGTAAAGCTCCCTGTGATGCTAAGTCCAAACTGCTGCAATGAGTTCAACTTGAATATGGTACCGGGAGTAAAGCTCCCTGTGATGCCAAGTTAAAGCTGATTTAACAAACCAAGACACCCGGAAGTAAAGCTTCCTCCAGTGCCCTGATACGATTCCCATGAAAGCCGGTCTATTAAGTTGGATTGTTTTGAAAAATGGCCAAATCATCATATATCAATTCATGCCTGACAGGACTTACTTCACCAAACAATTACCTTATACCCTCATACAGACGGCCTGTGGTTTCGGCGGCCCTTACTAGTAATGGAAAGGCCACAAAATTTCCTTTTCAATGATAGTATTTATGTCATAACTTCAGGAGTAATTGCTGGAACAATTTCCTTATCTTCTATGGTTTTGATTCAAGTAATAGTTAGAGTGCCTATCGGCAAAAATTTTACTGATAGATACCCTCTCCAAACTTTCTCTATGGCTTCTTTGGACCTAGTCTGCCATTGTTTTCTTCTGATACCTTTTTATTTAGGGGGCGTTTAAAGAAAACAAAATCCGATTTTTTTTATGTGATTCTAACTACGGTACGAAACTACACAGGGTGATTCGTTAGGTCGTTGAAGCTTTTTTTTAAACGCCCTGTATCTCAGAAACGAAGCAACTCCGGACATATGTTCATAGAAACTTTTATATTAAAACGAACGCATTTCATTCATATGTGAAGTAAATACCAATTGTGATTTGTGATATATTATCGGAAAGGTAATTGTGTGGCCTTTCCATTGCTGAAATTGAATGTGTGGGTTTTCATTTAAAAAAAAAAATTAAGATATTTTTCAATTTGCGTTTCGATCCATCTGGTACACAAAAGGTAATGAAATTTCAACTGTGTGTCATGTTACAGAAACTAGACCATATTGGAGTCATTTCGCCTCCCATCAATTTTCATAATTATTTTTCCACAAGGAGTTGTACAGGTTGTTGAATAACTCATGTTTTGTTTAACTAATATTGATATATCTCCTGATGGGTCATCTTGTATACTTTGAAATATTTTCTTAAGATATTCTGCCAAGAAGGTAAGATTCGATTTTTTTTTAAAGTTGCGTCGTTTAGAAGCTATGGACCACCAGGGCGCAGTTACAAGACCCTGTATAGTTGATTAGTTAGTGTGATGATCAGTAGATATAATTTAAGAACAAGAAGTTTCATGGGTAAATTTAAAATTTGTTTCTGTGGTATACGAAATTAATTGAAAGGTTTTACCTTTTACAAAACAACGTTAGTTTTCTAAAGTTTGCTAATTTCCAAGAAATCGTTAGTTGTTATAACCCTGATATTGTTCTTGTAGTGGAGACTCGATTAACGAATGCTGCAACAGATGTTATGGCAGGTCTTCAAAACTTTTTTTTGGCCCTGACATAATGCACCGTAGTTTGGCTATTTTCGTCAAATCAAGCATAAAAAAATGAATTCACAATGAACTGCTAATGAAAAAATGGATGAAGTTTTTCAATCCTTCGCATAGGTATTTTCGTAGGCAAGTATCTATAGGCCAGAAAAGGACTACCGCCCTCTACATCCGTTGAATTAATTAAGTATGTTAGATACTTAGCAAAGTTTTCTATACAAGAAATACTTTGTGATACTCTCTAATTATCCTAGATAAAATTAAATTTCGATTCAAAATATTCCCAAGAAGATACCCACTATTGTGCAGACACAATAGTCGGAGTGTTTTTGGAACCTAGAATTGCGGCGCTGGATAAACTCTTCATCAGTGTTCACCTCTGGAATTCCCAGAAGATGGACGGATTTTTTTTATTCAGTGGGAGAGCTACCCTTCGCTGATGTGTGGCAAGAACCATGAAACCGGTACGTAGGTGAATGGGAACATAATTTTGGTTAATAAATTTAGGGAGGATTGCAAAGTAGTTTATGAGTGAGTAGTAGGCAGTAGCTGTTTTCTGTTGGATACTTTTTTTCAATTCTGCTTCACACGAACAGGAAAATTCTGTGGTCTTCGCTGAACATCGTACGAGCCCAGCGAGAGTAGGTAGGAAGTAGGGAAGCAGTTGGTTGGAAGAACGAGCCCTGGGAAGGAGGTGTCCGGCATATCTCCAAAGTGACGGAAAATGGTTGTAAGGACCGGATTCGACGGATCAGCCTCGATGGGACCGCCAACGGTGGAACAATTGATGATATTTCAAAAGAAAATTATCCATGAAAATATATACAGGGTGTTCATTTCACGACTTCCCATCCTAATTTTCTCGAAATGTGTGTATTTTTTTGAAAAATCCTGAGACACCTCAACAAATGTATCGAAGGGGACAAGTTTTCATCAGGAAATGAACGCGCCCCCTTTCATCCCCTGCAAGAGGGAGCTACCAACTTCAAAATTTTAAATGCGAAGGGGTATCGAGTAATACCTCATCTTAAAGGTCTTTTTAATCTCTACACGTCAGTGTTTTTTTTTTAATTGATTGATCCGTTCTCGAGACATTTAGGAAAATCTGTTTGCTCCTTCGTACCATTGAAATAAAAACGGTAACTGTTTATTCTCATTCCTTTTAATTCAAACCTAAATTGCAATATTTAACACTACTGTCACTTTAATAATTGCTCAAAATGTTGTCCATTATTGGCCAAAATATGGTATAACCGCTGTTCAAATGCGTGGCGCACATTTTCAAACACTTCTGTTCGAAGTGCTCGACATTCTGCATAAATCCTTTGTTGAAGCTCTTGTAAATTTTGCGGCGGGGGTGTGTAAACTACTGATTTCAAATGTTCCCATAAAAAGAAATCACATGGTGCTAAGTCCGGGGACCTGGGTGGCCACTCTATAGGTCCTCTTCGCCCTATCCATTTACCGGGAAATACGTTGTGTAACCATTAACGGACCGGAAGCACATAATGGGGGGGTGCTCCATCTTGTTGAAAATGTAATAAGATTTAGGACATACCCGTGAGAGGTGTTCTTATCTGGGTGCCTTTCATTAAATATTGCAGCAGTTCGTCGAGCACATTGATTTTCGGCGCTGTAAATAAACACTATTTCGACTTTTTCAGCTAAAGTGTAAACCATTTTTAATACGACACTAAGGTAAAACACGTTAAAATTTCCACAGAATTAGGGAATGTAGTAAACTAAATTATTCTTTCTTGAAAAATACTTAAATACCTATTCTTATCAATCAAGATAATTAGGGACTACCTATCATACAACTTATAAAATTGACTATAACAATATACGTACCTGGAAATCTCAAAACATACCTACTACTTAATTGAAATTAATGTAACAAAGGGAACTGTAATCAAGTTGCATTTTTCAATTCATTAATTTCCAAGAATTCTAAATAATTAAGCCTAATGCTCTTATTTTCCACATGAAGAATTTCGAAGTTTTCATCGAAGTCATGGCCTTCCTCCAGAATATAATTGGCATTAGTGAGTGTGTCTTATTTATTAGTGTCATAACTATGAATTTCTATCAAGTAACGGCCACGTCAATCCAAATATTTTTAATACATTGCTTTATCACATGGTAAACTATGGTAACTCTGTCTTTTATTTTCTTTAACAAGTACACTTTTAGAGTACACATTTAGAGCAATAATTAATAAGTGACAACAGTGTAAAATATTGTAATTTAGGTTTGAAGTAAAAGGAATGAGAATAAACAGTTACATTTTTATTTCAATGGTATACGGAGGAGCAACCAGATTTTCCTAAATATCTCGACAACGGATCGATCAATTAAAAAAAAAAAACGTCGACGTGTAGAAATTAAAAAGACCTTTAAAATAAGGTATTACTCGATACCCCTTCGCATTTAAGATTTTGAAGTTGGTAGCTCCCCCTTGCAGGGGATGAAAGGGGGCGCGTTCATTTTCTGATGAAAACTTGTCCCCTTCAATACATTTGTTGACGTGTCTCAGGATTTTTTGAAAAAATACACACATTTCGAGAAAATTAGGGTGGGAAGTCCTGAAATGAATACCCTCTATATATATAAAACTGTAACCGATCGCCAACCTTTCTGTGATGTTCCAAATAAGTGAGCGAGCTTGTAAGCGAAGTATCATCGACGAGACGAATGGCTCATTTTTGAACATAATCTAAAAGTTCCAATGTATGTTTGGGTGCTGCACTGCATATATGGAAAGTTCACTAGCTCTTGGCATACAGAAAACCAAGTTTTTGAGAGGCACTGTTGACATTGGACCTCACATGGTAATTCCGAGCATTAAAATGGTAAATTTCATTGGTAATGATACTCCTGACAAAGTTACGCTGGCTGGCTTTTCTAGAAAAAATACATGCTTGGGTTTTGTTCGTATTGAATTGTACCAAGTTGTTGGATCCCCATTCTAGGATTTTTGCTTACAGAAAACAACTACTTCCCCTTGCAGACATTGAATTACATCTGATATCTATTTGTCCAATGTTCCTCAAGGAGGAAACTATTGCAAGAGCTAAATTTGAAGTGCAACATTGAATATTCCATTGGTTGGGAATTATTATCCACCTCCACGCATAACATGTTTCAAGGTACTTACCTCTCAGCAGTGCCAGGATAGATCAGATAACCTTAAAATCATCTTGTCCCACCCAGCAAATGAATAATCAAGCTTTATCAACTTCATATACGAATGAAGCCACGAAATACAATAAGTTATTAGTTGCAACGGCCTAATTATTTCCTCTTTGTGGAAAAGCGTGAAGAGAAGGGTAGATTCCATCCTTGTTGAAATTATTCGTTTCATTTATTTGATATTCTCTGGTACAGTTTTCGGAATTTGTTCGAGTTAAGTCCAATCAAATCGACTTACTTCTATAAACGAAGTTAAATAATCATAAGGCTCCGACGATGCTGATATCAACAGGTTTGAATTTTATAGTGGTAATGTGCGTGTGTAAATATAATCGTTCTTTTGTCAAACGATGATGTTAGAAATTATTTGAACACAAATTACGCAATCAAGACGAAATTGGTTGGATATGATTACGTTAGCATCAATATGTTATTACATTGCTGTCAACACATTAAAACTTTCCTTGCCTTACATTAAACCTTTCCTCTTCAATTGTTCTTTGGAATTTGATAAATTTCCCAAATCTTGGAAGTTAGCACATATTCTAGGATGAAAAAATATCAAGGTGTACAAGTTAAAATTGATCGAGAAAACTGAACTTCCAAATGAGGGCGCAGGCTGCACATTAGTAAATTTGACACCGAAGATTCGATCAGAAAGCTGTGCTGGTGCAATTTGGATTCAGGGGGTGACGGGTAACTGATGATACCTTGTTGGCCACTGATTGGTTCTTCTTGATTTTTCTAAAGCGTTTGACAGAATAAATCATCAGCTTCTTCGTGCTGTATTGGAATATTCCACTCATATACTTAGAAATAAGTTACACGTTTTTTGAAATGTTTGCGTTAATAATATTTCAGTTCATGAATACCTCTATCGTAATTTTATAAAACAATGACTTACCACCATTGAGCTTTCAAAATATTTTCCTGTTTCGCAAAAGACATAACACCAAACTTGACCAAAACCGCGATGAGCACTCACTTTGGTGTAGTACTGAACCGCGGTATATATGATATTGGAATAACAGATAAAACTACAGTGTATTTATATCAATTTCATAATTTTCGACAAATTATGGATAATGTGTATTGATACAAACACTAAAACTAATCCGAGGACATAACCTAACCTAACCTAACCTAACCTAACCTAACCTAACCTAACCTAAAATTGTATAATATTTGATGGCCACTTAATTATTTCCGTAAAAATGTCTTCTTGTCCTCAAATATCGAACTAGGTACTTCAGTCTTCAGAAAGAATCAACCAAATATACGGTTGCCCAAACATTGACTTTCTGGATGTACTGAGTGTGTGTTTGCCTGACATGTCCATGAAAAAAATTTAATGTTGCTCACATGATTCCTATTTTGATGAAGTTTCTAATTATTCAGGTAACAGAACTAAATTCTGCCATCAGGATTGTTTTCAGAAAGTTCGTTGAGCTAATGATAATGAGTCAATTTCAGGGATTCAGAGACAGAAAACTTTTGTATGAAGAAAACTGAAGTAAGACTCAGTATAGATAAATCATATTATCTTCTATACTGACTCACCTTTTACCTTTTGAAAAATGTCAAATCGCTGTAAATAAGTATATACATTGGGATATAGGTGCTTTCATTTCCAGTGGTAAGTGAATTTAAAGCTGTTGAATAACGTGTCTGTCATATTCTCAAACTCTCAATAAATAGTTATAGGCTATTATTATTATTTCTCGGCGGAACTGACTTTCAGCCGAAGTGCAGATTGTTTTGTGTAAAATGTTTGTGCTTCCCGCTGTCAGGTCTATTTTGTGATGACACAGGATCTTCTGATGAATTAATAGATAATTCTCACGAGTTTTCCCCGTGCAATGATATCTTCTGTACTACAGTGTCCGAATATCCATACTCATGCGAGTGAGGGCTTCACATTCAAACACAATGTGGGAGGTTGTTTCTTCCTCCTCGTCACAAAACCTGCATAGTGTGAAGCACATGCAGGTGTTTTCTAAGGTGGCAGTTTCCAGTTAGGAGTCCTACAACCTTCCTAAGAGAGTTCCAGCTCAGTTCGAGAAATTATCTTGATAGCTGGTCGGGGGATATTGCCCAAGACAGAGATTAATGATGTTGTTTAACCCATTTCTTCGTGTCCTGCTTAATGTTTCCAAATGGGATTCCACAGGCTGGTTCCGGTCCGATGAGAGTTGCTGCTGCCCCCGCTCTTGCTCTTATTTCCCTGGACGCCCTTGTAACCTGGTACACAGACAAGTTACACCTTGTTCCGATCTCCTAGGTAACTGAGGATTTTGTGAGAATACAAACTAGTTTGAAAGAAAACCTGCATGATCGCAGGGCTTTTACTGCCTCCTGACTTCGGAGAGAATGACTTTGGGTTAGTTTCTACGATCCCTCCATAGAATATCTCTCGTGCAAACGGAAATAGCCATTACTTCGGAATGTAATACATAGATAGATAGATAGATAGCTCTTTATTTCCAACAGGTATACAACCAATTACAGGAAATGCTAGAAAGTAATATTTAACATAACGAATTACAAAACGACAAATATAAATATATGTATATACGTGCTTGTAAATAAATAATTGATTATATATTGAAAGCTACTGCTAAAAACTAAAATAAGAAAAAATGAGAAGTTTACGATCTATTGATGATACATTCCAAAATATATTTGAGAGGGCTCACATTGACGTCACATATATCACAGACGAAATTATAATTAGAACACATTAACGACACTGGTGCCCTGCGCATAACATTTGTTCGAAAATTTTCACAATAAAAGGTCGTCTCACTTCTAGAATTAAGGCGAGGAATATGAAAGTTAATTTTTTGTAAAAGTGAGGCACAGGTTGTAATATAGAAGCTTGGGTACCGAGGCTAAGGCTTCGACTAATTTGCCTTCTTGACAGCATTAGTAAGGCCTTTGATGTGACCTTCCCATCTTGAATGATTGTGGTTCTATCAAAGAGTAGGTTGGAGTCATTTTGTCCGACGGCATTTCAGCTGTGATGGTTCTCATTACCTAGCCTTTCTTCAAAAGTGTACATAAAGTAAATGTTTTGGTTGGTTTCCGCCAGGAGTGAAATATTTCAGTATTTTGCGGTAGTATTCCCTTATTTGATTCCCTTACAACGGCATGGCCCATATCCAGAGTGCAATCTCTCTATTCGAGGGAGATTTCTTGATCCTTCCGACTAGGCTATGGAGCGCCCTAAAAAGCTGAATAATCTGTATCATTATCTTGGTTTCAAGCATGAACGATGAAAGGCAAATTGGTCTGATTGCCTTAGTCTGGGCGTAGGATGGTTTCCCCAGCTTCAGTATGAAGACCACTTTGGATCTTCGCCAGGTAGTCCAATTAAAATCAAGGTAAAAGGTCCTGAAATTGCGAAACGGATGAGACCACTTGTCCCCGACGTATTTTGGGCCGTTGATCACGAAAATGAGGGTTAAAGCTACCGCCAGTGGTTGGAACACCCTTAAAAATGCAAAAAACACCCCTAAATAGGGGTGTTTTTCGAATATTTTCGTTATTTTGCAAATATAGTCATCCTATTTGTTGTTGGGGGCGGTGATTACGAAAATGAGGGTGAAAACTTGCATTACAGGGTGGAACCACCCCTAAAATTGGGGAGAAAACACACCGAAATGGGGGTGTTTTTCGACTAAAAGTGTGTTTTTGCCAATTAAGACATCTTATATGTTGTTTGGGGCGCTGATTACGAAAATGATGGTTACAACTTGCCCCAATGCTCGAACCACCCCCAAAATCGCACAAAACACCCCTAACAAGGGGTATTTTTCGACTAAAAGTGTTGTAACCATCATTTTCGTAATCAGCGCCCCAAAAAACATATAAGATGTCTTAATTGGCAAAAACACATTTTAGTCGAAAAACACCCCCATTTCGGGGTGTTTTTTCCCCAATTTTAGGGGTCGTTCCACCTTGTAATGCAAGTTTTCACCCTCATTTTCGTAATCACCGCCCCCAACAACAAATAGGATGACTATATTATTTGCAAAATATTCGAAAAACACCCCTATTTAGGGATGTTTTTTGCATTTTTAAGGGTGTTCCAAACACTGGCGGTAGCTTTAACCCTCATTTTCGTGATCAGCGGCCCAAAATACGTCGGGGACAAGTGGTCTCATCCGTTTCGCAATTTCAGGACCTTTTACCTTGATTTTAATTGGACTAAGGTGTTAGGTTCGTATCTGACTGAGTAGGGAATCAGTAGGTCTGCTCTTCACTGTAGTAGTATAGGTTGGATTTCGTCAGTTATACGCTCACACATTCACTAAGATGTTTCAGGCCGTTTTTAAGTATTTTAAGTGTTTTGATTACTTGAGTCTATTGTATTTTCTCTGTAATTGTCTATTGTATTTTTTAGTGTAATATTTGACTGAATAGAAACGGTATGTCTGCAAGTGGGTGTTAGCCTATTGCTTTTCGATAAATAAATAAAGTATCATTGTTTATTATTAGAGAAGTTCAACACGCTATTAACCAACGTCGTTTGATGAGAGGCGAAATCAGTAGTAATGCTACAAATGATTAGTCCTTTCACGAACCAGATTCTCTATTGCGTGCTCGTTGGAGAGACCTTCAATGATTTTTGCAAGCCCGCCTCTGGCTCCATTTAAGTTATAGTTCGTGATATATTGGAGTACCACCGGAATGAATTTGTCACCCATCAAAAATATGTAAAACCGAGGCACATCATTGAAGTGGTATATTTTTCCTCGTCTAGACCGATTCCCGTTCATCTGATGGTGTCGTCAGAGCAAAAGGAAGGGAGGACAACCGCCTTCTCTGATGGCCCAGCTAAGGGTCGATTTCGGTCCGATGATCGCCGATAGCGAATCGTTTGCGTCGCGACGCCAGTTTTCCACGGACATCCCGCTGTAACGACGGTGTCGTTTAAATCCGTCGGAGATTTAATCTTAATCTGTGTATGGCGGTGTTTGCGAGAAAACACCTCGATATCATTCAAGTGACAGTGAGTGGATTTTAGATTAACTGGAAACCTTAGAAGGTTAGTTCTCTATTGGATATACTTCCTTGTTTTGGTGTGGTGTTTTCAACAGAAAGTAGGGCAAAATTAGTTCCACTTGTAATTTCTTTGGAGTGTGGAGTATTTCGGTAAATTACTTTGAGGTCACGATGGTTCTGAAAATGATCTAACGTTGAGTATTTAAGGGAACTTCAGTTGGTTACTGAGCTACCTATTAGAGAATAAACTTTCAAAAACCTGACACAAACAATTTTCAAGTTGAAACTGTAATTTAATAATATTATACAAATGAGTTGTCATTGAACTGAAGAAGTTACATCAAATAATACAAAGGAAAGGCAGTGTGACTATAATAATAGTCTACACCTTTTTCACATGTAATTCAGAAAGTGTTACTTGAAAATAGGATTAGTAAATTGTTATTCAGAAAATGTAACTTGTTGTTCAGAATTGTTAATTGAAATTCAGAAAGTATAACTTGAAATTCAAATTTTCAATCGAATTTCAGTAACCGTAATATTCAATTCAGATTAGTGAATTGTTATTAAGAAAGCGTCAATTATTAGTCAGAATCCATCACTTATACTTTAGAAGCCATCAATGACATGATGAGTAAGGGTAGGGGAAAACAACGAATCATCTATTAGTGAACATCAACAGAGTCAGGATATTTTTCGGCCAATGGGAAATGTTAAGCTGCAGCATGGTGAATGGTGGTGTTGTCCACCACCACGATAACATCCAACTATTGTAAACTTGGCCTGGTCAATAATGTGCTCAAGATACACAAGTCGTTGTTCTTCAATACCCAGACCTTACTTTACATGGTATTTTATTTTGGATCATAGTAATAAGATTAGGTTCGACATGAATATGAAGGGCAAAGTATTATCACATACAAAGACAAACAGATAATTGATTTCCTTGATCTTGCCACAGGTGCAATAGACAACAGGATGATAGCTGGATACTTGATTCTAGTTCGGGTCTCTAGGAGAATACATACGGCTTCTAATTGGTTTCTGAATTACAGATACTTTCTGAATATCAACTTAATTATGATTTCTGAAATACATGTTACAATTTCTGATTAACAATTCACTAATCTGAATTACAAATTACACACTCTGAGATGAAATTTACTAATCTGAATTACAAGTTACAGTTTTTGAATTTCTTTCCACCAATCTGAAATCCACTTGTTTATTGATTCATTGAACTCCAGAGCCAGTGAAGCTTGGCCGTTTTGGGCCTTGCATCAAGTAGTGTTATTATTGTGGGGTAAGAAATGTATTTCATATTATCATTTATATCCTTGTGTATATAACTTCATATCCTAATGCCCCAATTGTTGTTCAAATAAAACATTTGTATTTTGTTGTCATATCTAACGGCAAATTTGTACCGGGGACATCACCTTGATCATGGGAGAATCTATACTTAGGCTAGTTCCTAAATTGTAGATAGTGACTCATCGTACATTTTCAGGTTTTTCACGGGATTTGAAAGTGCGAAGATGATGCATGAAAGTGGTAAAGTAAAACTTGATTTGAAGTCAAGTACCTAGCTGATTTCTGTTCTATTTCTTGACCTGCTTTATATGAATTATGAACCATACAACCTATGAGTCACTATCTAAAAGTTTAGAACTAGACTCTGGCGTAGTGTTTCTCAATATAACATTCCTGACGAGCAGTCCGCTTTTACCAATCATTTTCCTAACACTACAAATGCATTTGTTTCAAAACCGAAAACTAAGTCGATATGTAAACTTTTAGATTTGAAAGATGAAATACATCTCACTTTCTGAATTACAAATGAAAAAGGTGTAGAATAATTTCATACAAAGGACACATTCAAGACAAGTACGAGTCAGATGTTAATAGTAAAACAATAGATTTGAAACAAAAACATATACTTATTATATTAGTACAGTCGGTGTAGAAATTTTCTACACATAAACTGTTAGTCTCATGCATATTAAAACCACAATAATCTGTTTTGTAGGGACATGGCTTCACTCCTAAAAAACAAATCCTTTGGTCAAACAATCCTGTTTTTGCCTATAACTCGTCAAGCGTTGAAAATATCAAAAATATTCATTACAAACGTTGTGTAACGAATTAATATATTCGATTCTCAGCGATTACATGATACTTTACATTATATATAACCTCTACCATGCATTAGCAAATGTATCTCTTATATTCTATGTCTAACATATATTCCTCAGAATTTTCTTAGACTTTATCTGGAATCTTTGTTTCCCTTGCCATATTGCCTCATTCACACTTTCCTCAAATACTTCGTTTGTGAGATCTGGTGAATCCGAAACTTAATCTAAAATAATTAAAATATTGTGATTCCCTACTTTTCGGATATTGCATTTGCAATCCAGGGACATACGTTTCTGAAACTATGATTATCTGATTAGAGTGGTTTGAAGATGTCCATAAGTGATTGTTTTTCTTGTTGAATATCATAATATAATAATAATAATAATACTCCCTCATAAACACTCGTAGAGTGTACCCAAAGGCATAGCCTGTGCGGGTAGAGGACGGCTATTATTATTATTTGTCGTGGCGCTCCGGGCGACTTACTGATTTTTGGTGGCGTATTCACTTTTCAGCTGCAGGAAAACCCGGAAAACCTATAGCACCACCTTGGGTGACCGGCATGCCCTCCAAGCTAGCACTAGACGAGATTGGCATCTAGACAACACACCTCATAAAGACAAAAAGTTTAATATAAATAATAAAAGAGGGCTGCCAGGATTCTACACTTCACTGCTAGCAGCTAAGCATAAAATCTGACACATAAAAAACAAATACTAACCTAGTAGCCAGAGGAATGGTCACTAAATAGTTTGAATATTTCATTTTTCACAGCTTGAACACTCACATTCTTGAACTTGAATTATTTTGTGGTCTTGAAACTTGAATCATACTATTTGCAAAATTTCGTCTTTTTTTCATACTCTCGTAACCATGGAACCAACACCTAAGATCGTGGAAGTATCAAATACAAGTTCATGTCAGAACCAGTTGTTATGAAACAATTGAAGAGATTTGTGATAGCTTAGTTATATAATAGAGATACCATTGAGATAAAACTTTCTTATGTTATAGAATATGAGTCAAATATGGAAAATTTATGGATCAAAGAGATGAAACATTGTTTCATCACGATTGAAGTTCATAAATATATCTGTTATATCACTTCTGTGATATCACACCGCTTCTCAATTCGTGATATAACATAGAACAGCCTGTGCATCAAACTGATACCATTTAACTATGATTCAACACATTGATAAATTATATAGAAGCCCGTTATTTTTTGTAGGACTGTATGCAGTTATGAACACAAAATATCAGTGGATAATTACACTTATTGGGTCTAATGAATAAACCTTGAGCAAATGCTTTTACTCAGATTTCTTGAAACAGACCTATCCATTTTATTAATTAATGAGAAAGCCACACCTATAGTAAAAGCTTTTGCTAGCTTTTATTCATAACACCCATTATGTTTTTTCAAATACTTATACATATCTATGACCATCAAAAACGGCAAAAACTGCAAGTGTTTTTTATCACTTTCAAAACTCATTTAAATTTTTCATCCTAGCTTGTGTTTTCTTCGAGTAATCAATTTCTTTTCGATAGGCGCGCGCGTAGAAATTTAAATGAACAATTCACTGGGAATCATGACAAAATTTCGACATTGATTTTGTTGCAAACTATAGCTCAAGCAGAAAAATCAGTGAAAACTTTTTTCAGGAAATTTATGAAGCTTTCTTTTTTGTAACGAATACTTTTTTGATATTTTCAACGGTTAACGAGTTATTGGTGAAAACAGGTTCAATACGGATAATTGTGGTTTTATAATATGTGGGACCTCTACTAACAGTTTGTAAAGAAAAATTTCCTTGCCGATTTATTGGGTAGATATAATGTATATTTTACTTCAACGACTGTACTAAAATACATATTTCAAATTTTGAATAGGTATTATTATAGTGGATGCCTAATTTCAAAAATATTGTGACGTTTTCCTCTAAACTTTAAGGAAACCAGGCAAAAACACGAAATAACATGCGGTTTACATGGAGAAACGGTTATTTAACGTATTATATCCACTAAGACCAGAAATAATAATACAATAATAATAGTAACCTTATGGACTGCCTCTCTCTACAAGGGACATGAAAAGTGCCACCCTCGGGCAAATACAAGCCAATAAGCTTGATGTAGTCCTTGACCATCAAAGTGAGACGATTTTCATCAAGGAGTTTCCAACTCCAGGCGGAATTAATATCGCCCGTTGAAATGGTGTTTCTTTCACTCCTCGGTGAAATTATGCATTCCCTAAAACATTGAAAATATTCCGGCCATTATCTGAGTCGGATGAATGCTATCCTTGCTTTACTTTGTCTGTTTATGGCATTATAAAATGAAATTCAGCCAGCACGTATTCTCTTCACTGAAAAAAGCATTCTATTACTTGAAAATTATATATTCATGTAGGCACATTCTTACAAAGAATGGTAAAATTATTTTTTGAGTCCTTCATCCTTTCTTAACTTAATTATGCTGACCGTGTTTACGGCTCTGCCATTCTCCAAGCGGACAAGGGTAGGCTAGAATTTATGCAAAATTCTTGTGCCCAACTCATTCGTGGAATAGGCAGACATGCACGTTATGTCAAATATAGGATGGTTGAACATGGAGAAGAAGAGAATACTATAGCTCTGTATATTGGTGCTGTAGGTTTTTCGAGTTTTTCAACTTACAACTGAAAAGTGAATACTTACGGACCGGAGCACCACGGCAAATAATAATTATAGCTATACTCTACCTGCACAGACTATGCCTTTGGTAAGAGTGTTGGAGGAAAAATATTATTATTTTTATGACTCCAGCCTATACCCATATGATAAATGATTGATGTTAAAAGTGCCATTTTATTTTTTGAGTGAGGAATATTGCCAAACGAGCATCAGCGAGTCGAGCAACCTCACGAGCAAAATAAAATCACTTTAAACAAATGTATCATACAATTTTTTGTACAACAGTTACTGCTAGCAAGAAAAAAAAAACAAAAAAAAAAGATCCGCATAAGGATTCCTACCTGCATAGAGCAAACTGTTTGTACTATGACCACACCTCGTGATAACATACGCGCTCACGGCTACTATGATTTTAATTTATTTTAATGCAACTGTGGTTGGTGAAACGTCAGTCAAAAATTAATTCTGACAATTACAGAATCGAAAAGTTTTAAAATGAGTATTGTTAATGAAAAAATAGATGATAGTGATCTGTTTCAATGCAAATTGATAGTAATACTTAATTATTCAAGTTGCGCTCTTCATTTTCCAACACCTAGTGCCACACCTTAATAAATCACTTTTTGCTTTTTGCATGAACGTTGTTTAGAATTCGCAACGATTAGAAATGAATAATTGAACGAGTGGTTACAGCCACTTACCGAATTCCATTTGTTGATGGGTTGCAACAATTTTCTCGCTCGCCGAGGGTATGTTGTTGTCGATAGCGAAATCATTTACCAACTGATCTGTGTGCCTGTAAACCACGTTTTTTCGCGAAAATAAAAAGTAACATAAAAAAAAAAACGCCGAGTCCGATACCTCGAGCCAAATCAATATAACGAAAAAACTGAATAGAAAATGGTCTTCTTCCTAATGAAGTTTAAAATAAATAAATATAATATTCCCGAAATTACCCAAAATATATACAGGGTGAACGGACCAAACATTTCCGCCCACCATGAAAGACCAAGTCTTTTATCCCACTAATTAGACTGATTCGGCAAGGGGCAAAGTTTGACCAATGGTCGTTTTATGGATCCCTGACTAACCCTTACGGTAGCGACTCTACATATATTATCCGATCCAGGATGTAACTCTATAATCCTGCCCAGCTTCCATTTTAAAGGAGGGCTATTATCTTCTTTAATGACCACCAATGTTCCAACTACAGCTTTAGAATTATTGAGATTCCATTTGTGTCGTTGCATCAAATTATTGAGGTATTCCAAATTCCAGCGCTTCCAGAAATCGTGACTTAAACGTTGCACAAGCTGAAATCGTGTCAACCTGTTCATAGGAATATGTGTCAAATCAGGATCTGGTAAGGCAGTTAAAGGTTCCAAACAAAGAAAATGACCAGGTGTAAGAGCAGCCAAATCATTAGGATCAGAGCTCTGCGCACTAAGTGGTCTTGAATTCAACATGGCTTCTATTTGGGTAAAGACAGTGGACAATTCCTCAAAGGTTAAGATTTGATCACCAACCAAATGAACCAATCGGGATTTGACTGATTTGATGCCTGCCTCCCATAAACCACCGAAATGTGGGGCTGAGGGGGGATTTTGAATAAACTTTATTTGCTCAGACTCAACCACGTCCTGCATTATTCCATGAATGTATCTAGCAGCACCAACAAAATTTGTACCACAGTCGCTGAAGATTTTAGAACACCTACCTCGTCGAGCGATGAACCTTCGCAATGCTCTTAAAAATGCTTCTGCAGAAAGATCCACAGCCAGTTCCAAGTGCAATGCCTTGGTTGCAAAGCAAACAAAAAGACAGAGATAAGCCTTATGTGTCTTTGCTCCACGAATTTTCCCGAGAGTAATAGTAAATGGACCTCCGAAATCCACACCAACACACGAAAATGGCTTCAATTCCCTTACACGCAATGGTGGAAGATTACCCATCAGTGGTTCAAACGGTTTCGGATTCACCCGAAAACATTTATAGCAACCTGTCAGCACTGACCTTATAGCACCTTTGCTGCCCAGAATCCAATAGTTTTGGCGAAGTAAATAGTGCAAGGTTTGTAAACCTGGATGTAACATTTCTCTATGCGTATTTTCGATGATGAGGCTTGTGAGACGACTATTTCGAGGTAACAGAATTGGATGCTTTTGCTCGAATGTCAAATTAGCGTTCACCAGCCTTCCACCTACTCTGAGGACGCCGAAATCATCAAGAAATGGACACAGTTTACGGAGGGGCTTTGAAAGACATTGGTTGCTTTGTAACTTTATAATTTCGTCGTTGAAAACATGTGATTGGACATATTTTACTAACCCCATTAACGATTTATGCAATTCGAATTGATCAAATGATCCAACCCGTTTACTAACAAAACGAAGACAAATTGCAATTATGCGCTTAATCTTCGGTAACGACGAACAATTATTCAAGAGATTCTCAATTGAGGGGCAGGACAGAAAGGTAGAAAGGGTAATCAGTTTTTGTTCTGATGATAATATTAACTCATCAACATCAGAAGGGAGACTAAGCGGCCACTGGTTTGGGGCACCTTTCAACCAAGCAGGGCCCGAGAACCACAAGGCATGTTTGACAAGCTCTGAGGGCATCAAACCTCTACTTGCACAATCTGCTGGATTTTCTGCCGACGAAATGTAGTTCCATTGAGATGGAGCAATACGTTCTTGAATACGGCTAACGCGATTGCTAACAAAGGTTTTCCAGCGATGAGGGGAATTTTTTATCCAAGCCAGTACAACAGTACTATCACACCAAGCAAATGTATGTCGAATATGTAATACATTTCGAAATGTCTTACTCACTACCGATATGAGATCAGCTAAAAGTACAGCCCCACATAATTCCAATCGAGGAAGACTGATACGTTTCAAAGGAGAAACTTTAGTTTTTGCACAAACAAACGATACTCCTACGTTTCCTTGATCATCAAGGAACCTAACATAGACAACAGCGGCATAACCCTTTTCAGAACTGTCACAAAAGCCATGAAGATCACAAAAGGCATGTTTGAAATTGAAATAACAACGATTAATACGAATATCCGACAATAAAGGTAACTCAGCCTTGAGCTGAGCCCAACGATGCTGAACATAATTAGGAGCTTCGTCATTCCAATCTAAGCCCAAGCTCCACAAACACTGTATGATGAATTTGACAAAAAATGATATAGGTGCCAAAAAACCCAACGGATCGAATATTCTTGCCAGCTCTGATAGGACACTCCTCTTCGAACAAGGCCTTTCAATCGTTTCCACAGTGTATGAGAATGTATCCGTCGATGGATTCCATTGAAGTCCCAGTATCTTGACAAACGAGTTATCTTCATGGTCAAATATGAGGGCATACTGATGGCAGTAATCAGAAGGTAAACCTTGCAACAAACTGGCGTGGTTACTGGCCCACTTTCGCAGTTCAAAACCGCCTAGTCGAAGTAAATCAATGAGCTGTTTCTGTATGGTTAAAGCTATATCAAGACTATCACAACCAGAGACAATATCGTCTACAAATATGTCTGTTGATAGGACATTAGAAGCTTCTGGAAACATGGACTTTTCACAATTTGCCAGTTCCTGCACACAACGAAGTGCCAAAAAGGGACTAGCCGATATGCCATAAGTCACAGTTTTCAAACGATATTCTTTCACAGGCTCTTTTGGAGAAAACCTCCATAAAATCCTTTGGTAATCCTGATGCTTGGATTGCACAATTATTTGACGATACATCTGTTTTATATCTGAGGTGAACACTATTTTATGAATACGAAACCTCAACAAAATTGAAAAAAGATCTTGTTGTAATTTGGGTCCCGTCATCAGTGTGTCATTCAGAGAAGTACCTTGAATCTTGCATGATGCATCAAAAACAACACGGAGTTTTGTGGTGGTACTCTCGGGTTTAATGACACAATGATGGGGAATGTAGTACATTTTTGAGGACTCACCAGTAGTACATAGAGAAGTTAATTCTTCCATATACCCCATTTTCAAATAATCTTCCATGAACTCGGAATATGAATGGTATAATGATGCATCTCTAAGCAACTGTTTCTCCAATGAGTACAGTCGATGAAGAGCTACTGCCCGAGAGCCTTCGAAAGATGGTTCGGGTCCCTTAAAGGGAAGAGGAACTACAAACCGTCCGGTTGAATCACGATAATGATCCTTGACAAACAATTCCTCACATTGAATGTCTTCAGGTGAAGCCGAAGAAAAATTGGGAACTTCTTCAACTTGCCAAAATTTCTTTACAATATTTTCAATTGAAGAATTATTATCAACTGTACAAAACGAATTCAAATCAATGGTTGGGATGGGGGAGCATAGAATTTTACCCATAACCACCCAACCAAATATGGTATTGACAGCACTGGGTTCATTGGCTTTTCCAATAACAACTCCAGATTTCAAAATCGAAGGGAAGACATCAGCACCAAGTAACATATCAACATTACCAGGGATGTGGAAACTGGGGTCAGCCAATCCCATTCCTAACAAATGCTTAGCATTAGACAACAACACTGGTGTTCTTGGCATTTTCTCACAAATCTTCGAAAGTATCACAGCATTAACCGTTATCAAAGGCCCTGTACCCATTCTTGGTTGAATCAAGCACATGACCTTACCCTTCGCCTCCAAGGACATATCACCTAAACCGTGAATCGAAAGATTCAGGTTCGATCGACATAACCCCAAACGCTTACAACAGTTCTCATTAATAAATGAGGCCTGAGAAGCACTGTCGAGCAGAACTCGAACTACCTGGTTATATCCTCGACTATCCATTATTTCTATCAAGGCAGTTGCCAATAGAACAGTTTTTTCCGTTCTCATATTGGACATAGTAGCCAAAGCATCTACATTAACGTGTAGGCTGTCTACTGCTGAAGCAGCACCTTGTGCGGCAACCACACCCTCAATAGCAGGTAGCGGTGTGTTCGCACTATTATTCACAGGGGTGGTACTTTCTGTTCTATTATTTATATAATGTAACAATGAATGATGTCTTTGAGAGCAAATATAGCAATTTGTTGTAACTGGGCATGCAGACGATTTATGAGACGATAGAATACAATTCAAACACAATTTATTTTTCTTCACAAATTGATACCTATCAAACGGGTTTTTTTGTAGAAAGGACTGACATTTTGATAATGCGTGAGGTGACTGACATAACGGACAGCTTGAAGTGTTATGAGCATTCAAAAGACAAAACGATTTCGATTTATTTTGAGAAAAATTAATTTTATTCAGGCTTTTCCCACTATTGGACGACGACGAGATGGCAATAGATTCCAAAGCTGTACATTGCTTCAATAAGTAATTTTTCAATTCACTATAACTAGGAATAGCTGTGGAAGCATTGTTTAGTTCAAATCTAGTTATAGTTCCTTGATCTAATTTTTGTATTATTATGTTAAATAAAACAAATTCCCAATTATCCACAGGAAGTTTCAAAGCTTTTAGAGCTTCCAAATTTTCATTAACACAATCTAACAAATTTCTGAGACCGGAGGCCGAATCCGATTTGATTTTTGGATAATCCACAATTTCTTGCCAATAGGTATTAGCAAGCAATCGTGGATTTTGATATCGATCTTTCAAAGCCTGAAATGCAATTGGATAATTGTCATCAGTGAGGGGTAGAGACTTGACAATAGACAACGGATTTTTCGAAAGTGACATCAGAAGAAAATGGAATTTTTCTGCTTTTGACAACTGCTTATTTTCATCAATTAAAGTAGAAAACAAATCTATGAAGGTAGGCCATTCCTTTAATTTTCCATCAAACTTGGGGACATCAATTTTAGGCAATTTGACACTGGAATAACTACTACATTGTGAATTGTTGGTATTATTGGAAATGGCAACATCCTTCTTTTCAAATTTATCATAATAAATTGATTTGATTGAATAAACCAACTCATCAAATTTCATGACAATACTTAATTCTTCTTCCGAATCTGCATTTTCATTAGTTGAATTTGCTTCAATAATTCGCTCATGATATTTTTGAAATCCTTCTCTAATTTCCGCCAAGTCCTCATATCTCACCCTGAACTGGTTTTCCAACCCTGGATTTTGCACAAAATTCTGTGCAAATGCTTCTAGTACCAATATTCGATCATACCATAACTGCCTTTGAGCTTTATATTTTTTCAACGTACTCATATTAGCTAGTTTAAAATTAGACCAAGGAAACCAATGAAAATATTATTTCCAATCAAACAACCACTATTCACTTTATATTTTTTGAGGTATGTTTTTTTCAAACTGTAATTTGTACACCTTATATGTAAAAAAGCTTTTGAATATATAATTCGCAATAACTATTTTCAAAATCTAATGTCCATTGCCAAATCAAAACAATTGCACCACCCTGTATATATTCAAGAAACTATTAATAACCACTTCACTGAACGAATGTGAAGTGAGTGCTTTTTTTTTTTTTCAAATACAATATGTACCCAAAGAATCGAACAATAATAAACCCTTTTTTTGGGAGCAAACAAATCAAGAAAAAACTTTATCAATGAACTGAATTCCACAAATGAAACAAATCAAAAGGATAATAGCTAGCTTAATTAAAAATTGCAAAATCATATAATCCCGAAAATGTCCGTAGACCGAATTGAGTAATATTTTCAAATGAATTAATTAAACACATTTGGCTCGAGAAGGACCATGTTTAGAATTCGCAACGATTAGAAATGAATAATTGAACGAGTGGTTACAGCCACTTACCGAATTCCATTTGTTGATGGGTTGCAACAATTTTCTCGCTCGCCGAGGGTATGTTGTTGTCGATAGCGAAATCATTTACCAACTGATCTGTGTGCCTGTAAACCACGTTTTTTCGCGAAAATAAAAAGTAACATAAAAAAAAAACGCCGAGTCCGATACCTCGAGCCAAATCAATATAACGAAAAAACTGAATAGAAAATGGTCTTCTTCCTAATGAAGTTTAAAATAAATAAATATAATATTCCCGAAATTACCCAAAATATATACAGGGTGAACGGACCAAACAAACGTAGAAAAAAATGTTGTATACAACTCGTGCAAAAATTGTTTATTGCACTTACTTTTTGCACTTGTTGCATAAATAACTATTAATATATACTGTGTATAGAGTCAAACTATTGAAATATAAACAACTTCAGGTCAGTCCTCCAAAAAGTGTATTCTGAAATGAATGTAATAAAGACCAAGATCCAAATTTGAATTTACAGATCTTCAAATAACTCGAAGCTCTTTTACAAAACCATGATGCCACATTTTTTCTTAGCACGGCAGACCAAAACTCAAGCCACGGAATGAAGGAATTGATAATACCTAATATGATATTATTTCTACAGTTGTATTCAAAGTGTACGGTGGTGTATTTGGTGATATCAGCAGAACAACATGAATTCAAAAATTCGGTCACCCCTATTTGCTAATATCGGTAAAGTCTAATAATCAGAATTCAAATAATCTTCATGGCTCAAAACTACATATATAATAAAATAGTATACAATTTTCATCAAAGTAGAAATAAACTAAATATCATCCAGATTTTGCGATTCGGAGCTTTCTTGCTGCTCATGAATGCATTCCTGCACACAAGGGATTTTGACGATATTGGGAGACACTAGAGAATCATCATATTCATTCCACGTTCCTATATATGGGGAAATCTACAATAAGTTGTACAGTGCCCGCTATCGATAGTCCCGCGGTGATTGGATAATGCATACAGATTATATCGACGAGATGATAAATTACTATCTGCTTATTTGCTCAGATCTGACCCTTCTGGAGGAAAATCCATTTCGACATTCGATTTCTCTTTGGATCATTTTCCTGAGAGAATCTTCCCAGTAGGATCATTAAAATATTGGTACATTTTTGGATCAATATCGATTTGGTGAACTTTCCCCTCTTTTCGCATTTCGAACAATTTAGTTTCACTTCACCTTTATAGACCTAGACATGTTCAGTTTCAAGTTTCGTGGGACTGAGTTACAGGAAGAAACAATCTTACTTGAAATTAAGGCATTGGTGGTCTAGAATACCATATGTGCATACATCAAGGGACCAAAGTCAGGCAGTATATATTTTTCTCTTAGTCCTGCTCCTTAAATTGAGTATAGATACAGAACTGCGCACATGCTGAAAAGGGACCTTCTGAGCCCCATATGAGAGAATATAGAAATTAACAAGAAGTGGGGCTAGTTTGTGAGCTGTTGTGGAATTCTGGATACAATACAATACACCTTATTGATCATTGCTTTTTTATATAGAAGTACATGACAAGTCATAGGAGATACATGAATAACATGAATAAAAATTATAAATAGAATTAAAATATAGGTAAATATAGGATCGCAGGATAGATTAGATTAGATGAATTTGGGGCTTCCATGCTGCGAAATTCCGCACTGTGAACTTTTCAGATCTATAAATGATCGATCTATGCACTCGAAATAATTTTGAGTTCTTTATTCAGCCCTTTTTTGATTACAAGACTCCATTGGCTATTTTTTGAAACTTCCATGTATCTGGGAGCTCTTGGTTGTTCTTCTCCTAGAGGCGTTAGAAACCTCAGCCTTGACAGCCCTCGTAGTGGCAGACTATACAGGGTAATTCAAATTCGACCCCCACCCTTGGGATCTCCTAATACAGGAGATACGTCGAAGCTTAAATTAGGGCAAAGTTGCGGATTTTAGTGCTGAAAAAAATACTGTTTTGAAACTTTGAAAATTCCGAGTATTTCCGGAAATATCGGGAAAAACTGAAAATAAGAATTTTAATTTGAATTATATCCGGAAAGATAACAGCCGGATAGAACATTATTCGGAATTTTGGTCAAACACTTGGCTGAGTACAAGGCGTTTCAAAAACCGAAAAGGAAGCAGAATGTAACAAAATGCCAAAAATAACTTATTAGCCGAGGTAAAATAATTGTTCTTTCCATATTTGAAAAAGTATAATTATTTTTGGTACTTTTTTGATGAATACAGATTCTTCAAAATCAACGTATCAATTCTCGGCAAAAATGAATGTGCCACAGACGAGCGTTTGGAGGGAATTCAAAAAAAGTGGTTTGAAATGTTATAAGATACATATATATATATATATAGTTGTAGATAAAGTATAGTATTCAACACGCGCATAATGGCAATTACCCACTCAGATGTTACAACACATCTTCGTGGGTAATAGCCATCATTATGCTCTTGTTGAATAATATACTATGATCACCAGCATTATGATCTCAGAAATTATAACGTCTCATTATCATGTTGTATTAATTGCCAAGCAACAATTTAGCCACTTTATCCACAAAATTTAATGTAAAAAAATTACATTTCCAGGAAGAGTTTTGAAAAATGACATTTGCTCAGAGTGAAGCTGGCTGGAAAGAGAATTGTCCTGGAAAAAACAATTCGGCGTCGGCCGGTGGAAACCCTTAACTTTTCGAATCAATTTAACAATTAAATTAAACAAGAAAGCAGTAAAATACGCCCGATATTGGTCAAATTTGTCCAGCTGGATTTAAAACACGAAATCTACAAAGTAAAAAGGAAACTGAAGGGGACAGGTATTGTAGTAAGGGAAGAGTTAACCAAGGATAAACTGGAAATACTGAAACTCATTAAAACAAAACTAGGAAAGAATGGTAAAATATGGACCAACAGAGGAAACGTGTTTGCCATGAAGGAAGATACAATTGTTCGAGTTGTTAGTATTGAAGACATTGAAAATATTTTTTGATAATTGGAAAATACGTATCTGTTTTCTTAATTTCACTATCCATATTATGTTTTTAGGTTCAGGTAGTATAGTATTTGCTTATCACACAGTCACACTTCGCAAAAAGAGAGCACCAAGAATAGTTTTCTTTCTTGTATTCGTTTTTGATAAAAACGCTTAGTAAGATAAAGGTATTCGTTTATTTCGAACCACATTAACTTTTGCTTTTTTTTTTTTTTTTTTTTTTTTTTTTTTTTATTTCATCTCTTTCTCTTTTTGTTTCTTTGATTTTGATAATTCACAAAGGGGTTTTGTAGGTGTTTGTCGTTTTTCGTAGTTGTCCTGCAATTGTCATCTGAATTTCACAAAAAAAAAATATATATATTTTATTAACTAGATCCATACACCTATTATTGTCACATATTTTGAGTAACTTTGAAGGTATGTATATATTTTAAAATTATTTCTTTCAAGTAGTTTTTTCCTATCTCAAGTTCTATGAATAACGGATCAATAAAAATAGGACACATCAATATAAGATCAATTGTGAGCTCCTTGACAGATATAAGAAATGCAGTAACAAACTTATCTTTGGACATTCTTTGTGTAACTGAAACTTGGCTACATGCTGATATAACTGATGAGTTACTCCGTATCGACGGATTTGACTTATACAGAAATGACAGAAAATCTAGAGGTGGAGGTGTCTGCATATTTGCGAAGAAAATATTCTCTGCGTCCCTAATTCCTCATATTAATCACTCCACAGAACAAATTTGGGTGAATATAAACATTAAAAAGAAGAATATTGCTGTAGGAGCTCTGTACAAACCTCCAACCCTTGACTCAAATGTTTTCTTTGCGGAACTTGAGGACACTTTATCCTCTATGCTTCCCACTGTCGACCAAATGATATGTACTGGAGATTTCAATATAAACATGCTGAATTTGGAAAATAGGGTAGTGCAAACATTTACTTCTGTTCTAGAACAATTCAATTTGAGTCAACTTATAGATACTCCTACACGCATTACCGACAACAGCGCTACGTTGTTGGATCTGATTATTGTTTCGGATAGGGAATGTATTCTAGATAGTGGTGTAATCGATGACAACCTGTCCGACCATAACATGGTTTATGTAGTTGTCAAAACTGACTTAGACATTTCTGATGTCAGGATGGTAACGTATAGAAATTATAAACACTTTTGCTATGAGTCATTTCAACATGATCTGATAAGAATTCCATTTTTCCAAATTTTATACCTTAACGATGTTGATGAAAAAGTTTCATACCTGACTAATTGTATCATTGGTTTATTTGATGTTCATGCCCCTTTAGTTAAAAAAAGGTTCACTAAAGCTCCGGCTCCATGGCTTACAGAAAATATCAGAATTATGATGAATATGAGAGATAAGGCTCTCAGGAAATTCAAAAAATCAAACAATCAAACCGATTGGGATTATTATAAAAGTATCCGGAACTTCACGAAC